>JBBGZY010000744.1:4737500-5337500 GCA_037952925.1 Lithobates clamitans
TATGAGGAAAGGTTGCGAGCACTTAACTTATTCTCTCTGAAGAAGAGACGATTGAGAGGGAGGGGATATGACTTCAATATACAAATATACTGGTGACCCCACAATAGGGATAAAACTTTTCGCGGAAGGGAGTTTAACAAGACTTGTGGCCACTCATTAAAATTAGAAGAAAAGGGTTTAACCTTAAAGGGGTTGTAAAGGTAAAAATAACAAACATGTTATACTTGCCTTCACTGTGCAGCTCGTTCTGCACAGAGTGGCCCCGAACCTGGTCTTCTGGGGTCCCTCGGCAGCTGTTTCAGCTCCTCCCCGCAAGCATTAACCACCTTAATGCAAGCTCCCTCGCATGGTGGTTAGTGCTTGCGGGCGCGCTCCCGTGATACAGCCGGCGACTATAGCCGCTCACTGTATCACTCGGCCCCGCCCCCCAGCGCGCCGCGTCATTGGATGTAATTGACAGCAACGCGAGCCAATGGCTGCGCTGCTTCCAATCCATCCACTGTAGCCAATCAGCGGCCAGGGTGAGCGGAGGAATAGATGTCGGGAACGAGAAGCTGACTTTCGAGGCGTCAGGTAAGTAAAACGGGGGGCTGGGGGCGGCGGTATTGTCAGAAGTTTTTTCACCTTAATGCATAGTATGCATTAAGGTGAAAAAACTTTTACCTTTACAACCCCTTTAAACTACATAGAGAGTTCTTTACTGTAAGAGCTGCAAGGATGTGGAATTCCCTTCCACATGCGGTGGTCTCAGCGGGGAGCATCGATAGTTTCAAGAAACTATTAGATAAGCACCTGAACGACCGCAACATACAGGGATATACAATGTAATACTGACATATAATCACACACATGGGTTGGACTTGATGGACTTGTCTTTTTTCAACCTCACCTACTATGTAACTATGAGTGCACACAATACTAGCAGACAGACGGAAACAATAGGTGACCTAATTAATAATGGGAGAAAGACACTTAGGAGGCACACTATATGAAAGACCTACTTACAATAAACACATTATGGCAGGAGACACCAGTGCTTTGAGCTGATTACTTTAACATCTACAGTCATTGCTGGTTTGAGGCATAGAGGCCCCAAATGTATATGGAACCTCCAGTTCCCAGAGTGTGTGTTTTGGGGAGATATGGACTTCCAAAGCAAAATCATTCCAAGGGTCCCCCAGGCACACACCTCCCAAAGAGTAGTGTTCTCAAGGGCCCATAGTCAGTAGGGCCCAAAAGCAAAGGCCCATAGTCAGTAGGCAAGAGGCCACCCTGCAGTCCCCTCCAAAAGCCCCTGTCCTGGTTGCGCCAGTCACACTTGCTAAGCAGGGGAAAAAAAAACAGATCCCTTAGTAAAATAAGCACACAGTACACACATTAACACTTCCTACTGAATGGTCCAGCAGTCTTCTGGAAACTGTGAGGTGTCCCAGAAGACTGCAGGAATGGAGGAGCAGAGGAGAACTTTAGGCAATATGAGCGGAAGTGGGAGCGGGTACCTGGCAAAACTATGTACCCGCTCCCCCCCCCCCCCCCAAAAAAAAAATCGGGGACTTGAAGCGGAACTTCCTCTTTTGGGTGAAGCTCCACTTTATGTTGTTGCAATGAAGTTAGGGACTCAAAATGCATAGTAACCACAGTAGCGTGTATGTGTCTGTTTTAAAGGCGTGACCTATATTAAAATAATAACCTAAAGATTTGGGAGGTATAAAAAAAAGTTTTTCGGAATAAGATAAGTATATCCCTATCAACAAACTCTATCATTTGTGTCTAGAACAAAGCAAGGCACCGACAGCTGTGTGGAGCTGTTTAACTGCAAATAAATATGCTTGTTTCCCAGTTGGGTTATTCTGAAACTTCTTGCTGCTGTCCTGCAGCTCCTTTCTGAGGGGGTCACCCCAGTCCTGAATAAGGTATGCTTTCAGGGTTTCTACTTGCACCTGCTCAGTTCTCAATACAAATGGAGGTGTTTTTGGTCCATCATGGATCTGACAACTCTCAACTTGTTCCTGTGGGTTCAAAGGTTTTGCATGGGATCAGCCAGGTCAGTCGTTGTCTGCCTGCATGAACATTTGCTATTTTAATTCTTCACCAATGCTATCTTTGTTTTGCTGTGGTTGCTCAGTCTGTTGGCCCCCACAGATACCCCCTGGGTCTTCACCAGGGTTCTTGCAACCAGACCTACCTCTGCTCTGTTCCTGGGGGATTTATTATGTGGAAATTTTGTAAACCCTGTTGGTAAAGAACAAGTTCTCCCTCATCCTGTCCAGTGGACAGTGCAGACTCTGAGGTTAGGTTGGATCGGATCCTCAACCTTTGGAAGCCGTCACTGGAACTGACTCGCTAATTGGACTACTTGGGCCTCAGTTTGGATCTTCCTCCTCCAGGTTAAATATCTGGCTCTCCACTCGCATGCCCAGGCTCATGGTCATTCCTCAATCCATGCCTGCGTGAGAGTGTTGGGTCTAATCATAACAGCCTTTCAGGCAGTGCCGTACACTTAGTTAAACTCTACAATCTTGCTGTATTTTTAAATTTAATTTCTATATAAAATTTCAGATATTTACTGTGCATCCGGAAAGTATTCACAGCGCTTCACTTTTTCCACATTTTATGTTACAGCCTTATTCCATATCGTATTAGATACCGTATATACTGGAGTATAAGTCGAATTTTTCAGCACTTTTTTTTGTGCTGAAAGTGCCCCCCTCGACTTATACTCGAGTCAAGCACTTTTCTGCAGCAAAAAATTTCATTTTCCGAACCGACTTTGGGGCCCCGTATCTCAGGGCCACTTGGTGCTAGGAACCCCAAATTTGGTGTGCAAACCCAGTGGAACTGGTACCACAACATATCCAAAGCTGAAGTTCCTAGAACTAAGGGGCCCCGAGATACGGAGCCCCAAAATCGGTTCGGAAAATGTCATTCTCTGCTGCAGAAAAGCGCTTGACATTTTCTGAACCGACTTTGGGGCCCCATGTCTCAGGGCCACTTGGTGCTAGGAACCCCAAATTTGGTGTGCAAACCCAGTGGAACTGGTGCCATAACATATCTAAATCTGGGTTTCCTAGCACCAAGTGGCCCTGAGATATGGGGCCCCAAAACCGGTTCGGAAAAAGTCATTCTCTGCTGCAGAAAAGTGCTTGACATTTTCTGAACTGATTTTTGGGGCCCTGTATCTCGGGGCCACTTGGTGCTAGAAACCCCAGCTTTGGAAATTTTATGGTGCTAGTTCCACTGGGTTTTCACACCAAATTTGGGGTTCCTAGCACTAAGTGGCCCTGAGATACTGCAGCAATGTCATTTCGGGACCCTTTGGGTTCAGAGACCCCAAATTTTGGCTGCAGCTAGGGGGCATCTAGGAACCCTTAACTACCGAGTTTAAAGTTTAGGGGACCTATGGCTGCAAATGGGCACAGTGAGGCATGCAAATGGACACAGTGAGGCTGCAAATGGGCATTGTTGACCCTCTTTTCCACTTACAGTAGCTGTGCATTTCTCACCCTCGTCTTATACTCGGGTCAATAAGTTTTCCCCATTTTTTTTCTTTGTGGTAAATTAGGGCCTCGACTTATACTCGAGTATATACGGTACATTATTTTCCTCAAAATAATACACCATAATGACAATGTGAAAGAAGTGTTGTTTTGAATCTTTGCAAATTTATTAAAAATTAAAAAAGGAAAAAATCGCATGTTTTCACAGCGTTTGCCATGACACTCAAAATTGAGCTCAGGTGCAACTGTTGCAACTTATCATCCTTGATGTTTCTACAACTTGATTGAAGTCCACCTGTAGTAAATTCAGTTGATTGGACATGATTTGGAAAGGCACACACCTGTCTATAACGTCCCACAGTTAACAGTGCATGTTGGAGCACAAAGCAAGGCATGAAGTCCAAGGAATTGTCCGAGACAGGGTCTATCTAGGCACAGATCTGCAGAATGGTACAGAAAAAATTCTGCAGCATTGAAGGTCCCAATGAGCACAGTGGCCTCCATCTGTAAATGAAAGTTTGGAACCACCAGGACTCTTCCTAGAGTGGGCCATCCTGCCAAACTGAGCAATAGGGGGAGAAGGGCCTTAGTCAGGGAGGTGACCAAGAACCCAATGGTCACTCTGACAGAGCTCCAGCGTTTCTTTGGAGAGGGGAGATCCTTCCAGAAGAACAACCATCTCTGCAGTATGCCACCAATCGGGCCTGTATGGTAGAGATGGAAGCCACTCCTCAGTGATAGGCACATATGACAGCCTGCCTGGAGTTTTCCAAAAGGCAGCTGAAGGACTCTTAGACCATGAGAAACGAAAATTCTCTGGTCTGATGAAACAAAGCTTGAACACTTTGGCCTAAATGGCAAGCGTCATGTCTGGAGGAAACCAGGCACCGCTCATCACCTGGCTAATACCATTCCTACAGTGAAGCATGATGGTGGCAGCATCATGCTGTGGGGATGTTTCTCAGTGACAAACTAGGAGACTAGTCAGCATTGAGGGAAAGCTAAATGCAGCAATGTAAAGAGACATCCTTGATGAAAACCTGCTCCAGAACACTGGACCTCAGACTAGGGCGAAGGTTCATCTTCCAACAGGACAATGACCCTAAGCAAATAGCCAAGATAACAAAGGAGTGGCTACGGGACAACTCTGTGAATGTCCTTGAGTGGCCCAGTCAGAGCCCAGACTTGAACCCGATTTGAAGATCTCCTAGAGCGATATGAAAATGGCTGTGCACCGACGCTCCCCATCCAACCTGATGGAGCTTGAGAGGTCCTGCAAAGAAGAATGGAAGAATCTGCCCAAAATTAGGTGTGCCAAGCTTGTAGCATCTTACTCAAAAAGACTTAAGGCTGTAACTGTTGTCAAAGGTGCTTCAACAAAGTATTGAACAAATGCTATGAATACTTGCGTACATGTGTTTTTTTTTTTTTTAATAAATTTGCAAAGTTTTCAAAGACGTTGTCATTATTGGGTGTTTGTAGAATTTTGAGGAAAATGGTGAATTTAATCCATTTTGGAATAAGGCTGTAACATAACAAAATGTGGAAAAGTGAAGCGCTGTGAATACTTTCTGGATGCAATATATCTGAACAGACTCTTGAAGTTTGTAAATGTATTTATTGAAGAATATCAGCCATATACTTTCTTGCATTCTTTGATACATATCCACAATGCTCTGTAAATACCGTATGCTCTGCTGTGTCGCGCATTTCACAGAGCCTGCATTCTAAACTACAGGAGGCACAGTCAGTACAGGAAACAAACCACATCTCCCTTGCTGGCAACAAAGTACCATGGGGGATATATAGTCTTTAGGAGACAAAATGAAAGGAATGGTCAGAAGGGCTGTTGCAAAGCATGCAGGAAATCCAAAAAGTTGTGGAAATAAATGGCCAGCAGCACTCAACATGAAAGAAGATTTTCCCTTAACGTCTTTCAGGACAGCACTTGAGAGAGTGACTCCTCCCCTTGCAAACAGGAAACACCACCTCTTCCACCAAACTTTAAAAGGAGGCTCCTTTCCACACATTGTCAGTTTTTGTTTCCTTCGGAGGGAACACTTCGTTCGGAAGTCAGGGCTCTCAGGTGCTGTCCTGGGAGCTCAGGCTTCCTGTGTTTTCACCAAATGCTTTTTTACCTCATGAGAGCTGTTCCTCCCATTCCACAGCTGATGTTAGGTGCTGCTGGCTGGGCTCCCTCTTCATCTGGGCTCAGGGTGAGTCTGACTGTCGTGGGCATCACTCCTAGGCGGCGGCAAGGCAGGCGGTGGCCGTTTAATGTGTTTTTTTTTTTTTCTTCGGTCCATCGCCTGTTGCTTATTTCGCGCCGCCATCTTGGGGGTGGGAGCGGGGCTCCATCCGCCGGAAGTGAGGCATCCGGGAAGGGGGTGGCGCCCACGGAACAGGTATACGGCGTCATTTCCGCCGGAAATCGCAGAGGGAAAGGGGAGGAACGGGGCTGGTGCTTTATTTAGCGGTTCTGGAAGTCCGGAACCGGCATTTTAGCCACATAAAACACACAGCAAGCGCTCCTCGATAGAATCGATGGCGGGAGCGAGAACGAGTGGGACAGGCACCAGCAAGGCCCAGGTAAGGGGCAGTTGTATACTGTCCTCCTTGTACTGTGGGGTCTGTCTCCCCCCCCCCCCCCTGGTGGCAGGGGCCTGTCTGCGCACATGAGGCAGCTTTAGTTCTTACTGTGCACCTGTGGTGAGCATCCTTGAAAAAAGGACAGGTTGTTTCACTGGCATAGTTTCTTCCTTTTTTGTCTCATGGCAGGCCAAGAGCCCTGATCCAGTGGCAAAAAGGAAATGCCCTTCATGTAAATCTAAACTACCTGAAGGATGGAAGAAGACTTTATGTCAAACCTTTATTGATTCGCTAGTTAAAGAAGAAGCTTCTTCCGCTTGCAGCGACTTGATTGCATCTGTTAAAAAACAACTTGATGCGACTATTCAATCATTTCGCTCTTCTCTAGCAAACCCACAGTCCTCTCAAGGCTCACTTATAGTCCCAACAGTGGAGACTGAGGAATCTCCTACCCCAGAGGGACATTCCCCCTCTCAATCTGGAGAGGAGTCTGATGAGGGGGAGGAAGGAGAAAATTTACCTTCAAAATTGAAGTTGTCTTTAGAACAGGTAGATGGCCTGTTTAAAAGCAATCTATACCGCACTGGGTCTGGACGAGGAAAGAAAGGAGTTATCTCTGCATGACAAAATGTATGCAGGGCTCAGCGAACACAAAAATTGCAATTTCCCAGTACACTCAGTTATTTCTGCGACTATTAAGAAAGAGTGGACAGAGCCAGAGAGAAAACCTTTCTTTCCCAAAGCCTTAAAAAGGCGTTTTCCTTTTGATGAAGATCCAGCGGCGATTTGGAACAAAAGCCGAAAACTAGATGCCGCCTTTTCCCAAGTCTCGAGGTCAACAGATTTGGCATTCGAGGACATGGGGGTGTTAAGAGATCCCATGGACAAAAAGGATGGATCAGCTACTTAAAAGGGCTTGGCAATCCGTCATGGGAAATCTTAAACCTGCTATGGCGACTAGAGGTCGACCGATATATCGGCCGATATTTGGCTCTTTTTACTTAATCGGCATCTGCCGATTGTGCTGATAAAAAAAGCCGATTATACCTTCAGCGGGACTTGCAAATGACTTCTGTAATAGTCAATGCAAGTTGTCTGAAGTTTTCTTCTCTCCTCCTCTGGGCAGCCTGCCAAGTCTGATAAGAAGATACATTTGTATCTCTTTCAGGGTCTTTTATCAATAGACTGAACTCCAGAGAAGTTTTCAGTTTAACCATTTAAAGACTAAATCTTTTCTGACACTTGTTGCTTACAAGTAAAAAGCCTGTATTTTCTGCTATAAAATCACTTAGAACCCCCAAACTTTATATATATTTTTTCTAGCAGAGACCCTAGGGAATAAAATAGCGGTTGTTGCAATATTTTATGTCACACGGTATTTGCGCAGCGGTCTTTCAAACGCAATTTAAAAAAAAAAAAATACACTAATGAAATAATAAAAAAAAAAAAGCAGTAAAGTTAGCCCATTTTTTTTCGTCCAAAAGTTTTGATTACCTGTTTTTGTGTATTAAATATTTAAGATATAGTTATTTTTTTTAGGTTCAATAAGTTTTTATTGTATATGAAATAATTTTCCAAATGGACAATAAGAACATGAATAAGATCAGATGCCCGACATCGGGCAATCTGATTCAGTAATAAAGAAACATATATACATGGGCAAATCAATACAATGTTATGCATTCTGTTTTCAATATTAATATAGTGTGTTGTCTCAACAGCTATCGGAACTTGTGTTGTTAGTCTTGAGAACTAAGGTTCCCGAGACCTGGACGCCCCGATGGGATCATGCTGCGCCCAGGTGTCCAGGGACTCGGAATGGGTAGACAAGTAATCTGAATGCCAACAGCGTATAAACGCTTGGCATTCAGCCAGTCTGTTGGTGATTGCGAGAGGATTGATGTTAAAGAGCAGAATACTATAGGTAAAAAATAAAATCATGACTCAAGAAAGCCCAAAAGAGGGGTTTAAGAACAAAGAAAAGAGTTGAAGTAGCAGGTAGCGGGAGGAAAAGAGGTGGGGGGAGGAACAGGGGGGAGGACTGGCAAGGTAGGTAGGATGGGGGAAGGGGGGGGAGGGGGGGGGCAGCGAGCCTCCTCCGGGGTCGGGGCCTTTAGTGTTGGGTTGGTTGTGTGGAACCAGCAGAGTGTGTAGCTTGGCCCGGTGCCTTCATAGCTGTGAGTCTATTTTTTAGCTTATCTGAGGTGGAGTAATGCCTCCATATGCTCCATATAAAGGAGAATTTTGCGTATTTGTCTATGGCTCTGGCTTGCATCTCCTCCATAAGCATGGTGTTATTTAGTTCACTTATCCACTCTAAAAGAGATGGGGGAGTAGTGGATTTCCAGTGTCTGGCAATTAATTGTCTACCACTGCTGAGAAAAATTTTTAAGAGATTGTGTTTTTGTGACTTGATTTTGCCAGGTAATATTGATAGGAGAGCAATGAATGGAGAGGGAGTGATTGGTTTATCGTAAATTTCTGTATAGATTTGGAAGATTTGGGTCCAAAACGGACCTATCACATCGCATTCCCACCATATGTGGCTATACGTACCCTTCGTAGAGTTACATCTCCAACAGGTGTCAGTGGTTGATGGGAACATGATCTTGAGATTCGTAGGCACCCGATACCATCTTGATAGAACCTTGTAATTTTTTTCCTTGGTGTAGCATGAGATGGCTGATTTATGGGTGAAGATAAAAGCTTTACCCCATTCAGCATCGGTGGTTTCCCTCCCGAGTTCCTCTGACCAAGTTTTAGTGTAGTTGGGTAAGGTATCATGGGTATGTTCTATAATCAGTTTGTATATCAATGAGAGGGTGTGACGGGGAGTTTCTGAGACTGTGCATAATTGTTCAAAGCCAGTCAATGGTCTGTGAATCTGTTTGGAATCATGTAGTTTTTTACAGTAGGCTGTTAAGTGTAGCCGTGTTAACCATGTTACTTTGGGCGATGTGATGTTTGATCTCGACGTAAAAGTACCCAGTGTGCTATTGACAAATTGTCGTGCCGTGGGCCAGGTATCTCTGTTATGGTCGTCTATGACCTGTATTGAGCCGCCTTCTGGGAGAGCTGGGTTGTCAAATAGAGGGGTAAGGGGACTTGGTTCAGTGGAAAGTGAGTATCTTTCCTTTCTGCGGTACCAGATTAACAGTGCATCTCTGGTCAGTGGAGACAGGCTAGTAAGAGATCTATGAGTCTGTTCATAGCCCCAAGGCAGGGCACGGAGGTCAATTGAAGATAAATCCTGTTCGACTAAAGTGGAAGCTTTAATTAGTGGGCGAGGAAACCACTCCAGTAACCGGGAAACCACTGCTGCTGTATGGTAGAGTTCAAAATCTGGGAGGCTTGTCCCTCCTTTGGAAATGGGAGTACATAGAAGTTTGTGTTTCAGTCTGGGATGGCTTCCCCTCCACACGAATCGTATGGCCATAGAGCGAAGAGTACGGAAGAAGGCAGCTGGCAGAGCTATTGGGAGGGCTTGAAATAAATATAATAATTTAGGGAGTATATCCATTTTCAGTACGTTCATGCGGCCAAACCAAGATATTGGTAAGTCTCCTCGGCTTTCAGTGAGGCGTCTGAGTTTCGTGAGAAGTGGACTGTAATTTAGGGCGTATAGTTCGGAGGCGCGGCTTGGAATGGCCGTGCCTAGGTATGAGATAGATTTTGGTTGCCATTGGAAAGTGAAATTAGCCTTAAGAGAGGAGAGGGTAGGCTGAGGTAGGGATATGTTCAGTGCCTCTGTTTTAGAAATATTCAATTTGTAGTTACTGAGACCACCGAATCGGTTGATCTCGGCCAGTATGGATGGTATACTAATATGGGGGTTGGTAACATAGAGGAGCAAGTCGTCTGCGTAAAGGGAAAGTTTGCATTGTGAGGACGGGGTCTGTATCCCTCGTATATCTGGATTGGCTCTAATGGCTTGAGCTAGGTGTTCAATTACTAAGGCAAATAGGAGGGGGGAGAGGGGACAGCCTTGTCTCGTGCCGTTTGAAATAGTGAGTTTCTCTGATTGAGTTCCATTAACTAAAATTGTGGCTGAGGGTTTAGAGTAAAGTGACATGATGTGGGCTAACATCCTGGGTTTTAGTCCTATTTGAGAGAGAGTAGCCCGAAGAAAGGGCCAACTGACCCTATCAAAGGCCTTCTCCGCGTCACAGGAGAGAAGGCAGGTCGGTATGTGGTTACGGTGGGCATATGCCACGAGGTGGATAGTTTTAGTGGTATTGTCCCTAGCTTCACGTCCAGGGACGAAGCCCACTTGATCTCTGTATTAGATTTGGTAAAAGAGGAGAGATACGGTTCGCTAGGATCTTAGCATATAGTTTAAGATCTATATTTAGTAGGGATATAGGCCTGTAATTAGAGCATAAAGAGGTGTCCTTGCCTGGTTTTGGGATGACTACTATTTGGGCTTGTAATAAGGTATGGGAGGGAGATAAGTTTTCATCTATAGCGTTGAATGCTTTGGCCATCAGGGGGGATAACAAAGGTGCAAATGTCTTTATAGAAACGTGAGGAGAATCCATCTGGACCTGGGCTTTTACCATTCTTTAGATTTTTAATGGCGAATTGGAATTCAGAGTCGGTCAGGGGGGATTCCAAGTCTTCTGCTTCAGAGGCCGGGATGGTGGGGAGAGCACTTTCCTGAATGTATGAGGACAGTGATTGAGTTGGAGAGTCTGTTTGGTCTTTGGGTAATGGTGTCTGGGGCTTGAGATTGTATAGGGTGTCATAGTATTGACGGAATTCTTCTACTATGGAGGAGTTATTTATTATTTTGCCTTTATTGGGCGAATTAATACAGGGGATAGGTCTCCGGGCCTGTCTGGGTTGCAGAGTCTGCGCAAGATGTCTGCCACACTGATTCGCTTGTGAGTAGTGGGCAAATCGCCCTTTATCTCTCGCTACCAGTGAGCGTTGTGTAAAGATTTGCAAGAGGTCTCTCCTAGCGTTTGTGAGTTCTAGTTGAATTTTTTCATCGGGGGATCGTTTATGGTCCTCCTCTAAGGTGGCTATTAGGGACAGAAGGCGTGTGGTGTCTGCTGTTCGCGCGCGTTTTAGTCTCGAGCCGTGTTGGATAAGTTTCCCCCTAATGACACATTTGAGGGCTTCCCATTTCATCAGTGGGTTAGTGTTGTCGTGGGCATGGTCCGCGACAAAGTGTTTGATGGCTTGTGTGATGTCTTGGGTGCAAACTGAGTCCGAGAGCAGATTGTCATTTAATCTCCACGTATTTCTCCTTTTTTGTGTTGGTATGCTTCCTAGATTCATGTGTTTGGGGGCGTGGTCAGACCACAAAGTGAGGCCTATCGAAGCAGTGGGTAAGAAATCCAGTAAGGATTGGGAGATGAAAATATAGTCTAATCTACTGTAGGTGGAGTGTGCTGGGGAGTAGTATGTGAAATCTTTAGTGGAGGGATGTAACGTCCTCCAAACATCCACCAAAGATAAATCTGAGAGAATTGCACGCATTTTGGTCAGGGAAGCCGGGGAGATTGAGGACTTACCCATTGAGGTGTCAAGGCGTGGTATCAGAGCGGCATTGAGGTCTCCTCCCAGGATCATGTTGACCGTGCTAAATCTTTTCAGGCGAGTAGATACCTTGGTGAGGAATTGCAGTTGATCCTGGTTTGGAGAATAAACATTAATTATAGTATAGATCATATTCATATATGAAAGTTTTAAGAAAACCTATCTCCCTAGAGGGTCAATGAGGGTGTCTAGCACATCTGGTGTGAACGAGACATGAAAGGCGATCGAAACCCCTTTCGATTTCGCTGTGGGGTTGGTGTTATGGAACCAAGTGGGATATTGCTTATGGAGGAGGTGAGGGATGTTGTCTGACCTAAAATGAGTCTCCTGCAGGAGTAGAATTTGGTTACGGTTTTTGTGAAAATGATATAAGATTTGCCTCCTTTTCTCTGGGGTGTTAAAACCCCTGCAGTTTAAGGAGGAGACTTTCAAGGGGGTCTGCACTGCCATGGGGAAAAGGATTTGGTAATCCGGTATTCTAAAACAAGGGAGAGGCTCGCTGTCTCCAGGGGGGTGGGGGAGGGGTGAGAGGGAGTAGAAAAGAAACCTCTGTTAGAATTGGGTTGTAGGGTAGGTTTAAGTGGATAGGTAGGGAAAGAAACAGAAAAAGAACAGAGAAAGAAGAACCTTGGCCTCGTAGGCCGCGTAAAGAACATTGTGTTCTAAAGTTCAGCTAAAGCCTCTAAGGGCGCTGAAAATCCTATGTGGGGGTTAGTGGCTAGTCCACAGAGGGGTCCGCACACACCGGACCACTAAAAGTAAAAGGCAATAAAACTTAAATACTTCTGTAACTTTAGCAACTCAGGACCCGCAGAGTCGCATATGCATCTCTAAACTATTATGAGCTGTCCAGCCGGACAAAGCCCATAGATGAGGTCCAATAATCAAACTATCTGCATGGTCAATAAAATGAGAGTAACAGTATAACATAGGGCAATGAGGGATGGGGCGGGAAGGGCAGGTTCTGGGGGGGGCCCTTAGCAAAGTAAGGAATCACAGTATTGGCTTGGGATCTCTGGTAACTGAGGAAGAACCGTACTGCTATGAACACAAAACAAACTTTGCTTGTAAGAGGAACGACATAATATAGCTAAACATAATGTCCCAACAATACTGTAACCATAAGATTGGGGCCGCTTCATCGGCGCAATGCCTGTGAAAAAAAAAATTTGGTTAATCAAAAGTTCTGCGGCTGGGACTCATCCATCCGTTGCTTTGGGGAGATCCGACTTTGGGCGCTTGTTCTTCCTGGATTGTTTTTGCCAGTTCGGTGCGATCGGGAATCCAGGAGTCGCTGCATGGATTGGCCAATCAGGGATGTGGATCTGGGGCAGTTCGAAAGTCCCGAGGAATTTTGGGAGGTCACCCAGAGTGCGAAATGTGGCCGAACGACCTTCATGAGAAGCAAAGAGGTTAAATGGGAAACCCCAGCGATATTTAATGTGCTTTTCCTGGAGAGCTCCTGTGAGGGGTTTCAGTGCACGTCGCATATCAAGGGTCAGCTTGGAGATGTCTGGTAATAAAGTCACAGCTGCATCATTAAAGTATATGGCGTCTTGGTTGCGAGCTGCACGCATGATAGCATCTTTAATCGCATAAAAGTGGATTCTGCAGATCACATCTCTGGGGTGTTCAAGATGTGGGTTTTTGGGGCCGAGGGCTCTGTGTACACGATCAAGTTCTATAGGAGATTCTTTATCTTTCTGGAGCAGGTTATTGAATATGGCTGTGACTGCAGGGGCTAGGTCTTTATTTTCCACTGATTCTGGGAGGCCGCGTATACGGATATTATTGCGTCTGGCGCGATTTTCTTGATCGTCCTGGTGATACATCAGTTGCTGTATCTGTAGTGTGTGCTCCTGCAAGATGACTTCATGAGACTGTAGTGTAGAGACAGTCTCTTCTACCGATTTGTTCCACATCTTCTAGCCTGGTTGTGACATCTTTGCGTAATTCAGAGATCTCCTGTTTGTAAGAGCGTTCAAGTCTCTGTACACATGCCTCAAAATCATGTCTGGTAGGGAGAGCTTTGATGTAAGCTTCCATGTCCCATCCACTAAAAGACCGGTGCGATGTTGGGGAATGATATGCAGAGCGCACAGATTCATTCTCTGAGTCTGGAGGGGATCTGGCGCGCTGCCTGGTTGTCCATATGAGGTGTGGAGCGCTGTGAAGTGACTCCTTGTGAGGCTGCGTGTGAGCTGGAGGAGCGGGTCGGCGCCATCTTGGATTTGGGGGGGCCGTGCTGATTTTGTCCCAAATGTATGAAAAAACGGTCGATTTCCCCCTCGATTTGTGTGTCAGGGGTATGGCGTCCTTCTCCCCCACCTCTCTTCCCCATTACAGACCTGCCTGTAGAGTTCTGGAGTCGCTGAGAGCCTCTATTAGTCCGGTGTGTGCGGGAGCTCCTGAGAAACACGTCTCACTCCTCCCATGAGCCAGGCCACGCCCCATAGTTATTTTTTTTAATCTAAATTATACATACAAGTGAAATGATTGGAGGTTTGTTTTGTTTAATAAATGTTTAAATATAGAAAATTTTCTGTATCACTTATTACTTAAGGCTGCTTTCACACTGGAGCGGGCAGGCGTTGACGGTAAAACGCTGTTAGTTTTAGCGGCGCTTTACCGTCATTTTAGCGGCGCTATTCAGCTGCTAGCGGGGCGCTTATAACCCAGCTAGCGGCCGAAGAAGGGATTAAATGCGCCCCTGAAGCGCTGCTGCCAAAACGCTTTGCAGGCGCTTCGGCAGCGGTGCGCATTCATTTCAATAGGCAGGAGTGGTGGAGGAGCGGTATACACCACTCCAAAGATGCTGCTTGCAGGACTTTTTTTTAACATCCTGCCAGCGCATCGCCCCAGTGTAAAAGGGGTCTAACTGTTAGATTTTATGAGATGAAGGGGAAAAAAAAAAAAAAAAGAAATCGGCCTAATATATCGGCCCAAAAAAATGGGCATCATATATCTGCCATCGGCCACCGAGATTTCTAAATATCGGCTTTGGCACCGGCCAGAGAAAAACCCATATCGGTCGACCTCTAATAGCGACTACTGTGGTATCCAGAAATATGGAGTTCTGGTTAGATCAACTTAAGGCCCATATTTCAGCAGACTTGCCAAAACAAGAAATTTTGGATTCATTCTCGACTGTCAGCCGCTGTTGCCTTTTATTCCTGATGCCTCAGCGGAATCCATTAAAATGACAGCAAGATCTGCAGCCTTAGCTAACTCGGCCAGAAGGGCTCTGTGGTTGAAAACTTGGCCGGGGGACGTGGCATCCAAAAACAAGCTGTGAGGGATACCGTTCCTGGGAGACTTGCTTTTTTGGTCCTGACTTAGATGGGATTCTAGATAGAACAGCTGATAAAAAGAAGTCTTTCCCTATCAAAAAGAAAAAAATAGCCAGTTAAATGTTTTTTTTTTTTTCGTTCCCAAAGGGCTCAAGAACAAACCAAACCCTAGGAGAAAAGGAAAAATTGGGCATCGCAGAAGGAAAAAGGAAATGTCCTTTTCCATCCTCCTGCAGCCTCCGGTAAAACGCAATAACTTGTACGTACCAGTGGGGGGAAGGCTTCAAAGTTTCCTCCCCCTTTGGGCCAGCATGACAGAAAGTCAATATGTTTTAGACATGCTGTCCCAAGGTTACAGGATAGAGTTTTCGGATCGCCCGCCAGAAAGATTCTTTGTAACAAACTTACCAAGGGATCTAACAAAGGTCCTGGCCATGAAGAACCTTTTAAAGGATCTGAGGCACCAGAGGGTAGTGATACCAGTATCCCCAGAAGAACAGGGTCAGGGCTTCTATTCACACATATTTCTGATAAGAAAACCATCCGGAAACTTCCGTCTTATCCTCAACCTAAAACCCCTAAACAAGTCGGTGCTATACAAAAAGTTTTGTATGGACTCAATTTTCACAGTCGGGAACATTCTGACGAAAGAGTGTTTTATGGCATCAATCGATCTGAGGGATGCTTGCCTTCATGTTCCTGTAGCACCCCAGTCCCAGAGATTCCTGAGGTTTGCGGTGAATATGGGCAAAGAGATTATACATCTTCAGTTCAGGGCCCTTCCCTTCGGCCTGTCGTCAGCTCCTCATATTTTTACGAAAGTAATGGCGGAAGCTCTCGCCCCTCTTCGACTCCGGGGGATTGCGGTAATTCCATATCTGGACGACCTCCTCTTTTTTGCCCCATCCAGGGAAAAGTTGCAGGAGGATCTGAACAGAGCCCGTAGTCATTTGGAGTCACTAGGGTGGATAGTAAATGTTCAAATCGAATTTCATTCCAGCTCAGCAAGTACTTTTTCTGGGTTACTTGATAAATTCGTTGGAGCAAAAGATTTTTCTCCCAGAAGAGAAAAAGATCAAGGTTCAAAGGGTAATCTCAACACTACAAACAAATCAACTGATTTCAGTCCGAAAGGTTATGTCGGCTCTGGGGATATTAACCTCTTCTATGCCAGCCATCCAATGGGCAAGGCTGAATTTCAGGGCTCTCCAGAGGTTCCTTCTAAGAACATGGAACAACAGGACAGAGAGTTTGGATACAAAAATAAAAATCCCCACCAGAGTCAAACTTTCACTTTGGTGGTGGAAAAGTCATGTGGTACTGCAAAGAGGTATTCTTTGTTCTTTTCCGACCGGAAAAGTGGTCACAACAGACGCCAGTTTGCGGGGATGGGGGGCCCACATGGGTCAGGCCTTAGCACAGGGAACATGGTCCCAGATCGAGGCCCAAAAATCCTCAAATTGGAGAGAGCTAAAAGCGGTTGCCCTAGCATTAGCTTTGATCTCTCAAAACCTCATAGGTTGTCATGTCCGGATTTTGTCGGACAATGCCACTACCATAGCCTACCTGAACAAACAGGGAGGCACAAGAAGCAGGGCTCTTAACTTACTGTCAGTAGAGATTCTGGAGTGGGCAGAAAACCGCTTAATATCTCTATCCTCAGCCCATCTCAAAGGCACATTAAACGAAGTAGCGGATTATCTGAGCCGACAGAAAGTTCAGGAATCGGAGTGGAGTCTGAACAGGGAGGTGTTTGCATTAATCACCAGTACTTGGGGCTTTCCGCAGATAGACCTGTTTGCTTCAAGACAAAACACGCAGCTCCTGCATTTTTTCTCCCTTTAGAGAGACAACTGCTCTCAGGGGATAGATGCTCTGGCATATCCGTGGGATTGTCACCTAGGATATGTTTTTCCTCCATTCCGGTTAATCCCACTAGTCTTGAGAAAAATACTGAAAGAGAGAGTATCAATAATTTTGATTATTCCATATTGGCCAAAGAGAGCTTGGTTTTCCACGATTCTTCAGTTGGGAATCAAACCATGTTGGCATCTTTCGCTCAGTCAAGATCTGTTGATTCATGGGCCAGTGCATCATCCAGATGTAGGCAGGTTAAAGCTCACTGCCTGGTAACTGAGGAGCAATTGATGAGAAGCAAAGGCTTTTTAGAACAATTAACTACTACGTTGCTTTCCAGTAGGAAAAGGGTAACCAGTGATATTTACACCAAAGTATGGAAAGTCTATGTTTCTTTCTGTCATTCAGAACATAAGGATGTTAAAGACCTAGTTTCAGTGCTGAAGTTTTTGCAAAAAGGTGCAGACAAGGATCTTGCGGTCAACACTCTTAAAGTGCAGGTGGCCGCTTTGGGAGTTTATCTGGAGAGATCCTTCTCTTCAGAAACTCCTGATCATGAGATTTTTTCAAAGCACTTTCTAGGTCTAGACCGGTCCCGGTGAGGCATTTCCCAAATTGGGATCTCTCGGTGGTTCTGCAAGCTCTGGCAAAAGAACCATTTGAGCCTTTACAGGCCATATCCCTAAAGAATTTAACTTTGAAAACTATTTTTCTGGTCGCAATTACTTCAGCAAGAAGGATTAGTGAACTGCACGCCCTATCAGTAAAAGAGACGGGTAAAAAGGAAGAGCAGTTTCACAACTTGGACTTAAGACGTATCCTATTACATTTTTTGGAAGTAACAGGAGTGTTTAGAGCTTCAGATTCATTATTTGTTCTTTTTTCTGGAAACAAAAAGGCCACCAAGCATCAAAAGGATCATTGGTTAGATGGCCTAAGACAGCTATTTCTGTAGCCTATTCTCAAATGGGTTTATCTTCCCCGCTGGCAAGTAGGGATCATTCAACAAGGGCCCAGGCCACTACATGGGCAGAAAGAGCTGGTGCCACCCCAGATCAGATTTGTAAGGCGGCTACATGGTCAAGTTACTTAACGTTTTTCCGTCATTACAGACTGGATCTCCTGTCAGCAGGGGATCAGGCTTTTGGCAGAAAGGTTCTGCAGGCTGTGGTCCCTCCCTAGGGGTGTAAGTCTCTATTATCCTCTCAAGTGCTGTCCTGAAAGACGTTAAAATTCAAGTTAGACTTACCGGTAACTTGTTTTCCAAGAGTCTTTCAGGACAGCAGCATCCCGCCCTATTGAGAGATCTATCTATCTATCTATCTATCTATCTATCTATCTATCTATCTATCTATCTATCTATCTATCTATCTATCTATCTATCTATCTATCTATCTATCTATCTATCTATCTATCTATCTATTATACTGTGACTAATCATATCTCGATTATGTGTTCCAGTTTGGGGCCGGAGGTTCTCTACTACTACTGACAATGTGTGGAAAGGAGCCTCCTTTTAAAGTTTGGTGGAAGAGGTGTTTCCTGTTTGCAAGGGGAGGAGTCACTCAAGTGCTGTCCTGAAAGACTCTTGGAAAACAAGTTACTGATAAGTCTAACTTAAATTTTTTTTTCCATGTATGCTATTGGATAGCCAAAAATACCTATAGTTTGTATTACAATGCTGATGTTCTAAAATGAAATTATATGCTGTGACTTTAGGTCTCCTTTTAAGGTTAGTGAGTATTTTTGCAATTTAGGCATTGTGATGATATTAACCATATACTTAAAGAGGAACTGCAGTCTGCTTACATAATTTGCAATAAAAACATCTTTGCCATTCTGAAGCTTCCCTCCAACCACTTTACATTATTTTCTATATATACTCTCATTCTGTACTTGCCAAATATCTTACAAAATCTCCCTCCATTAAGTCTGACTACAACCATTTTAACTGTGGGCAACTGAAGCTGCTGCCTGTTCACTTCCTGGGTTTACACCGATACACAGAGGCACACCTCCAGCTCTGCAGCTCTGATTGGCCTTCTTATGACTCATCCCTTCCTGGCAAACTCTCAGGAGAAAGAGAGCTGTGCATGATGTCATAAGCTTAGGCTAATGACCAGACAAACAGGAAGTGGACTGTATAAGGTATTTACTGTCAGCAATTTTTTTTTACTATCCAAAGTCAAAACGACAAGGGCAGAAAATTTAACAGATGGAAAGTTGAAAAAAATTACTGAAGGTCCGCTTTAAGTCTGTCAATACTATAAAAATGTTGTTCATGTATTTTTTTTCTGTAAAATTAATTTCTTTAAATCAGTTTCCATACTTGTTTTTTAATTGCAGTTCATACACAGAATCCACCTATTCCCGTACTACATCAACAGCCAGTTATCCTGGCAGAAACATGCAAAGTTATTCATATTCTGGAGATGTCAAATATCCCAAAGGATTTCAGAATACCCAGCCAGTAGATTATGAGGGTCATCAGAACTACATGGAAACTAATCCCAGTTATGGAGCATGGAAAGACAATCGAACGCAACAGTCCGCATTCAATCATGGCTGTCAGGTGTGTATTGAAAATGAAGTACCGTATTTATCGGCGTATAACACGCACCCCAAGTTTAGGAGGGAATTTTAAGGAAAAAAACTTACTTACATTTAAATGCCCATCAATGCAGCCTTATCAGTGTCCATCTGCATGCTTGTCCAGTGTCATTTGCAGCCTTGTCAGTGTCATTTGCAGCCTTGTCGGTGTCAATTTGCAGCCTTGTCGGTGTCAATTTGCAGCCTTGTCGGTGTCAATTTGCAGCCTTGTCAGTGTCACTTTGCAGCCTTGTCAGTGACACTTTGCAGCCTTGTCAGTGACACTTTGCAGCCTTGTCAGTGACACTTTGCAGCCTTGTCAGTGACACTTTGCAGCCTTGTCAGTGTCCGTCTGCAGCCTTGTCAGTGTCCGTCTGCAGCCTTGTCAGTGTCCGTCTGCAGCCTTGTCAGTGTCCGTCTGCAGCCTTGTCAGTCTCCGTCTGCAGCCTTGTCAGTCTCCGTCTGCAGCCTTGTCAGTGTCCGTCTGCAGCCTTGCCCAGGCTGCAGTTAAACTGCAGTGACTTGTCAGTGTCACTGCAGTTTGAAAATGGTGCCGCCGGCACCGAGATACGCAGGGCCGGCTCCTCTCGTAGTCCCGCCCAGACTGGGCATGACTGTGAGCGGAGCCGAGCGCCGCCCATATACATACATAGCCAAGTGTACTCGGCTAAGTTCGGCTAGCTCTGCTCACAGTCACGCCCAGTCCCTGTGTTACGTCAATCATAGGGCGGCTGGCTCGCTCCGCTCACAAACAGCGGGGGGGATCGGCGTATAACACGCACCCACGACTTTCCCCTGATTTTAAGGGGAAAAAAGTGCGTGTTATACGCCGATAAATACGGTATTTAATACTGTATCTCCTAAGTATGTGTGTATGTGTGTGTATGTATGTATGTGTGTGTATGTGTGTGTGTGTGTATATATATATATATATATATATATATATATATATATATATATATATATATATATATATATATATATATATATATGTGTATGTATGTGTGTGTGTGTGTATATATATATATATATATATATATATATATATATATCTCTATCAATGCACTCGCCGCAGTGAGGATGGAGATCGCCACACGGAGGCGACACATGCACATGTACAGGACAAAGGGACACATGCACAGGACACAGGGACACATGCACAGGACACAGGGACACATGCACATGCACATGTACAGGACACAGGGACACAGGACACATGCACATGTACAGGACACATGCACATGTACAGGACACAGGGACACATGCACATGTACAGGACACAGGGACACAGGACACATGCACATGTACATGACACAGGGACACATGCACATGTACAGGACACAGGGACACATGCACATGTACAGGACACAGGGACACATGCACATGTACAGGACACAGGGACACAGGATACATGTACAGGAAACGGGGACACAGGACACATGTACATGTACAGGACACATACACAGGACACATGTACATGTACAGGACACAGGGACACAGGACACATGTGCATGTACAGGACACATACACAGGACACATGTACATGTACAGGACACAGGGACACAGGACACGGACACATGTACAGGACACAGGGACACATGCACATGTACAGGACACAGGGACACATGCACATGTACAGGACACAGGGACACATGCACATGTACAGGACACAGGACACATGTACATGTACAGGAAACGGGGACACAGGACACATGTACATACACAGGACACAAGCACATGTGCAGGACACAAGCACATGTGCAGGACACAAGCACATGTGCAGGACACAAGCAC
The DNA here is from genome assembly GCA_037952925.1 of Lithobates clamitans. Classification (NCBI taxonomy): domain Eukaryota; kingdom Metazoa; phylum Chordata; class Amphibia; order Anura; family Ranidae; genus Lithobates; species Lithobates clamitans. The sequence goes on from JBBGZY010000744.1 coordinate 4,758,661, forward strand.
ATGTGCAGGACACAAGCACATGTGCAGGACACAAGCACATGTGCAGGACACATGCACATGGACACGGGACACATGCAGGCTGCACAGGACACAGTGAGGCATGCAACTGCAGATGGGCATTATAAAACAAACATATACAGCGCTGGTAAAAAATGTGCTATACCATGAATATCCTATATGTAAAGTGTAGAAAATTAGGAGAAACCGCGCTAATAAACCAAAATAATCAATTAATATGAAAAGCTGCAATCCCCACAAAAAACATCAATTGTGGATAAACATAGGAAAAATAAGGGGTTGCGCTAATACCTGTGTACCTTTAATATAAAATCTACAGTGAAAAGACATTTATATAATGGCTATATATAAACCAAAGATAATGTGCAAACATTAAATAGTGATATGAAAAAGTCCCATCAAGTGAAACATCAAATATGATATCTTAGTGAGTCCAAATCACCAACAGAAACCAACGAAAGTCCAAGTGATGATTGGTATTAATCCGTGACAGCAAGGGAGGGTCCACCACCAGAAAATGGAAGGGGTTGCTCCTTACCAGATGGCCATGACCCCCCACCACAGAGGATCACAGCAAGCAGAAATCTTTAAAAGCCAGAATTAGGAACTGCCAACGATGTCCACCAGAGGTCCTCTCATCATCAGCCACACCAACGAACCTATGGCAAGGATACCATAAAACATAGAGGGAGCTCACATAGTGTAAAACTGATAAATTTATTTTGAATAAAAGCAAGTAACAAAATGCACACTTACAAAGCGTGATGTAATAAACAGCCTTAAGTCCGGCTCCGTGGCCACCGGAGCTCGGACAAACCCGTCCTGCTGGAATGCGGTTTGCTTGGGGGTGACGTCAGCGCGTCGTCTGGCTCCGCCCTACGCGGTTCGTGACATCATCACGTCTTCCAGGGGCACAGGCGGCGCGCTGCGTCACCTCCCTAAAATGATCCCAGAACTAAACCAAGCCTCGCTATGGATCGCTACACACTATGGGCGACCACAGACCCTTCCGGCATCCGGATGCGTTCCACAGCGCGAGCGATCAGCAGAGGCTGCATAATTAGGGCAGTCTATGTGACCAATGCATGTTCATACAAGCCCGTACGCTCAAACAGCAGATCCGGACATAAACACTGTGCAAATGCACATCCTGCCTGATAAATATATAAAACAAGATATAAAGTGAACGGAATAGGGTAAACCATTCTGACACATCTTAACAGTATTAAAACCCTGGTTGGTAACAGGAACTCTAAGTTGGATGGTTTAATCCAATACAAACATAGGGACCCACGATATCTGTTTGATAAATAGAAAAGGACTGTAAAAGGAGGAATTGGGGATATAAATATCCCCATTCCTCCATCTTTACATCTAAACCTAGATTTTGGAGACCGGAAATACCAAAATCAATGAATCGTGGTCTCTAATCTGCCTCTCCCAAATGGGTACAGCAGCACCACCTAGTGGTAGAGTCCTACAAACCCATTGAGTGACAAACATCATTTTTTTTGATTTAAAAAAAAAAAAAACAATCAAAAATCGTAATGAAGCTGAATTGACTTATAGTCGGTGGATTGGAGCTGTGGAAAGAGGGGTCCCCAAAGGGACCACTATCCAGTTGCCCCAAGAATTAGGAATTCATCACCAACTGCAACTTCTAAGTTCTTAAAATCGGAAGTGGGGTAATATGCTGATTGTAGTCTCCAACCAACAAACCCCACCATTATTGTGTAGCGCCATCTAGTGGATGTGTCAAAAAGTGCTACAAATGCCTGTGTTAGGGACTGCATAGTCAATATGTCCCCATTCAATATAAGGAACATCAATCAGATATTGTGGGAATCACAAAAAAAGTAAAAATAAAACATAATGTAATAATCAGTGAATCTGTAAAAATAACCTTAACTAATAAAAGTTAAAAAATAATACGAAATGGCTAGTCAGAGCTGCCAGTGCCATACATAAAATATACAGCAAATGGCTATGTGCATATAGCGTGCACTCTGGTCCTATAGATACAGATATATAAATGCATTAAGAATTATTGATAAATGCATTAACATTTGTATCTACGTTTAATCCAAAAGGGGCATAAGTCTTTAATCTGTAAATCCAGGACATTTCACATTTGGAGATTTCCCTTACCAGCGAACTCCCCCTCCAATGTGGTCTATGTTTATCTATCCCAACATACAAAGTGTTGGAGGGGTCCCTGGCATGTACCTCATCGAAATGCCTCGATACGGGGTGCTTATCAAAACCCCTGCGGATATTGCCAATATGTTCGGCCAATCTGACCTTAAGGGCTCTCTTGGTCCTACATATTGCAATCCGCAGGGGCATTGTATAAGATAAATGACCCCCTCAGTGGTACAGGTTATAAAGGGTTTAACCTGATAGGCCCGTGAGGTGCTAGTGGACGTGAATTGACAGATTTTCCTACCCCTACAGCTATTGAGGGAACAAACTTGACAGTTCCTACATTTGTAGTACCCTGTAAGGTCATGAAAAAAGGATCTATTAATGACGGGTGGGTCCTGCACCGTTGGGGCGATTCTATTCCCCAATGTAGATACACCCTTAAATACAATGCGAGGATTTTTGGGTAAAATTGAGCTTAAAACAGGGTCCGTGGTCAAAATATGCCAGTGTTTTTTTATGAGGTCCTTAATCTGGCGATGTTGAGTAGAGAATGTGGTGATAAAAGGTAAACTGAAATCACCTTTAACCTCCTGACGTTGACCTGTACCCAATAGCAGGGATCTATCTCTGTCCCTTACTCTTTCCAGTGATTTTGATAGTTCAATTTGATCGTATCCCTTCTCAATAAACCTCTCAGTTAAGATGGTTGCTTGGTTGTCAAAAGTCTCAATTTCCATGCAGTTCCGCCGAAGGCGTGTATACTGCCCTAAAGGGACCGCTTTCAACCAAGGTTCGTAGTGACAAGGGAATGAAAGAGTTTTTATCTGTTGCCTTAAAATGGGTGGACGTCACCAGTTTATCCCCCTGGACCCTAATCTTAAGGTCAAGGAAGCTGATCTCTATTGTGCTGGTCTCGAAAGTCAATTTGATACCCCTATCGTTCTCGTTCAGAAACAACATGAAGTTCTCAAGCTCTGCCTCACTGCCATCCCATAGGAGGAGGACGTCGTCGATGTATCTGGCCCACAAGACTACCTGTGGTCTATCCCAGGCCTTAACGACGTCCTCCTCCCACTTGGCCATAAAGAGATTAGCCAAGCTGGGGGCATATTATGCCCCTATGGCCACGCCCCTATCTTGATGAAAAAATTGATGGTCGAACCAAAAATAATTGTGGCTCGCGGCGTAGTGGAGCAACTCCATGATGAAGTGTCTTTGGGGTGAAACGAGGTCAGAATCCTGGGTCAGATACATATTTACTGCCTCAAACCCCAAATCATGGGGTATGATGGTGTAGAGTGAGGTCACATCGGCTGTGACCAACCTTAAACCCGGCTTCCACACAACATGAGACAGCATATTTATGACCTGTGTGGTGTCCTTGATGAAGGATGGAACCTTCTGGACTAGAGGCTGAAGGAAATGATCTATATACTTGCCCACCCGGGACGTAACCGAATCAATACCACTGACAATCGGCCGTCCCGGGGGGCGAGTAAGGCTTTTATGGACCTTGGGGAGATAATAAATTACCGGGGTGCGAGGAGCACTCGGCACTAAAAAGAGTCTTTCCCTTTTGTCGAGGATCCCCTGACGGTATCCTCTATCCACTATCACCTCAAGTTCTTTCTTATACTTAACAACAGGGTCCCTGGTGAGGGGAGTGTATGTATCCGGGTCATCAACGATCCGATGCATCTCCTCCAGATAGTCACTCCGGTCGAGGATGACTATCCCCCCACCTTTATCCGCGGGGCGGATAACCAGAGACTTGTTGTTACATAGAGATTCTAGACCTACTTCCAGATTCCCCCTCATTTTTGTTTTGTTGACCCTAATACATTCCAAATCTCTCAATACAACTTCTTTAAATGTTTTGATAGCTGGAGCAAGGGAGCCTGGGGGGTTGAAAAGTGAGGCATTGGCAAGGCCCGAGTGCCTGTAACCTGAGTCACCACTAGGATTACTTGTAATAGGATTATTTAATATATACCTCTTGATATTGATTTTACGTATATATTTGTGTATGTCCATATAGGTTTGGAATTTGCTCAGGCTCCTAGGCGGAGCAAACTTCAAACCCTTATCTAGTAGCTGTAGTTCAGAATCCGTCAATGTCTGTTTGCTCAAATTAAACACTCCGGTGCCTAAGGGCGCCTTCTTTTTGGTTTGTTGGGCCTGCCTCCCCCCTCTGGCTCCTCTTTTCGTTCTCCCGGCCTTTTTTGGCCCTGGTTGGTCCTGGAAAAACCCCAATTGGAACTACCCTGTACCTCTTGTGGTTTGGGGTTCGGTCTGGGTTGGTCATAACTGCCTCCATACCTTGCAGGATGGTAGGAACTCCTGTTCAGCTCAGCTTCGTTATAGGTATAACTCTGGGGGTGTTGATCATAAAAACCCGGGGCCTCGGAATCAGAAAGAGGGAAAAACCGATTCCGAGTAGGGATATTAGACCCAAAGTCCCCATTCTGAGCTGGATAGTGAGTATAATTATTAAAATTAGGGCCAGGTTGACGTTGAGAGGCACCTGGTCTCGGTCCACCCATTGGGGTACCCCATGGATGTGGGGAATTAACCCTCTGATGGTTGGACTGATTAGAGTGATTATAATCATAGTGATTATTGTACATGTTGGAAGGTACATCTGAATATGGATGCACAGATGTAGGTGCAATGGTTTTACCCTTGTTCCTATTGTTCTTCCTGTTACCATTTCTATTGGGTATATTCCTCATGGGGGAGTGTTGATACCCCTCTCCACTTGAGCGGGAGTAGGTTTCAGTCTGGGTATTGCACCCTCCCCATTGGCCGGTTGTGTATCCATAGCCATATCACCTACTTGTTCTGAGGCAAGTTTCTTCTGCCAGACAAAGACTAAACCCACTTGGTAGTCCTCCTTGTCTCTCAGATATTTTTTCTTTTTTTTGACCTTTTGGTCTCTCTCTTCCTTCTCTAGTGTTTTGGAGCATTCCCTATATTCATCACTAGCAACCGAGGGTGCCAATTTTTCTTTAACAGTCTTAATCTCCTCGTCCAGACGAGCTAATTTAGCAGTCTTCCTCTGGACAAGGAAACGCAGGAGGCTGACTCGAGTCGTTAAAGTATTTATACCACCCCTCCAAATCCACGTCTCCTTTTTGGGGGGGGTATGGGATGGCAGTGAGGCATAACTTGAGAACTTCATGTTGTTTCTGAACGAGAACGATAGGGGTATCAAATTGACTTTCAAGACCAGCACAATAGAGATCAGCTTCCTTGACCTTAAGATTAGGGTCCAGGGGGATAAACTGGTGACGTCCACCCATTTTAAGGCAACAGATAAAAACTCTTTCATTCCCTTAGATAGTTGTCACTACGAACCTTGGTTGAAAGCGGTCCCTTAAGGGCAGTATACACGCCTTTGGCGGAACTGCACGGGAATTGAGACTTTTGACAACCAAGCAACCATCTTAACTGAGAGGTTTATTGAGAAGGGATACGATCAAATTGAACTATCAAAATCACTGGAAAGAGTAAGGGACAGAGATAGATCCCTGCTAGGAGCCTGAGCAAATTCCAAACCTATATGGACATACACAAATATATACGTAAAATCAATATCAAGAGGTATATATTAAATAATCCTATTACAAGTAATCCTAGTGGTGACTCAGGTTACAGGCACTCGGGCCTTGCCAATGCCTCACTTTTCAACCCCCCAGGCTCCCTTGCTCCAGCTATCAAAACATTTAAAGAAGTTGTATTGAGAGATTTGGAATGTATTAGGGTCAACAAAACAAAAATGAGGGGGAATCTGGAAGTAGGTCTAGAATCTCTATGTAACAACAAGTCTCTGGTTATCCGCCCCGCGGATAAAGGTGGGGGGATAGTCATCCTCGACCGGAGTGACTATCTGGAGGAGATGCATCGGATCGTTGATGACCCGGATACATACACTCCCCTCACCAGGGACCCTGTTGTTAAGTATAAGAAAGAACTTGAGGTGATAGTGGATAGAGGATACCGTCAGGGGATCCTCGACAAAAGGGAAAGACTCTTTTTAGTGCCGAGTGCTCCTCGCACCCCGGTAATTTATTATCTCCCCAAGGTCCATAAAAGCCTTACTCGCCCCCCGGGACGGCCGATTGTCAGTGGTATTGATTCGGTTACGTCCCGGGTGGGCAAGTATATAGATCATTTCCTTCAGCCTCTAGTCCAGAAGGTTCCATCCTTCATCAAGGACACCACACAGGTCATAAATATGCTGTCTCATGTTGTGTGGAAGCCGGGTTTAAGGTTGGTCACAGCCGATGTGACCTCACTCTACACCATCATACCCCATGATTTGGGGTTTGAGGCAGTAGATATGTATCTGACCCAGGATTCTGACCTCGTTTCACCCCAAAGACACTTCATCATGGAGTTGCTCCACTACGCCGCGAGCCACAATTATTTTTGGTTCGACCATCAATTTTTTCGTCAAGATAGGGGCGTGGCCATAGGGGCATAATATGCCCCCAGCTTGGCTAATCTCTTTATGGCCAAGTGGGAGGAGGACGTCGTTAAGGCCTGGGATAGACCACAGGTAGTCTTGTGGGCCAGATACATCGACGACGTCCTCCTCCTATGGGATGGCAGTGAGGCAGAGCTTGAGAACTTCATGTTGTTTCTGAACGAGAACGATAGGGGTATCAAATTGACTTTCGAGACCAGCACAATAGAGATCAGCTTCCTTGACCTTAAGATTAGGGTCCAGGGGGATAAACTGGTGACGTCCACCCATTTTAAGGCAACAGATAAAAACTCTTTCATTCCCTTGTCACTACGAACCTTGGTTGAAAGCGGTCCCTTTAGGGCAGTATACACGCCTTCGGCGGAACTGCATGGAAATTTGAGACTTTTGACAACCAAGCAACCATCTTAACTGAGAGGTTTATTGAGAAGGGATACGATCAAATTGAACTATCAAAATCACTGGAAAGAGTAAGGGACAGAGATAGATCCCTGCTATTGGGTACAGGTCAACGTCAGGAGGTTAAAGGTGATTTCAGTTTACCTTTTATCACCACAATCTCTACTCAACATCGCCAGATTAAGGACCTCATAAAGAAACACTGGCATATTTTGACCACGGACCCTGTTTTAAGCTCAATTTTACCCAAAAATCCTCGCATTGTATTGAAAGGTGCATCTACATTGGGGAATAGAATCGCCCCAACGGTGCAGGACCCACCCGTCATTAATAGATCCTTTTTTCATGACCTTACAGGGTACTACAAATGTAGGAACTGTCAAGTTTGTTCCCTCAATAGCTGTAGGGGTAGGAAAATCTGTCAATTCACGTCCACTAGCACCTCACGGGCCTATCAGGTTAAACCCTTTATAACCTGTACCACTGAGGGGGTCATTTATCTTATACAATGCCCCTGCGGATTGCAATATGTGGGCAGGACCAAGAGAGCCCTTAAGGTCAGATTGGCCGAACATATTGGCAATATCCGCAGGGGTTTTGATAAGCACCCCGTATCGAGGCATTTCGATGAGGTACATGCCAGGGACCCCTCCAACACTTTGTATGTTGGGATAGATAAATATAGACCACATTGGAGGGGGAGTTCGCTGGTAAGGGAAATCTCCAAATGTGAAATGTCCTGGATTTACAGATTAAAGACTTATGCCCCTTTTGGATTAAACGTAGATACAAATGTTAATGCATTTATCAATAATTCTTAATGCATTTATATATCTGTATCTATAGGACCAGAGTGCACGCTATATGCACATAGCCATTTGCTGTATATTTTATGTATGGCACTGGCAGCTCTGACTAGCCATTTCGTATTATTTTTTAACTTTTATTAGTTAAGGTTATTTTTACAGATTCACTGATTATTACATTATGTTTTATTTTTACTTTTTTTGTGATTCCCACAATATCTGATTGATGTTCCTTATATTGAATGGGGACATATTGACTATGCAGTCCCTAACACAGGCATTTGTAGCACTTTTTGACACATCCACTAGATGGCGCTACACAATAATGGTGGGGTTTGTTGGTTGGAGACTACAATCGGCATATTACCCCACTTCCGATTTTAAGAACTTAGAAGTTGCAGTTGGTGATGAATTCCTAATTCTTGGGGCAACTGGATAGTGGTCCCTTTGGGGACCCCTCTTTCCACAGCTCCAATCCACCGACTATAAGTCAATTCAGCTTCATTACGATTTTTGATTGTTTTTTTTTTTTTAAATCAAAAAAAATGATGTTTGTCACTCAATGGGTTTGTAGGACTCTACCACTAGGTGGTGCTGCTGTACCCATTTGGGAGAGGCAGATTAGAGACCACGATTCATTGATTTTGGTATTTCCGGTCTCCAAAATCTAGGTTTAGATGTAAAGATGGAGGAATGGGGATATTTATATCCCCAATTCCTCCTTTTACAGTCCTTTTCTATTTATCAAACAGATATCGTGGGTCCCTATGTTTGTATTGGATTAAACCATCCAACTTAGAGTTCCTGTTACCAACCAGGGTTTTAATACTGTTAAGATGTGTCAGAATGGTTTACCCTATTCCGTTCACTTTATATCTTGTTTTATATATTTATCAGGCAGGATGTGCATTTGCACAGTGTTTATGTCCGGATCTGCTGTTTGAGCGTACGGGCTTGTATGAACATGCATTGGTCCACATAGACTGCCCTAATTATGCAGCCTCTGCTGATCGCTCGCGCTGTGGAACGCATCCGGATGCCGGAAGTGTCTGTGGTCGCCCATAGTGTGTAGCGATCCATAGCGAGGCTTGGTTTAGTTCTGGGATCATTTTAGGGAGGTGACGCAGCGCGCCGCCTGTGCCCCTGGAAGACGTGATGATGTCACGAACCGCGTAGGGCGGAGCCAGACGACGCGCTGACGTCACCCCCAAGCAAACCGCATTCCAGCAGGACGGGTTTGTCCGAGCTCCGGTGGCCACGGAGCCGGACTTAAGGCTGTTTATTACATCACGCTTTGTAAGTGTGCATTTTGTTACTTGCTTTTATTCAAAATAAATTTATCAGTTTTACACTATGTGAGCTCCCTCTATGTTTTATGGTATCCTTGCCATGGGTTCGTTGGTGTGGCTGATGATGAGAGGACCTCTGGTGGACATCGTTGGCAGTTCCTAATTCTGGCTTTTAAAGATTTCTGCTTGCTGTGATCCTCTGTGGTGGGGGGTCATGGCCATCTGGTAAGGAGCAACCCCTTCCATTTTCTGGTGGTGGACCCTCCCTTGCTGTCACGGATTAATACCAATCATCACTTGGACTTTCGTTGGTTTCTGTTGGTGATTTGGACTCACTAAGATATCATATTTGATGTTTCACTTGATGGGACTTTTTCATATCACTATTTAATGTTTGCACATTATCTTTGGTTTATATATAGCCATTATATAAATGTCTTTTCACTGTAGATTTTATATTAAGGTACACAGGTATTAGCGCAACCCCTTATTTTTCCTATATGTAAAGTGCTCTGTGCAATACTGAAATACTTAAATCCATAAATGACATGGGTAGTGAATATTGGTGTACACTGGGTGCAATACACAAACTGCTAGTTCCCCATAAACCTTATACATAAAGTGCAATTTACAATAAATCCGCAATCGGTACTTGCCCAATTGCTAGTGAAATAATACATGTGCTAACAGAGTTGATATAGTGCTAATAAACAAACCTAAATAAATACCGGCTGGGCTACTAAACAAAATCCCTCATTAGCAGTCCCACTAGAAGCAAACAGCAACTCTTCAGCCTGCGCTGTCAATCAATCACTATGGATTTTGTAAAGTGATGCCTCTACAATGGGAACAGATATAGATGTTCATGCAGATAAGTCATATACTTGTGGATGTTGACCCAAAAAGAAAGAGAAAAGCAATATGGTGAAATATTGTGGAGCTGGGAAATCACTTGCGCATCACAGCGCTACTCACAGAATCCCCGGTTGCAATCAGGCATATCAGAATACTTCTGCGATCGCCACTTACGGGGAACACACGCTTTGAACACTGCTTTGCTGCAGGCGGCATTACTAGTCATTTTTTTTCTGGGAGCCTGTCCTCAGGGATACTGCTCACATTGGACCCTGTTCTTACCTGCACTCGGTTAACCTTCATAGTTGTGTGTACTCTACTCTCATTGCTAATAGCAAGTTCAAGGAGTTTTCTGTCTATTGGTGGGTTCCCTCACCTCCCCAGTTCATAGTGTGCAGGCAGTGGGGAGAGGATGTGCTGTAACCTTCAGCACCCAATCGGTGAGCTGTATTGATGTTCTGTAACCTCTAGCAACCAATAAGTGGTAATGATGCAGAGTAACCTCCCAGCAACCAATCAGTGAGCAGAAATAATATGCAGTAACCTCTAGCAACCAATGAGTGAGCAGTAAGCATGTAATCGCTAGCAATCAATCAGCAGTAATGATTTGCATTCCGTACATGGCGCACCCCTCCACGTGCATTCCATACATGGCGCACCCCTCCACGTGCATTCCATACATGGCGCACCCCTCCACGTGCATTCCATACATGGCGCACCCCTCCACGTGCATTCCATACATGGCGCACCCCTCCACGTGCATTCCATACATGGCGCGCCCCTCCACCGCGCACTCCATGCATGGCGCGCCCCTCCACCGCGCACTCCATGCATGGCGCGCCCCTCCACCGCGCACTCCATGCATGGCGGGCCCCTCCACCGCGCACTCCATGCATGGCGGGCCCCTCCACCGCGCACTCCATGCATGGCGGGCCCCTCCACCGCGCACTCCATGCATGGCGGGCCCCTCCACCGCGCACTCCATGCATGGCGGGCCCCTCCACCGCGCACTCCATGCATGGCGCGCCCCTCCACCGCGCACTCCATGCATGGCGCGCCCCTCCACCGCGCACTCCATGCATGGCGCGCCCCTCCACCGCGCACTCCATGCATGGCGCACCCTTCAACTATGAACTCTGTACGTAGTTTAGCCCTTAATCCTGCACTCTGTATTTAACGCACCCTTCAACAATGCACTCTGCACCTAGCTCACCTCTCAGCCCTGCATTTTGTACATAGCGCACCACTCAACCTTGCACTCCATACAAAGCGCACCCCTCAATCCTGCACACTGTATGTAGCTCACCCATCAACACTGCTCTACTGCAGGCGGCATGACTAGTCCATTTATTTCTGGGAGCCTGTCCTCAGGGATACTGCTCACATTGGACCCTTTTTCTACCTGCACTGTTAACCTTCATAGTTGTGTGTACTCTGCTCATTGCTAATAGCAAGTTTTAGGATTTTACTGTCTATTGGTGGGTCCCCTCTTCTCCCCAGTTCATGGTGTGCAGGCAGTGGGGAGATGATGTGCTGTAACCTTCAGCAACTGATCAGTGAGCTGTATTGATGTGCTGTAACCTCTAGCAACCAATAAGTGGTAATGATGCACAGTAACCTCTAGCAACCAATCAGTGAGAAAGAATAATGAGCAGTAACCTCTAGCAACCAATGAGTGAGCAGTAAGCATGTAACCTTTAGCAACCAATCAGTTAGCAGTAATGATGTGCAGCACCTTCTAGCAACCAATCAGCAAGCAGAAATGTGCTGTAACCTAGCAACTAATCAGTGAGTCGTAATGTGTGCTGTAGTCTCTAGCATCCGATAATCAGTGAGCAGTAATTTTATATGCTGTAGCCTCTGGCAACCATTAGCAAACGCTGCCTGATCTGCTATAGTAAACTGATTTTGAGTCCGGATGCTATTTATTGTATGTCTCAGAGCAGGGGGGAAAGCTGGGGGGCCCAAAGAAAATGTTTTCCCATGGCCCTCAGTATTAGGCAGTAGATCTTACTTTTAGTACCCATATGTTGGTTTTCTTAAATATGGAATTGTAAAATAAGTATTTCTGCACATTCTGTGATTGACATTTTTTTTTATATAGGAAAGTGGTGCTTATGAAAATATGCCACCACAAGGCAACTATGATCACAGACAAAGTTATCAGGAGGTGGAACCTCAGAACCAAGAGTATGATTACTACATGGAGGAAAAAAGGGATAGCCGAAAGGGACCATGGAATATGCCCACTTGGGATGTGAAACGAGGTAAGATTTCATTCACCTTGTCTTGTGTGGTACATGATTTTCCGTTTCTAATAGCAGATACCTCAAGGTGCTATTACTTTTTAGTGTCAGTCATACTTTACAAAATAAGTTGCGGCGTATGCATTGATCCAGTCATGCATTTTTCTCTTTACAATTAGGCATTTATTTATTACAGTAAATAACATATTTACAGTGTTTAGTTTTGACGTTTCCTAGAGTAAATGTGAAAATGGCAATATTTATTTTGTCTTTAGATTTGTATGTTATGTATAATATATATATATATATATACCGTATTTATCGGCGTATAACACGCACCGGCGTATAACGGGCACCTCAATTTAGGAGGGAATTTTAAGGAAAAAAAACTTTTAGGAGGGAAGTTGAAGGGAAAAAAACTTACATTTAAATGCCCATCATTGCAGCTTTCTCAGTGCAGCCATGTCAGTGCAGCCTTGCCCCAGTCCAGCCTTGCCCCAGTCCAGCCTTGTCAGTGCAGCCTTGTCAGTGCAGCCTTGTCAGTGCAGCCTTGTCAGTGCAGCCTTGCCAGTGCAGCCTTGCCAGTGCAGCCTTGCCAGTGCAGCCTTGCCAGTGCAGCCTTGTCAGTGCAGCCTTGCCAGTGCAGCCTTGCCAGTGCAGCCATGTCAGTGCAGCCTTGCCAGTGCAGCCATGTCAGTGCAGCCATGTCAGTGCAGCCTTGCCAGTGCAGCCATGTCAGTGCAGCCATGTCAGTGCAGCCTTGCTAGTGCAGCCATGTCAGTGCAGCCTTCCCCAGTGTCCAGTCCAGCCTTGCCCCAGTCCAGCCTTGCTGAAGCCTGTGAGCTTCAAAATCGCCGACCGTGATTTGAAAATGGCGCCGCCGGCGCCGAAATACACAGAGCCGGTCCTCGGCTCTTCTCGGCGGCTCTCGTTTACTTTCGGTTTCACTCGGACGGTGAGCGGAGCTATCCGAAGCTAGCCTAGTATACTCGGCTAGGTTCGGGCGGCGCTCGAGTGAAACCGAAAGCCGCCGAGAAGAGCCGAGGACCGGCACTGCGTATTTCGGCGCCGGCGGCGCCATTTTTAAATCGCGGTCAGCGATTTTTAAATTCTGACAGGTCAGGATTGCAGGGGATCGGCGTATAACACGCACCCGCGATTTTCCCCTGATTTTAAGGGGAAAAAAGTGCGTGTTATACGCCGATAAATACGGTATATATATATATATATATGGGCCTGTATTATGTTTTTCTGCTTGCTGCAATGTGACCCATTTTTATTAGCATAATATTGGTTTTAATGTACAGTACATGTCTAACAAGATATACAAAGTAAAGACAAATTCTAAAACCAATGTATTTATAATGTGGTTTCTCGTTACATACATAGTAGGCAAGGTTGAAAAAAGACACCAGTCCATCAAGTCCAACCTATGTGTGTGATTTTATGTCAGTATTACATTGTATATCCCTGAATGTTGTGGTCGTTCAGGTGCTTATCTAATAGTTTTTTAAATTATTGATGCTCCCCACTGAAACCACTGCCTGTGGAAGAGAATTCCACATCCTTACCGCTCTTACAGTAAAAAATCCTCTACGCAGTTAAGTTAAACCGCTTTTCTTCTAATTTTAGTGAATGGTGGGTGTCCTATTAAATTCCCTTTCGCGGAAAAGTTTTATCCCTATAGTTGGGGTCACCAGTACGGTATTTGTACATTGAAATCATATCCCCTCTCAAGCGTCTCTTCTCCAGAGAGAATAAGTTCAGTGCTTGCAACCTTTCTTCATAACTAATGTCCTCCAGTCCCTTTTTATTAGTTTTGTTGCCCTTCTCTGGACTCTCTTCAGTTCCAGCACATCCTTCCTGAGGACTGGTGCCCAGAACTAGACGGCATATTTCAGGTGCGGCCGGACCAGAGACTTGTAGCGTGGGAGAATTATCGTTTTATCTCTGGAGTTAATCCTCCTTTTTAATGCATGCCAATATTCTGTTAGCTTTGCTTGCAGCAGCTTGGCATTGCATGCCATTGCTGAGCCTGTCATCTACTAGGACCCCCAGGTGCTTTTTCATCCTAGATTACCCCAGAGGTCCCCCCCCCCACAGTGAGTAGATTACATTCATATTTTTGCCACCCAAATGCATTATTTTACATTTTTCTACACCTCATTTGCCATGTAGTTGCCCACCCCATTAATTATGGTCTCTTAGAAACTTACAATTCAGGATAATTGTTATCTTTTTAAAGGTTGTTTAGGTTGGACAGGGTTGTTGGGTTTTGGCAATAGAGGTTTTGATCCTTTCTGGGAGGTCTTCTTCCTTCTTACCTCTAGTATACTGTTGGCCATGTCTTCATGGGATGGAGTATATTCTGATCTTTACTTAAGTGGGATCTGAACCCTTGATTCTTTTGTGTTTATTGGCAGGAACACCTCCTTATGCCACTGTTAATACTGTTACACTACCAAGTTTATTCAGTGGTCATTAAGGGCAAATGGTGCACAGAAAGATGCCAGTTGGTGAAACAACCCATAGTCAGGCTTGAGTAACAAAGAAAAGACGAATTGATGTGGGGTTAAAGAACTGTTTTGTGCCGGGTAATAACGTGCTGCCATGTCATCACTTCATCACAAACAAGCACTGGAAATCATTATGCGTTTGTTGACAATTGAATGTTCAGAACTTCTGTTTTATAGCAGAGATAGAAATGTAAATATATATATATATATATATATATATATATATATATATATATATATATATATATATATATATATATATATATATATATATATATATATATATATATATTATATATATTATATAATATATAATATATATATATTTTTTTTGAATAAAGTTGTTTTAGACTATCAACCATTTAAGGACCAGCCTCGTTTTGGATTTTAGGTGTTTACATGTTTAAAACAGTTTTTTTTCCTAGAAAATTACTTAGAACCCCCAAACATTATAAATGTTTTTTTTTTCTAACACCCTAGAGAATAAAATGGCGGTCGTTGCAATACTTTTTTTTGCACCGTATTTGCGCAGCGGTCTTATAAGCGCACTTTTTTGGGAAAAAATTCACTTTTTTGAATAAAAAAATAAGACAACAGTAAAGTTAGCCCAATTTTTTTTTATATTGTGAAATATAATGTTACGCCAAGTAAATTGATACCCAACATGTCACGCTTCAAAATTGCGCCCGCTCGTGGAATGGCGTCAAACTTTTACCCTCAAAAATCTCCATGAGCGACGTTTAAAAATATTCTACAGGTTGCATGTTTTGCGTTACAGAGGAGGTCTAGGGCTAGAATTATTGCTCTCACTCTACCGGTCGCGGCGATACCTCACATGTTTGGTTTGACCACCGTTTTCATATGTGGGCGCTACTCGCGTATGCGTTCGCTTCTGTGCTCGTCGGGACGGGGGGGGGTTTAAAAATTTTTTTTTTTACATTATTTTATTTTTTTTTACACTGTTTTAAAAAAAAAATTGTGTCGGTATCACCCTTCAAAGTTTGGACGTACGTCGTCGTGCGGCGGTCTGGAAGTGGTTAAAATGAGACCCATGGCTCTGTGGGAGGAAAGTACCAGGTTAAATTGTCAGAAAACCGTGCATGTCAGAGCACAAACCAAGCCATGTAGTCCAAGGGATTGTCTGTAGACCTCCGAGACAGGATTGTATTGAGGCACAGATCTGGGGAAGGGTACAGAGGTGGTGGTGTGAGCGGGGGGCATTGATAGTTTCAAAAAACTATTAGATAAGCACCTGAATGACCACAACATACAGGGATATACAATGTAATACTGACATAATCGCACACATAGGTTCGACTTGATGGACTTTTTTCAACCTCACCTACTATGTAACTATATGAAGGTCCCAATGAGCACAGGGGCCTCCATCTGTAAATGGAAGAAATTTGGAACCACCAGGACTCTTTCTGAGCGACCGGGGGAGAAGGGAAATGACCAAGAACCTGATGGGCACCTGAAGGACTCTCCGACCATGAGAAACAAAATTCTCTGGTCTGATGAAACAAAGATTGAACTCTTTGGCCTGAATGGCAAGCATCATGTCTGGAGGAAACCAGACACCGCTCATCACCTAGCCAGTACCATCCCTATAGTGAAGCATGGTAATGGCAGCATCATGCTGTGGGGATGTTTTTCAGTGGCAGGAACTGGGAGACTAGTCAGGATTGAGGCAAAGATGAATGTAGCAATGTACAGAGACATCCTTGATGAAAACCTGCTCCAAAGCGCTTTGGACTTCGGAGTGGGGCAAAGGTTCATCTTCCAACAGGACAACGACCCTAAGCACACAGCCAAGATAACAAAGGAGTGGCTACAGGACAACTATGTGAATATCCTTGAGTGGCCCAGCCAGAGCCCAGACTTGAACCCGATTGAACATCTCTGGAGAGATCTCAAAATGGCTGTGCTCCGATGCTCCCCATTCAACCTGATAGAGCTTGAGAGGTCCTGCAAAGAAGAATGGGAGAAACTGCCCAAAAATAGGTGTGCCAAACTTGTAGCATCATACGCAAAAAGACTTGAGTCTTTAATTGGTGCCAAAATACCTGTTAGAAGTGGCTGTCGCTTGGTGGGTTGCATTGTTGCTTTATGTTAGGGTCCTCCTTTGGATCACTTGAGCTGTATATGCTATCTTCATTGGAGGGTTTAAGGAATAATTGTTATCCCCCATAGTCTGTTCCTGTGGAAGTGAAGTATCATCCAAGAAATACGTCAACCTATAAAGGCATCTGTTAATGTGTGTAGAAAAATTGAAATAGAGGTGGTTTATCTGCCATAGATGAATTTTTGCAGTATAGTATGACTAAGAATGGATTCTGACTGATGAGGGTTAGTTGTACATGGCATTGAATTCAATTTTATTATATCTTAAACTGTTACAATTATGTAATCAAATTTGGTATTTTTTTATTATAATCTTGTGTAAGTTGTGTCACAAAAATCCCGCCTTGGGAAAATGCATTTATGATAGATCTCCACTCAGTATTCAAAGTGATACTAAAGTCTTGTTTTTTGTTAAAAATAACAAACGTGTCTATACTTACCTGCTCTGTGCAGTGGTTTTGCACAGAGCAGCCCAGATCCTCCTTCTCAGGTCCCTCTTCGGTGCTCCTGGCCCCTCCCTCCTGTTGAGTGCCCCCACACAGCCCGAGCTGAGCTGCAGCTCCCTGTGTCCATTCAGACATGGAGCCATGGCCCAGCCCCACCACCTTTCTGTCCTCATTGGCTCACTGACTTTGACAGCAGCGGGAGCCAGTAGTGCTTGGCTGCTGTCTCAGCCAATGATAGAGGAGTCCCTGACAGCAGAGTCTCTCGTGCTGCATCGCTTGATCTAGATGACCTCAGGTAAGTATTAGGGGAGCTGAGGGGGGGGCTAATGTCAACAATATACTGTATGTAGAATATTTTTTTATAGAATCCATTAATGTGGATGAGTATATTCAAGTGTAGAAATCCTTGTAGCATATAAATGTCTAGGGCTGCAACTAACAATTATTTTCATAATCGATTAGTTGACCGATTTATTGTTTCGATTAATCGGTTAATAACATAAAAAAAGTGTGGTGTATAATTTAGTTAATATGTAAAGTTTTTTTTAAAAAAAGGCAATTTATTCTTAAATATCTCTCTGCAGTGGTAAATATAAATAACCAGCTATATTGTTGGGGAGCAAAATCTCTAATCCACTCTGAGAATAACAGACAGAAGAGATATACTGTATATACTATTAAAGAGTGAATCTGGTAAATATCAGACTCAGAGATCACATTTTTGTATTAAAAAAAACAAACAATGTCTTCCTTCAAAAAAAAAATTTAATTTTAAGAACGTTTGTTTTCGATTTTCTAATTGTTAGTGAGGTCAAATTGACGTTCATTTTCAACCACAGTGACGGAAAAATTTGGAAATAGAAAACTTCTTGGTCAAATGAATTTTCAGATAGTGTATGTGGTTTACGTTCAGAGATTACATTCATTTTAAACAGCAATGTTAAAAGCAAGTGAAAATTTCAAACATTCTTTCATGCAGCGACTGTATAAAGATTTTTCGTATGAATATTCTCGTCTGAAAATTGATCTGCCAGCATAAGGCTCGGTACACACCTATGCAGTTTGCTTGTGATCTGTTTCTGCAGTGCTTTTTGATTTTTGCACACGTGATTTTGCTGCAATTTGCGTTTTTGCATTTTTTTGGCCAATTTGTTGTTGGGCAGATTAACCACTTGCCGACCGCCTACCGCATATATACTGCGGCAGAATGGCACGGGCAGGCAGAATCACGTACCCGTACGTGATCTGCCTCCCGCGGGCGGGGGGTCCGATCGGACCCCCCCCGGTGCCATCGGCGGTCGGCATTTGACTGGGAGCGTCAGGAGGCGAGGGGGAGACCATCCGATCGTGGCCCCCCCCTCGCGATCGCTCCCAGCCAATGGGAATCCTCCTCTGCCTGTGTGTAGTTTCACACAGGCAGAGGATGTGATGTCATCTCTCCTCGGTCTGGCAGTTTCCGTTCCAGCGCCGAGGAGAGAAGACAAGTGAGTGCACACAACACACACACACACAGTAGAACATGCCAGGCATACTTTACACCCCCGATCGCCCCCCGATCCCCCCCCCCCCCAATCACCCCCCACCCTGTCACAAACTGACATTAGCAGTATTTTTTTTTTTTTTTTTTTCTGATTACTGCATAGTGTCAGTTTGTGACAGTTACAGTGTTAGGGCAGTGAGTAATACCCCCCTTTAGGTCTAGGGTACCCCCCTAACCCCCCCCCTAATAAAGTTTTAACCCCTTGATCACCCCCTGTCACCAGTGTCGCTAAGCGATCATTTTTCTGATCGCTGTATTAGTGTCGCTGGTGACGGTAGTTAGGGACGTAAATATTTAGGTTCGCCGTCAGTGTTTTATAGCGACAGGGACCCCCATATACTACCTAATAAATGTTTTAACCCCTTGATTGCCCCCTAGTTAACCCTTTCACCACTGATCACCGTATAACTGTTACGGGTGACGCTGGTTAGTTCGTTTATTTTTTATAGTGTCAGGGCACCCGCCGTTTATTACCGAATAAAGGTTTAGCCCCCTGATCGCCCGGCGGTGATATGCGTCACCCCAGGCAGCGTCAGATTAGCGCCAGTACCGCTAACACCCACGCACACAGCATACGCCTCCCTTAGTGGTATAGTATCTGATCGGATCAATATCTGATCCGATCAGATCTATACTAGCGTCCCCAGCAGTTTAGGGTTCCCAAACACGCAGTGTTAGCGGGATCAGCCCAGATACCTGCTAGCACCTGCGTTTTTCCCGTCCGCCCGGCCCGGCCCAGCCCACCCAAGTGCAGTATCGATCGATCACTGTCACTTACAAAACACTAAACGCATAACTGCAGCGTTCGCAGAGTCAGGCCTGATCCCTGCGATCGCTAACAGTTTTTTTGGTAGTGTTTTGGTGAACTAGCAAGCACCAGCGGTGTAGTACACCCCGGTCATAGTCAAACCAGCACTGCAGTAACACTTGGTGACGTGGCGAGTCCCATAAGTGCAGTTCAAGCTGGTGAGGTGGCAAGCACAAGTAGTGTCCCGCTGCCACCAAAAAGACAAACACAGGCCCGTCGTGCCCATAATGCCCTTCCTGCTGCATTCACCAATCCTAATTGGGAACCCACCGCTTCTGCAGCGCCCGTACTTCCCCCATTCACATCCCCAACCAAATGCAGTCGGCTGCATGAGAGGCATTTTCTTTATGTCCTCCCGAGTACCCCTACCCAACAAACCCCCCCAAAAAAGATGTCGTGTCTGCAGCAAGCGCGCATATAGGCGTGACACCCGCTATTATTGTCCCTCCTGTCCTGACAATCCTGGTCTTTGCATTGGTGAATATTTTGAACGCTACCATGCACTAGTTGAGTATTAGCGTAGGGTACAGCACTGCACAGACTAGGACACACTTTCACAGGGTCTCCCAAGATGCCATCGCATTTTGAGAGACCCGAACCTGGAACCGGTTACAGTTATAAAAGTTAGTTACAAAAAAAAAGTGTAAAAAAAAAAAAAAAAAAACACAAACAAAAATATAAAATAAAAAAAAAATTAGTTGTCGTTTTATTGTTCTCTCTCTCTCTATTCTCTCTCTATTGTTCTGCTCTTTTTTACTGTATTCTATTCTGCAATGTTTTATTGTTGTTATGTTTTATCATGTTTGCTTTTCAGGTATGCAATTTTTTATACCTTACCGTTTACTGTGCTTTATTGTTAACCATTTTTTTGTCTTCAGGTACGCCATTCACGACTTTGAGTGGTTATACCAGAATGATGCCTGCAGGTTTAGGTATCATCTTGGTATCATTCTTTTCAGCCAGCTGTCGGCTTTCATGTAAAAGCAATCCTAGTGGCTAATTAGCCTCTAGACTGCTTTTACAAGCAGTGGGAGGGAATGCCCCCCCCCCCCCCAACATCTTCCGTGTTTTTCTCTGGCTCTCCTGTCTCAACAGGGAACCTGAAAATGCAGCCGGTGATTCAGCCAGCTGACCATAGAGCTGATCATAGACCAGAGTGGCTCCAAACATCTCTATGACCTAAGAAACCGGAAGCTACGAGAATTTTATGACTTAGATTTCGCCGGGGTGTCTACTTTCCAAAATGGGGTCATTTGGGGGTGGGTTTGTGCCACCTGGGCATTCCATGGCCTCCGAAACTGTGATAGGCAGTGAGGAGTAAAATCAAAAATGTACGCCCTTAGAAATCCTGAAGGCGGTGCTTGGTTTTCGGGGTCCCGTACGCGGCTAGGCTCCCAAAAAGTCCCACACATGTGGTATCCCCGTACTCAGGAGAAGCAGCTAAATGTATTTTGGGGTGCAATTCCACATATGCCCATGGCCTGTGTGAGCAATATATCATTTAGTGACAACTTTGTGCAAAAAAAATAAAAAAAATAAAAAAATTTGTCACTTTCCCGCAACTTGTGTCAAAATATAAAACATTCCATGGACTCAACATGCCTCAAAGCAAATAGCTTGGGGTGTCTACTTTCCAAAATGGGGTCATTTGGGGGGGTTTTATGTCATCTGGGCATTTTATGGCCTTCAAAACTGTGATAGGTAGTGAGGAGTAAAATCAAAAATGTACGCCCTTAGAAATCCTGAAGGCGGTGCTTGGTTTTCGGGGCCCCGTACGCGGCTAGGCTCCCAAAAAGTCCCACACATGTGGTATCCCCGTACTCAGGAGAAGCAGCTAAATGTATTTTGGGGTGCAATTCCACATAAGCCCATGGCCTATGTGAGCAATATATCATTTAGTGACAACTTTTTGTAATTTTTTTTTTTTTTTGTCATTATTCAATCACTTGGGACAAAAAAAATGAATATTCAATGGGCTCAACATGCCTCTCAGCAAATTCCTTGGGGTGTCTACTTTCTAAAATGGGGTCATTTGTGGGGGTTTTGTACTGCCCTGCCATTTTAGCACCTCAAGAAACGACATAGGCAGTCATAAATTAAAGGCTGTGTAAATTCCAGAAAATGTACCCTAGTTTGTAGACGCTATAACTTTTGCGCAAACCAATAAATATACACTTATTGACATTTTTTTTTACCAAAGACATGTGGCCGAATACATTTTGGCCTAAATGTATGACTAAAATTGAGTTTATTGGATTTTTTTTAGAACAAAAAGTAGAAAATATCATTTTTTTTCAAAATTTTCGGTCTTTTTCCGTGTATAGCGCAAAAAATAAAAACGGCAGAGGTGATCAAATACCATCAAAAGAAAGCTCTATTTGTGGGAAGAAAAGGACGCAAATTTCGTTTGGGTACAGCATTGCATGACCGCGCAATTAGCAGTTAAAGCGACGCAGTGCCGAATTGTAAAAAGTGCTCTGGTCAGGAAGGGGGTAAAACCTTCCGGGGCTGAAGTGGTTAAAAAACACAAATTGCTGCAAAAACGCATTACATGCTTTTCTGCAGCTTCTCCATTGAAGTATATTGAACCAAAAAGCACAGTTTTGCGTTAAAAAAAAGGCCCTAACCCTTTCCAAACACGCAGTGGCTGAAAAAAGCATAGATGTGAACGTGTCCCATAAGAAACCATGTAAATGAACTGTAGTGCGTTTCTGCAAAAAGCACCAAAAAACACACATAGATGTGAACCAGGTCTAAGACGTTTAGTAAAATAATGGATTTTAAAAAAATAAAATTAGCCCTTTATAGTACAAAAAAAGCAGATAATCACTACTGTAAGGGGTTCATTTTTTTACTGTAGAACTGTGAAAGTAATATTTACAGTAGCGATTATTTGCTCTTTTTGTACTATAAAGGGCTCATTTTAGTTTTTTTAACCCCATTATGTTACTGGCCGATTAATCGATTATGAAAATAGTAATCGATTAATTTCATAATCGATTAGTTGCCGATTAATCGATTCATTGTTTCAGCCCTATAAATGTCTACAGATAGTAATACAATGTCCTTTCTGCAGTAGTACATATCCAACTATTTCAAGAAATTAAACAAATGTTTAACCATTTAGGTGCTATCACAGACTAGGGCACTCCTTGTACATTTTGGAGGTGCCTAAAATGCCTGTCCAACAGCTACATTGCAGGAGAGCACAAGCTTTCATCCATTGACATAAAACACATTCCAATGTGTAGTTGTGTAAATATACCAGGGCAGGACCGTCCTAATATTGGAAGGTGCCAGAAATGATCACCCAGCAAGTGCTGATTAAAAAAACACAGCATGTGCAGATGGGTATATACCACACAATGCAAGAGCGGTTGTTAAGACTTACAATCTGCCTATTCTAAAACATTTTAAGTCGGTGCACTAAATGTGGGAATGATGAGGCTGATGGATAATAAGCAGGACTTGCTGATTATGCTCTTCCAGCTTGAATGATGTCCTGTTGCAGTAAAAAAAAAAAATGGCAGGGGAGATAGAAAAGAGAATTGAATTTTGGCTTTAACCACTTCAGCCCCGGAAGGGTTAATGACCCTTAATGACCAGGCCATTTTTTGCAATATGGCACTGTGTTACTGTAACTGAAAATTGCGCAGTCATGCGATGTTGTACCCAAACAAAATTGATGTCCTTTTTTTTCCCCAGAAATAGAGCTTTCCTTTAGTGGCATTTGATCACCTCTGCGATTTTTATTTTTTGCGCTATAAACAAAATGAAAACCGTTTTTTTTTTTTTTTTAACTTTCTGCTATAAAACATAACCAATAAAAATATGTAAAAAATCTAATTTCTTCATCAATTTAGCCCAATTTGTATTCTGCTACATATTTTTGGTAAAAAAAAAAAATTCAGATTGACGTACAGTGGAACCTCGGTTTGCGAGTGACGCGATTAACGAGCGTTTCGCAAACCGAGCACTGTATTTCTAAAAATACTAACTCTGTTTGCGAGTGTTGTCTTGCAAAACGAGCAGGATTCAGGCCAAAAGCGGTGTGCAGTATCGCTGTTGGCCTGAGGTGGGGGGGCTGGAGCAGAGCCGAAAGTCATCAATCGGCGCCGTTCGGAAATGCACGGAAAGGCCCGAGGACAGTATGGCTGACCAAGGCAAACCTTGGAAAGGCTCATGAACAGAGTCTTTCCGAAGTTTGCCGAGGTCAGCCGAAGTGTTCCTCGGGCCTTTTTGACCGTTTCCGAGGCTCTCCAGTGCCCCCTGCCTCTGGCCGCATGCGGTATTGCATCCCATTGAAGTCAATGCGGAGCAAATTATTTTCGTTTCCATTGACTTCAATGGGAAAACTCACTTTGATATGGGAGTAGATTGGATTATGAGCATACTCCTGGAACGGATTATGCTCGTAATCCGAGGTTTCACCTGATATTGATTGGTTTGTGCAAAAGTTATCGCATCTACAAACTATGGGATAGATTTAGGGACTTTTTATTTAGTTTTTTTACTAGTAATTACGGCGATCAGTGATTTTTAGCGGGACTGCAACATTGTGGCGGACAAATTGGACACCAAATGACACTTTTCTGGGGACCAGTGACACTAATACAGTGATAAGTGCTAAAAAAAAATGTACTGACGCTGTATAAATGACACTGGCTTTATATATATATTTTTTTTACTTTTTTTTTTTTTTTTTTGTAACTGTAACCGGTTCCAGGTTCGGGTCTCTCAAAATGCGATGGCATCTTGGGAGACCCTGTGAAAGTGTGCCTAGTCTGTGCAGTGCTGTACCCTACGCTAATACTCCACTAGTGTATGGTAGCGTTCAAAACATTCACCAATGCAAAGACCAGGATTGCCAGGACAGGAGGGACAATAATAGCGGGTGTCACGCCTATATCCGTGCTTGCTGCAGACACGACATCTTTTTTGGGGGGTTCGTTGGGTAGGGGTACTCGGGAGGACATAAAGAAAATGCCTCTCATGCAGCCGGCTTACTGCATTTGGTTGGGGATGGTGAGGTGGAGCACCGTCTGGAAACAGAAGGGCTCTGACGATCTCTCCCTGGAATTTAAGGAAGGATCCAGTCAGTCCTCAAGCTCTATGTAGCACATGAGCGTTCAGCAAAGCCAATTGAAATAAATAAACAGACACTTTCTTGTATCAGCGTCTGGCCTTACGGGCAACTAGGTATGACGCCAACAACTGCTCGTTGAGGTCCACCCCTCCCATATTAAGGTTATATTCATGGACACAGAGGGGTTTCTCCACAACACCAGTCGCTGTAGGAATTTGGACCGTTGTGTCTGCATGAAGGGAGGTAAGAACGAAAGCATTCTTATTATCCCTCCACTTCATAGCGAGCAAGTTATTACACTTCAAGCAGGCTCTCTCCCCCAGCCTAAGACGGGAATCTACAAGCCGCTGGGGAAAGCCCCGGCGATTAGATCGCACGGTGCCACATGCTCCAATCTGATGATCAAACAAGTGACTAAAAAGCGTCACGCTCGTGTAATAATTGTCCATGTACAAGTGGTACCCCTTTCCGAAAAAGGGTGACACCAAGTCCCACACAATTTTGCAAGCACTTCCTATGTAGTCAGGGCAGTTTGTAGGCTCTATGTGACTATCTTTGTCCTCGTAAACCATTAAACTACATGTATAGCCTGTGGCCCTGTCGCAGAGCTTGTACATCTTGACCCCGAATCTGGCACGCTTGCTGGGAAGGTACTGTTTGAATGACAAACGGCCAGAAAACGTAATCGGGGACTTATCAATACAGACAACTTGATGGGGAGTAAACAAGTCTGCAAAACGTTAGTTGAAGTGGTTTACGAGGGGTTGAATTTTGTAGAGCCGATCGTATCCAGGGTCTCCACGAGGACGACAGAGTTCATTGTTGTTGAAATGCATGAACCGCAAGATCTGCTTGTATCGTGCCTTGGTCATGGAGGCAGAGAACAAGGGCATATGGTGAATTGGGTCAGTGGACCAATATGACCACAACTCATTCTAGTTATGCCCATGTTGAGGGATAGGCCCAGAAAGCGCTTAATTTCGGAAACCGTAATTGGTCTCCAATCTCTGGCAAGGGAGGACTGGGGAATAGTGGCGATATGTTGACCAGTGTACAAATTGCTTTGGTCCACAATAGATCTATAGAGATCTTCGGTGAAAAACGGCAAATAAAAATCAAGTGACGTAAAATCAACTGTTTTCACCTGAATGCTGGGTTGGCCAGTGAATGGGGAAAGTACAGGTACTGCAGAAGTGGTGGGTTCCCAATTAGGATTGGTGAATGCAGCAGGATGGGCACGATGGGCCTGTGTTTGTCTTCTTGGTGGCAGCGGGACACTACTTGTGCTTGCCACCTCACCAGCTTGAACTGCACTTCTGGGACTCTCCACGCCACAACGTGATACTGCAGTGCTGGTTTGACTATGACCAGGGTGTACTAGGCTGCTGGTGCTTGCCAGTTCACCAGAAGGAATAGCGGGGCTATCTCTCTGCTCCATACGAGGGACCAGCGGTTCTTGCACCTCAACAGCAGAAGAACAGGGTCCGTTATGCCTGACCTTGGCAGGGACCACAACTCCGTCTTCAGAGCTATCTGTCATGGAGCCACTGTCGTCTACAGGATCGTATTCTGAGCCTGAATCTGACAGATGAGTGACTTCCTCTTTACTATCTGTCATGCTCAGAAACGTGTAGGCCTCTTCACTACTGTACCTTCTATTTGCCATTTTGGGCTCTTAATTTAGTGGTACAGTAGTGAGACTCACAGGTAAAAAAAGCTCCTGACTGTTAGCGACTGTCTCAAAACGCTACCAAAAAAAAAATTGTTAGCGATTGCAGGGATCAGGCCTGACTCTGCCAGTGCTGAATTTATGTGTTTAGTGTTTTTGTAAGTGCCAGTGATCAATCGATACTGCACTTGGCTGGGCTGGGCAGAGGGGGAAAAAGCAGGTGCTAGCAGGTATCTGGGCTGATCCCGCTAACGCTGCGTTTTTGGGAATCCTAAACTGCTGGGGACGCTAGTACAGATCTGATCAGATCAGATATTGATCCGTTCAGATACTATAGCACTAAGGGAGGTGTATGCTGCGTGCGTGTTAGTGGTACTGGCACTAACCTGACGCTGCCTGGGGCGACACAGACCCTATCTGACCCTAAAACCTAACTTATATCACCCGCTGGGTGATCGGGGGGTTAAACCTTTATTAGGTAATAAACGGTGGTTGCCCTGACATTATAAAAAAACAAACTAACCAGCGTCACACGTAACAATTATACGGTGATCACCGGTGAAAGGGTTAACTAGGGGGCAATCAGGGGGTTAAAACCTTTATTAGGTAGTATATGGGGGTACCTGATGCTATAAAAA
This sequence comes from Lithobates clamitans, assembly GCA_037952925.1. NCBI lineage: Eukaryota > Metazoa > Chordata > Amphibia > Anura > Ranidae > Lithobates > Lithobates clamitans. Next base: position 4,785,735 of record JBBGZY010000744.1, read on the forward strand.
GCTGACGGCGAACCTAAATACTTACCTACCTAACAGCGATCAGAAAAACGATCGCTTAGTGACACTGGGGGTGATCAAGGGGTTAAACCTTTATTAGGGGGGGATTAGGGTGGTACCCTAGACCTAAAGAGGCCTACCACTAACTGCCCCACCACTTATAACGGTCACAAATGACACCAATGCAATAATCGGTAAAAAAAAAAAAAAACTGTTATTGGTGTCACTGTGACAGGGGGTGCAGGGGGTTGATTGGGGGGGGGGGGGGGTGAAAAGTGTGCCTGCTTGTTCTACTGTAATGTGTAGTGTTGGTGCACACTTAATTGATGCCTTCTCTCCTTGGAAGCCGGAACGAAAAGACTTCACGAGGAGCGATGACATCACTTCCTCTGCCGCTGTTTACATTACAGCAGCAAAGGAAGATTCTCATTCGGCGGGAGCGATCGCGAGGGGGTGGCCATGAATCAATGGCCTCCCCCTCAGCACGCATCGCTCCTAGAACGAAGCCGACCACCTCAGGCACCAGTGGGGGGGGGGGGCGCGATGCGCCCCCCGCCCGCGGGAAGCAAATCATGTATCACATACGTGATTTTCCCTGCCCGTGCCATTCTGCCACAGTATATCTGCGTTAGGCAGTCGGCAGGTGGTTAAGCAAAACTTTACTCCCACAAAAGCTTATGGCTCAAAAACGCTGATAAATACCGAATAGCCACGTTGTTCTTTGTTTTTAAGCTTTTATCAGTTAGAACGTTTTTACAGCTGTAAAGCTCCTCTAAAACCCATGAGTTCTGGGTTTTTTTCAGCCAGGATACGCCCCTGCCAAAAAACACTGATAGCCTATGTGTGCATGGACACATAGGATAACATGCTGGGGAGATTACTGGCTGCAGAAAAAATGCCAGAAGCCAAAAACAGCAGCTGTAAAAACGTTCAGTGTGCATGAGGCCTTAATCTCCAAGACACAAGGGAGGAATCTTTCCCGAAGGCACGGGAGCAAGCAGAGGACAGAGTGAGTAGCTCAACACTGGTGGGGACCAACAAAGAAGGGGGAAACTGCCACATATAGCCTGTCTTCCTTGAAGACTGTGGTGGGCTTAAGTCTTCAGTCCTTTCCCTGAGAGATCTCCTAAGAGACAGCCAGGTGGGCTGGTGAAGAGTCAGTTCGGTGGACTGGTGTGAAGAGGTAGCCAGGAGGGCTGGTGAAAGAGGCAGCTGCAGCCACGTGGGCTGGCAGGGCCTGAAAAGGTGGTACTGGTATTGGTGACCACAAAAGAAACAGAAGGTGAAAGTTGCATGCTGTGTCACTCCACGTGTGCTACTGTTAAGGGACTGTGAGTTCCTGCCTGTAATGGGCTGCTACTGAACTGACAAGGAGACTGTCAAATTCCCCCAGGAATGTACCATCGGAGGCTGAGCAAGAGAGAGGCCAAGAGCGTGCAGGAGGAAAGTGAAGAAGAGACTGTATATTGCTGTATATAAGAAGTTGTCCCTGATGTTTGTTGAAGTCAAGTGGGCATCCTATAACTTCCCATCCCTATCCAAGTTAACTCCCTGATAAAAAAACAATAACAAAGCTATGGACTGGTTTTCTGACTGTGTGCCTGTGAAGATTTGGTGTGCCTGGCTGTACAGAAGTGGGGATCCCTTTCATTTGTAGCTCCTATGTAGGGTGTGCTACATATGTTTTTGGACATTTTTGGCCTAAATTTATGAAGAAATATTAGTTTGCAAAATTCTATAACAGAAACAAAGAATTTTTTTTTATTGTCCGTATTTTTTCGCTTGCATAGCAAAAAATATAAAAGATCCAGTGGTGGGTAAATGCCCAAAAGAAATCTCTATCCGTCTCAAAAAAATATCAAAAAATATAATTTGGGTTAGAGTGCTGAAATCCAAAAATTGGCCTGGGCAAGGAAGGGGGTGAAAGTGTCCAGACTTGAGGTGGTTAAATAAAGTATTGTATTGACTGTTGCAGAATATTGTTTAATTGTGCCCCTGTTACTCAAAGGGTTATTGTATTTATTATGCAAACTAGCTTTTTGCTGTTCCTGTTCTGCATCAAATTTCCAGATCGTCATAGACCTCAGATCCAGATCATGCACACTTTCACGGTCTCCTGCTTGCATGTTTAGCACTCTCTAGGTTAATGCCTGTATCATGCATTTGAAGCTTGAGTACAGACCATAGGGTCATTAAGACAATTTCAAGATTTGATGCAAAGGAATGCCAGAGACAAAATAAGCAGTTAAAAAGTGCAGATATGTTGCCAATGCAATTTATCCAATTTTTTTTAGGCTGGCCATAGAGGGTACATTTTTCAAACTATTGTAAAACAAAATTCAAGTGTCCATTAAAATCTAAATGTAACTTACAATTATTAAAAATGTAATCCTGTTGATCTGATCACCCTTTGACAGTAAGTTTTTTTTTTTTTTTTTTTTTTTTTGAGAAATTTTGTCAGCAAAACATTATTTTAGAATACATGGTAAATAAATTCTAAAATTGTGCTGCTGTTGAAGGGGAAAATGCTCATAGCAGCCCAAGTGGCACAAGTCCTAATAAAATGACTGTAAAGTAAGATGCTGTGTTAATTCCCACTACAATGTTACTCTGCCGTTTTTAGAATGTACATTGAACTTTCACTGAACCATCTAGGTCTTAAAACTCTTTAGTTGTCACATTTCAGTTGTTTTTCTTCAGCTTCCAGTTACTCTTCTTGTGAACCTGCTGCATATCCAGAGGCCTCGTCCAGTTACCATCATCAGCAGCCTAATCGATTTGGACATGGATCTTGGGGCAGCAAAGATGCCAGAGCGAATGAAAATGGTAGTAAATATGCCAGAAATGCTCCCTATGTGAACAAAGACATGAAATTCAAGGGGCAGCCGAAACCACAACAGCTGCATTATTGTGACATCTGCAAAATAAGCTGTGCAGGATATCAGGTATTAGAGAATGAGGGGATTGCATGAGTGAGAGAGATATATGGGGGATTATTATTATTATTATCATTATTATTATTATTATTATATTATAATTTTTTTTAAAGACAAAACTTTTTTCTTACATTTTGGATAGAGTAAAGGAGGATTATAACCCCTATCAGTTTGTTCGCAATCTGTGCCCCATTGGGAAGTTTTTCCTTCATTTTCTGTCCCATAGCCAACACAGGAAGTGAGGGAATCTCAGGGTGTCACCAGAACTAGTTTCCCTATTGGAAGATTTCCTCTCAACTGCTGTTCTGGTGTCAACCCGAAATTTGGGATTTTCTTTTACTTTCACTGATGACGTTAAACTGCAAATAGAGAGGGTACATCTCTCTCTAATGGGGGTACAGACAGTAATAAAATCTGACAGGTGTTATAATTCCTCTCAACTCGTTACAGAACTTTTACTGCGGTAGGTTGGCTCCGCTGCACGAAATCACGATATTGTATGTGATCTCGCGAGGTACGGATAACAGACGCGCGCCTGCCTGCCATGAGCTCCGTGAGTCCAACCGCGGGTCCCGCGGATTTGATGTCCGCGGGGATACCCGCTATCTCACGGAAAGGAAGACCGGGGAAATGCTTGTTTATATCAGTAAACAGTGGCAGGACACTGATCACAGCTCCCTGTAATTGGGAGTGGTGATCAGTGTCGTGTCACATATAGCCCATCCCCCCCACAGTTAGAATCACTCCCTAGGACACACTTGACCCCTACAGCGCCACTTAGTGGTTAACCCCTTCACTGCCAGTCACATTTACACAGTAATCAATGCATTTTAATTGTACTGATCGCTGTATAAATGTGAATGGTCCTAAAAGTGTCCGATCTGTCCGCCATAATGACGCAGTCACGATAAATGCTGATCGCCGCCATTATTAGTAAAAAAGAAATATTAATCAAAATGCCATAAAACTATCCACCATTTTGTAGACGCTATAACTTTCTATAACTTTTGCGCAAACCAATCAATAAACGCTTATTGTGATTTTTAAAATTTTAAATTTTTTTTACCAAAAATATGTAGAAGAATACGTATCGGCCTAAACTGAGGAAAACTTTTCTTATATATTTTTTGGGGATATTTATTATAGCAAAAAGTAAAAAATATTGCTTTTTTTTCAAAATTGACGCTCTTTTTTTGTTTATAGCGCAAAAAATAAAAAACTGCAGAGGTGATAAAATACCACCAAAAGAAAGCTCTATTTGTGGGGAAAAAAGGACGTCAATTTTTTTGGGTACAACGTCGCATGACCACGCAATTGTCAGTTAAAGCGACGCAGTGCTGAATCGCAAAAAATGCTTCGGTCAGGAAGGGGGTAAATTCTTCCGGGGCTGATGCGGGTAATGCCTAAATTACCTTCTGAATAGAAATTAAAAATAATACATATGTTCTGGAGTTGTCCGGTTCTAAAACCCTTCTGGATTAGGGTTCGTGACCTTGTATTCAAACTCACTGACGTTCAACTGGGAGACGACCCAGCAGTTTATCCGCTTCATTTAACTCCCATGTCCTCCAAACGTTATAAAAGGTCACTGACAATTCAGTTACTTAATGCTGCCAAGGCCTGCATCCCACTTTACTGGAAGCAACCTATAGCTCCCCCGCTAAGTGTTTGGTTAGACAAAATTGAGGAGATTTACAGAATGGAAGATATCCTTGCCTCTGCTGATCAGAGAGGAGAAATTTCGCAAAACATGGTTCTACTGGACCGACTTTTATTTATTTTTTTTTTATCTAGTTATATGGCAGACCTGGCCACCTGAACCTAGCCTCTGCTCTTGGAGCCTTGACATGTACCTTCTGAGGGGTTACCTCCCATGTCCCCCGGGAGCTTTTCCCCCCCAGGGCCACTGTTTCATGCCGCTGGAGTTGGGCCTCTGATAGCACACCTCCCAAACCCCCCCCCCCTCTCCTTTTTTTTTTTCCTTAATTATTTTCCAAAGTCCCGGAGTTATAATTCTAAGTGGAAGCTAAATCCTGACGGTGGATGAGGGGACTGTGGAAGGGAACCCTCTTGCCATAAGTGGATCTATTCTGGTCCATTTCCCTGAACCTCTCAGCTGTGTTCCAGTGTAATCATGATTTTTTGTTTTGCCTTTTCTTCAATACCATTTGGACAGGGAGTTTCCCCTGCAGACGGGCTGATTTTCCCTGTTTGTATTCCTGTACTGTATTTTGTATTTGGATCAAAAACTTTAAATAATACGAATAAAAAATAATAAATTAAAATAAATTTGACTATGCAGCCAGGAGGCTTCAGTAGGTTACCGTTTGCTTGGTTTAAATGCCATACCTGTATGCCATGAGTGGCACTCCCATTATAGGCGATCATTCTTGTCCTGCCTAAAAGCTATGATTTCTTTTTTTTCTCAGCTAAACAGTTTTTTAAACTACTGGGACCTACATGTCGTCATGTTCTTGATCTTAGCTTAATCTTGAAGATGTTATTGAAATGCTGCCCTCTTGAACCTTATTCACACATCCTTGATGTATTTAAAGCGGAGTTTGAGTCTCCTGTGGGAAAAAAAAAAGTTCAGCAGCTACAAAAACTGTAGCTGCTGACTTAAAAAAACAGCTACTCACCTGTCCCACGATCCAGCGATGTGCTCACCCCAGTTGGTCTCACCCGCTGTCTTCTTTCCTCTGCACCAGCATCTTCACTATGGGCACCCGGCTGTGACAGCTTGTAACTTTATAGCCGGGTGCCCCACTGCGTATGTGCGAGCAGCGCTGCACTTCGTGAATGGTGGATGCAGTCTTCTAGGACCTGTCGTGTCCAAGAAGACTGCAGGGGGGGTGGTGGAGGGAAGAGAACTTACATTCCGATCACCTTGGTCAGTGATGGCGAACCTTGGCAATCCAGATGTTTTGGAACTACATTTCCCATGATGCTCAGGCACTCTGCAGTGTAGTTGAGCATCGTGGGAAATGTAGTTTCAAAACACCTGGGGTGCCAAGGTTCGCCATCACTGACCTAGGCGGATAGAGCGAAAGTGGGAGTGAGTACCTGTCAAAATTGGGTACCCGCTACCCCCAGCTACTGAAAAGTGCCAATTGTTCAACAGGAGTGGGGGACAAGTCCTTAAAGCGGAACTTCCCTTTTTGGGTAGAGCTTCGCTTTAAAAAGGTTTCAATCATGTTTCCCCTTTCCATCCTCTTTCTCCAGGCCAGGGGGTGGCAATGCATTTTTTCAATGGAGACAAAAAGAAGTTGAGATAAAATGAACTAAAGGTGGGCCAACATCCCAATAATGTAGGAAAAAAGCAAGGTTCCCCCTTGCAGGACTTTAAAGGCCCTGGTCGTTGTATAACAACGCCAAGTAATACAAAATGCAGGAAAGTTATAGAACAATAGATACATTTATTATAACAAATGGTAAAAACATAATTGACATGTAACAAGCAAAAGAAAGGAGTGGCTGTATGCGTTAGAAGGCAGCAACACAATGGCGTTGCTGACTTCTAACGCATACAGCCACTCCTTTCTTTTGCTTGTTACATGTCAATTATGTTTTTACCATTTGTTATAATAAATTTATCTTTTTTTCTATAACTTTCCTACATTTTGTATTAGGCCTCATGCACACGAGACGCTGGTGCAAACTCTGCTGAACACATGTTTTTAAAAGCTGAAACCGGCGTTTAGAAACGCCCGTTTAGCCGCGTTTGAATGCCGCGTTTAGCCGCGTTTTACCGCATTTGCGTCTAGAAGCCTCTGCAGAGCAGAGAATGACATTTTGTGACCCAACTTTGGGGCCCTGTATCTCGGGGCCACTTGGTGCTAGGAACCCCAAATTTGGTGTGCTAACTAGCGCTACAACATATCCAAATTTTCTTGCACAAAGTTCCTAGCACCAAGGGGCCCCAAAGTCATTCGCAAAATGTCAAGCACTTCTGCAGCAGTGAATGACATTTTCCGACCTGACTTTGGGGCCCCATATCTCAGGGCCACTTGGTGCTAGGAACCCCAAATTTGGATATGTTGTAGTGTTATTTCAACTGTGTTAGCACACCAAATTTGGGGTCACAAAATGTCAAGCACTTCTGCAGCAGAGAATGACATTTTCCGACCTGACCTGGGTCCCTAGCTCCAAGTGACCCAGAGAAATGGGGCCCCAAAGTCGGGTCGCAAAATGTCAAGCACTTTTTTGCAGCAGAGATGGACATTTTCTGACCTGACTTTGGGGCCCCATATCTCGGGGTCACTTGGTGCTAGGAACAAATTTTGGATATGTTGTAGTGCTAGGTCCACTGTCTTTGCACACCACATTTGGGGGTCGTAGCATCAAGTGGCTCCAAAGTCGGGTTGTAAAAACACTTATAAACGCAAACGTGGCTAAGCGAGGTACCGGCGTGTAGCCGCGTTTGGCGTCTAAAACGTGGAAAACTTGCGTCTGAACCCATTTTTTGCTTCTGGAAAAACGAGGTTAAATGCAACTGCCTAAAAACGCCAAAAAACAAGACTGTGTACATGGACACATAGGATTACATTGAATGGGTTCAGGGGCAGTTGAAAAAAGTGTCCAACTGCCCCTGAACACGAGTTTAACAGCGTCTCGTGTGCATGAGGCCTTACTTGGCGTTGTTGCCTTGCTTTATTTATTTATTTTTCCAATGGGCCACATAAAAAACTTGGAATGTTGTAGAGGGCCAAAACTCTGCTCAATATAAGTTTGGACCTGGGAAGGTCCGTAGGTATGTAAAAATATAGAACACAAACACCTGGCACTAAGAATAATCGGTACAGTGGGGATGGAAAGTATTCAGACCCCCTTAAATTTTTCACTCTGTTATATTGCAGCCATTTGCTAAAATCATTTATGTTCATTTTTTTCCTCATTAATGTACACACAGCACCCCATATTGACAGAAAAACACAGAATTGTTAACATTTTTGCAGATTTATTAAAAAAGAAAAACTGAAATATCACATGGTCCTAAGTATTCAGACCCTTTGCTCAGTATTTAGTAGAAGCACCCTTTTGATCTAATACAGCCTTTTTGGGAAAGATGCAACAAGTTTTTCACACCTGGATTTGGGGATCCTCTGCCATTCCTCCTTGCAGATCGTCTCCAGTTCTGTCAGGTTGGATGGTAAACGTTGGTGGACGGCCATTTTTAGGTCTCTCCAGAGATGCTCAATTGGGTTTAAGTCAGGGCTCTGGCTGGGCCATTCAAGAATAGTCAGAGTTGTTGTGAAGCCACTCCTTCGTTATTTTGGCCACTCTGTGCAAAACGAGCTGCACAGTGGAGGTAAGTATATGTTTGTTTAAAAAAAAAAAACAAACAAAAAAAACGAACCCTTACAATCACTTTAAGCCCACTCTTACCCAGCAGAATTTAGTTCTGCTTCAAAATGATCACAATTGCAAGTGTCATCAGTTTGTGAAAAAGGTATTAAGATTTGGTAAGCAGCAATGTATAAAATGTAATTTTTTGTACAATACAGGATACAGGCCTATGAAAACAAAAATGAAAAGTCAAGCACAACCTCCATAGAGTAGTAAACAAGGTGAACAATATTAATGATTAAAATCGCACTCACAAAAGAGCAGCTTGTGCAAAGCAGTAAAAGTCAAAGCTGCTGCCTCTGCAGCCCGGAGCCACTGTGGAATTCCCCTGCTTCAGCCCTAAACAGGGGGAGAAGAGCACAGGCAGGAGGGAGCTGCTGCTACAGGAAGATAACCCGACCAGGAATGGAAGCCAGAGTCCGGATGGAGTGGATGCCTGACACCGCTGGGAGTGTGCTGAGAGATAGGGACGTGTTTCAAAGCATGTTGCTTCTTCCTCAGCCTGCAAAGCAAAGGCAGCAGTTTTGCCTTTTTCTGCTTTGCACAAGCTCTTCTTTTGTGAGTTTGTTTTTAATCATTAACAAATATTGTTCACCTTGTTTACTACACTATGGAGGTTGCACTTGCCTTTTCCCTTTAGTTTTCAGTGTCACAGCAATCACCCATGGCTGCTTCAAGCTGCACCTTCTAGCTAGTAATCAGTGGTGATGTGTATAGTCAATTGGGCTACCCGCCTAAATGTTTGTTTATATTTTGTCTTTCAGTTTTTTACTTCATTACTTCTGCAATTATCTTTTATGGTTTGCTACATTGCTGCACATTTTCCTTGAGTCCCTTTTATTCATACCAGTACGGTCATTGCCACCACACTTGGCACATTTTATACAGGCTTTGCTCTCTGAAGAGCATTCTGCAGTGGATCTCTTTTCAGAGGGCATTTGACAGATTGAGAAGGTTTTATGTAGCCTGACATTTTTACATTTTATACAGGCTTTGCGGTGGGCTACATAACAATCCTTCGGGGGGGGGGGGGGGGGGGGGTGTTATGCGCTGCTGGGCAGTTTTCCCTGCCCAATGCTTTTCCTTTCAGGATACAGGCCTAGTCTTAAACTGGGTTTTGTGCATCTACAGTGGATATGAAAAGTCTACACACCCTGTTAAAATGTCAGGTTTCTGTGATGTAAACAAAATGAGAAAAAAAGCGAAATAATTTCAGAACTTTTTCCACCTTTTTAATGTGACCTATAAACTGTAGAACTCAGTTCAACAACAAACGGAAATCTTTTAGGTGGAGGAAAGTAAAACTAAAAAGATTAAAATAATATGGTTGCATAAATGTGCACACCCTTAAACTACCGTAATACTTTGTTGATGCACCGTTTGATTAAATTACAGCGCTCAGTCTTTTTGGGTATGAGTCTATCAGCATGACACATCTGGACTTGGCAATATTTGCCCATTCTTCTTTGCAAAAACACTTCAAATCGGTCAGATTGTGAGGGTATCTCCTGTGCACAGCCCTCTTCAGATCACCCCACAGATTTTTTAATCGGATTCAGGTCTGGGCTCTGGCAGGGCGATTCCAAAACGTTAATCTTTTTCTGGTGAAGCCATTCCTTTGATTTGGATGTAGGCTTCGGGTCGTTGCTAAAAAGATGAAGTTCCTCTTCACGTTCAGCTTTCTAGCAGAAGCCTGAAGGTTTTGTGCCAAGATTGACTGGTATTTGGAACTGTTCATAATTCCCTCTACCTTGACTAAGGCCCCTGTTCCAACTGAGAAAAAACAGCCCCAAAGCTCGATGCTGCCACTACCATGCTTCACTTGTGGGTATGGTGTTCTTTTGGTGATGTGCAGTGTTGTTTTTGTGCCAAACATATCTTTTGGAATTATGGCCAAAAAGTTCAACCTTGGTTTGATCAGACCATAACACATTTTCCCACATGCTTTTGGGACACTTCAGATGTGATTTGCTAAATTTAGCTGGGCTTGCATGTTTTTCTTGGATTTTTTTTTTTTTTTTTGGATGTAAGAAAAGGCTTCCGTCTTGACACTCTACCCCATAGCCCAGACATATGAAGAATACAGGAGATTGTTGTCACATGTACCACACAGCCAGTACTTGCCAGATATTCCTGCAGCTCCTTTAATGTTTCTGTAACCCTCTTGGCAGCCTTCCTGACCAGTTTTCTTCTCGTCTTTTCATCAATCTTGGAGCGACGTTCACTTCTTGGTAATGTCACTGTTGAGCCATATTTTCTCCACTTGATTAAGATTGTCTTCACTGTGTTCCATGGTATATTGAATGCCTTGGAAATTCTTTTGTACCCTTCTCCTGACTGAAACATTTTAACAATGAGATCCCTCTGATGCTATGGAAGTTGTCTGCGAACCGTGGCTTTTGCTGTAGGATGCGACTAAGAAAATGTCAGGAAAGACCTACTAGAACAGCTGATCTTTATTTGGAGTTAATCAGAAGCACATTAAATGATGACAGGTGTGCATTGGTTACTATTTAACATTAATTTGAATGTGATTGCTTAATTCTGAACACAGCTACATCCCCAGTTATAAGAGGGTGTGCACACATAATGCAATCACATTTATTTTAGTTTTTCATTTTTACTCCCCCCCCCCCCCCCCAGACTGCCCGCCATGCTATCATAGTCCTGCTATAAGTGGCTGATTACTGCCATTACTAGTATAAATAAATAAATATTCCAGTATACACTATATTGTCCAAAGTATTTGGATACCTGCCTTTACATGCACATGAAGTTCAATGGCATCCCAGTCTTAGTCCGTAGGGTTCAATATTGAGTTGGCTCACCCTTTGCGGCTAGAACAACTTTAACTCTTCTGGGAAGGCTGTCCACAAGGTTTAGGAGTGTGTCTATGGGAATGTTTGACCATTCTTCCAGAAGCGTATTTGTAAGGTCAGGCACTGTTGGTCTGGGTCGCAGTCTCTGCTCTAATTTATCCCAAAGGGATTTAGTTGAGGTCTGGACTCTGTGCAGGCCAGTCAAATTCATCCACCCCCAAACTCGCTCATTCATGTCTTTTATGGACCTTGTTTGTGCACTGCTGCGCAGTCATCTTGGAACAGGAAGGGGTCATCCCCAAACTGTTCCCACAAAGTTGGGAGCATATAATTGTCCAAAATGTCTTGGCATGCTGAAACCATAAGACTTCCCTTCACTGGAATGAAGGGACCCAAGCACTGAAAAACAACCCCACACCATAACCCCCCCCCCCTCCACCAAATGATTTGAACCACTGCACAAAGCAAGGTCCATAAAGACATAGATGAACGTGTTTGTGGTGGAGGAACTTGATTGGCCTGCACAGAGTCCTGACCTCAACCAGATTACCTTTGGGGTGAATAAGAGCAGAGACTGCGAGCCAGGCCTTCTTGTCCACATCAGTGCCTGACCTCACAAATGCGCTTCTGGAAGGATGGTCAAACATTCCCATAGACATATTCCTAAGCCTTGTGTACAGCCTTCTCAGAAGAGTTGAAGCTGTTACAGCTGCAAAGGGTGGGCCAACTCAATATTGAACCCTACGGACCAAGACTGGGAATGCTTTTAAAGTTCGTGTGCATGTAAAGGCAGGCATCCCATATGTGTGTGTAAAGGCAGTCGTCCCAATGCACTTCGTATTATAGTGTGTGGGTGTATATGTAATATAATATATAATTATATAACTTGTAAAACTGTGTACATTTGCTGTCCCCTCAAAATAACTCCACACACAGCCATTAATGTCTAAACTGCTGGCAACAAGAGTGAGTACACCCCTAAGTGAAAATGTCCAAATTGGGCCCAAAGTGTCAATATTTCGTGTGGCCATCATTATTCTCCATCACTGCCTTAACCCTTTTGGGCATAGAGTTCACCAGAGCTTCACATGTTGCCACTGGAGTCCTCTTCCACTCTTCCATGACGACATCACAGAGCTAGTGGATGTTAAAGACCTTGCGCTCCTCCACCTTCCGTTTGAGGATGCCCCACAGATGCTCAATAGGGTTTAGGTCTGGAGACATGCTTGGCCAGTCCATCACCTTTACCCTCAGCTTCTTTAGCAAGGCAGTGGTCATCTTGGAGGTGTGTTTGGGGTCGTTATCATGTTGGAATACTGCCCTGCAGTCCAGTCTCTGAAGGAAGGGGATCATGCTCTGCTTCAGTATGTCACAGTACATGTTGGGGTTCATGGTTCTCTCAGTGAACCGTAGCTCCTTAGTGCTGGCAGCACTCATGAAGCCCCAGACCATGACACTCCCACCACCATGCTTGACTGTAGGCAAAGACACACTTGTCTTTGTACTGCCCCTCACCTAGTTGCCGCCACACGCTTGACACCATCTGAACCAAATAAGTTTATCTTGGTCTCATCAGACCACAGGACATGGTTCAGTAATCCATGTCTTTAGTCTGCTCATCTTCAGCAAACTGTTTGCGAGCTTTCTTGTGCATCATCTTTAGAAGAGGCTTTCTTCTGGAACAACAGCCACGCAGACAAATTTGATACAGTGTGCGGCGTATGGTCTGAGCACTGACAGGCTGACCCTCCAACCTCTGCAGCAATGCTGGCAGCACTCATATGTCAATTTCCCAAAGACAACCTCTGAATATGACAGTGAGCATGTGCACTCAGCTTCTTTGGTCGACCATGGCGAGGCCTGCTCTGAGTGGAACTTGTCCTGTTTAACCGCTATATGGTCACCGTGCTGCAGCTCAGTTTCAGGGTCTTGGCAATCTTCTTATAGCCTAGGCAATCTTTATGTAGGGCAACAATTCTCTCTTTCAGATCCTCAGAGTTCTTTGCCATGAGGTGCCATGCTGAACTTCCAGTGACCAGTATGAGAGAGTGAGAGCGAAGATGCCAAATTTAACACACCTGCTCTCCATTCACACCTGGGACCTTGTAACACTAACGAGTCACATGACACAGGGGAGGGAAAATAATTGGGCCCAATTTGGACATTTTCACTTAGGGTTGTGCTCACTTTTGTTGCCAGCGGTTTAGACATGAATGGCTGTGTGTTATTTTGAGGGGACAGCAAATTTACACTGTTATACAAGCTGTACACTCACTACTTTACATTGTAGCATTTCTTCAGTGTTGTCACATGAAAAGATATAATAAACTATTTACAAAAATGTAAGGCGTGTACTCACTTTTGTGAGCTACTGTATTAAACACCCAAAGCAAGATGTAGATCAGCCCCCAAAAGAGGAAGAAAATTTTGGGAAGTAGGTTAGTAACCATACACATGGATAGGTGGCCCATTGCCAACAGTACAGACTAGAAGTAACCAGTGAAAAGACATATAGCCAAAAGTAATCAAAAATTACCTTATGTTAAGTGATACAACAAAGATCCGAGTGCAGAGTAGCCCCGCTAACCAGAGGAAACAAACAAAACCATGGGAGAGTGTGATGTCACAATGCAGGTGGTCTATATACTAACAATATGGCCAAGGGTGACTCCCAACGTCACACCAGCGCACGCAGAGAGTTCGGCTCTCAATAATACTCTATTACTTTTTCCTTTGTTGAGTATGTATTGTGGTTTACCCAATGTAAGCTATGCCTCTCATTTTAAGTCCCCCCCCCCCTCTCTTTTGTGTTATGAATAGGAATGGATATTCCTAGCCCCAATGTAGGAGGTGCCCTACTCCTAGCACCAAGCCTCAGTTAAGGCAGGTTTCTCTTTTAATGTCCCAAACTCCCCTCTTTTTTGCAATTTGTAATGCATAAATGTTCCTATTATTTAGTTGTAATTGTTTTCTACTTTTAGACATATAAAGAGCATTTAGAGGGACAGAAGCACAAAAAAAAAGAACTTTCAGTCACCGCCCAGATTCCTGCAAGAGGTGCACAAACACAATTGCAGTGTCAGCTCTGTGATATTTCTTGCACTGGACCAGATGCCTATGCTGCACACATTAAAGGCGTCAAGCATCAAAAGGTAATCCTGTAAGACAGATTCTTGCTTTATCTTTTTTATGTATCTTCATACAATACTATTAGTACACCTAGAAATTTCTAAACCATTTGTTTTAAAAAATGCAATTAAAGTTCAAAAAAGAAACAGTAGTTTTTTCTGCATTTGAGTTTCAGCCAGTCGCAGTGTTTTTTTTTTTTTATTTCATTGAAATCTAGTTTACAACTAGATGTATTTTATCTTCTCAAATGGTGGAAAGGTCTCTGCTTGCCGTTTGGTAAAGACAATATTCAATTCATTCAAGGCATATAAACCTTCCTATCTGTAGCTTCTGTTTTTCAGCTGCAGTAATGCAGTAGTGATGCAGTAATCATCATATAGTTTTATGATGTAATTTGTTGCCTTACTGTATATGCACTTCCTATATTACTGTAAATCTTCACATTCCGGTGTCAGAAGTTTTTTTGTATTCAAACATGAGACATGCCACACACACACAGCATTGGCTAAAGCAGTATTAAACCCCAAACCAAAAATGTAATATATTGCAGCTTACCAGTCATTAGATGTGTTGTCTGCATTAGTTTTATTTTTTTAGGACTTTTCCCCTCTGTTTTCACTTGGTAATCTGGCCAGTGACACGTCTCCTGTATTAGTGTCATTAGTCTGGATGATAGGGCACAGGGAGCACCTTTGGACAGCAGCGTTGTCAGTTTGGGGGGAGGGGAGTGTTAGATGTACTTGCAGATTTAAATACATTAACACATTGAAGCTAAACTCCAGCTCACTCTTTATAAGTTAAAGCAAGTTTTTTTTTTTTTACTTTTAGGATAAAGGTTTTACATAAATAAAAGCTGATCATTGTAGGCACTACTGTCAGTGTTAAATGGTTTGCCTCAACTCTCTAACTGCTACATCTGCAAGAGAGCTTGTTCTTTTGAAAAACAGACTTGCTGGCAAGATCACAAGGTGAAAATAAGGTAAAGAAAGCATAAAAAAGAAAGGTAATGCAGCCACTGCATCTAAGAATTGGTAAGCTACAAAATGTTTGCTTTTGGGTTCAATACCGCTTTAATGCATGCCCTCTGTAGTCGAAGAACTGATGCTTGCTGTGAAGGAACGATATATCCCACAATCCCTGAGTATCTCAGTCTAGTGCCCTTCAGGTAAGAGCTAATTAATTAGATCTGACACTGACACAACAGGCAGAGCATTTAACAGAGAGATCACCATGCAGTATTTCATCACAATAGTATTCCCACATTTGTGATGCAATCGAGCAAATGGTGAGGCATGGATTATGATATGAAACAAGGCGCTGCTTTTCCCTCAAGCTAATAGGAAAAAGCTAGATGGAATAATATATGGACATAGGGGAATCAGTCGGGCATGACAGTACAAACTGCAGCCACAACATGTGAGCCCAATGCCTTTAAGGTAAAGTATATATTTTTGACACTTATTTTTATCTCTTATTGATGATCATTGCTGAAATTAGATCATTTAATGGCAAATAATCACTTTTTAACCCGGGTAGGTATGCACTGCAGAGGTCCATCAAATTTACTAACAACCGGTCTTCAATCTTCCTCCAGCTTCAGAGGTAACACTCACGAAAAAAGAATTAAAATGCCCCTCATGGTGTAATATTTCCACAAACATATCCTTTATTTAACCAAAAATTGAGTAACAGTGCACCAAATGTCATTGCCCCCTTTGGGATAAGCATTGGCTCCTCAAATATGCATAGCTTCCGGTTCTGGGCGTGATGACGTCCCATGGCCTCACCACTGACCTGTTTGGTCACGTGATCAACGCCTTTATAAAAGGGACTGTGTGCTCTGGTTTTAAGTGCACCTTTCTTGTGAGTGTTACTCAATTTTTAGTTAAAGGTGGTGTTTGTGGAAATATTGCACTATGAGAGGCATTTTTATTCTCTTTTGGTGGGTGTTAAAGTGTGGATCAAACATTGAGGTAAGCAATTGGTATTTAATGGAGGTGGTATACTTTGGTGAAGTATGCACTGATACTTTGAAGCATACACGGCAAGACTGCACTATATAATATGATGGAAGAATTTTTTTAGAAAATATAAGGATTCAGAATAATTTTGTTTTGCACATTTGGATATTGCAACAAAAATATTTACTTCAAATAATCACATTTACACGATTTTATTGCTGGTTGCACAGAACTTTATTAACTTACTGCAATTATTATATTTATGAGATTGCACAGATATTCAAATTTTTGCACACCACTTTTTGATATAACATGTACATAGTGTGTGTGTGTGTATGTTTAATAATTCTCTTGTTCGTTGGAGAATACAGCTTTGCTTCAGATAAGCACCAACTGGGTATATTGCCACCTGCAGGAGTAGGATGACAGGTGGATGAAAATAAGACTAGCCAGAAAGTGGCCCCCCGGAGGCCAAAACCCCCTCTACAGCTGTGGACAACTCTGTTATTGGCCTAGCATCTAGGAGTTAGAACATTAGATTTTTCCTCTGAAATCTCAAGGTTTTTTATTTCTAGAAGCGTGTCACTAGTGAGGTTATATAATATAGATCCTGGTAGTACCCCCAGTTGCAGTCATCAAGCCCATGCAGTTTCTTGCTATGTGCAGTTCAGCTGCAATGGCCTGTTTTTTTAATGGACAGCCTATGGGGTTTTTACCCTGGGGGACACATATGACTGATCAGCCTGGTAGTCTTTTACAGTGCCCCACTGCCCACAGTGCTGAGGTTAGCAGATGTACAGCATACAGTATATCTGGCCTTAGAGGGAATCCTGACCCAGGAAGTGATATAAGATTTCAGAGATTCACGCAAACCCTCTCGCAGTGCCCAAGAAGAACAGAATTTGTCCAGATCTGAATCTCAAAACCTTAAATATTTATGTCAAGATGCAAAAGGTCAAGTCAAAGTCATTGCAGACAGTAGTGATGTCCCTGCATCAGGAGTATTTTCTGGCATATATAGCATGTCCATGTACCTATTTACTATGGGGAACCAGTGGTTCTTACACTTTGCGGTAGGGTGGGAGCACTACCAATTTGTAGCCTTGCCCTTCAGCCTAGTTATTGTTCCTCAGGCGTTTACTAAAATGTTGGTGCCAGTCTTGGCTGCTTGAGGTTGAGAGGGATACCAATATCTGGATGTCCTTATATTGCGGGTAGAGTCTCTTTCAGAACTAGCGTCCAGCCTGTTGTCTCCATTCGCAAACTAAAGGCGTTTGGGTGGATCCTGAACCTCAAGAAATCTTTACTGTTTTTGTCACTTTATAGTGAAAAAAATATATAATCAGCGCAATAATCAATATAATAATGTGAAATCGATATGTAATGTAATTAGCCTACTAGGCTTCACGTGATTGCTGCCTACACCACTTAGTGTATCCACATGTAACTCTCAATATATCAAACAAAACTAAATATAGTGTAGCGCAACCATAAACAAATACAAATAAAACAAGTCCAACTATAACTAAATTTCACCGTTGTGCAACTTTCAGTGACAGTTCATAAATTTCCAGTGACTTTAGTGAACACCACCTCTAGCTGGAATGCCTGCTCACCTCCAAAAGTTGACCCCAGTGCAGAGTCCTTTTCAGGACGTTTTCTCCTTTCACATCATGATTGTTGATATGCATGTTTTTTCACATTTGTATGCGAGTATTTCATCCCTAAGTTACAATTTTTATAAATGTTATTAGCAGAGAACACTATGGTTTGCCTTTGTTTTATATGGCCATACATGACTGAATGAGATCCCGGGAGGAGGTCTGAGCACTGTGATGAGGATTCATGTTCCCGAAAAATCCTGAGAGACATTACACTAAACGTGTGACTCTGCAGTGGGGACTACATAGTGAGAACCTGGGAGGAGGACTGTTTTTTTCAGGAACACCAGGAGGAGGAGGAGTTTTCCCAAGGCATCCTGAGAGATGGATATAATCACAGGCGTGTGTGTCTCTGTAGTGGGCTCAACTTTTGGAGGTGAGAAGGCATTCCAGCTAGAGGTGGTGGTCACTGGAAATTTATGAACTGTCACAGCAGTGGAATTTTTGTTATATTTGTACTTATTTTAGTTGTATTTGTTTATGCTTGCGCTACACTATATTTTTGTTTTGTTTCTTGCCTATAATACAGCTTCAGATTCACCTACACTTGTGCAGGTGGTTGTTTATTTCCCAGGGTATTGGGTTTCATTGTAGCATCCTTTGAGGTGATTCTCTTAAGTAAAACATCCCTCCAGAAATATGCAGCAATGAGATCATGTCTCAGTGGAACAAGTCTCCTTGTCTGTGGACAGAGAAATCAAGGTTTTGTTGTTTTCATAGTAGGTAAGGTTGAATCTCAAACAAAGGAAAGCAAATACTGGCTCCCTTATTTCTTCCCAACTCAGCGCTATGTAGTTCCAGTCTATAGACTCACAGGGCAATGATATTGTGATTGCTTACAATGCAAAATAAATTGTGTTAGCTGCCACTTAAACTTAGAACAACAAATGTATAAAAAGGATAAAATGATTTGTCGCAGTTAAAACCACAAAAGAACATCCCATCCAAGCGGCGCTTCTGTCAAAATTCCAAATAATGACTCATCAGCATATATGATATTATACATGTGATAATGATGACTAAACAGTGAATAGCGATAGCAAATAGAGAATGGAAGGGAATGGATTTGAAGATCAAGTCCGTGGCAAACTTCATATGAAGGCAAAGAGGAAAAATGTTCGGATAGTGCACCAATCACCCTATTCCACACAAAGTGTTCCACTCGTCCCTTTGGGGTTCAAACTCACCACAAAGTTGTAAATGTAAGGCTACATAGTTACATAGTTACATAGTTAGTAAGGTTGAATAAAGACACCAGTCCATCCAGTTCAACCTGAGTGAGTGTGGGTCTACAACCCTGACCCTTGTCCCTAACCCTGAACATCACACACTCACATCAATCCCTACCCTCAATCCAAGGTCCCCATTCATATACTAGGGCCAATTTTGGACAGAAGCCAATTAACCTACCAGCATGTCTTTGGAGTGTGGGAGGAAACCGGGGTACCCGGAGGAAACCCACGCAGGCACAGGGAGAACATGCAAACTCCAGGCAGGTAGTGTCGTGGTTGGGATTCGAACCAGCGACCCTTTTTTTTTTTTA
This sequence comes from Lithobates clamitans, assembly GCA_037952925.1. Lineage (NCBI taxonomy): Eukaryota > Metazoa > Chordata > Amphibia > Anura > Ranidae > Lithobates > Lithobates clamitans. The sequence continues at coordinate 4,805,127 of JBBGZY010000744.1, forward strand.
CTGCTAGGCGAGAGTGCTAACCACTGCACCACTGTGCCGCCCAAAATGTAAGGGATTCATGATATCCCGCTAGTCTCCTGCGAGGGCCAGCTCGGAAGTTCACATCATCAGAGTGATCCTGGGGGATCCTGACCAGCACAAGAACTTCCAGGTTCTTTGGTAATCCAATCACTCTGGGGATGTGAACTTCCGAGCTGGCCTCGCAGGAGACTAGCGGGTCATCGTGAATGCCTTACATTTACAACTTTGTGGTGAGTTTGAACCCCAAAGGGGCGTGTGGAGCACGTTATGTGTGGAATAGGGTGATTGGTGCACTATCCCAAAATTTCCCCTCTTTGCCTTCATATTAAGTTTGCCACGGACTTGATCTTCAAATCCATTCACTTTTGTATCTGTTTGCTATCGCCATTCACTGTTTAGTCATCATTATCGCATGTATAAATGGGGATGGTGCTGCGCTAATACTACAATAAATTATACTATCTAGGTGTACTGGGTATCAACTCTTGTCTTTACTGAGGTATAGGATGGTGATCTAAACCACCATGGGGAATATAGCACTATGTGGACGTGCAGGCAGTATGTGCATAATAGAAAAAAATATTAATAAAGGGTGGAGCCCACCAAAAAAACTATACATATGTATCTCTCAGCTTAAATTAAAAATAAAACCATGGTGAAATCTACAATAAAATTAAAAAAAATTGAAAAATAATAAAGTATTCTTTTTCAATAAGATAGTGATTGACGCTGAGACATTAAATGCCAGTACAAAGTGCTGTGAATTATTATCCGGAAATTATTATAGTTCAGTGAACCATGATTCATATACATTAATAGATAGCTAAAAACTAAATAACATAAAAGCAAAAATTGCCAATTGATACAATGTTACATTGAATGTCCAGAGTGATCTTCATAGTTGTGCATCATGCAGTATAGTGTCCAGCAGGGGGTGCTCAAACTTAAAATAATACAATCCAATAAAAGGTGACTCCGTGCAACAAAAAACAGCTTCAATGCTTCCTTAGTGATACCAGACAATTAAGTCGGGTGGATAGCAGCTGAGTTTAAATATCATTTGTTCAGAAGAGTGGTGAATGTGAAGTGTGCAGCAGGATCTCCTCCATGCAACAATCCTCTAGTGGTAGATAATGGCCCGGAAATTATTATAGTTCAATGAACCATGATTCATATAAATAAATATATGGCTAATAACTCAATAACATAAAAGCAAAAATTGCCAAATGATACAATGTTACATTGAATGTCCAGAGTAATCTTCATAGTTGTGCATCATGCAATATAGTGTCCAGCGCCAACAGGGGGTGCTCAAACTTGAAATAATACAATCCAATAAAGGTGACTTAGTGCAACAAAAAAAAAGCTTCAATGCTTCTTTAGTGATAACAGACAATTAAGTTGTGTAGATAGCAGCTGAGTTTAAAAATCATTTGTTTAGAAGAGTGGTGAATGTGAAGTGTGGAAGAGAGTTCTACACCCCCTACGCATCTTAAGGTTAAACCACTTCTCCTCCAATCTCATTGTGTGGCCCTGTGTCCTCATATACTCCGACTGGAAAGTTTTCTTCCTACGCTGGGATCACCATTGAGGTATTTGTATACTGCTATCATATCTTCTCTAAAGGAACAATATATTTAGTGCTTGTAGTTATTCCTCATAATTGTGAGGTCCTCCAGTCCGCTTATTATTTTATTGCCCTTCTCTGGACTCTCCCCAGCTCCAGCACATCCTTCCTGAGGACTGGTTCCTGCTGAACAGTCCGAGATTCGAACTATCTATGGCCTGCTTTAGTTTGATTTTCTGTTTTATTTATTTGTTTACCCCATTTTGGCACTGCTTTGGAACATCCCAGTTGTTGATACTATAAAGAATAGCTGTGTCCTCCAATGAGCAAAAGAGAAAATAGGATTTTTGTACTCGCAATAAAGACATTTTCTCTGCGTTCTTTGGAGGACACCCCTCAATCTTGCTGCTGCCTGTTTGTGGAAATATTTTCGTTCTTGTCATTTGCACTATGTCATATAACTGACTTGTCCAAAGCTGTAGAGTGTGTTTTGGCCACCAGCGTTGGTCTCACCCTGGGCTTTCTAAACCCCCCAAGTATCCTACTCCTGCATGTGGCGATATACCCGGTTGATGATTATCTAAAGCAGAGATGAGTTCTCCAATGAACATAGAGAAAATAATTTTTCAGTGAGTACAAAAAAAATCCTCTTTTTGTGTGTGTTTTACTTACGGTTAACCCAATCATAGTTCATCGCTTGCTTTTCTTATGCTTTTACAGGTTGTGAAATTGCACACTAGATTAGGAAAGCCAATTCCTGATGCAGAGCCTGTCGTAGCACACACATCTGGACCACCCAGCAAATCCCCAACATTCACTTCCACTGGAACGCAAAACCTAGAAAATTCACAGTCCCTTGAATATTCCGCCAACTCTGAGTCATTACCTACAGGTAAGTGTCAACATGTAAAATCCAATAATGGCTACTTAAATCTTAATTATTTTAAACTTGAATAATTTGAACTTCTTATATGATGAAAAAAAAATACATGTTCAATTCAGAGCTATACAGTCATGGCTAAAAATATTGGCACCTCTGCATTTCTGTCAGCTAATGCCCCACTTCGCCCAGAAAATTTTGCAATTACAAATATCTAGGTATTCTCATGTTTAGTTCTTTTGTTTGTATTGGTATGACACACAAAAGTGGAGAGCGAAAATGCCAAATCTAACACATTCCAATCAAAACTCCAAAAACAGACTGGCCAAGATTTTGGCGCCTTCTCAAAATTGTAAGAATTAATTGCATTCCAAGTTTGTGATACGCCTTAATTTGTAATTTTAAACTCGCCTGTAATAATTAACAGGTGCTGACAACATAGAAATCACACCAGCAACCAGTTAAAGTGGTGAAAAATTGACTCAACCTTTCTGTTGTGTGTGTGTGTATGTGTGCCGCATGGAGAAGAGCGAAAGCAGCAAAGAATTGTCTGAGCATTTGAGAAAAAAAAATATGGAAAAGCATGGAGTGTCTCAAGGTCACAAGTCCATCTCCACAGATCTTAAAGTGGATTTCCAGCTGGACCCATGTTTATTAAAAGTCAGCAGCTACAAAAAGTGTAGCTGCTGACTTTTATTACACACTCACCTGTCCCACGGTCCAGTGACGCGGCCGCCCGAAGCCTTCGTTCTCTCCCCTGCCTGTCCGCGATGCTGGCATTGCAAGTGTGAGTACCCAGGTGTGACAGCTTGCAGCTTCAAAGCCGGGTGCGCACTATGCATGCGCGAGTCGCACTGTGCTTCCTGACTGGCCGAGCAATCTTCTGAGACCTGTGATGTGTCCCAGAAGATTGCAGGGAGAGGAGGCATCGCCTAGGTGGTGCGGGCAGAAGTGAGAGCTGGGTACCTTTCAAAACTAGGCCGCCCCCCCCCCCCCCAAAAAATGCCAAATGTGGCGTATCAGGGGGGTCAAAATACCTTAAAGCGGAAGTTCCACTTTTGGGTGGAACTCCGCTTTAATGTTCCTGTGTCCACTGTGCACAACATTGTTTAGAAGTTTACAGCCCATGGTACTGCAGTTAATTCTTCCAGGACGTGGACGAAAGAAAAAAATTGGTCAAAGATTGCAACGATGAATTGTTCGAATGGAGTATAAAGAACCTCAATCAACTTCCAGACAAATTCAAGCTGATGTTTTTAGGCACAGGGTACAACTGTCAGCATACAACAAAAATTCTGGGCCCATGGGACTTTTAATGAATGTACCTTAGACATGATATATAAAAATATGAAAAATGTATTGACATAAATTTAAAAACAAAACCTAATGCAAAAATTTAATAAACATCAATACAGATATAATGTTCGACTTTGATCAAAAAAACGTTCCTTAGAACCTATGTAGTCCATGTGGATGACAAACCATTAATCTAAAATAACTGTGCTACTAATCTCTACACTCTTTCGCGAGGTAAAGGAGAGGCACAGGAGAGTATCTGGAGATAAAGGACACATGTAAATATGAAGAATAAAAAATATGAAACAAAAAAAAGGCATATATATATATTTTTTTTAAACAAAGTATAGGCATATATATATATATATATATATATATATATAAAATATAATCTATATCAAATACACATATGCAGGTAACTATGCAAAACTGATATGCATAAAATCTGCCGTGATCAACTTCCAATTTGTTGCAAGATGATAGCCACATTCCACCAAAATGGTGGTTAGGCTCGTGAATTGATAGAAGTCGAATGTAAATCAAATATATATATTGACAAAAGCCAGAAAAGATTGCTGCCAGAAGGTCCACAATTCTTCCAACGGGAGCTGTGGAGGGACGGGGAGATGAGAGAAAGATGGCTGTGCTCTCAGCAAGGAGCCCAAATGGTGGGTGTCCGATCCAACAAGGAGAAAGATGACCCACACCTGAAACAATCAATTGTACTAATGAATAAAAAAATAAAAAATGTGTGCCAATAAAAGGCAATAAATATAGTTTGAAACAAAATGTGTAGATGGAAAAAATGTGCAAAAATGTGAGGAAAGTAGCTTAATTAATATGTGCAATGTGTAAATGTGAGAGATAATTAATGACTGCATCCAATAATATATTGCAAAATGGAATAGATTGATTGGCCTAGTGAGTAAAAATTATATGGAGCCACATGGTTTATTAAGTGGTGAGTGATGCTATGTTAATGATTGTCATATATTATATGGTGTGAAGTGTGAGTGGTAATGTAAGAATGACAGTGAAGATAAATCCAATATTGCATGGCGACTGGTGTAACAACAAAGAAAAAATGCCAGATAGGCAAAAAATGCCATAAAGTAAAGTGAGTGAGAACCCCCACAAACCTGACAAGCAAAACCAACATGAATCAAAGTTGGCCAACCAGACAAGGCGGCCATCCACAGTCTAAAACACACCACAATCTACCACAAAATGCAATAATTGCCCTCAGAGGAAGAAACAAAGCTATCCAGCAGTCAAATCACCGGATGAGTGGAATGTTGCTGAGAGACAGACCTCTGGGCTAAACGGCCTAGGTCTCAATGACGGACCCCCCCTAGTGTCGTCATGGCGGCAAACCGATAATGGGCTCACATCATTTATGGGTGGTGGGGGCAGCGCCTCCCCACAAGACGTGGCCGAAGGTACAAATCAAAACCGTGAGCGGAACACAGATGAAATCTCAGCTGTGTCCACTCCCGGGAGAGAACCAACCAGTGCGCACACACGAAGCGGGATGCAAAGCGGATGTTAAGTGATCCAGTGGGGGACACCGGGACATCACGACCCAATGGGAGAGGTGACCACCAGAAGAGATGGCCTAGGTGTTGGGCCCAAAGGTTGTCAAAAACCGGGAGGATTGCAGCTCCCGGATGAAGAAAAAGGAAAGGACCTGAAATGGCAAAAAGAAAAAATGGGGGTTAATATCTCCAAATACTGTCATGCACAAAACTGAATACAATGTTTTAAAAGCACAATACCTAATATAGGTCCCACAGTGTTTCTTATGTTGTAACAATGAAAAAGATAAAATATATATCAAACATTAAGAAAAAAAAAAACCCTTAATGGGTAAAAAAGGACTTAAATAAGGTGGCTTCAACTTTGATCAATCTCTAGACAAATTCAAGCTGACCTTTGGGCAACTGTGTCAGCTCTCACTATATGTTGCCATCTGAATTTAAAGGGATGCTATGGTAGGATACCCAGGAGGACCCCACTGCTGACACTGAAATATAAAAAAGCCAGATTGGAGTTTGCCAAAAATTACTTGAGGAAGCCAAAATCCTTTTAAGAGAATATGCTGTGGACAGATGAAACAAAATTATAGCTTTTTGATAAAGCCCATCATTCTGTTGTTTTTAGAAAAATAAATGAAGCCTTTAAAGAAAAGAATACCTTCCCTACAGTCAAACATGGAGGAGGTTCACTGATGTTTTGGAGTTGCTTTGCTGCTTCAGACACTTGCCCATGTGCATGGAATTATGAAATCAGAAGACTACCAATGAATTCTATGGTGTAATGTAGTTCCTAGTGTCAGAAAGTTGGGTCTGTCAGAGGTCATGGGTCTTGCAGCAGGACAATGACCCAAAGCACATGTCAAAAAGCACCCAGAAATGGTTTAAGACAAAGCGTTGAAGAGTACTGAACTCGCCAGCAAGGGGTCCAGATATATATTCCATAGAGCATCTGTGGAGAGATCTCAAAACCACAGTTGGGAAAATGAACCCTTCCAATCTGAGAGACCTGAAGCAGTTGTTGGGAAAAAAAGAGCGGTCCAAAATTCCAGTAGAGTGGTGTAAAACTCATTGATGGTTACAGGAAGTGATTGATTTCAGTTAATTTTTCCAAGGGGTGTGCTACCAAATAATAAATTGAGGATGCCATTAATTTTGTCCAGTCCATTTTTGGGGTTTTGCGTGAAATGTGTCAGATTTGTTTTTTTGTTTCTGCATCTTTTTTGTGTCATACTAATACAAACAAAATAACTAAACACGATAGCCTAAACATTTGTAGTTGCATTAATTTTCTGGGCAAAGTGGTGCAGTATCTGAAAGACATGCAGGGGTGCTAATATTTGTGGCCATGACTGTAGGTAGCTGAAAATATGTTGTTTTTTTTTTATGCTGATTCCAGCACTGGTTGGTTTTTTACTTTTCTAAAAAAAAAAAAAAAAAAAAGCTTACACACATAATTTTTTAGCACAAACCACTGCTACAGGATGGTGTGAACTGGCCTCATAGGGAACAAGGCTTCTTGCCTTGTCTTGGGCTGGACAAGACTGCTAAGTGCATTTACAATTCACTTGTGTGAAATAGCCCTGACTATGTTTCTAGTTGTACAGCTGTGACCAAAAGCTTTGCGAATTACACAAATATTATTTTTCAAAAGTCTGCTGCTTCACTGTTTTTAGATCTTTTTGTCAGATGTTACTATGGTATACTGAAGTATAATTAGAATCATTTCATAAGTGTCAAAGGCTTTTATTAACAATTACATTAAGTTTATGCAAAGAGTCAGTCTTTTGCAGTGTTGACCCTTCTTTTTCCAGAACTCTGCAATTCGCCCTGGCATGCTGGCAATCAACTTCTGGTCCACATGCATAATAAATGCTTGGATTTTGTCAGAATTTGAGTGATTTTTTTTTTTTGTTCTCTTGAGTATTGACCACGAGTTCTCAACGGGATTAAGGTCTGGGGAGTTTCCTGGCCATGAACCCAAAGTTTTGATGTTTTGTTCCCCAAGCCACTTATTGATGTTTTGTTCCCCAAGCCACTTATTGATGTTTTGTTCCCTAAGCCACTTATTGATGTTTTGTTCCCCAAGCCACTTATTGATGTTTTGTTCCCCAAGCCACTTATTGATGTTTTGTTCCCCAAGCCACTTATTGATGTTTTGTTCCCCAAGCCACTTATTGATGTTTTGTTCCCCAAGCCACTTAATGATGTTTTGTTCCCCAAGCCACTTATTGATGTTTTGTTCCCCAAGCCACTTAGTTATCACTTTTGCCTTATGGCAAGATGCTCCATCATGCTGGAAAACGCATTGTTCGTCATCAAACTGTTCTTGGATGGTTGTGAGAAGTTGCTCTCGGAGGATGTTTTTGTACCATTCTTTATTCATGGCTGTTTTCAAAATTGTGAGTGAGCCCACTCCCTTGGCTGAGAAGCAACCCCACACATTAATGGACTCAGGTTGCTTTACTGTTGGCCTGACACAGGACTGATGGTAGCGCTCAACTTTCTTCTCTGGACAAGGTTTTTTCTGGATGCTCCAAACAATCGGAAAGGGGATTCATCAGAGAATATGACTTTACCCCAGTCCTCAGCAGTCCAATCCCTGTACCTTTTGCAGAATATCAGTCTGTCCCTGATGTTTTTCCTGGAGAGAAGTGGCTTCTTTGCTGCCCTTCTTGATTCCAGGCCATTCTCCAAAAGTCTTCTCACTGTGTGTGCTTATACACTCACACCTGCCTGCTGCCATTTCTGAGCAAGCTCTGCACTGGTGGTGCCCCGATCTGGCAGCTGAATCATCTGTATGAGACAGTCCTGGCGCTTGCTGGACTTTCTTGGGTGCCCTGAAGCCTTCTTCACAACAATTGAACCTCTCTCCTTGAGGTTCTTGATGATCCCATTAATGGTTGAGTTAGGTGCAATCTTAGTAGCAGCAATATCCTTGACTGTGAATCCTTTTTTGTGCAAATCAATATTTCCCTGCAGGTAACCATGGTTAAAAGAGGAAGAACAAGGATTTCAAGCACCACACTCCTTTTTTTTTAAAGCGTCCAGTCTGTTATTTTAATTTAGGCTGGATTTACACCTATGCATTTTTAGTGCTTTTTGCATTTTGCAGATTTGCACTACAGTCCGATTACCATGGTTTCCTATGGAACACCTTCTGTAGTGCAAATCTGCAAAATGCAAAAAGCACTAAAAATGCATAGGTGTGAATCCAGCCTAATTCAGCATTAGAGTGATTCCCAACCTTGTCCTCGCCAACTCTGACACCTGTGTTAACGAGAGAATCCCTGACATGTTGGCTGGTCCTTTTGTGGCAGGACTGAAATTCAGTGGAAATTATTTTTATTTTTAGATTAAGTTCATTTTCATGGCAAAGAGGGACTGTGCAACTACTTGCAATTCATCTGATCACTCTACACAGCATTCTGGAGTATATGCAAATTGCCATCATAAAAACTGAGGCAGCAGACTTTGTGAAAATGTAATATTTGTGTCGTTCTCAAAACATTTGGCCACGTCTGTACTTGTTTTGACAAAAGATATTGATTTGAATTTGAATTGTGAGTGTGTATATGCACCTACGCATTATTTTTTGCTGAAGTCCATCTATTTGTTGTGGTGTGGAAACTTGAAGTTTCAAGTGCTGCTTGGGTACAAAATCATCAGTCTTCCCATCTACTCTCTGTGAAAGAATGTTTTTAAAAAGATTGTCTTTTGGTAAGTGGATGGTACTCACACTTCAGAACTGTTTTCTATGCTGGTTAAGGATATTTTTTTTATACGTGTGTAGTCCCTTCCAGCAAGGTGGATTTGATAACAAACCTAGGCTCTATGGAAGCTCAAGCTGAACTCCTCTTTTTCATTTTTATTTTAAGAATTCTCCAGCAATTTTAAAATAAATAAATAAAAAAAAGTAGCTTTGGCTGCAATATATGACCCATCTTCAGAGCTGGGTATTTCTCAGTTTCACGGAAATCATCTTGAACCTTTCTTGACAAAAATATATCATTGTTAGTACAAGGTACTAGGTTTTTTTACCTTAATGGATTCTATGAATTAAGGTAAAAACCTTCTGCATGCAGCTCCCTAAATACTTACCTGAGCCCAATCTCGTTCCAGCAATGTGCACAAGAGCAGCAGCCCTCTCAGGTCTCTCTCTCTGGACGGAGATGTAGCAGCGGAAGTCTTTTGGCTCTTTCTGCTTTCAATCACAGCCAGTTAGGAGAGGGCAGGAGGCGGGGCAGAGATGCACACATCTGGCTCAGGAGCAAGCAGGCACATGTGCCCCTAGAGCAAGCAGCTTGCTATTAGGGCACTAAGCAGGGGGAGGGGGGGTGCAATGAGTGCTGGTGGGAGTCCCACAGAAGAGGAGCATAGGGGTTGCTCTCTGCAAAACCACAGAGCAGATAAGTATAACATGTTTATGCAGTATGTTTGGATCATTTGTCTGGGGACTGATTGGTACTCTGCCGGTCATATGGCTATTTGTAAAAAAAAAAACAAATATCAATAGCTTTTTTTTTTTTTTTTTTTTTTATAAGCCTTAATTTACATTAAGATTTAAATCAAGATTTATGAAACTTGGCAGTCATAATGTATAATGGCATTATCTTAATTGTACAGTACATGACAGAGGCATCCTACTCATACACTATAGTGAATAGGCTCTGAAACTCTTCTCCTTTCCGGAGCTATCAGCTTTACTTAATTTTTTTTCCCTTTATTTCTAAATCATTATTTATACATCCTCCTTGCCTTCTAATGCCTACATGGAAGCAGTGTATCCAAATTGTTGCAACCTTGGTAAAACCTTGAGGAGATGCATCTGGACACCACGCTGTGGGAAAAGCCAGTAACGTTGCTTCTAGCACTGGATCCTGCGTGGGGTGCTCAACTTGGCACTTAGTGCAACACATTGATTTAGCCACAAGGTGCTATACAGTTCCAGGGCTGTGATCCATTGCCATGAAACCTAGTCACTGAAGCCCCCTGTGGGTTATGCCCACTGTGATGGGTGAAGTCTATTTTTTTCAGTTCAGCATCCTGAACAGGTAAGATGGGGTCACCTTGTATTTCTGACCGTTGCTGTGTAAAACAGGAATATGCTTGGAATGTATTTACTTCACAGTATAAACTTTTCACACTTTGCTCTAAAATTCAACCACTCAGAGCTCCGTCTCAGATGGATGATCAGGTGATACATTGCACCACTGTTCACACACTTTAATGCCGTTTTTGCCTAGAGCCTTTAGAAGATACTCTTCCACTTGCTCCCACCCTTTCACTACAAGAATTAATTGCAGGATGGTCTACACCTGAATTAGCACGTACTCCCACTGGACACGCTTGCCTCATCTTCCAAACTCCCACAGGGAACTACCCTCGCTTGTAATATTGGCAAATCACAGGAGAAAGAGAGCCAACTCTAAACAGCCGGAAAAACATTTTCTGTTCTGAAGGCTCCCACATCACTCAGCCTCACGATGTCTTGCTCCAGCCTTGTACTGGAGCAGTAGCTGTTCTTGATACCAGTCACAGCATACGGTTCTAGCTCTCTTTCAGACATTCAAAAAGCGACCTATTAGATAAAAGCAGAATTTTCTGCATCGGTCACAATTCCTTTGACAGATTATGGCCTTAATTTAGCCTTTTGCATTCAGAGCTCAAATATGCCTCACTTCTTCTCCCTGTGACCTCAAACTGAAATTGTGGATGCCACTCAGGCTGTAGGAATCCCAATCAATAAAGCCAACCACTGTGAATGCAGGCTAGGAAAGAGCTTGTCCCGACTCCAGGCAGCAATGTACAGGGAAGAAAATGTCCATATGAGCCACACATCTCTGTAAAACACAGGTAAGAAATTATTACAGCCTCAGCCCGGGCTCCAGCCAGTTTCTCAACTGGAGTCTGAACCTGATATACCAGTCCCAGTGGATGCTGAATCAGAAGGGAATGAAGAGGATATGTTGAGGCAGTTGGAGGAATCTGCGGAAGATTTCACTCCCCCCAATCTGTCGCTATATTGAAGGAGCTTCACTCAACATGCTGGCTAACATTGAAAAGCTTGTTGCCTCTGTTCGCAAAAGCCCTTGCATTGTGAAAATGGACTCTCCACTTTATATAAGGGTCCACAGAATCACCACCCTTACATCAAGATCCCCAGAGTCTCTCCCTTTTACATTAGGGTCCCCAAAGTTTCTCCACCTTGAGGGTCCCAAGAGTTCCTCACCCCCTTACATCAAGGTTCCCAGAGTTCTCGCCCCATTACATCAGGGCTCCCCAGAATTCCCTGCCACCCATTACATCAGGGTCCCCAGAGCCCCCCCCATTACATTCAGTCAGGGTCACCAGAGTATCCCCCGCATTTAATCGGGGTTGCCAGAGTACTTCTCCCCCATTACATCAGAGCCCCCCCAATTACATTAGAGTCCCAATTATGTCAGGCTCCCCAGAGTCCCCCACTGCCCGTTACATCAGGGTCCCCAGAGCCCCCCCATTACATTAGTCTCCCCCCGCATTACATCAGGGTCACCAGAGTCCCCCCCCCCCCACATTCAATCGGGGTCGCCAGAGAACCATTCCAACCCCCGTACTGCAGTACATGTAGAAGCTGGGAGGCAGAGCACTGGGATGCAGCAGATCTAGAGGAGGATGTTCCATCATCGTATGGTGGGGTAGGCATGATTGGTTGCTAGGACGCCGGACAGTCCTAGCAACCAACCACTATAGCTAACAGCAATGGGCAGTGGCACTGGGTGGAAGCTCTCTTACAGAGTGGGAACACAGGGTATTTCAGCCACTGCGGCGCTGTCAGCACTACTAATAGTTGGCAACCTAGCTCGTGGGCCAACTCTGGCTTGGGGGTTGGGCTGGCCTATGCTGTATAACAACCCCCCCCGAGCATTTTTTGTGCACACTGCCCCTGATCTGTTGGCGTATCCTGGGCCTTTGGGCCTCGAGCCTCTGTTGCCCAACTCTGTAAGGCCACCACCTGCTCTTATGTTCATAGTTTTTGCAAAGTTTTACCAGGATGATGTATAATCTTCAACTGATGCAGCTTTTGGCCACAAGGTTCTTGCAGCGGCACTCTGAACCTGGGTCTTTACTCTTGTTGTTTTTGGGCCTGTTGACACACTTGTGTTTGCCTAGTTGTCGTCTATCCTTATATTCATTGCTTTGGGATGTCCAATTGTGTATGAATAAGATGGCTGTGTCCTGCACTGTACGATTAGCCCTGGGTTCACATTTAATGCTACTTTGAAATCGTGCTACTTCACTTGATGTATATGCAAGTCGCACCTGAAATTTCGAAAAATAGTGCAGGAACTTTTCTTTCAAATCGGCGCAGCACCGCAAATGCCGACAATAGCCATGACACTCCGCTTATCTCGATCGTGACCATCCCCTGAGAGGACAGCTTAGTGGGTTGTTTAAAAATATTTTTATATGCATTTGTTTATTGAGTGATAATGTTCTGTGGCAGCAGTAGGTGTCTTTGCACACTTAATTAGTGTTGGTTGTGTTTGATAGCTTACAGTACATGGTGGTGATTTTAAAGTTTCAGGATGATCTGTAAGTACCTGACTTTTTTTTTTTTTCCAGAATCATCTGCAGTTTCATCTACAAGTTCCAAGCAAAACCCATCAATGTTAGAGATGGAAGAAGAGCACATGGATGCCCAAGATATATTTTACGGAAATTCTGTGCAACCTGTTGGAGAAAACTATGTGGAAGAGGTATAGTTTTGGCTTTAATTAATTTTTTTTCATTCTTGTTTGTTTTTCAAAAATAAGGGTGATACAATTATGCAAGCAATAAACAACTAAGGGTGAAATTGAACAGAACATCAGACAACCCAAATAAAGTAACATTCCAACAATTTGGGGGATGGATTGAGAATAAAAACGCACAGTTAAAAGGTATAATGAAAAAAGGAAAAAATATGTACCCACCAGGAAATTAAACCCAGGAGGGAATGAATGTCTTTGAATGAATGGCGGTATTTACAGTTAAGACATTTTGCGACATTCCCTCAATCTATTGGTTCAGAGGAGGTTCTTTATCTTTTTTGAACGTTTTTGTAACTCGCAAATAGATTCAAAGCCTTGTATTTTGAAGATTTACTAAATACTTACGGAGGATGCGGATCCGAGAAGGCCGTCATTCACTGAAAGATGGGAAAATGAATTGGGAACACGGCTGAAAGAGCTACAAATCAAGTGCTGAGAGCTGTCCACAGTTCTACCGTGGATTTTATCACAATAGAAATGAACTATAAGTGTCTGACCAGGTGGTAGCTAGCGTAATGTTTTGGGATGTGGGCCAGCTAGGCCGCTTGGCAATATTTTTCAAGGTGAGGAAGACTAAGGCCACCAAAAAGTCTACTGCGGATTAGGGTAGATCTACTCATTCAGGGTCTGGATGTGCGCCATACAATTTGAATTTGTCATTGTAGGTAATGACAAGTAGGTGGGGAAATCCACACTGGGAGTGAACGGAAGTAATAGAACTAGGGAAGATAGGCCACCTTGATGGTGGCCACTCTTCCATGCCATGAGATTGGGTATTTATTCTACTAACGTAAAGAGTGAACCAAGCTTCTGTAGCAACAGGGTATAGTTGGCTGCATAAAGGTCATTATATGAAACTGTCAAGTGCACCTCCAGATATGGAAGGGAGAGTGGTTGCCACTGAAAAGTATAGTTGGGTTGGAGAGAGTGGAGACTTGGCTTCAATTTATTTTGTGTGCCTGGAAGCCGATCGTGAAAAGCGTAGAGAAGTGGTTAGCGAGAATTAAAGTGATTGTAAAGGCTCGTTTTCAAAAAAAAAGAGAGAAAAACAAACATGTTATACTTACCTCCTCTGTGCAGTTGATTTTGCACAGAGCAGCCCGGATCCTCCTCCTTTTCGGGTCCCTCTTCCCTGACTTGATTTTCTACCAGGAGTGGGATATGAAGTTCCCATCCCAGCGCTGTATACTGTATGTAGCTGAGGCTACATACAGTTTATGCAGTGCACACATCCAGTAGTAAAGGTGATGGCTCATTTGGACCAGCTTGGTCTAAACAAACTATTTACATTTCACTAAAAGTTGATCTGCTTTAAATGTAAAAAGGGAGGACCCTCACCTAGCCAACATCCAAATTGAGAATAAAGAAAAGAGATACTAGAACACTAGATTCACTGAAAAAATGGCGGACTTTGTAGGCATAACATGAGGCAATCTATAAAAAGCAAATATAAAATCATTGGAGCACCCTCTACATTCAACAGGTCAGCAATACCCAATCCCAAGCATGGAGATACTGACTTGTATAGTAAATGGATGTTCATCAGTAAATACTGGTATATAAGGTGTCAGCATAGATATAAATCAATTTCGCAGTTCCTCCATCAGGGCCATCTTTAATATTGATTGAACCCTGGGCAAACATTTTCTTGCCCCCCCAAGGCAATTTTGCTCTCTATCCCAACATCCCAAGAAGCAAGTAAGTGATTTTCACTGTTATAAGCGATCATGGTGTGTAAAAGAAAAAAAAAATCCTGATCACCTTTCTATTGTAGTACAGTGTTACACTGTAGTGCCCTGGTCACAGTATAAAAAAAGATCAGATATTTGGAGCATCTGGGTTGGATTCTCAACCTAGAAAAGTCAGCCTTACGGCCAGTAAGGAGACTAGAATACTTGGGTCTGGTCATAGACACAGTCCAAGAAAGGGTCTTTTTGCCTCAGACGAAGGTCAGGGCTATAAGAGATCTGGTCCGTGTGGTCAAGGGGAAAAAAGAATCCCTCCATTCGCCTTTGCATGAGGTTGCTAGGGGAAATGGTGGCTTCGTTCAAAGCTATTCCCTATGCCCAATTTCATTTGAGACTGTTGCAAAACAGTATTCTATCTGCTTGGAACAAGAGGGTTCAAGCCTTGGACTACCCAATGTATCTGTCTCCAAAGGTACGCCAGAGTCTCAATTGGTGGTTGATGCCGGTAACTGTAATGTTTGTGCAGAATCACTGTGACCCTTAACCTCGTTCTCCTGATGTATACTGGGGGGGGGGCTGTACCAGGAAGTCAGTCATGATGTCATGTGTGTGGGACTGGATGCAGCCGCATGATACTTAGAGGGAGACCTGTTGTATTACGACTCCTCCATGTAAGAATGTACATTGCTTTCTGAGTGAGTAATAAACCCTTCCCTGGTTAAGAAGTGCATCCAGCCTGTGTGTAACTTGCTGAGCAGATACTGGCAGCATAGCTAGCAACACCCTGAGAGACCCCGCGTCGAAGAGACATAACAGTGGCGATGAGGATTGTGGATTTTAGCACACATGGCTTTCATAGGGTTTATTCAACCATTTGATCCTGCTGCTGAATCATGGAGCTCCTGGGTGGAGAGGCTGGAGCAGTATATGGAAGCAAAAAGTGTGGCTGTAGAATAGAAAGTTGCAGTTTTCCTCACAGCATTGAGTCAAGCTGCATATGGCATTCTGAGACCTCATTTCTCTGGACAAGCCAGCCTTTAAGCCCCTGCCTGAGTTAATTCAGAAGCGACATGAGCACTACAACCCAAAGCTGTTAGAAATCGCAGAGCGGTTTAAATTCTACAGCAGGAGGCAGCATGCCGGGGAGGACATAAAGACTTATATCATTGCTTTACATAAACGAGCTGCCACTTGTCAGTTTGGAGACTACTTGCAAATGGCTCTCCGCAACATGTTTGTCATGGGACTCTGCGACACAGCCATACAGAAAGGTTTACTCACAGAACGCAACTTGACTCTGACAAAAGCCACGGACCTTGCTACGGTCATGGAGTTGGCTACGCGGGACGCCACCCTACTGAAGGTGCCACCTGAACCTCCTGCAAGCCAGGGAGAAGAAATATTCCACACTGCTATCACCCGACACCCACGACGGCCATCCCCAAATCAACCTAAACCTTGCCACCCTAATTCTTCTGTCTCCAGGACGCCGACTTGCTACCATTGTGGTAACACTTTTCTCACAGTGCACCTGCTTACAAGTTCAAGGATGTCATTTGTTTTCTTTGTGGAAAGACTGGTCATATTGGGTGTGTATGCCGCAGCTCACGCTCCCCGAATACTACCACAAAAGGTAGACGTAAACAGACATTTCATGTGGATACTGACAATAACGGCTTCAGCTCTGATGAGGAGACTTGTGTGCAGCATGTTGGACTGTTTCGGGTAGCTGGGAACACTCCGGCTGTCCTGTCTCCATGGATGTTGATACAGGGGCGACTGTGTCTGTCATTTCATGGACTGATTTAAAGGCATCGGGTCTATCCCTACGGCTCCAGCCTACAAATCTCACACTACAAACCTACAGCAAGGAACTGCTACAGCCCTTAGGTTATGTGAAACCCATTGTGACATTAGGCAACCTCAGTCAAACTCCTACGCCTTTATGTTGTAAGTAAAGGTGGTCCTCCGCTGTACGGTAGGGACTGGATCAAAGCCCTGGGCATGCCCCCTCTTGCCATTGCCCAATGTACATTGCTTTCTGAAGAAGACCATTGGGTGGAATCCCTGAAGTCACGCTTTAAGAAGGTTTTTGAGGACTCCGTAAAAGGTTGCCTACAGTGGGGCAATAGAGTAATTATACTTCAATATTTGCAACCAACCATGCTAATGATACTGCATGAGGGCCATCCTGGCGTGGTGTGCATGAAGCAGCGAGCCTGGAGCTATGTTTGGTGGCCACAAATGGATACAGCAATTGAAGATTACGTGGCTCAGTGTCTTGGGTGCTGTCAAGCTCAGCGACCCCAAAAGAAAGGAACCCTGCTACCTTGGCCATGACCGACGGACCCGTGGTCAAGACTCCATCTTGATTTTGCTGGCCCAATCCAGGGTAAAATGTATTTGATCGTGGTAGATGCACATTCAAAATGGCCAGAGGTATTTCAAATGCCTTCTATCACCTCAGCTGCCACCATTCTAGTCTTAAGAAAGCTCTCTGCTCAATATGGCTTGCCAACAGCCATGGTCTCGGAAAATGGCACCCAATTTACATCACATGAGTTTCAATCCTTCCTCAGTGGCTTGAGCATCCAACACTACAAAACAGCTCCTTTTATCACCCAGCCTCGAATGGGCTGGCAGAATGGTTTGTACAGACGTTTAAGAAGCACTTACTGTCCACTCTGGACCCAGTCGGAATGTCAGAGGAGAAGCTGCTGGAGTTCTTGACCATGTACCGAAACACAAAACGCGCTACTACTGGGCTGTCCCCTGCTTTTCTTATGTTTTGACAGGCATCTCCGCACCAAACTTGATTTAGTCCGTCCACAGGAACAGTCACCAACACCTCCTCCACCAGGCCATCCTGGATTCCGTGACGGTGATCTTGTATGGTTTGGGAATTGGAGTTTTTTTGCCTCATTGGCTTCCTGACATTGATGGACCTCTTGGAAGAAGAATGTACCTTGTTCGCCTGGAGAAAGGCATTTGTTCGACACCTTTTCGCAATTGAGGAAGCGCATTTGCCGACCACTAGAGACAAACCTGACCCCTCTTTCTAACCAACCACCAGAGTCTACTCAGGGCTCTACTGGTGAAATATGGCATGGTGTCTGGCATGTTTTCACAAGTTTACAACCAACCCCTGAAACGGCTGGTGACCATATTCCTGAGGAGTCCGGACATGTGCCTGGAGGCGCAGAGACTGATTGGTCTGTTCGACAGCCACTGACAATCTCCAGAACCCTTGACCGATTCTATCCCTTCCAGTCCTTTGCCACTTCGTAAGTCTGCTCGCCAAAGACCTCAAACTCCTTTTTGGCAAAGCACTGACATCTTACGGGACACATCGGAGGTCAGGAAACGGACAAAGGGCTCCTGAAGTGCTGCGGAAGCCACAGAACTGAGTTGGTGCTACTACTTGCTGAACTGATCCTGCTTGCCTTGTTCTTTATGTTCTGAGTATTTTATGTGTTGAGTATTTGTTCTCTTGTTTAATTTTTTTCTTTTAGAAAAAGAGTTGTGTGGGACTGGAAGCAGTCGCATGATACTTGAAGGGAGACCTGTTGTATTACGACTCCTCAATGTATGAATGTACTTTGCTTTCTGAGTGAGTAATAAACCCTTCCCTGGTTAAGAAGTGCATCCAGCCTGTGTGTAACTTGCTGAGCGGATACAGGCAGCATTGCTAGCAACACACTGAGCGACCCCGTGTTGAAGGGACATAACAGGAAGATGGTAACAAAGGATGCCAGCCTCTTGGGCTGGGGAGCGGTTCTGGAGGAAGGCCTCTGTCCAGGGGAAGTGGTCAGAGACCGAAAAAGCTTTGCCCATCAACATCCTAGAGATTCGGGCAGCGCGTCTGGCTCTAATATAATTGGCTTTCAGGGTGCAGGGTTGTTCTGTCAGGATACAATCCAACAATGCCACAACTGTGGCTTACATCAACCACCAAGGGGTACCAGGAGTCAGGTGGCCCAAAGGGAGGTGGACCATATTCTGATATGGGCAGAGAAGCATGTGCCTTTCCTGTCCGCGGTCTTCATTCCGGGGGTGGAGAATTGGCAGGTGGACTTTTTGAGCCACCAATAGTTGTTCCCGGGGGAATGGTCCCTGCATCCCAAGGTTTTTTTCAGCCATATGTGGAAGGTGGGGTACCCCAGATATAGATATATTGGCGTCCAGGTTCAACAAGAAGTTGGACAGCTTTGTGTCAAGGACAAGGGATCCGCTCACAGTTGAGACAGACGCGCTAGTGACCCCTTGGGATCAGTTTTCACTGATTTTATGCATCCCCCCCCAGTTCAGCTCCTACCACGGAGGAAGGGAAGCCGGTGATACCGGTAGCCTCGGCATGGCTCAGAAGAGCCTGGTATGCGTAGATCATAAGGTTGGCAGTAGGGAAACCATATACTCAGTGGTGACTACCTTGATTAATGCAAGGAAGCCGGCCTCTAGGGCCATTTATTATAGGATCTGGAGGTCCTATGTTTCCTGGTGTGAAGCCAAGAGATGGCATCCTCAAAAATGTTATAGGGAGAATTCTTGCCTTCCTACAATTGGGAGTAGAAATGAAGCTAGCCTTGAGTACTATCAAGGGTCAGATCTCCGCCTTGGCAGTATTTTTTCAAAGAATGCTTGCTTCACATTCTTTAACTCAGGCCTTTATACAAGAGGTAACTCGTATAACTCTGCCAGTTAGGCAGCCATTGTGCCCATGGGATTTGAATCTAGTTTTATCGGTCTTGCAAAGACAACCCTTTGAGCCTTTGTACCATATTCCCCCTGATCCTTTTGACAAGGAAGTTGATTTTCTTGGTTGCAGTAACTTCGGCAAGGAGAGTGTCACAATTGGCAGCTTTTTCCTGTAAGGAGCCATAGTTATTCATAAGGACAAGGTGGTGTTGCGTCCTCATCCAACCTTTTTGCCCAAGATAGTGTCCAGATTTCACTTGAACCAAGATGTCTCCTTGCCTTAGTTTTTTCCCAGAACCTCGCTCTGCGGAAGAAAAATTTTTGCATTCTCTCAACGTGGTGAGAGCTGTCAGGATCTATCTGAAGGTGACAGCTCAGATAAGAAAGACTGATGCTTTGTTTGTGCTGCCAGATGGGTCCAGAAAAGGGCAGGCAGCGTCAAAATCGACTATTTCCCAGTGGATTCCTCAGGGTATAATTCAGGCTTATGGATTGAAAAGGGTTCCACCTTTTTAAACTAGAGCGCACTCTACCAGGGCAGTTCGTCACCAGGCCTCTATGGCTCAGGTTTGAAAGGCCGCGACTTGGTCGTCAGTACATACATTTTAGAAAATTTTACCAGATGGATATAAGGCGACAGGAGGATGCCGCTTTTGGCTGCAATGTACTGCAGGCAGCAGTATAGGTCCTCACGTCTGATGGTGGCCTGCTTTGATATGTGTCTCCCTCCCCTCAAGGGCATTGCTTTGGGACATCCCACATAGTAATTACTATGGCTGCTCTGTGTCCTGTGATGTACGATAAAGAAAATAGGATTTTTAATACCTGTAAAAGCTTTTTCTTGGAGTACATCACGGGACACAGAGGTCCCTCCCCTCTTGCTGGGATATACATGGCTGTGCTACAAAACTGAGGTACTTCCTGTATGGGAGAGATTATATAGAGGGGGGCTTCCTGTCTTTGGGTGTGCCAGTGTCCATTCACCTATAGGTGGCGTATAACCCACATAGTAATTACTATGGCTGCTCTGTGTTCCGTGATGTACTGCAAGAAAAGGATTTTACAGGTAAGCTGTATTAAAAATCCAATTTTTTTCGTTTGCTTATCAAAAAATAATGACTTTACTTCCGTTTTAGGCCTGGGTCACATCTATGGGGTACATGTTTGTGCAGGCATGGCAGCTCATTCATTTGAATGTGCTGCTGTGCCTGCATTTCCCACAGAAAAACACAGCCGCCTTTTCACTTTAGTTTCCCTGCGGTTCCCGCACCTGCGCTGCAATTTGATGTGGAGGTGCCATTAAGAATGAATGGCAGCCCCACGTGTTTTTAAACAGCCGCAGGTTTTGACTCTGGGTGGGGGAACTGCTGCTATTTCTGCACATGCTGCTGTTTAAAAAAACGCGGGGCTGCCATTCATTCCTATTGGCAACTCCACTCATCTGAAAATGCAGCGCGTTTGTGGGTGCGGGACCTGCGCCATGCAATTTCAAGGCTGCTGCATGCACCTTTTTTCTGCGGGAAATGCAGGCGTGGCAGCCCTTTCAAATAAATGGGCTGCCGTCCCAGCGCAAACGCGGGCCGCAAACCCATATAGATGGAAACCAGGCCTAAAGGAAGCCCATCAAGCAGTGTTGCATTTCACTATGGTTATGTGTAGAAGATGTGCCAGTACCACTGGTGGTCCATACTCTAATGCTCCAATTGGTAAACCGTTCAGCCACAGCCAGATCAGCATTTATTCCACACTCATAGGCAGACTATTCGGGGAGAAGGAACTACTTGGTCCTGGCCAGCCGGGCCCCCCATCCTGTGGCTCTCAGCACTGCGGGCACCTGCTCCCTCCCTCTCCGATCCCAGCTCCTAAGCCTCTGGCTCTCACCACTGCTGGCTGTCGCTCCCTCCCACTCCGATCTCAGCTCCTACCCTGTGGCCTCCCGAGTCCCGAACATGCGGGTTACGTGGGACGGGGTCGGAGCTTCAGTGGAGCTCCTGGCCCTGCTCACTCCCTGCTAGCTGGGGAATAATACATCATGGCCTGCCTCCCACGGCCAGTTTTGGTTACTGAAGCCCCCCAATTCCCTTGTAAAGACTGAGGAGAAGAATAAATTCAATACCTTCGCCTATCTCCCCATCCTTTTGTAACCAGATGTCCTTCCTCATTCTTTAAGGGGCCAACATGGTCTGTCCTCCCTTTTTTACAGTTTACATACTTAACCATTAAGGACCAGTCTTGTTTTGGGTTTTAGGTGTTTACATGTTTAAAACAGGTTTTTTTGCTAGAAAATTACTTGGAACCCCCAAACATTATATATGATTTTTCTTCTAACACCCTAGAGAATAAAATGGCGGTCGTTGCAATACTTTTTTTTGCACCGTATTTGCACAGCGGTCTTAAAAGCGCCCTTTTTTTTGGAAAAAATTCACTTTTTTGAATAAAAAAATAAGACAACAGTAAAGTTAGCCCAATTTTTTTTTTATACTGTGAAATATAATGTTACGCCAAGTAAATTGATACCCAACATGTCACGCTTGAAAATTGCGCCCGCTCGTGGAATGGCGTCAAACTTTTACCCTCAAAAATCTCCATATGGATAGCACGAAGGTATGAGAAAAAAAAATATATTTTTTAACATGGTTCTATGGTGTCCATTTTGTTTATTAACATTAGGTTACATAACAAATAGAGAATGTTTTATAAAACATAAAAATCCTCACACACAATAAATAATGAGTGATGATTTTTTACTGGACATCCATAGTACATTGTTAATAATATAAGAAAAAAGAAAATTTTATTTTGTTCAACATTTTCATTTATTAATTTTTCATCTTTTATATTCATGTCCACACTTGGATCTATAGATTGATATTTTATTCAATACAAATTCTCACCTCATGAACAAACTACTTAACACACATATATGTATGGATACATGTTAAATATTTTCACGCAGATTTATATATATATATATATATATATATATATATATATATATATATATATATATATATATATATATATATATATATATTTCTAAAAATAACATCTTAATTATAATAATGTTTCATCATGCATTCATATTCTAAATTTATTATTCTGCATATAAAGCATAGACCTGTTCTCATAATTGTATGTATATACTTTTTGTTCTGTAACTTGCTGCATGTACATGCTTAGAAGTTGTGTGGTCAATTTAAATGACATAGAACGATATCATTTTCATTGTGATATATAGTATGGTAATATATTTCCATCATCTTTATAGATTGGATTCGCATCAATTTTCCAGGTGTCTACCTGCATATTGATATATTATTAATTTTCTACTTACTGAACGCATTATCATCTGGATCATGTATTAGTGTGCTCACAGTTTCTGTACATTTTAATGTGAATTACTAGATGGTCAGCTGTTTAGTGGTCCGGCATCTGCTGACATGTATTGCTAAATATAATCCTTGAGACACAATTAACACAACATTCAGCATATTGTTATTTATTGTGGCTCAATATTTACTCCCGTTTTTTTGCAACATCTTTACCCTCTATAGCCAGCTTACATACCACACACACAACTGCCGTTCCTGTTGAAACTTTGTATCACACTGCTATACTCACTGATACATTTCTATTTAAACATCTATGCCCACTCTTTATTCTTAATTCTGTCCTTATTTGCTGAATAGCTTGATGCGCTCCCAGTCCACAGAGACATCGTTGCTCTATCACATGCAGTTTTACATCACATCGCAGGGCACTTCATATGTTTCTATTGCTCCAGCTATACCATACTTACATCTATGTTTATTCGTTACTTTGACAACCCCTTTTTTACACACTTGGTCTGTGGTGGGACCGCCACCCACTGCCTATAAACCTTGTGTTATATACAAGGCATCTCAATTTTATATGTGATTGCTTAGACAGGTTTTGATATACCCACACACAAACCGATCTCTATTCAGGATCAACTACTTAAACTAATTGCTATACATAAGGCATTCTACATTTTAGATGTGTGCACTTTGACAGGCTTTAATACATCTACACACAAACCGATTCCTGTTCACAACTAATCATTTAGATTGACAGCACCATAATATGGTTTCTGTGATCGCATCGATGGGTTTTGATATACCCACACACAAGCAGATCTCTATTCATGATCAATCGCTCAGATTGATTGCTACACACAAGACACTTCATTTTTAGTTGTGATCGTTCTGATAGGCTTTTGACACATTCATACACAAGCCGATTTACATGCACAATTTATCACTCAAACTGATAGCACCATAACATAGTTTTTGTTTAGTTATTTGACATTTTCTTTTATTCATCTTTTTACTTATATTTTATACACTATCTTGGAATCAAAACCACGTTCATGTATATACACTGGTTTGACCAAATAATTTGGCTATTTATTTCATCATGCATCCCATACTTTGACATTTAAA
The DNA here is from genome assembly GCA_037952925.1 of Lithobates clamitans. NCBI lineage: Eukaryota > Metazoa > Chordata > Amphibia > Anura > Ranidae > Lithobates > Lithobates clamitans. The sequence goes on from JBBGZY010000744.1 coordinate 4,829,062, forward strand.
CGGCTTATATACATATACAATTACAATTTGGATTTTATCTTTCAAATTCAATCTCATTAAGATCTTTCACTATATCCTATTCTATTTTCATCTTCACTTTTTTATTATTATTAATATTTTTTCATTATTGTCCTTTTTTAATGCATATGGCTACATTGCATTACCTATTGGTGCACATATTCAAATTTCACTATCAATTATTAATGCACATATTTATTTATTTTCATTTTTACTTATGTATTTATTATATTTTTTTACTAGTAGTGCACATACACTGCTGTAGTCATGCGTTTTACATATAAATTTAGGTCCACACACTTTTACACCTTTTTTACATATATACAGTTTTTTCCACTCACTAATTTTTCCCTCATTTGTTGCTGTGCTTTTTTGCATTTTGTTTTAACACAATCAAGTTGCATCACACTCCCCCTTTGTTCATACATATTGTGTGTTTATCTCACTTCACTCACATATTCAAACACATACATATATATGTGTGTATATGTATACATATATATATATATATATATATATATATATATATATATATATATATATATATATATATATATATATATATATATACATATACATATATATATATATATTTTCCTATGTATTCGTTGTTGTTTTAAAAAGTCATATCCATAAGAGTTTTTTTTTTTATTGGGTAGCACATGTCTTTGATAGCAGATGCCGAGACTTTGCACAATCAGCTTTCAGCTGATATCCATTAGATGAGTGACCATGAAGTCATGTGGTATCTCTTATTAAGATATATAAGACAGTCATCCCAATATTTGTCAGCTATGAGTAAGCGCTCGAACTAGAGCGCTAAACGCATCAGCTGTGTCTGATTGTCCTGTTTTTTATGATCCAAGTTTTACAATAAAGAAGATGTTTTCAACTTTATCCGGTGTGCAGCATCCAGATTTTCCTGTTTCAAACCCTGCAAAAATATCCATAGGCGACTTTTAAAAAATTCTACAGGTTGCATATTTTGCGGTACAGAGGAGGTCTAGGGCTAGAATTATTGCTCTCGCTCTACCGGTCACAGCGATACCTCACATGTGTGGTTTGACCACCGTTTTCATATGCGGGCGCTACTCGCGTATGCAATCGCTTCTGCGCGCAAGCTCGTCGGGGATGGGGGTTTTTTAAAAAATGTTTTATTTATTTTACTTTTATTTTTACACTTTTTAAAAAAAAAAAAATAAATTGTGTCACTTTTATTCCTATTACAAGGAATGTAAACATCCCTTGTAATAGAAAAAAGCATGACAGGACCTCTTAAATATGAGATCTGGGGTCAAAAAGACCTCAGATCTCATATTTACACTAATGCAATAATAAAAAAAAGTCATTTTAAAAAATGACATTTGAAAAAATGTGCCTTTAAGAGGCGTGGACGGAAGTAACGTTTTGACGTCGCTTCCGCCCAGCAGTGTCATGGAGACGAGTGGGCGCCATCTTAGCCTCACTCATCTCCAGGCACAGGACAGAGACAGATGCGATCGCCTCCGCCGCTACCGACTGCTCGGGATTGCGGCGGAGGGCACCGGATCGCGGCGGGAGGGGGGAGGCCTCCCGCCACCGATAAAAGTGATCTCGTGGCGAATCCGCCGCAGGGACCACTTTTATCTGAAAGCCGGCCACCGCACGAAAACAGGGATACCGTGGTTATGGCAGCTAGCCTTCTCTTTTGCTTTTATATGCATTTTTACATTGGCGTTAAGCCATCCAGGACTTTTGTTCGCTCTTTTAAATGTATTACCCAATGGGATGCACTGGCTAATGCCCTTATTTAATATGCTCTTAAAGCGAACCCATCTCTCCTTCTTGTTCTTTGTTCCTAAGATTTTATCCCAATTTATATCTTCTAGCAAGGTTCATAGTTTAGGGAAGTTGGCTCTTTTAAAATTCAGTGTCTTTGTATTTTCCTTATGTTTCCTATTTGTGTGATTTATGCTGAAGCCAATTGACTTCACTCCAAAAGACATGCTGGTAGGTTAATTGGCTTCTGTCCAAAATTGGCCCTAATATATGAATGTGAGTTTGGGAACCTTGGATTGTGGAATCCTTGAGGGTAGGGATTGTGAGTGTGCGATGTATGTGTGGAGCGATGCGTAAAATTGACGGCGCTATATGGGTACCTTAAATAAAACAATAGGGATAATTGTAGACACGCACACTCACTCAGGTTGAACTGGATGGACTGGTGTCTTTATTCAACCTTACTAACTATGTAACTATGTGACTTGTGGTCTCTGTTACCTAAATTGCCCCGTAGTTCCACATCCGTGATCAGGTCTGTTTTGTTGGTAATCGGTAGATCTAGTAACGCTTTGTCTCTAGGTGGTGCCTCCACTATCTGACCCATGAAATTGTCCTTCATTTAGGAACTGGCGAGCCTTAGACAAATACGTGGTTCCCTCCGCCCAGACTATGTTTGGATAATTAAATCCTTCATCAAGTCCCATCACAACAGCATTCTTAGAACCTATGGCAGTAATGTTAGTACGATCAGTCACATCCACTCCTACTGTCTCTGCCATGGGCTGGACACGTTTAAAGTAATCAAAAACCTCCTCAGCCTTTTCTTGTCTCACATCCATCAAGCCACCCGATTTGTTCTGCAAGGGCCACTCATTAATAATTCTACAATTCAAATAATTCTACAACATTCTGTCCACTTTCTTTCTAGTGCAATTCACTTTCATGTTTTCTATCTACTTCTTTAAATCATCAAAAACCTTCTGATTTTTCTCTTCTACAAACACACAATGTTAACAGGAATGTGAGGGTGAGGGGCACCTCACTCCTTTCTTGCACAAAAACACAAATACGAGGAGAGTAAGGAAGAAATCTGCAAAAAAAGAGCAGCTTCTCATCTCCAAAATGATTTCTCACACTTATTTTACAACTCAGCCATACTTAGCATTATCTTTCTTCCTCTCAAACATTTCGTAACACTTGCATTGCCTGGTCTGATACTCTTTTGCTATACCCATCAGTGATATGCGTTCGAAAAACTTTGACAGTCTCATAACTAGTTAGTTTCATCACATTTCATACTTTCAAAAATCCTATATTGTACACACTTAATTCCCTTATCCAACTCTGTCAATCTGCCATGGAAATTAACATACACAGAGACCCATTGTAAGCTCTAAGAAGCAGGGCCCTCTGATTCCTACTGTATCAAAGCATAGCCCGGTACCACACAGCAAAGTGTGGTGGACATGACATCTTGTCCACCGCACTTTGCTGTGTGGCACCGGTCTATGCTGTCAGAACCTGTTTTTCCTTGGAATATAGTTATTATCCATACACTAGCAACACCAGCCGCTGAGCTTCATAAGAATCTTAGGGACTTGCCTGTCGGCCTGAGTGTATCCTCAAAATACTCACCTTATTACTATACCCCTTACTGGCCTCCCTTTCTTTGGAAGGCTAAGGGAGGATTCTTTTCCTCCCTTACTACTATTAGAAAAAATACACACTATCTGAATGAATTCTCACCCCTAAGTATGGATATAAAATAATTTTCCACCGAAAACCACTACTTCCTTTTGGAACCAAGAATATATCTGGTAGACAGACCGTGTTGTTGCTGCTGTTTTTAATTAGAATTACATGGAATGCTATACCAGCAATACATTATAATAACAATAAAAGTCTCTAGTTCACACCCACCCCTGAGGAAGGAGGTTCACACACTCCGAAACGCTTCGGCTGCAAGAGTACTTTCTAACCTTGTATATTGTTGTAAAAATGCCTTTTAGGCTCGGTTCACACTGGGGCGACTTGTCAGGCGACCTAATCGCCTGACAAGTCGCCTCCCGTTCTGTGCTATGGAACCGTTCTAATCGGAGCGACGCAAGTCGCTCCGACTTAGAAAAAGGTTCCTGTATTACTTTGGGGGCGACTTGGGGCGACTTGCATAGACTTCTATACAGAAGTCGTTTTGCAAGTCGCCCGGGCAGTCGTTTGCAGGTCGCCTCGCTGAGGCGACCTGCAAGTCGTGCCGCCCCTGTGTGAACCGAGCTTAATGCATTCCAAATGGTAAATGTTACACCATTGTTGTGTTTTAATGTTGAAATGTAATCATATTTGTATTAATATACTTCTAAATCTTTTATGTGCCTTAAAAGTCCACCACTAGGGGGTTCTTCTTTTTGTTTAGCTTTATTACTGGATGTGGCACAAATAAATACAGCAAATTGCCGTTCTACAAAAAAATCCTCTAACTCAAAACATGCAACTTGTAGAATTTTTTTAAACATCGCCTGTGGAGATTTTTTAGGGGTAAAAGTTTATCGCCATTCCACGAGCGGGTGCAATTTTGAAGCGTGACATTTTGGGTATCAATTTACTTGGCGTAACATTATCTTTCACAATATAAAAAAAAAAATTGGGCTAACTTTACTGTTGTCTTATTTTTTAACTCAAAATAGTGTATTTTTTCAAAAAAGGGCGCTTGTAAGACCGCTGCGCAAATACGGCGTGACAAAGTATTACAACGACCGCCATTTTATTCTCTAGGGGGTTAGGAAAAAAAGGTATAATGTTTGGGGCTGCTAAGTAATTTTCTAGCTGTTTTTAACTCGTAAACAACACATCTAAAAAAGAGGCCTGGTCCTTAAGTGGTTAACCACTGTCCATATCTGTCATTTTTGTCAAAGGACTACTTGTGCCAATTTTTTTTACCTCTCCCGACAGAGAGAGAGCCGTGCTCCCGGTCCTAGAGTCCTCACTCTCGAGTCTCTAATTACAATTTTTGGGTTGTCACCCAAATTTTTTTTTCTCCCGTACTACACACAGTTGCTGTCAAATGGCACTTTATTACACTTGGCCACACAGGCCTGTACACGTGCCACATAGGCATTACTTGCCACACAGGCTCACTACTACAGTCCTCTGGTCAGAGCTTCTCACAAGTCTCATAAATTTATTGACAACCCCAAGCATAGAAACAAAATATCACCAATGATAATTATTAGCTATATTATTCCTGCAACAGGTGAAGTAAAGGAGTTATTTGGGTCAAACTGTGTAACATCAACATTACTCTAGTTTACACTCAATTTTACCTTAATCTCACCATTTCATTAACAGCATAAGACTCCTTCAGCCAATGGACCCCAGACACCGACTAATCACTCGCCTCGGATAGCAGAATAAGTAAGAATAACTGTTTCTTACCGTGGCCACTTGTCTGCTCAATGTGAGTTTCGTGTCTCTCTGGCCGGGAGCCCACTGGAATGGATACAAGTCGCAGCCACCCTTCTGTTAAATCAGATTAGGGAGTCTCCAAACAAGACCATTCAGATATTAGATCCAAATTTTGTAAAAAAATTAGGTGCTTTTATTCATGCACTGCAGTGGAGAGACACAACACACACAGATATCCAACTCTGCTGAGCCGAATGAAGAGGGAAGTATCTCTGACTCTCAAACATCAAGTTAAACAATTTATACATATGAATATGCTAAATATTTGGGTGTGTGTTAAGTATATTCTAGGCGTGATCTAGGTGTGACCGTATAGTTAGTCCAATCATCGTTCATGTCTTATTAGCAAGGGAACAGTTAAAGTGGATGTAAACCCCAAATTTTTTTTTTTTTATATCATACTGTAGAGTATAAGATTTCCTATCATTTGAGCCCAGTCTTGCTACACAGTTAATCCATCTCTGAGCAATCCTCTTTTATTGTTCAGTGAGAAAAATCTTGACAAACTGAGAAAAACTTTGTCAAATACTCCCCCCTTGCTGTGAGTGACAGGTGATTTACATCTCGTGCACTAGCCTAAGACACAGGCATTATTTTTCAATTCCCTCCCACTCATTTCTTCAGCAGCTCTGCAAGGATTGGCTGTTCCACACCTCAGCATGATTTGGCATGCTGAAGTCATGTGGTTACTTTCCTGTCTTTTCACAGGATGTTAGAGATCATAGCAGAAGTTCAGTGTTAGAAATACACAGGAGAAAATGCACATTGACAGGGAGTGTAGAGGGGGGCGGGAAGTCTACTGACATCAGGACTCCACCCACCGAGCTCCAGACAACAGACCCACCCACAGAATATGCAGTTTTTCAGGTCTAATAACAGACAGAGGGGAGACATTTGACAGGTAAAGATACATGCAGGAGGCATGTATATCCTTTTAGATAACCCCTATGGCAGTAGTTTAGAAAGGATGACATCGGGTTTACATCCACTTTAAGTAGGTGGTAACATCATGTGACCAATAGAAACTAAAATGAAACACGGGTGCTGCCATGGCAGTTTTGGATTAGACTAGTTGCATAGGACAGCCCATTCTCGAAGCGAAAAGGGAGTAGACAGTTTCTTATGTGACGGAGAAGGTCATCATAGTCTGAAAACTTTGCGTCTAAAAAGAAACAAGCAAGTGCATTACAAATTCTTAAAGTGACAGTCTCGCTCTCGCTCTCGCTCTCTCTCTCTCTCTCTCTCTCTCTCTCTCTCTCTCTCATATTTATATATATATATATACACACACATGTCTATCAACTTTATCAGTTCCCTATAATTCTACTCAGATTTAATATGCACAATTATAGGCATAAGACTATACAAATTCTTACAATGTAAAATACAGTTTGATATAAGATACGGTACTTATCGAATATCTCTTACCTATTTTGAATCCAATAACAGCACCCACCCAATCAAATCTGAAGAAGCAAGCAAATCTTGTGAAATGTGTTGACTATCAAGCATAGAGGAACTGTGAAAGTGATCTATAATATCTATGTTGACACCATATATACCAGTATATATTGGTGAACTTCCATTTACCATATAATTCAGCTGGATCTGTATCTCCATGCTTGGGATTGCTGATTGTTAACCTGTTGAATGTAGAGGGTGCTGCAATGATTTTATATTTGTATTTTAATACAATTTTGTAATAAATATTGATATATATATTTTTATAGATTGCCTCATTTATGCCTACAAAGTCTGCCATTTTTTTCAGTGAATCTAGGGTTCTAGTTTCTCTTTTCTTTTTTACAGCTTTAAATGTAAAAAATGAAATGTGATAAATACTCTTTAAATATAAAAAGAAAATTAGACACTTTAAATGGGAAAAATGAAATTAGGCAATATACATTTTACATTTTCTTTCTACGAAAAGAATGCTTTTTTTTTTTTTTTTCTAGATTCATAATGAGGAAGGGAAGACCGTACGGTTCCATTGTAAACTCTGTGAATGCAGCTTCAATGATACCAATGCCAGAGACATGCATCTGAAGGGCCGCCGACATAGGCTACAGTATAAGGTTTGTGTAATAATAGTGTCAAGTGGTTAATGGATTGACTTATTATAACAAAATGTATTGCATATCAGCACACTGTTGTTCACATAAATTGTTTGGAAGTTTTGAATGTATTGAATATTAGCATTTTCCTAAGTGTCCCCTGTCCCCAGTATTCCCCAGTCATTGCAACAATAACAATAAAAAGACAAAAAGAGGATTGCATTAAAGTGGACCTGAATTCAAAAAGTGAAGATTTCCTATCTTGTATCCAAAATTGTTGATTGTGCCTAAGGCCCCTTTCACACGATCGGACCGTTCAGGTCCGCCTGTCTCCATGTTAGCCTATGGAGCGACGGATGTTAGCGCAGACATGTCCGCTGACATCCGACCCGGTCCGATCCGCTAAAAGCAGACGGATGGCCCTACGTCCAGGTCCGTCGCTATCGGATCGGGTGAGATCTGATGTAAACGGACATGCTGTCCGTTTTCATCCGATCCCTCCATAGGCAGCAGCGGCAGGGACCTGTCATCCGCCAGCTCAGCAGAGATCAACGGAGAGATCTCCCGCTGAGCCGGCGGACCAGGGTGGAGTCCGCCTCGTGTGAAAGGGGCCTAAGTTGTAGTCTGAAAGATTTATCTTTTTGTCTTGAATGCCTCCTGTAAAATATTGGTATACTTTCTGTGCCTTGAGCCTTATAGCTGTGTATCTGCAGTATGACATCTATTGCACTGTGCCTCTGACCGCTTGTTCCATGAGATTTAATGTGCTGCTGTCCTCTCTCCCATGTTGATGAGTAACTTGTACCTAGAACATGCAGTGCAAGGATTTTTTTGTTTCTGTGGGACAGTGCTTTCTGCACTTCTGCCACTTCTTAAATAATTCCCCACCAGTTATCAGATCAACAGTCATCATGGGGGAAGCTCTGGCATTAGGATGCAAGTCCCACTCCCTGCTCAAGAAGGCCACCTTTAGACAGAAATCCTGAATAGAACAAAGTATGGCAAGTTGATTATGAATAAAGGCTCACAGAGAGCCTATAAACAATACTGGTGGCTAGTCCTTTGCTATCTGCTAGCTTTTTGAGCACTGTTTCTGGAACTCTTTGGGGGAAAAAAATGAACACATGAGCAGATGTGTGTTTTGGAAACAAGGATGGCAGTATTCTTATTTGGCAGTTTATTGTTACCGGAATGCTTGCTATTGTATGAAAATCTATTCACTTTAGTTTTTGCTAAAAATGGTTAATGAACCAAGTTACATTAAATACCTTTTTTTTAATACAAGTAGTGTAAATGTCTGAATTTGGCTTTGCATCAGCTTATTGTAATCCCCTGTACAGTAGACTTCAACTGAAAAAGGAAAAGACAACACTAGGAGCCAACTTGGTGTGCTGAAGTGCTCGTGTGCTTACAAGAAACACGCTGACAGTGGAGAGCAAGAGGAAAGGGGATGAGTTCTACAGTATAGTTTGTCTTCATCACTAGAGGGCGGTGACCTGGCTGTATTGATCTAACTGCAGTATAGAAAACTCAGGTCAGCATGCTGTAATGTGTGGTAGGGCTGTGTAAAACTTTGAACTGAATATGGAGAAAGACAAAACCTTTTGCTATAAGTTATGCTGCTGTCTATAGGAGGATGGACATTATTGAAAAAAAGGGCTGAACCAGTAGCTATAACCACATCCCCAGCAAACCTGCTCAGGACACTTCCTGAGGTGATAGGTTGTTCCTCTGTGACTCTGCTGGATCAAGTCTTCTCATATAAAATTTAACTCCAATCAAGCAGCTGCTGCCAGATATTCATGCTAGATATTTGAAATCCTAAAGTTTCTCCAGACAGTAAAAGCGTACAGGTCCTCCCATTTTGGTTAAAATATTGACTATATCTTAATCATGCAGTACAGGACACAGAGTATTCATACACCATGGGTTATAGCAGGCCTCAAAATCCCCAGATTTTCATCAATAAATACTTGTTTGTTTTTTTTTTTTCAATTACCCAAGTATAGGTTGGTGTAGGCCGAGACACATTTTTGCCCTTTGCTGTGCCCCGAATCTGTAAATAAAAATCCTTATCAAATAAAAATTTGTGTTCTTACAAAAAATTAGGTAAATGACAAACTTTATTGTGTTGGCTGTTGTCCCCTAGGTCTGGTTGGTATAATTGTAGAGATAACTTTTAGGCCCAGATTATAGGGAATATATGAGTACAAAGCCCTCATATTCAAGCTATTCTAAAATGGTATTGGGAGACCTTAAATGTGTCTAATACAGTAAGCAGATAGGACATAACCTTCACAATATATACTTGATAAGCTTTTTGACTGATTTGTGCTCTTTCAGCTGTGCAGAGAACACTGGTACACGTTATGTTACATCATGTTCTACTTTCAAGAATTCAAAAGCTTTTTTTTTTTTTTCTTGTCTGTCACCCCTTCCATAAAAGCCACCTCATTTATGTGAAATGGCTCTTTCTTGTCTCCTTCCAACCTGGTGTTGGAGATCTTAGCACACTATTCCCTATTTTTGAGAATCCTACGGCACATCTTATGGATTTTTTACCAAAATATTTCCCCCCTTGTCTGATGTCGTAATAATTTTATTGAGGTCGTGTCCTAAATACTGTAATACTTATTGTACAGAGAATGTAAGGTTATCTCCATGGCCTGAAAATTTGGCTGTCTCATTCTTGAACTGATGCTTGCACTAAACATTTTGGACAGCTATTAAAGGGGGAAACATTTTCGAATTCACATTTTAAACCAAATTCCTCATTTTTTTTTAATCTCTTGTAACCCAATGTTTGTTCAACATGTGAGTTGCACTTTTCACACACTTTATACCATTCTACAGCTAATTTGATTAACCACTTCAGCCCTGGAAGATTTTACCCCTTCCTTACCAGAGCATTTTTACAATTTGGCACTGCGTCGCTTTAACTGACAATTGCGCGGTCATGCAATGCTGTACCCAAAGGAAATTGGCGTCCTTTTTGTTCCAACAAATTGAACTTTCTTTTGGTGGTATTTGATCAGCTCTGCGGTTTTTATTTTTTGCGCTATTAACAAAGAGCGACGGTTTTGAAAAAATTTTTTTTTTACTTTTTGCTATAATAAATATCCGAAAAATAAAAAAATAAAAAAAACAAATCTCTTTATCAGTTTAGGCTAATATATATTCTTCTACATAATTGTAGTTAAAAAATCGTATAAGCGTATATTGATTGGTTTGCGCAAAAGTGACAAACTATGGGAAAGATTTATGGCATTTGTATGGTTTTTTTTTTTTTATAGTAATGGCGGTGATCTGCGATTTTTAGCGGTATTGCGACGGACAGATCGGACACTTTTTTGGGATCATTGACATTTATACAGCTATCAGGGCTATAAAAATGCACCGATTACTGTGTTAATGTCACTGGTAGGTTAACACTAGGGGGCGATCAAGGACTTATGTGTTCCCTCAGTGTTTTCTAACTGGTATGGAGATAGGATTGACTAGGAGAGGAGACATATTGTTTTTCCTACTTAGTAGGAACAAACGATATGGTTCCTCTCTGACAGCACAGGATTGTGTATGTTTACACACACAAATCCCCGTGCTGGCGCTCGTGCACGCGATGGCGCCTGCCGGCCACGCGCATTGGTTCCCCCGCCATGCAGCGGGCGCGCGCATGCCCTCTAGTGACCGCTAAAGGGAAGGACGTACCCATACAGGATTTCACCCAGGGGAGCCATTCTGCTGCAGTAAATCTGCATGAGCCGGTCGGGAACCGGTTAAATCTCCCTCCATTGCACTGACTTTTCAACAAGAGGAGTACTGTGCCGCCATAATTTTAATTGCCTTTCTTTTTTTATTCCCTTCTAGTGGCAGCTTTTTATGTTTATATTTATTGTTTTTGATGTATAAAATGTCATGCCGGATCTTAGTCTTTGGATTTGGGCATTTCACTGACCCAGATGCCGTCCTGTGGTTTGGGTCTCTGAGGGAGTATCCCTCCCCTCACTTATGAATGCAAATATGAAAACTCTGGTTACGTGCTCTGTAAGACTAACAAAACAGTCTAGTCTCTTATACAGACAATCCATGAGACCTTAAAATTATCAGATTTCTCTTAGTAGGCACCCAAACCCCCCTTCCCCCTGCCATGGTGGATACGCATGTCTCAAACCAGAACAAAGTGACAACCATCCCTGGGGGGATGCTTCGTTGTTTAAGGACCCATTTGAGAGGAAACTAAAGACTCTCTATAGAGCCATGTCTCAGGTTCTCTGATATGGCTTGTTTTAGCCCATCCTTACTGTTCCCCACTGTATTGGGGCCTTGGGGCAAGACCTAATATTAGAAAATCCCTCCTGCACACTTCAGTGGAGCTGATGATGCAAGTGAGGAGTTTCTTGTAGGACACTGTGCCGGACTTGACCTCCTAAGTCTCTTGTCCCAGCCTGACTTATGTGATCATGCATATAGTTCTATGACTGAAGTGCTGGTTGGCTTCTCAGACTTAAGCTGGCCATACATGGTCGAATCTCAGCCGGTTCAGTAGGAACTGGATGAGATTTGAACCATTAATGGGCAGGCTGATTAATGGGCAGATTTGCTTCCAATTATCGCAAGCGGCTGTCATAATCATGGTCTTCTCCCGGTGGGGGTGGCTTCCCCTGCTGGGAGAAGACAATTGCTCGACAGGAGGTAAGTCAGCACTCTGTGTTGATGTGGAAATGATGCAGATTCCTTTCCTGCAACCCGTGATTGCAGGAAATAAATTTGCACCGTCTATGGGCTGCCTTACAAGAAAGCCTTACTGTGTCTACTCTAAGGACAGACTCTTCGGAACTCTGCTGGATGAAGTAATAAGGAATGCTTCTTGGGGTAGAAGTACTAATCTTCCTCAAGCCCATACGCACAAAACATATCAGTGTAGGGGCACCCTACCCTTCCAGGCAAACCAGTATGCCTTTGGGATGTAAGTATTTTCATCCAAATCTTTCAATCTGTCTGAATCTGTCTCTAATAAAAGCTCTAAATGATTCTGACAACCCAAAACCCCTAGACCTGTGGATAAGTCTTTCTCTGTATGAAACCCTTCAGTTCTTAGGGTGAAGTGTCATCTGTGTAGAAGTTTGGCTAAAGCACATTTGGGATGACTGGGTGGAGGAGGTGGTGTTTTCAGGATACAGAATCCACCTTCCAAATGACTATTTGCTTGAACCTCCCAGTTTTCTTGCAACATACCGTATATACTCGAGTATAAGTCGAATTTTTCAGCACATTTTTTTGTGCTGAACGTGCCCTCCTTGACTTATACTGGAGTCAAGCATTTTTCTGCAGCAAAAAAAATCATTTTCCGAACTGACTTTGGGGCCCCGTATCTCAGGGCCACTTGGTGCTAGGAACCCCAAATTTTGTGTGCAAACCCAGTGGAACTGGTACCACAATATATCCAAAGCTGAAGTTCCTAGCACTAAGTGGCCCCGAGATACAGGGCCCCAAAATCGGTTCGGAAAATGTCATTCTCTGCTGCAGAAAAGTGCTTGACATTTTCTGAACCGACTTTGGGGCCCCATATCTCAGGGCCACTTGGTGCTAGGAACCCCACATTTGGTGTGCAAAGCCAGTAGAACTGGTACCATAACATATCCAAAGCTGGCGTTCCTAGCACCAAGTGACCCTGAGATACGGGGCCCCAAAACCGGTTTGGAAAATGTCATTCTCTACTGCAGAAAAGTGCTTGACATTTTCTGAACTGATTTTTGGGGCCCTGTATCTCGGGGCCACTTGATGCTAGAAACCCCAGCTTTGGAAGATTTATGGTGCTAGTTCCACTGGGTTTGCACACCAAATTTGGGGTTCTTAGCACTAAGTGGCCCCGAGATACGGGGCCCCAAATTCGGTCAACTGTGTCCATCTGCAGCAATGTCATTTCGGGACCCTTTGGGTTCAGAGACCCCAAATTTTAGCTGCAGCTAGGGGGCATCTAGGAACCCTTAACTACCAAGTTTGAAGTTATGGGGACCTATGGCTGCAAATGGGCACAGTGAGGCATGCAAATGGGCACAGTGATGCTGCAAATGGGCATTGTTGACCCTCTTTTCCACTTACAGTAGCTGTGCATTTCTCACCCTCGTCTTATACTCGGGTCAATAAGTTTTTCCCATTTTTTTAATGGAAAATTAGGGCCTCGACTTATACTCGGAACGACTTGTACTCGAGTATATACGGTACCACAGATCTCCACCTCCTCCAAGGTCTCAAAAGGAAGTTGTTTTTCCATTTCCCGCAGGAGCAGTTTATAGGTTTCTATCCATAAAAAGGAGGGTCTTGGATCTGGTGGTCTTGCTTAGAAAAAAAATCTGTGTGTTTCACAAGGGCCTCTTTTTTGGAACTGCTTTTGGTATTTCCCAAAAACTGATCAGGTTTGCTACTGGATTGGGCCTTGCTTTTTGTTTGTAGTGTCCAGCCTTCTGTAGGTGGCAGCATAACCCATGGTATAAAATCCTATTTTCCCTGCCAGTCTCTTACTGCTACCCCACGTGTGCCCCACAGTACAATCTGCTTAGGTCTCATAGTAGTTTTCTAAATGAATACAGTTATTTTTCGTGCATCCTCCTTCATATTTTGTGAATACATTTGATGTTGAAGAGGAACTTCACCCTACCTAATCCCCCTAAAAATAAAAATGGGCCCTCTCGCAAAATAAAAAAACATACTAGACCATGGAGCCCTTCCCTGTCTTGCATTAGGCCAAAGGTTCTCACTTAGCATCTATTCTGCTGCACCATTTTTTAATATAAGATCTGGTGCATGTACAGACATGCTGCAAGTCTTTGCCGGGTCTTTAGGAGCTGGCACAGTCCCCCATGGCATGTCTGCATATGTGCCAGATCCCCCTGCATGTGCAGACACTCGGTGGGCCACCCCATAGCATGTCTGCACATGCACAAAGACTCGCACACTGCCCGCAGAGATGTTTACATTACACATCCCAGGAGGAAGTTTATGTGTGGGTCTCTGCTAGGAACTGCATGGGGGGTGCTATCCATTTAAGTGAGCCCACACATTATTTAGCTTTATGTACAATTGAGTCTAATTCTAGTACCCTGTGTGTTAGATTAAATTGGTGTAGAGTTTACACACACATCTGGATTTGTGAACCCGACTTTGCCTAAAATGTTTCTAAGATAACATCTTTACTAAGCTGACATTTGCAAGTACCTGTGCTGGTTTTCATATTGATACCTTGTCATGGACAGGGGTCTATAGTCACAGGGAGAGAGAGAGTCCAGGAAATCCAGAAGCATACCTGAGGTTGCGTGGGGATGCAGGTGCACACTGCAGGCGCAGGATGACACAGGATTTTCTGGAGTCACTCATGACATAGGTCGCTCTAGGATCACTGGGTGAAACAGGGTGCACAGGGGTTATTGGAGACAGACAGTGAAGACACAGGAGTGCACAGGATTGCAAAGTCACTAAAAGCGCAGTGGTCAGACCTGGCGCTGGATCAGGAACAAGGTGAATGTACCATCTCTGTGTAAGCCTTTAAATGCAAAATTTATGCTATGGGACATTTCATGGTCATTTAATTGCCCAGTGGCAGAGTTTGTACTGCACACTGAATTGCCATTTTACAACTAAATGTCGGGGGGAATGTCTTGATGTTGAAAGCGGAGATGAGGCTGTTTACTGTTGATTTGGGAGAAAGTGGAGAACAAGGCACAGCCCCGGGACCTTGCATCCTAGAGCCTCCACAGGCATTGATTTGAAGACTAAAGCTGGGCCATACATTAAGCAATTTTCTGGTTTTTCTGGTCTTCTATTTATTTGACAGGACTTGGGTGGACTTACTATGTGATGCCATCAGGTCCTTTTCTAAGTTGTGTGCTTCTGCTATCACATCTGTCCCCCACTTAGAGCGTACAGTTGCACCTGTGGCTGTTCAGACCTTTTATTCTGTAATGGAGGGTTTTCTTGTCTCAGCTTACTTAGATTCCTATTGTCTCTCCTGAGCTTTCTGCAGCATGCTCCTAGTAATAGAATCTCTCCGCCATTTAGCTAGGAGGGAGCAGTAAAGTCCTCTCTAGTCATGACAAAAGTAGATCGTCTCAGGTCTCATACAGGCTGTAGTAGAGATTTGAGAGTTGGAAAATTTTGTCTGCCCCGCCTTCTAGTGGTGGCTGCTCTGTGCTCCTTGTGCTAAAGTTATTCCTTATCCCTGTTTGATAACTAATAGTTTTTTGCACAAAGAGTGGAAACAAATCCTCCCTTCCTAAAAGTTATTTTACCTTGGTGTGGTACGCATTCCTAGTCTAGAAAACCAGCAAGTCGATTTCCTGAGTTACCAGGGTCTCGATCCTGCAGAATGGTCTCTGCACCAAAAGGAAATTTGCTAAATCTGTCAGTGGTGGGGATTGCCATACATGGATCTTACGGCAACTCAAAATTGGACAGGTTTTCTGCAATATCCAAGGATACATAGACCATGCAGATCTACCGATAGACAGTGCAGATGTTTTAGTACCGTGTTGGGATGTCAATACCTGTTTATTTAGGAGTCACGTTGAAGCATCCCTAGCTTCTGTGGCGGATATAGCTAGAACGTATCCCTATCATCCTTGTTGCTTCAGACTAGTCCAAGAAAAAGTTACTCAGACCTGACTCATCTTGGTGATTGTTGGGCTGGCCTACAGATTTTTGTTTGCCAGTGTTTAGTCTGTCTGCAGGTGGCAGTTTAACCGACAGTATATGACTTCTTAAATTTAATGGGAAGTACAAGAATCCTATGTTTTCCGCTTTAGTACTGACAGAATGGGTTTATGTATACTACTCTTATGACAGTTGACCTATACTTCTTTCTCGGAGTGAATCCCAAGTGTTGTCACCAGTTGTGAGATGCGGGGGAGAGATTCAAGCATCTCACCCCTTTGTGCTTCACTTCGCCAAAGCAAACATTGATATGGCTGTACAATAGGACACCAAGACACCAGGGGGCACTAAATGTGTTAATTGGTATTAAAGAATATGAAAACACTGCGCTCTAATAGCAAAAATAAAATATATGTGAGCCAGCAGCTGCATACATTGTGACAAACAATAACTGGTAACTGGGAAAAAATGCAGCGAAAAGAAATATTGGGAAGTTAGGGTGTAGTGAAACAATTGAGTAAGAGATGCTGTACTGAGCAGTAAAGCATATGTGCAAAAACCATAAGTGAAGTGAAATGAACAAACACAGTATACAGTGTCCACATATGGTAAATGGATGATTCCAAACTCAAATTAATAAGAGGAACTGGTATGGACCAAAAAATGATGTGAGACTGGAAATTAAAGTCAATGGTGCACGGTGTGGATCTGTGACTGAGAGTCAACAACGGGGTACAGAACTTCCGTAGCTGTAAACCAACATCTCGATATGGGGCATCAGAATGAAAACATCAGGAAGTAAGATAAGATGGGTACTCTTACCAGATGACGTGGACTCCACTGTCGTATGACATGGAGTCAATGGTGCATGGAGCCAAACCTAGGCTGGAAAACGATATCCGGAACGGTGGAACCTCTGTCTCACTTCTCGACTTCTCTGGTGGGGTGAAGAAACATCAGGAAGGGCCGCCAACTGGATATCGGCCAATAGACCTCAAGGATGTGTTCCAAGGAGAAGCCGGGGACAGATTTGATTCAGACCCCGTGATGGAAGTAGGGCTACTGGAAGGCAGTTTCTTGCATCGGGATAATATGCAAATAAAAAATAAAAAGCTTCTACATAGTGCAGGTAAACCAGGGATTTTTATTTCTAAAAATACCATACAAAAAATGGATAAAAGTGATCACAATTGAAATAAAATCTAAGCAGCGTAAGGAAGGGGAGATCGCCCAACGCGTTTCGACCAAGAGGGTCTTCAACAGGGGCAGCCTCCCCTTCCTTACGCTGCTTAGATTTTATTTCAGTTGTGATCACTTTTATCCATTTTTTGTATGGTATTTTTAGAAATAAAAATCCCTGGTTTACCTGCACATGCAGAAGCTTTTTATTTTTTATTTGCATATTATCCCGATGCAAGAAACTGCCTTCCAGTAGCCCTACTTCCATCACGGGGTCTGGATCAAATCTGTCCCCGGCTTCTCCTTGGAACACATCCTTGAGGTCTATTGGCTGATATCCAGTTGGCGGCCCTTCCTGATGTTTCTTCATCCCACCAGAGAAGTTGAGAAGTGACAGAGGTTCCACCGTTCCGAATATCGTTTTCCAGCCTAGGTTTGGCTCCATGCACCATTGACTCCATGTCATACGACAGTGGAGTCCACATCATCTGGTAAGAGTACCCATCTTATCTTACTTCCTGATGTTTTCATTCTGATGCCCCATATCGAGATGTTGGTTTACAGCTACGGAAGTTCTGTACCCCTTTGTTGACTCTCAGTCACAGATCCACACTGTGCACCATTGACTTAAATTTCCAGTCTCACATAATTTTTTGGTCCATACCAGTTCCTCTTATTAATTTGAGTTTGGAATCATCCATTTACCATATGTGGACACTTTATACTGTGTTTGTTCATTTCACTTCACTTATGGTTTTTGCACATATGCTTTACTGTTCAGTACAGCATCTCTTACTTAATTGTTTCACTACACCCTAACTTCCCAATATTTCTTAGCGCTGTGTTAATTGGTATTGCTTGATAATCCGCACTTCTACCGTGTGTCATCATTAACGTGATTGTAAAGTTTTGTTTTAAAAAACAAACATGTTATACTTACCCCCTCTGTGCAGTTTTTTTTGCATAGAGCAGCCCGGATCCTCCTCTTCTGGGGTCCCTCTTTGCTGCTTCTGGCCCCTCCCTCCTGTTGAGTATCCCCTAATCCAGCAGCTTTCTATGTGGGCACCCATGCCAAGTCAGAGCTCCGTATATCTATTCAGACACAAAGCCCAGCCCCGCCCCTTTGTCCCCCATCTGGCTGACTGACTTGATTGAAAGCTGTGGGAGCCAGTGGCACTGCTGCTGTGTCTCAGCCAATCAGGAGGAGTGTCCCGGATGGCTTAGACATTCGTGGACATTGCTGGAGAGAGAAGGGGCTCAGGTGAGTAATTAGGGGGTGCTGTGGGGGCTGCTACACACAAAAGGTTTTTTTTTCTTAATGCAAAGAATGCATTAAGATAAAAAAAAAAAAAACTGCCTTTACAGCTCCTTTTAAGGAAAAGGTAATTTCCTTAGCATGTGAATTTGATCACCGCTCACTCTGGAATCGTATATGTGGAATTCCCCTTCAATTTTTTCTTTACTTGTATTATATACTATCATAGCCTATTTCTACTAAACCTATGAAATATTTTTTGTTTTGTTTTAAAGAAAAAAGTGAACCCACGCCTTTCAGTAGAAGTGAAGCCGAGCAATCAACCGTGGAAGATGCAAGAGGAAAGAATTTGGCGCAGATGGGAGCATAGACAGGCAATGCAGAGATATTTAGAAGAGGAACAAATGTGGTTCATGGAAATGAGGTATATTTATCTGGATGGGGACTGATGTATGAAGCAAAATAGCAATAATCTTATCTGTGTGGCTTGGCACTATTCTGAGTCTTATAATTGCTGTAAAAATATCACAGTCCAGGGCAGTGCCGTTGCTCCATAGTGTGCTGGTATGCACCATAGGAGGGAAGGTGTGGACCGCATCCGAGTGACACCCGCCAGAGAGGCGACACCATCCTATCCATGACAGTGCACAAAACTATCACAAGCATAAAACTAGCCTGCCCAGTACCCCACAGGGCATTGTGGCAGGCTAGATGGGAGAAAGCCCAATGTGCTAGCCTGCCTGTTGTCTACTACTCTGTCCTGCTCCTGCTGTCACTCCGCATGCAGCAGGACAGAGCACTGTGGCAGACTGGGGGAAGAGCCGCGCCGATGCAGCTAGGCGCTAAAACATTGTGTCACCCCACCCCCCAACCCTTAAATTATAGGCACCTAATGTACGTGTACATCTTCTCCCTCCCAATTCTCTTTGTGGTCAATAGACTGATTGCCTGGTTGGGAGACTTCGAAGGTGGAAAGAGTTTAGGACAAATTTAGTTTCTACTGAAAAAGTTGATATTCACATTCTGCATTGGCTTCTTATTTATGTTGAGCAATTGATAGTTGTGGTATTTTTTTATTATGGGTATTTATATAGTGCCAACAATTTACCCAGCGCTTTGCATACATATTGTAAATTCACATAAGTCCCTACCCTCAAGAAGCTTAAAATCTAAGGTCCCTAACTCACATTCATTCATACATACACATACTAGGGCCAATTTAGACAGGAGCCAGTTTGACTTAACAGCATGTCTTTGGAGGTGGGGATGAGCCGAACACCCCCCCGGTTTGGTTCACGGCAGAACATGCGAACAGACCAAAAATTTGTGCGAACACGCGAACCCCAATAAAGTCTATGCGACTTGAACGTGAAAAATCAAAAGTGCTAATTTTAAAGGCTAATATGCAAGTTATTGTCATAAAAAGTGTTTGGGGACCCGGGTCCTGCCCCAGGAAACATGTATCAATGCAAAAAAAGTTTTAAAAAGAGCCGTTTTTTCAGGAGCAGTGATTTTAATAATGCTTAAAGTGAAACCATAAAAGTGTAATATTCCTTGAAATATCGTGCCTGGGGGGTGTCTATAGTATGCCTGTAAAGTGGCACTTTTTCACGTGTTTAGAACAGTCCCTGCACAAATTGACATAAAGGAAAAAAAGTCATTTAAAACTGCTTTCGGCTGTAATGTGATGTTGCCCCTCCCACAGCCCATTACTGGGCCCTTTGGGTCTGGTATAGATATTAAGGGGAACCTTGCACCCAAATTAAAAAAAAAAAGGCATGGGGGCCCTATATACTCTGAACAGCAGTATACAGGCGGTCCCTGGGTTACAAACAAGATAGGGACTGTAGGTTTGTTGTTAAGTTGAATCTGTTTGTAATTTGGAACAGGAACAGGCACAAGTGTAGCTCCAGCCCAAACATCTATTTTTTTTTTTTTTTTTTTTCAAATATATATTTTATTAGTTTTCAATAGAAAAGAGAGGGGCAGAGCCCACAACATACCAAAGAGGTATATAACAAAAGGGGGGTCGCAGCCTCCCGACATTGCATTATAGTAGTGCATGTAATACATCAAGGCATGTAGCATTATCATATCTTTAAATATATATGTATATGGGTATCTTTGATTCTCTGAGTTAGAATCCTAGTATGATATGAGAGTATAAATACCCTAGTCAGGAGGCAGCCACCAGAAAAAAAAAAAGAGAGATAGGGGGGAAAAGAAGTAAGGAGAAGAAACGAGAGGGGGGGGGGGGGGGTATTAGGCGTTCAAATACGTGAATCTCTGTTTACGATGATTACTGTAGGTTGTCGATCAGTATGAAATGGTAGAGTTTTAGCTCCTAAGGAGAGATTTACCCTCTTCTGAATACTTGAATATATTCCAATGAGTCCATGTTTTCCGATAGGTTTCCTGTCTATCTTGAGCTGTCATTATCAAGTCTTCCATTTTATTTATGTCTTCTACTTTTCTCAACCACATTGCTGTGGTTGGTGGGGATTGCTTTTTCCACAACATGGGAATACAGGATTTGGCCGCATTTGTTAAGTGTCTCAGTAGAGATTTCTTATAGGTTTTGATTGGTATGGAAGAAATGTGGAGTAGAAAAAATGCCGGGTCATTTGGGATTTGGAAGTCAGTGAATTTTTGGGAAATGGTACGAACTGCAGTCCAGAAAGTTGTCAACATAGGACATGACCAAAACATGTGTAGAAGCATTCCCTCTTCCTGGTGACAACGCCAGCAATACTTTGAAGTGTCAGGAAAAATGATATGTAATCGACTTGGTGTTAGGTACCACCTTGTCAGGATCTTATAATTCGTCTCTTGGACTTTAGTGCATATTGAGGACTTAAGGGAGAGGCTAATCATGTTTTGTTTCTGGACTGTCGTAAAAGTGCGTTGGAGGTCTGTTTCCCACTTCATAATGCATGGTAATCTGGGTGGCTGGGGTGGGGTGTTCAATAGGCTGTACATCTTGGATAGGGTCTGCGGCAATGGCTCTGTGTCTTTACAACATTCTTCAAATGTGGTCAAAGGCCTGGTGTAACTTTGAGGGTTTGGGAAGGTCTGGAGAAAGTGGTGAATTCGTGCTGCATCCCAAAACAGAAGTTTAAACGGACCTACTGGGTCCATTAGTTCTGATATGGAGGGCCATTTATTTTGTTGCACAAATTGTGACGCTAAAACACAATTGGATCTTCTCAAGGTCTGAAATTGCGAGGAGGAGAGCCCAGGAAAGAACTTGGGGTTACCTAGAATCGGGGTTAAAGGTGATGTTTTGGTAGTTAGAGAGGTGTGTAAGGTAGCTTTAATGCACTGTCTTATGGTGTTTCCGATGATAGGGTGGGATTTCAATTCTGCAGGGAGAGAGTCACTACACCATATCGCAGATCGTAGGGGTATAGTGGTTTGGTGTTGTTCTAATTGTGCCCACCACTTATAGTAAACATCTATTTTTAAGCTTTTTGGATAATATAGGGCAGGGTTATCACCCCTGTAACATTTTGTTTGCTGTCTGTGCCCCTGTTAAGAAGTTTTCACCTCACTTTCTGTCCCAATGACAATTGGATTTTGAAAATTTGGGGTTATTAGGGAAACAAGGATTGGTGATAAAGCATCAGTGGAGACACCTTTTTCACATATTAACTCTTACAGGAGAGAATTTCCCTTCCTAGGGGTAGATTTCCTCTCACTTCCTATTGTCTCCCTCCGTTTGTAAGTAGGAGTCGTTTGTAAGTCGGATGTTTGAAAATAGAGGACCTCCTGTATATACTATACGGCCTGCCCTATACACTCTGCAGAAAATTGGGCCTTAGGTGTTGGTGGTACCAGAACACTGTAAGCCCTGACAGTTACTCTTGGTGGGCACTGGAACGGGCCATGCTGTGAAATATTATATTATAGAATTGTGATTACATGCCCCTGTTAAACCGGGTCAGAAAAATTGGGCCTTAGGTGGTGGTGGCACAACACTGTAAAACCTCACAGAAACTTTTGTTGAGTGCAGGAACAGGCCCTGCTGGGAAATATTAGAACAAAAATTGTAATTACGCGCCCCTGTTAAACAGGGGAAGAAAAATTGGGCCTTAGTTAGTGGTGCTGGTGCCCTGAACCGAAAATATTCTTAGAAGCTATCATCATGAAATTTGAGGAAGAATAGGATAGTCACTCAGCATATGCAGTCTTCAAGGGATCCCACATCCATCGAAAAATCAGTCGGTTGCATCAGCATCAGGTGCTTGGTAGCTGGTGATCCAAGACTGATTCATTTTTATGAATGTGAGATGATCAACAGAGTCTGTGGACAGGCGCACTCTGTGATCGGTTACAAAGCCTCCAGCAGCACTGAATGTGTGTTCAGAAAGAACGCTGGATGCAGGACAGGCCAGTAGCTCAATTGCATATTGAGCAAGCTCTGGCCAGTGGTCCATCCTCAAGACCCAGTAACTCAGTGGATGTTCTGGTGGAAAGGTCTCCAAGTCTGATCTTGCCCCTAGATATTTCTGCACCATGGAAGTCATACCCTGGCGATGGTTGCTGGAACCGTTCAGACCTGGGCGCTGAGGACTGAAGAATTGCCTGAAGGCATCGGTCAGCCGGCCACCTTCTCCACCGCTCTTTCTTTGACTCAACGAAGCCTCAGCAACACGTTGTCCAGCACCAGGAAATTGTAACCTTCCAGGCTCTGGAAACGCATTACACAAACCTTTCTGCAAGGCCTCCCGAAGAGATTTCATCCTCTGCTCCCTCTGCGAAGGCTGGATAAGTTCTGTAACCCTACCCTTGTAACGTGGATCAAGAAGGGTTGCCAGCCAGTAATGATCCCTCTCCTTGATACCATGAATCCTAGGGTCCTTTCGCAGGCTTTGTAGGATCAGGGAGGCCATGCAGCGTAGGTTTGCAGATGCATTCGATCTTGAGTCCTCTGGGTCACTAAGGACCACACGATCCTCAACCACCTCGTCCCAGTCACGTACAACTCCATGGGTTTCTGAGGACTTAAAACGATTCCTTGAAGACTGCTGCTGATGCTGAGTGTTATCCTCCACCTCCATGCTGACACAATCCTCCTCCTCCTCCTCCTCCTCTGTGATCGGCGGGCCTGCAGGAATACTAGTATCTGGATAAAGGGGGCCTTGAGAGGTAAGGAAGTCCTCCCCTTCCTCCTGCTGCTCTGCCTCAAGTGCCCTGTCCACTGTGCTCAACAGGAAGACAAGAGGGACAATATCACTGATGCATGCACTGTCACTGCTCAACATTCTCGTGGTCTCCTCAAATGGTGACAGGACAGTGCATGCATCCTTGATCAGTAGCCACTGGCGTGGCAAAAAAAAAGCCAAGCTCCCCTGACCCTGTCCTGGTGCCATACTCACACAGGTACTCATTGATGGCCCTCTGCTGCGTGTGCAGCCGCTGCAGCATTGCCAACGTTGAGTTCCACCTGGTGGGCATGTCACAAATGAGGCGGTTCTTGGGCAGGTTGCATTCTCTTTGAATGTCAGCCAGCCGAGCACTGGCATTATATGACTGCGGAAATTACCACAGACTTTCCTGGCATGCCTCAGGAGATCCTGTAAGCCCGGGTACCTGCTCCAGAACTGCTGCACCACCAAATTCAGGATGTGAGCCAAACAGGGAACATGGGTCACGTGTCCCTGTCGGAGAATGAAGAGGAGGTTGGTGCCATTGTCGCATACAACCGTGCCTGGCTAAAGCTGGCGGCAACCATCTCTGAGTCTGCCTCTGCAGAGCTGACAGAATCTCCATTGTGACTCCTGTCCCCTAAGCGGACCAACTCAAGCACTGCATGGCATCTTGCGTAGCTCCTTGAACGCCTACGGAGCACAGCTGGTTCAGAGGAGAAATCTATAGAGGAAGAAGAGGAGGGGGTGGAGGAGAGCTGTGGCAGAATCACCACTAGCATTTTGGAGGCGTGGTGGCGGAACAAGCTCCAACAATGCTGAACCCTGTCCTGCATCCTTCCCAGCAGCCAGCAGAGTTACCCAGTGGGCCATGAAAGAAAGGTAACAACCCTGTCCATGCCATGTGGATCTTTTAAGTGCTGTTGCCAACAGACTGCATGGGAGGTCGTCATATGTCTGGTCAAGCATGTGGTGCCCAAGCGGCTGCTTTTTTGGCCACGCTTGATACGCTTCAGACATATGTTGCAAACAACGGTGCGATCTGCTGCACACGTATCAAAAAAGCCCACACCAAAGAACTTTTCAAAATATGTGAGGAGTCAGCAGCGCCCTGCACCTGCTTAGCTCTGCGGTGTGATGCAATAGGGTGGATGCCCCCTGGAGGGCATCCTACCTCATTGGAAATGTGCCTCCTCCTCCTCTCTTCTATCGGGCCCCCAAGTTGTGTCAGTGACCTAATCATCCCCTCCCTCCTCGTCACTGGAGCAAACTTGGCAATATGCTGCAGCTGGGGGAACATGACTGCCAGTTACCATCATTGGAGCCTTCAAATCGCTGAGCATCCTATTGCAGGATGTACCCGACACTGTGGTCCAATAGTTCGGGGGACTCCTCCATGCATGATGGTAGGGCTAGGGAAGGAGTGACTGTTGACATGGAGCCGATGGAATAGGCCGCTTTGGCAGCTGCATTGGCAGGTAAACTACTCTGAGCTTGGGTGACAGAGGATGAGGAGGATGAGGACGGCTTTGTTATCCATTCCATCAACTCTTCTGCATGTTGTGGCTCAATAACACTACCAGCTGCAGGAAAAAAGGACAAGTGCGCCCCACGGCAACGTGCCGAGGATGCACCGTGTCCACGACCAGCACTGTTGACTGTAGACACAGAGCCTGCTTGCCCTCTTTTAGTGGCCTGTGAGTGTCTGCTTCTCCCTTAGGTCAGGTATGGATTTTAAGGAGAACCCCCTACGCCAAAAGATCAGCGTGGGGGTCCCCCCCCCCAAAATCCATACCAGACCCTTATCTGAGCACGCAGCCCGGCTAGTCAGGAAAGGGTGTGGGGACGAGCGAGCGCCCCCCCCCTCCTGAACCGTACCAGGCCGCATGTCCTCAACATGGGAGGATGGGCGCTTTGGGGCAGGGGGGTGACCTGCGGGCCCCCCCACCCCAAGGCACCTTGTCCCCATGTTGATGAGGACAAGGGCCTCTTCCCGACAACCTTGCCCGTTGGTTGTCGGGGTCTGCGGGCAGGGGGCTTATCGGAATCCGGGAGCCCCCTTCAATAAGGGGGCCCTCAGATCCCGGCCCCCCACCCTATGTGAATGAGTATGGGGTACATGTACCCCTACCCATTCACCTAGGGAAAAAAGTAAGTGTCCATATATTGTCAGCAGCTGCAGTATTTGTAGCTGCTGGCTTTTAATTTTTTTTTTCCGACGGACCTCCGCTTTAATGATGTCCTTGATCTGATTGAATTCCTGTGAATAAGTGGTCACAAAAGTTGTAATTTCATCCCCTTTATTTTTATATTCATATTTATTTTTCCCTTGTCGGGTATTTACCAAAAGATCACTCCGATCTCTCGTAGAGATCATGTCAATGGCTCTCTCTATCTCCCGAGATTTGTAACATCGTGCTGTAAGCCTAGAAGCAACAATGTCACACGCCTGGGGAAAGCTCTTAATATTAGAGCAGTTACTTTTGGCTCTGGTAAATTCATTCATTGGGACTAATCATATCGTGTGTGCCTGGTGACAGCTGGTAGCTTATAAAAGTGAATTCCTGGCACACTCCTTACGATAGGTCCTTGTATACTTCCATCCTTATGATCCCCTTCCAGGGTGATATCCAGAAAATTGATAGCCTTGCTATGATATAGTGCACTAAATTCTAAATTCAAGGAATTATTGACATAAGCAATAAAAGAATCAATTTCCTCCTTTCGACCTCCCCATGCTAGGAGCAGGTCATCTAAATATCGACCATACCACTAAATATGATCTGAAAAGGGGTTACGAGCAGAAAACTGGAACCTCTCCTCCCACCATCCCATATACAAAATTGTAAGGGAGGGGGAGAATTTGGCCCCCATTGACCCTCCTCTGTATTGAAGGTGTTATCAAACATACAATATTTATGCCTTCGTAAAAAATCAACTGACATAATTATGAACGCCTTCAATTCTGTTGAATAGGTACTGTATTGTAAATGAAAACCCAAGGCTTTCAGTGCCAATTCATGAGGAGAATACAAGAATATAAGGATCTTCTGTCTATAGTAATCCATCGGTAGCAACTTCTCCATTGTATATCCAAGGTGTTAGCTAACACCACTCATGTTTCTCTAATGTAACCAGGTAATCTAAAAACCAGGGTTTAAAGATACTGATCAATCCAGTGACCCAGCTTCTCAAACAGGCACCCTATACTAGCAACTACAGGGCGCCCCTGAACAGACACAGTGTTTTTATGCAGTTTAGGTAGATGGTGGAAAACCGGGATCACTGGATTATCAACTCAAAGGAATTCAGCCATATTGCGAGTCAAAACCCCAGTTTCCACACCACTATCCAAGAGATGGGACAGTTGTCTGAATGCCTTAGTAGAATTTGTTTTTTCTGTTCAAATTTTTTATTGGTAACACTGCAAACAATAACATTGGTTTCATATGTCCAATACATTGTATGCAATAACATGGGTTACAAAAGGAGCATTATTGGTATCAGGGGTAGAAATTGTTTTAAAATGCCGTTGCTAATATAAGCTCGGGGGGGGGGGGGGGGGGGGATAACATTTAGTAATCGGGAAGTGGGCGTAAAAACACAATAAATAAAAAAGGGGAGGAGGAGACATACCAATACAACACACTATCAATGGTGTTCAGGAGAGTAAGGGGAAGGGGGTAAAGTGGGCGTAGGTAGAAAAGAAAAAAAAGGTAGAAAAAGAGGGGAAAGAGCTGCGAGAAGAGAAGTCGAGAGTGCCATACAGGCTCGTTACTAATATTGTGGGGAGGGAAGGAGGGGAATCCAGGCTCTAAGATGGATTCTTTGAAATTCAGGGGCTGAAATTGTTCCATTTTAAGGTGTTGGGGGATTCTATCTTGAATAGTGGCCTCGATTTTACCATGGATCATGACTTGAGTGATTCTGTTTTTAACCTCCAGGACACATAGTTTAGGGTATTTCCAGGCTCTAGCTATCGTTTGTTTAGCTGCAGTCATGAGCTGCATAAGGAGATGAAGCCGAGCTCTAGTATAGTCTAAGGTAACATGGTTAAGCAACACAAGGGGCGGATCAGGTTCCAAAGAGACCTTGCACAAAGTTTAAGCCATGGCGAAGATTGCTGTCCAAAATTGCTGTACAACCGGGCACGTCCACCAGATGTGTGCTTGCATGCCCACCTGGCCACAACCTCGGAAATGCACGGGGATAGCCAGGCACAAATTTAGAGATCCTTGCCGGGACCAGATACCACCTCATTAGGACCTTGTAATTTGTTTCGAGTGCTATGTTTTTAGAGGATGATTTAGTTGTGGCCCATATGTCATCCCAATCTTTTATATCCAGGTCCATCTCCAGGTCTTTGGACCACTGTGCTGAGTATGATGGTATACTGGATGGCGAGGAGGTAAGATGACTATATAGGCGTGAGATAATTCCGGGGGCGTGTGGATCAGAGTTGCATATTCCTTCATAAAGGGATAAGCTATAAGGGATAATCTGGGAACTGGTTATGGCAGGGTTTGTAGGCAGCTGAGATTAATACTCGCACTGCCCAGTCACCCCACCAAATTATATACCGTGTAAACTGCAATAGCGAGCTTGTAACCTGCAGGAAACAATAGAACATTTTAGAACATAAAAGTGGAGGAGGAAAAATGAAACCAAGTGATATGAACCCAAAAAAAAAAATGGATAGGACCTGAACCAGTGTAACCCAGGTGGGGTTGTAGGGTCGATTCAGGCTTTCTGCCTAACCAGCTCTGTGTGGGGCCCAAGCCGCTAACCCCTGGTTGTATGGAGCCAGGCGTAGGTGGATAGGGTCATGGCTTCTTACAGGAATACAACTAGGGATAGTTCACAGAAGAACGGAGAATGATACAGTTCGCTCAGTCTGGTGTAAATGCTGGGGGGGGGTGCAGAAAAAATTTAATTTGACTATTATATCTTGTGGCGGGTATTGGTATTGAGAGAGCAAGTTCTTGGAAGAAGGCGGTTGTAAAGGAGGTCAGGTCATCTATTGTTTCAGGGATACAGTGGAGCCGCAAATTGGAGAGGCGTGAACGGTTCTCTGCATCTTCCAGGCGAGAGAGGAGCATGTTTTCTTCACGAAGTGCCTCATGCTCCTAGGCATGCTCCTGCAATGTGAGCTCCATATCATCATTTCTGGTTTCCAGGTCTGCTGTACGCTGGCCTAGCTTTCTGTTCTCACGGGAGAGCCTGTTAGTGATCTGGTCATAGGTAGCTTTAAGGGCCTTCTGCAGCATTGCCGCCATATGTTTTAGGAAGTCTTTCTGGGACATACCTGATTGCGGTACTGCAGTCGTCCCACTGGGATTATATCCTGGATCAGCCTCATCATCACTGTCCAAGAGTCAAGATCTGGCTGGTGATGCTGCGTGCTAGAGGCCATCTTGGAGGAAGCGCTAGCTAACGCCTCTTTGATCAACTTAGGCTTGTTTTTCCCTTGATGGTCCGTCGGAACCATCGCGAGCGTGCTAGCGGTGTTCCGGTCTACGATTGCGGGTAGATCGGGTGTTACTGAGTGGCTCAGATGCCGTATAAAGACCCGTGAATGCAGCGGGGAGTGCGGAGCTCTAGTGGAGTACGTCCGCCATGTCGAGCCTTGCACATGCGCCCCCATAGGATTTGTTTCTAAAGTACGATACGTCGTAGCATCATTTAATTAGCGTAAAGCCTTCAGTTTATAATCTGTTTTCATAACAACAACTGACCCACCCTTGTCTGCCTGTCTAATTACCAAATCTTTCCGATATTTAGGTCTTAAGGGCCCCTCTTTTAGCTTTACTTAGATTGTCACGTGCAAAATGGCATTTTTTCTCAACTTTTTCCTGCAGAAATACCAATTCCTGCTCCACTAAGGCCTGGAACATCTCAATGGCCGCACTGCGTTTATGTATAGGATAAAAATACTTATTGCCACCCTGCACATCACAATCACTGACCTCATATGTCCCTCCATAGACTCAGACTGTAGATTTTTGAGAATAGACACCGCCCGGTGGTCTAAAAAAAATAATCAAACGTTAAGTAAGCCTCGGGTGTGTCATTCTCTGAGACCACAGAACTAACCACATTACTTGTCATGTCACTTAAAAAAAATGTTTCTTCAGTACAATATTGTGGACAAAATGATTAATGTCTAATATGGTCGTTGATGTCAAAGTGTGATGAGGGACAAATGGAGAGGCCTTTAGAAAGATCGGAATCAATAAGATGAGCACTTGAAAGATTTACCACATTACAGGCAACGGTAGTATTATCGTCCACATTTTCCATCAACTGTATCAGGGTTTCCTGTTTCTCGTTCGCCGGGGATAGTTGGATCTTTTCTGCGTTTCGTCGTCCCCGTCTTGTTTTTCTCATTCTTTTTGTTTGAATTTTTTGTCCAATTTTTTGGTTTTTTGTTTGAGTTTTTTTGAAGCAGAACTCTCCACACCGCCAGTCTCCTTAGAAAAAAAAAAACGTGATGTTGATCCTCTAGATGTAACTGAAGAGTCCCCTTCTATTGTATCGAAATATTCCGACTGAATCCGATATTTCCGGAGAGCTAATGCTGACATGCCTTGGTGACCTTTGTCAGTAGTGCCTCCGTTTCTTTAAAATCGACTGTGGTTTGTCTGATCTATTACGTGTATATACTAGACCTTGTTGGTAGTCCTGTAAGTGTGTCAGAAATTTTTAACTCTTGATTTGCATTATATCCTGTTCACTTTTTTTAAGAAAATCCTCCAATTCTGTGTTTAGAGTAGAATACACTTTCAGATCCTTGTACAATTTCATTGTGTCACTAATGTTAGTTAGTTTCCTCATTAACCATATAAAGCATGATCTCCTACTGTTCCACAATTAGGCTCATGAGATCCAAGGAGCATTTTGACAAAACTTCATTCCGTTTCAGCATAAATTCATCTGAGTATGGCGTAGAGGGGAATTACTTTATTCTTAGACCTCAAGGGATTATGGACTCCCCAATATACTGCTTTACACCCTCAGCATTTATTTATTAAGAGCTGTTTTAAGCTTACTGAAAAGGTCATTGCAGGCAGAGTCCTCTGATATAGGTGTCAAATCTTTGGTATATACCTGTGAGATATTTAACAGACGATCCATTGTCCCAGACCAAATATATTGTTGTAATTCACGCTGATACTTTATCCATACAAAAACAATATAAACATCCAATTCAGAAACGGAAGGTAATCACCGCCAACGACAGTCAAACGCCTTCATGGAGCGAGGTGCAGGAGAGATGATATGAGATACAATACGAAAAAAATAAAAAAATAACTTTTTGTATATATAATCCTTTTTTCTTTGCATATCCCATCTATATTGGTCCTTAATCTTTGTTATAACCACCAGATATATATAAATTGACATGTAGGTGTTGATTTAATATGTTTATCTTTTATACAAAGTTATTTATTCTTTTACACTGTATTTATCTAACCATGTATTCCCTCACCTAGATCGATTTTTGTACAGATCATTGATTTTAAACGATTGTGATATATTTAGAGAGAATTTCCCACCCAGATCCTGCACATTCACAGCTGTGTTTCCAATTTACTTTAATGGAGTGATGTCAATTGCGTAATGGGAGGGGATTCTCTGATCACTTGTATTCGCTGTTTGTGTGTTATACAGTTGTGCTCATAAGTTTACATAAAGTGTAAAGAGGTACCCCGTGCTGCCTAAATTAATAATAGCAGCTAACACAACAAACAGATATTCTTGTTTAAAATCATAAAGGTGTATAAGAGTAGCGCTAAAGTGTTTGGGTTAATTAAAAGAACCCTGCCATTAATATAGAAAAATGAATCAAAAAATCTTAGTAGATCATATTAAGTAAATCAACAAACCATAATAAACAAATATACATGAATTATAGAAATACCACATGTGATATATACCATATACGTGGCTGAAAACGAAAAGATAATAAAAATTGGTGCAAAGTAAATTAATAAATACGTGAAATTCTCAGAAATCTACAATGTGCAGTGAGTGATTGAAAGTCCACAATATATAGTGAATAGATTGAAGATCTCGATCACCACATAGATATCCAATATGGTGGATGGTCCACCCGAGGTCGTGACACTCGGAGAGCAGGAGACACATATGGTAGTGACCCCCACCTGTCACAAGAGGGTACGTCATTATAGCTTCCATACCCCAAATAACCCCACCATGGGTAGGGGTAACCATAGAGGTAAAAGAGGGGGAAGAGGTAATTTTAAAGGTAACCCCATTATTCTGAGGCTTATCTTTATCAAGAGTATGACAATCAGTCTCATTACCTTTCTCCAGCAAGACATGAAAAATGCTCTAATTCTTATTTTAACAACTCTCAATATTATAACCCATCCCCTGTACCCACTCACAATAGGTTTTCTCCACTTAGGGATACACGCACTTTTGAACATGTGAGAGATAACTATGAGCAATCTCCATATGTACATAATCCCAGCACTTATGGAAGCCAGGGTTTTCATGAGGACCGACATGCAAGAAAACGAGGTCCAGACCTAAGAGAGGCTGTTGAGGGGGGAGGAGTATACAGAGGAGGAAAGAGAAGAAGAGTAACGGGTCAAGGTGTCTTTAATTTGAGCACTCAGGTACTCACCCAGGCAGAATTATCAGTTTTGGATAAGGGTCTTAAATACGCCCCACCAAAAAAATTAGACAAATTCAACACCTTTATTGATGTTCCCAAATACATACGTAAAATTAACATTCAGCAATATTTGATATCCAATCCCTATCAAACCAATTATCAAGCAGCCACTTCAGGGACTGTCCATTCTGGATTAACTAATCTGTCTCTTTTCTCTCCCCCTGTTCTGGTAGCCCCAGTTGTCAAGATCTTTAGGGATTTTTTTTTTTTCTTTAGTCCTTGAAGACCTTGCAAAACTACCTGAGAAACGCATTCGCCACCGACCTTTGTCAAGTGATGGACTCACGTCCCTGTGTGAACGGAAAGACTTGGTTATCTGCCCGGTGGATAAAGGCGCTGGCATAGTAGTTTTAGATAAAAGTCAATACGAAATGGAGATGCACCGATTTCTGAGTGAACTTGATTCATACAGGGAACTTCTTAATAACCCTACTAATATGTATAAGAAACAACTTCAAAATCTTATTACTAAGGGTTACGATCTCAATATCCTAAATAAAAAAGGGAGAGCGTTTTTAATCCCTACAGCGCCCAGAATTCCTACCATTTATTATTTACCTAAAATCCTCCCGGACGACCTATCGTGAGTGGTATCAATTCCATCACATCATGTATAGGCCAATACATAGATTTTTATTTACAGCCCCTAGTTAGGCAGACACCATCGTATCTTAACCATTTGTCGACCGCAGCACGCCGATGTACGTCCAAAGTTTGCCCGCGGATATCGTTGTTATGGCAGCAGCTAGCTTTTCGTGCAGTGGTCGCTTTCAGATAAAAGTGGTCTCTGCGGCGGATTCGCCACAAGATCACTTTTATAGGTGGCGGGAGAGGGCCCCCTCTCTGAGGCGATCGCGTCTGTCTACCTACTGTGCCTGGAGACGAGTAAGGCTAAGATGGAGTCCATGACACTGCTGGGCGGAAACGACGTCAAAACGTTACTTCCGCCCATACGTCTTAAAGGCACATTTTTTTCAATGTCATTTTTTTCAATGACTTTTTTTTTTATATTGCATTTTAGTGTAAATATGAGATCTGAGGTCCTTTTTGACCCCAGATCTCATATTTAAGAGGTCCTGTCATGCTTTATTCTAAAACAAGGGATGTTTACATTCCTTGTAATAGGAATAAAAGTGACACATTTTTTTTTTTAAATCATGTAAAATAAATAATAATTAAAAAAAATTTTAAAAACCCTCCCGTCCCGACGAGCTTGCACGCAGAAGCGAACACATACGTGAGTAGCGCCCGCATATGAAAACAGTCGTCAAACCACACGTGAGGCATCACTGCAATCGTTAGAGTGAGAGCAATAATTCTAGCCCTAGAACTCCTCTGTAACGCAAAACATGCAACCTGTAGAATTTTTTAAACGTCGCCTATGGAGATTTTTGAGGGTAAACGTTTGACGCCATTCCACAAGCAGGCGAAATTTTGAAGCGTGACATGCTTGGTATCAATTTACTCGGCGTAACATTCTTTCACAATATAAAAAAAAATTGGGCTAACTTTACTGTTGTCTTGTTTTTTTATTCAAAAAAGTGAATTTTTTCCAAAAAAAGCGCGCTTGTAAGACCGCTGCGCAAATACGGTGTGAAAAAAAGTATTGCAATGACCGCCATTTTATTCTATAGGGTGTTAGAAAAAAAACAATTTATAATGTTTAGGGGTTCTAAGTAATTTTCTAGCAAAAAAACCTGTTTTAAACTTGTAAACACCTAAATTCCAAAACGAGGCTGGTCCTTAAGTGGTTAGGGACACTGGCACTACTATCAGACTTTTGGAAAATATTGAGATACGGGATGGTTTTAACGGGAACATCCGTGACCATCACGGTAAACGGCCGCTGATCGCTCAAATGACGGAGCGATCACATGTAAACAAACCAGCGTCATGTCATGACACCGGTTCCTCCCTCCCCTCTCTGTACCGATCGGTACAGAGGGGGAGAGATCGGATGGGAACCGCGCTGTGGGCTGCATGTGTAGTGCTCACAGCGCTGTTCAGTGACATGTGCAGTCACATCCATCCATCCCTCCATGCTCAGCCACCCCCCCCCATGCTCTGCAATTCCCTGTGCAATACTCTGCAATACCCTGTGCAATACCCCATAATACTCTGCAATACCCTGTGCAATACTCTGCAATACCCCACAATACTCTGCAATACCCTGTGCAATACTCTACAATACCCCGCAATACTCTGCAATGCCCTGCAATACTCTACAATACCCCGCAATACTCTGCAATGCCCTGCAATACTCTGCAATGCTCCGCAATAGTCTGCAATGCTCTGCAATGCCCCGCAATGCTCTGCAATACTCTGCAATGCCCCGCAATACTCTGAAATGCCCTGCAATGATCCGCAATACTCTGCAATGCCCCGCAATACTCTGTAATGTCCTGCAATACCCCGCAATACTCTGCAATACCCCACCATACTGTGCAATACTCGGTGATACCCAGCCATACTCTGCCATACTCTGCCATACCCAGCCATGCTCGGCTATACTCAGCCATACTCTGCCATACTCGGCTGTACTCGGCCTCTGTATGTGGCCAGCCTGTGGAAATCTCACACATGTGGTATCACCGTACTCAAGAGTAGGAGAATCTATTTTGGGGTGTCATTTTTGGTGTGTACATGCTATGTGTTAGAAATATTGTATAAATGGACAATTCTGTGTTAAAAAAATGTGTTATAACCACTTCCCGCCCTCCGGCCGTCAAACGACGTCCTTGACTTTGTGCGGGGATATCTGAATGATGGGTGCAGCTACAGGCATCATTCAGATATCAGAAGAAAAATCCTAGTACTGAAGTACCTAGCATACAGGGTGACTCTGTAGGTACTTGTAGGTCACTTGTGCCAACGTCCCCGATAATGTCTTAGATGCATCAAAGGACTAAAAAATGGGACTTTTAAGGCACAACTGTAGTGGACTACAAAAGGTATATAAAAAGGTTAAATTTTATTAATAACATACAAAGAACATGGGGTGGAAGATCATTCAGATATCAGCTTTTTCAGCCGGCGATTCCCTACACCATAAAAATGATCATAGCGGCTGTTCCACTGCTTGATCGTTCTTGCGAGAGGGGACGTCCCCCCCTCTCGCCGCCCTCAGGTGTTTCTACCGACTCACCGCTACGATCGAAGCCAGGATCATTTTTTTTTTTTTTTTTTTATTTCAGGCTTCCCAGCCTAGAGGTGAGATGTGGGGTCTTATTGACCCCATATCTCACTGTAAAGAGGACCTGTCATGCCATATTCCTATTACAGGGGATGTTTACATTCCTTGTAATAGAAATAAAAGTGATCAAAAAATTTATTTTTTGGAAAAAAAGCCTCAAACTAAAATAAAGTTAACTGAACAATAAAAAAAAAAAAAAAAAAAATTTTTTCCCCCGTGTGCTCGCATGCAGAAGCGAACGTATACGTAAGTTGCGCCCACATATGAAAATGGTGTTCAAACCACACATGTGAGATATCGCTGCGATCGGTAGAGTGAGAGCAATAATTTTGGCCCTAGACCTCCTCTGTAACTCACAACATGTAACCAGTAAAAATTTTTAAAGCGTCTCCTATGGGGATTTTTAAGTAGCGAAGTTTGGCGCCATTCCACGAGTGTGTGCAATATTGAAGGGTCACATGTTGGGTATCTGTTTACTCTGCATAACTTCATCTTTCACATTATGCAAAAATATTGGGCTAACTTTACTATTTTGTTTTTTTTTTAAAGCACAAAACAGTTTTTTCTCCCAAAAAAAACGCGTTCGAAAAATTGCTGCGCAAATACCGTGCGAGATAAAAAGTTGCAACGACCGCCATTGTATTCTCTAGGGTCTTTGCTAAAAAAGTATATATAATGTTTTGGGGTTCTATGTCATTTTCTAGCAAATTATGATTTTTACATGTAGGAGAGAAATGTCAGAATTGGCCTGGTTGCTCCTAGAATGCCTGATGGTGCTCCCTGCATGTTGGGCCTCTGTATGTGGCCACGCTGTGCAAAAGTCTCACACATGTGGTATCACCGTACTCGGGAGTAATAGCAGAATGTGTTTTGGGGTGTAATTTGTGGTATGCATATGCTGTGTGTGAGAAATAACCTGCTAATATGACAATTTTGTGGAAAAAAAAAAAGAAAAAAAAATCTTGATTTTGCAAAGAATTGTGGGAAAAAATGACAACTTCAAAAAACTCATACCTTGGAATGTCTTCTTTCCAAAAATGGGTCATTTGGGGGGTATTTGTACTTTTCTGGCATGTTAGGGTCTCAAGAAATGAGATAGGCCGTCAGTAATTCAGGTGTGATCAATTTTCAGAGATTGGCACCATAGCTTGTGGACTTTATAACTTTCACAAAGACCAAATGATATACACCGATTTGGGTTATTTTTACCAAAGATATGTAGCGGTATAAATTTTGGCCAAAATATATGAAGAAAAAATTACTAATTTGCAAAATTTTATAACAAACGAAAAATGCATTTTTTTTTTTACAGAATTTTCGGTCTTTTTTCTTTTGTAGCGCAGAAAATAAAGAACCCAGCAGTGATTAAATACCACCAAAAGAAAGCTCTATTTGTGTAAAAAAAAAAGGACAAAAATTTCATTTGGGTACAGTATTGCATGACTGAGTAATTGTCATTCAAAATGTGAGAGCACCAAAAGCTGAAAATTGGTCTGGTTATTAAGGGGGTTTAAGTGCCCAGTGGTCAAGTGGTTAAAACAGTTTTTTGATCACCTCAATTTAAACGACAGGGGTATGTCTAGAGATTGTGGACAAACAGTTTAAATTCCAAACGTATTTTAAACCCACAGACCGCATTGGTTTTATTCCCATAGATAGCTGTCACCATAAGTCCTGGTTGAGTTCCGTCCCGCGTAGTCAGTTTTTAAGTCTCCGTAGGAACTGCACTGATACGGATACATTTACAATACAGGCAGGGGTCCTTAAAGGTTTCTAGACAAGGAATATGACAGAACGTTTATTTGGAATTACAAAAAGCCATCAATACAGATAGGGGGTCACTACTTGCGATTAAACCTAAACGAGAACCTGATGAGAATTTCAAATGGGCCATGTTGACTTCAATTTCAACACAACATAAACAATTTAAAACAATTGTGAAGAGACATTGGGATGTTCTTAGACAAGATAACATTCTTAGTACTGTAATACCTGAACAGGCCAAGGTCATCTTTAGGGGAGCACCATCCCTGCAAGGTCGCATCGCACTTTGTTATTAATCCGCCAGTTCGTCCTTCTTTTTTCATAATTGGATTGGTTTCTTTCCTTGCAGGAAATGTGTAGTATGTCAACATAACACACTGGGAAGACGTAAAGTGGTAGATTTCACATCTACCGTCACAAAAAAGAAGTATACTATCAAACACTTCTGCACATGTAGTACAAAACATGTGGTATATTTGATTACTTGCCCTTGTGGCAAGCAATATGTTGGCCGTACAATTAGGATGTTTTCCACAAGAGTTGGTGAACATATCACCTTAATTAAAGGCAGAGATTCAAAGCATAGTGTCACTAGACACTATAAGGAATTTCATAATGGCGACCCCAAAGGATCACAATTTGTCGCTATCGATAAGTACATTCCACCCTGGAGGGGAGGTGCCATGACCAGAGTGGTCTCCCGTCTGGAGACATTCTGGATATATGAGCTACGGTCCCACTCTCCGTTCGGAATGAACGTTGAGTGGGACATCAATGCCTTTATCAATGAATCCTAGTTTTTGTCTGATGCTATGTTCCTATCTATTTTTATACACACAACTATTCAAAACAATCTCAATTGTTGGGGTGTACATAATTAAGATTCTAATTTAATGTATCCTCACCTTATTTGTTCATGACCTAGGTCAATGTTGTTAGGGCCCTTAAGAGAATCAATCTCGCACGATTATATACACAATCATTTTACCCTGGGAGTCATTATTTTTATTATTTTATTAATGGGGAGGTCCCCTTTAATATATACAAGTGCCATCAACCAATTGGCTATACGTTAACATCACGTGTCACAAGAAGTATATTCATTTTTGTTTTTTCAGTTTTTCATGTGTGGGCTTACAGTATGTTTTTTTTTTTTTTTTTTTTTTTTAAGCATGCTTTCTCATATACAGTAAAATAATTTAGATTTTTTACGGTAGATTTTGTCTCATCCCCAATATATCAAATTTTTCCATGCCTAGGCTTGACGTGCAGTGCGGTCTTATTTTATATGACCTCACTACTTGTCAAGTGCTTTATATTTTGTCCATTTAATGAATTGAGTTGAGGTGTGCGATAATGATGGGTTATGCCCCACTTATCGGACACCCACGCATTAATCTGTGTGCGTCGAAGTTTATTTACAATTTTCACGTAACGCCACGCCTACATGTCTGTCCATTTGACCTGATGCTCGCATGTTGTTTCATGCGAACGTCTAGTCGACTAGCTTAACATCCTTTGGATCGCACACCTAGCTATGGCACTAAGTTGTGGAATGCACGCCTGTCCTCCATATTGGACGACCCGGAAGTGTGCATTTAAACCAATGGAGACATTGTACGAGCTGGATTTTCGTTGATCCGTGCGTTGAAGTTCATTTACTTTTTTATGTAACGTTACGCCCACATGCCCGTTAATGCATTCATTTGATCTGACGCTCGCATGTTTCATGCGAGAGTGCAGGTGATTAGTATAATAGCCTTTGGAACGCATTCTCAGCTATGACACTAAGTCGTGGAACGCACGCCGGTCTGCCATATTGGATGACCCGGAAGTGTGCATCAAAATCAATGGAGACACTGTATGAGCTGGATTCTTCGATATTGGGGTCACATTTCCTTTGTGAGTCTGGCTGCAGTGGAAGGACACCCCAGATGAAGTCTGAGACGAAATGCGTTGGAATGGACTCCACTGCCGCCATTGTTTTATTCAAGCGCTTGTAACCATTTTTCAAATGTAAGCGTTTTACTTTTAATAACTTTTAAGAGTTTATACAGAATTATGCTTAGTGGCCATCTTTTTCCATTTCCCTCATCCAATTGGTCACTATCTTCTGGCGTATAACCACCTGTATGGAGACGGATTTCCCATGAGGGTCTAGGACAGTGATGGCGAACCTTGGCACCCCAGATGTTTTGGAACTACATTTCCCATGATGCTCAAGTACATTGCAGAGTGGATGAGCATCATGGGAAATGTAGTTCCAAAACATCTGGGGGGCCAAGGTTAGCCATCACTGGTCTAGGATATTCTAGGTTCCAATCACGAAGGATCCCCAAGGTTCCATCCTGGTTGTCTGGTGACAACATAAGCCTGTTTGACTCACAGAACGTATGTTCTTCTGAGTTCAAACCATCCGGTAAGCCTACATCTACCTCAGTGGTGGCTTAATCACATTGATGTTTTCAGTTTTCATCCACCATATTGGATATCTATGAGGTGATCGAGATCTTCAATCTATTCACTATATATTGTGGACTTTCAATCACTCACTGCACATTGTAGATTTCTGAGAATTTCTTAGACTTATTCATTTACTTTGCACCAATTTTTATTATCTTTTAGTTTTCAGCCACGTATATGGTATATATCACATGTGGTATTTCTATAATTCATGTATATTTGTTTATTATGGTTTGTTGATTTACTTAATTTGATCTACTAAGATTTTTTTTATTCATTTTTCTATGTTAATGGCAGGGTTGTGTTAATTATCCCAAACACTTTAGCGCTACACTTATACACCTTCATAAGTTTACATACCCTGGCAGAATTTATGATTTCTTGGCTATTTTTCAGAGAATATGAATGATAAAACAAAAACTTTTCTTTCACTCATGGTTAGTGTTTGGCTGAAGCCATTTATTATCAATCAACTGTGTTTACTCTTTTTAAATTATAATGACAACAGAAATTACCCAAATGACCCTGTTCAAAAGTTTACATACCCCGGTGATTTTGGCCTGATAACATGCACATAAGTTGACACACAGGGGTTTGAATGACTATTAAAGGTAACCATCCTCACCTGGGATCTGTTTGCTTGTAATTGGTGTGTGTATAAAAGGTCAATGAGTTTCTGGACTCCTGACAGACACTTGCATCTTTCATCCAGTGTTGCACTGACATTTATGGATTCTGGTTCATGGGGAAAGCAAAAGAATTGTCAAAGGATCTGTGGGAAAAGGTAGTTGAACTGTATAAAACAGGAAAGGGATATAAAAAGATATCCAAGGAACTGAGAATGCCAATCAGCAATGTTCAAACTAATCAAGAAGTGGAAAATGAGGGGTTGAAACCAAACCAAGCTTAGGTAGACAAACTAAAATTTCAGCCACAACTGCCAGGAAAATTGTTCGGGATGCGAAGAAAAACCCACAAATAACTTCAGATGAAATACAGGACTCTCTGAAAACATGTTGTGTGGCTGTTTCAAGATGCGCAATAAGGAGGCACTTGAAGAAAGATGGGCTGCATGGTCGAATCACCAGAAGAAAGCCATTACTACGCAAATGCCGCAAAGCATCCCGCTTACAATACGCCAAACAGCAAAAAGACAAACTTCAAACCACCTGGCACAGTCATTTGGAGTGATGAGAACAACATTTTGCTTTTTGGCCACAACCAGAAAAACGCTACCTTTAGAGAAGAGTCAACAAGGCCTATGATGAAAGGTACACCGTTCCTACTGTGAAACACAGGTGGATCGCTCATGTTTTGGGGATGTGTGAGCTACAAAGGCACAGGAAATTTGGTCAAAATTGATGGTAAGATGAATGCAGTATGTTCGCATAAAATACTGAAGAAACATTTGCATTCATCAGCCAGGAAGCTGTGTATGGGGCGTACTTTGACATTCCAACATGACAATGATCCAAAACACAAGGCCAAGCCAACTTGTCATTGGCTACAGCAGAATAAAGTGAAGGTTCTGGAGTGGCCATCTCAGACTCCTGACCTCAATATCATTGAGCCATTCTAGGGAGATCTCAAACGTGCAGTTCATGCAAGACAGCCCAAGAATTTACAGGAACTGGAGACTTTTTGCCAGGAGGAATGGGCAGCTTTACCATCTGAGAAGATAAAGAGCCTCATCCACAAATGCCACAAGACTTCAAGCTGCCATTGATGTTAAAGGGGGCAATACACGGTGGGGCAAAAAAGTATTTAGTCAGCCACCAATTGTGCAAGTTCTTAAAAAGATGAGAGAGGCCTGTAATTGTCATCATAGGTATACCTCAACTATGAGACAAAATGTGGAAACAAATCCAGACAATCACATTGTCTGATTTTTGAAAGAAATTATTTGCAAATTATGGTGGAAAATAAGTATTTGGTCAAGATCAAAAGTTCATCTCAATACTTTGTTATACATCCTTTGTTGGCAATGACAGAGGTTAAACGTTTTCTGTAAGTCTTCACAAGGTTGTCACACACTGTTGCTGGTATGTTGGCCCATTCCTCCATGCAGATCTCCTCTAGAGCAGTGATGTTTTGGGGTTGTCGCTGGGCAACACGGACTTTCAACTCCCTTCAATGGTCTTCTATAGGGTTGAGATCTGGAGACTGGCTAGGTCACTCCAGGACCTTGAAATGCTTCTTATGAAGCCACTCCTTCGTTGCCCAGGCGGTGTGTTTGGGATCATTGTCATGCTGAAAGACCCATCCACGTTTCTTCTTCAATGCCCTTGCTGATGGGAGGAGGTTTGCACTCAAAATCTCACGATACATGGCCCCATTCATTCTTTCATGTACACGGATCAGTCGTCCTGTTCCCTTTGCAGAGAAACAGCCCCAAAGCATGATGTTGCCACCCCCATGCTTCACAGTAGGTATGGTGTTCTTTGGTTGCAACTCCGCATTCTCTCTCCTCCAAACACGACGAGTTGTGTTTCTACCAAACAGTTCTACTTTGGTTTCATCTGACCATATGACATTCTCCCAGTCCTCTTCTGGATCATCCAAATGCTCTCTAGCAAATCTCAGACGGCCCGGACATGTACTGGCTTAAGCAGGGGGACATGTCTGGCACTGCAGGATCCGAGTCCCTGGCGGCGTAGTGTGTAACTGATGGTAGCCTTTGTTACGTTGGTCTCAGCTCTCTGCAGGTCATTCACTTGGTCCCCCCGTGTGGTTCTGGGATTTTTGCTCACTGTACTTGTGATCATTTTGACCCCACGGTGTGAGATCTTGCGTGGAGCACCAGATCGAGGGAGATTATCAGTGGTCTTGTATGTCTTCCATTTTCTAATTATTGCTCCCGCAGTTGATTTCTTCACACCAAACTGCTTGCCTATTGCAGATTGTCTTCCCAGCCTGGTGCAAGTCTACAATTTTGTTTCTGGTGTCCTTCGACAGCTCTTTGGTCTTCATCATAGTGGAGTTTGGAGTGTGACTTTTTGAGGTTGTGGACAGGTGTCTTTTATACTGATAACAAGTTCAAAAAGGTACTATTAATACAGTTAATGAGTGGAAGACAGAGGAGCCTCTTAAAGAAGAAGATACAGGTCTGTGAGAGCCAGAAATCTTGCTTGTTTGTAGGTGACCAAATACTTATTTTCCTCAATAATTTGCAAATAAATTCTTTCAAAAATCAGACAGTGTGATTGTCTGGATTTGTTTCCACATTTTATCTCTCATAGTTGTATACCTATAATGACAATTACAGGCCTCTCTCATCTTTTTAAGTGGGAGAACTTGCGCAATTGGTGGCTGGCTGACTAAATACTTTTTTGCCCCACTGTATACACACACACACAATGTGTTTTTCTGTCTTAAAGGTGCTGTGATCAAGGCTAGAGTTGCCGAAATATGTTAGCCATTTGATTTTACTGAACCATATTTCAATAAACTTCAGAAGGTATTCCAGAGTGGCCGGCTCTCCATTTGTTTGCCTGAGCTATGCTACATGGATGTGTGGGAGGACATCCGAGCCTGAGTACCTGGGAAGGAACAGCCGACCTTTACTGAATAACATTTCGCCTCATTGATCAGAGTGGTGCTTTTTTTCGTGTTGTATCCCATACCTGTCAATTAAGGACAAACTATGATCTACTGTATTCCAGCAATCGCCCAACTGTAGGAGGTACAAGAGGGAGCCCACAAACAAACTAAAAAGGAGCCTTTCCCCTGCAGTGCCCCCTAGTGGAAGAAATGTATTTTTCTCTTGTTTGAGAACTGCATTGTGAAGTACAGTGTTACTTGAATTGTATTCCAGGATTTACTTGTCTTCAGCTGAGAGAGCTTACAATAATTTAAGACTTTACATAAGGTCTTCATGTTATATCGATTGAATACCTTGTCATAGATCTATTATTTATCATTGTAAAAGAACATACCCAGCTTTATCCTTGCCTCTTTCCATAGAGACCTTAGTAGGACTTGTTTCCTGCCAAACAGCTTGTTCCTTGGTTTCATTGAGACACAGCAGACTTGAAAGGGAAGTAATTATGCTATGCTTTCCTAAAATAATTCATAGTGCTTTGGGGTGAAATGTTTATTTGTAAAGCAAACCATGTGTTCAGGTCTTCTGCATGTGTAATACAAGAATTGACCCTAACCATTATAGTTTCTTTATACCTTTACCCTCCAAACTCTGTTTTTGCATGTGTCAGGGTTGCAGGTGGGCAAGAGATGGTTGGGAATGTGCACCTTCCCGCAGATCCATCTACACTTACTCTACATGTGTAGAATGATGGAATAAACTGAATACATTTTTTTTTTCCTTACAGACGTTATGAGGACATGTACAGGAGAGAGTTGGAAGAAGAGTATCTGTTTTGGGAATATCAACAAATGAGACGCATGCAATTAGAGTGGCACCATATGACACGAAGCAGGCCACCTTACTCGGTGAGAGCAGTGGTCACTTAAAGTGATCTTATGTAAGCAATAAGGGGAACTAAAGTGATTATATAGTGATTAGTTGGTTACTTGCTGACAACCAAGCTGTTGCCTGTCATCTGCCTGCTTATACACATTGCAGCCCTCCTGGCCAGAGGGCTTGGCTCCAGAGCAAGGTAAAGCTATAGATCTATAGCCATTTTATTTTATTTTTTTTTGGCCTGACCTGCTTTTTTTACATTAAAAAAGGTTTCTATTGAATAAACTACAAACACAATAGAAATACAGAAAGCGAGTAATTTTCCAAGCACTCGGTTCTTGCTTTCAATAAACACTAGACAGTGCTCCAACTTCATATGACATCATAAAAGATTAGAAGAACAGCAGCATACAGATTGTGACAGTGAGGTGCCCCATCAAGTGTGAAAACATTTAAGTGTCACTCAAGGTTCTCATCCAGGCAGATTGAAGGGTTTCAGGGTACAAATATAGGCTCACAGCGTAAACCCTATGTGCCAGATGTAGTTGACCCTCTTGTCATATGACAAAGAGGAGAAAAAATAGCTTTGGTGGTCT
The DNA here is from genome assembly GCA_037952925.1 of Lithobates clamitans. NCBI lineage: Eukaryota > Metazoa > Chordata > Amphibia > Anura > Ranidae > Lithobates > Lithobates clamitans. Next base: position 4,873,721 of record JBBGZY010000744.1, read on the forward strand.
CTCACAGACCCGTGATCACCTCAGAAGTTCACCAGTATCCTTTTCCCGCAATGGACTCTCGTGGCATGTGGAGTTGATTAAGGAGAAAACAGAGAGAAGGACGGGCCTCTTGTAGTGTAAAAAGTTCCAGTTTTATGAAAAAAACAATCCGTAGCTGGTTAAATACAATAAAGTAATGCAACGATTAAAAATATGGGCATCCCAGTGACCAACGGAAGCCGCGGGCCACTAGACTCCAGCGTGCGTTCCAGCTGTGTTTGGGTCCACACACCAACTTGACCCATTTCGTCACCACGTAACGTCTTCAGAAGTCGTAAGACGCAGTGTGTGCCTTGGCCTTTTATTATACCCTCTTCTATTTAGCGTTACCGCCCCTACATCTCGTACCCTTTATTTTTATGAAAATCATGTGGCAAATCTCCAGTCTTGACTCTCGTCCCTATATTATTGGGGCCATCTAGTGTGTAGGAAATGCATGGCAACTTGTTATTCTGCCCATTACAACCCATGAATGTACGTAAATGAAAAAAAATATGGACCAGTTGAAACAACAAATAAGATATTGATAGGAAAGAATTGTTAAGGGATAAACCCAGGAAAGAAGCAGATCACAAGCTATCCTGTATTACTAATTATAATAAACACTATAGAGAATTTGAAAAGATAGTAAGAAAACATTGGCCAATCTTAATGAAGGCCCATAATCTAGCCACCATTATATCTGAAAAACCTAGGTTTATATACTGTAGGGCAAGAAACCTAAGCGATAAATTGGTGCATAATGTACCAGATCCACCTAAGAAAATGGGAACATTTCTTGATCTCAAAGGGTCTTTTTCCTGGGATAGATGTAAGACGGTAAAAAATAGGAGTAGAAAGGTGGTTACATTTCGTTCTAACCCAAAAACGATATGAGAAAAGTACTCATCACATGTCAAAGCACACGTTACATATTTACTATCTTGTCCGTGTGGCCAGCAATATGTTGGACGCACAACTCGAAAGCTAGCAGTCTGAGTGAGGGAACACCTCAACAATATCAAGAGGGGCTTTAGAAAGCACAGCTTATCTAACAATTTTAGGTTATATCATATAAGACCCCAATCTGCTCACGTTTTGTGGGATAGACACAGTAGAGAGACATTGGATGGGTACTGATATGTGCAAATCTGTGTCTCAAAATGAGACATGCTAGATATATGAGCTGTCCAGTATGCATCCAAATGGTAGGAACATTGATATTGACGTAAACTGCTTTCTAACAAATTACTAATACTTTGTAATGTGCTTATTACATGCCAAATTTGAAGTCCCAATAACGTTTAAATAAAAAAAATGTCAATACATTTTTGATTTTTTTTTTTTTTTTTTTTTAAATATAATTTTTTCATTCCATTTGTTGTTTTTTTGTTTGTTTTTTTATATTTCTGGAATTTTTTGTTTTTCATAATTTTTTGTATTTTTTATAATTCTTTATATTTTTATAGATTTTTTTCATTTAATGTATTTTTTAGTTTCTCTTATTTTAAATCACCTTTTGTATAGATGTATATATTTTTTTCATTTACATACATCCATGGGTTGTAATGGGCAGTATAACAAGTTACAACAGATGCATGCCATGCATTTCCTACACACTATTAATATCCTAATATAGGGACAAGAGTCGAGACTGGAGATTTGCCACATGATATGCATAAAAATAAAGGGTACAAGATGCAGGGGTGGTAACGCTGTAGAGGAGGGGATGTAATTAAAGGCAGACTACTGAAGATGTTATGTGGTGACGAAATGTGTCAAGTTGCAACGAATGCTGCATAGACCACACACAGCTTTAACGAACGCTGGAGTCCAACGGACCGCGGCTTCCGTTGGTCATTGGGATGCCCATATTTTTAATCGCTGCATTACTTTAATTGTACCGTGCCTTAAAGTATTCATACCCCTTGAAATTTTCCACATTTTGTCATGTTACAACCAAAAATGTAAATGTATTTTATTGGGATTTTATATGATAGACCAACACAAAGTGGCACATAATTGTGATGTGGAAAGAAAATGATAAATGGTGTTCAAATTTTTTTACAAATATCTGAAAAGTGTGACGTGCATATGTATTCAGCCCCCTTTTACTCTGATACCAATAATTAAAATCTAGTGGAACCAATTGCCTTCAGAAGTCACCTAATTAGTAAATAGAGTCCACCTGTGTGTAATTTCATCTTGGTATCAATACAGCGGTTCTGTGAAGCCCTCAGAGGTTTGTTAGAGAGCCTTAGTGAACAAACCGCATCATGAAGGCCAATGAAAACACCATGCAGGTCAGGGATAAAGTTGTGGAGAAGTTTAAAATTCAGAGCACTGTTCAATCCATCATCCGAAAATGGAAAGAGTATGGCACAACTGCAAACCTACCAAGACATGGTCGTCCACCTAAACTGACAGGCCAGGCAAGGAGAGCATTAATCAGAGAAGCAGCCAAGAGGCCCATGGTAACTCTGGAGGGGCTGCAGAGATCCACAGCTCAGGTGGTAGAATCTGTCCTCTGAGAATAGAAAAAGAAAAGACAGTGCACTGGCCTAGTGCATTATCCAACAGATTTATTAAAAGATTTGAGTAAAATCATAAAGATGTCTACTCATAAACATAAGTTAAAAACATGATAGTCAGGCCACATGTGTGGCTATCTCTCATTGGTTTCTCGAATCACCGAACCTGGGAGTGGGGGTTCCTGGATGAGAACCCTCTCTCTGATGCATTTCGAAGGACTAGCCTTCTTCAGAGCCTCGCTCAGAAGAATCTGTCCACAGGACAACTATTAGTTGTGCACTCCACAAATCTGGCCTTTATGGAAGAGTGGCAAGAAGAAAGCCATTGTTGAAAGAAAGCCATAAGAAGTCCTGTTTGCAGTTCGTAAGAAGCCATGTGAAAGACACCACAAACGTGTGGAAGAAGGTACTCTGGTCAGATGAGACCAAAATTGAACTTTTTGGCCTAAAAGCAAAATGCTATGTGTGGCGGAAAACTAACACTGCGCATCACCCTGAACACACTATCCCCACTGTGAAAAATGATGGTTGCCGCATCATGTTGTGGGGATGGTTGTCTTCAGCAGGAACAGGGAAACTGGTAAGAGTTGATAGGAAGATGAATAGAGCCAAATACAGGGCAATCTTAGAAGAAAACCCTTTAGAGTCTGCAAAAGAGGTTCACCATCCAGCAGGACCGCGACCCTAAACGTACAGCTAGAGCTACAATGGAGTGGTTTAGATCAGGGTCTCCAGACTATGGCCCTCTAGTTGTTCAGGAACTATAATTCCCATCATGCCTAGTCATGTCTGTGAATGTCAGAGTTTTACAAAGCCTCATGGGATGGAGGGCTGTAATTTGGAGATCCCTAGTTTAGATCAAAGCATATTCATGTGTTAGAATGGCCCAGCCAAACTCCAGACCTAAGTTAAATTGAGAATCTGTGGCAAAACTTGAAAATTGCTGTTCAGACGCTCTCCATCTAATCTGACAGAGCATGAGCTATTCTGCAAAGAAGAATGGGCAAAGATGTCACACTCCTAGATGTGCAAAGCTGGTAGAGACATACCCAAAAAGACTTGCAGTTGTAATTGCAGCAAAAGGTGGTTCTAGAAAGTATTGACTCAGGAGGGCTGAATACAAATGCACGCCACACTTTTCACATATTTATTTGTAAGAAACGTTGAAAACTATGTATCATTTTCCTTTCACTTCACAATTTTGTGCCACTTTGTGTTGATCTATCACATAAAATCCCAATAAAATAAATTTACATTTTTGGTTGTAACATGACAAAATGTGGAAAATTTCAGGGAGTATGTTGTTAACCACTTCAGCCCCGGAAGGATTTACCCCCTTCCTGACCAGAACACTTTTTGTGATACGGCGCTGCGTCGCTTTAACTGACAATTGCGTGGTCATGCAACGTTGAACCCAAACAAAATTGACGTCCTTTTTTTCCCACAAATAGAGCTTTCTTTTGGTGGTATTTGATCACCTCTGCGGTTTTTATTTTTTGTGCTATAAACAAAAAGAGCGTAAATTTTGAAAAAAAAAATTTTTTTTACTTTTTGCTATAATATATATCCCTAAAAAACATATAAAAAAAAAATTTCTTTCTCAGTTTAGGCCGATATGTATTCTACATATTTTTGGAAAAAAAAATCGCAATAAGCTACGATAACAGGGAGCAGTAGATCCCTGTCATTTACTAGGCAGAACATTGAAATGCCTTGTTTACAAAAGCATCACCCCGTTCTGCCACTCCGTGACACGATCGCGGGCCCCCGGCGGACATCGAATCTGCGGGACCCGTTTGCCCACAATGCCACGATTTAAAGGGGGACGTACCTGTATGCCGATTTGCCCAGCCGTGCCATTGTGTGCTGGTCAGCTAGTGGCTAAATCAGATTAGGGAGTCACCAAACAAGACCATTCAGATGAGATAATAGATCCAAATAGGTGCAATTTTATTTCACTGCAGTGGAGAAATACAACACAGTTCTCGGCTATTCTAAGTGAGTAAAGTAAAAGTGTTTCTGTGGTTACATCTACAGGCTTTACAATTTTATACTTATGAATATGCATAAGGTCTAGATGTGTTTTAGGCTGTAATCTAGGCGCGGCCTTATAGTTAGTCCAATCAGTGTCCATGTCTTCTTAGTAGCAAGGGTACAGTTAAGTAGGTGGTACCATCATGTGACCGATAGAAAGTGAAACGAAACACAGGCGCCACCATAACAGTACTGGATCAGACTAGTTTGATAAAACAGTCTATTCTCGGAGCAAAAAGGGAGTAAACTGTTGCTTCTTATCTGACGGTAAAGGTCATCATAGACTGGAAACTGTGTCTAAAAAGAGACAAGCAAGTGCATTGCAAATTCTTAAAGTGATTATCTTATCTTATCTTATCTTATCTTATTTTATCTTTATCTTATCTTTATCTTATCTATCTATTCTATCTATCTTATCTATCATATCTATCTATCATATCTATTTTATTTATATATATATATATATATATATATATATATATATATATATATATACCGTATATACTCGAGTATAAGTCGAGGCCCTAATTTACCACAAGAAAATGGGAAAAACTTATTGACCCGAGTATAAGACGAGGGTGAGAAATGCACAGCTACTCTAAGTGGAAAAGAGGGTCAACAATGCCCATTTGCATGCCTCACTGTGCCTATTTGCAGCCATAGGTCCCCTGAACTTCAAACTCGGTGGTTAAGGGTTCCTAGATGCCCCCTAGCTGCAGCCAAAATTTGGGGTCTCCGAACCCAAAGGGTCCCGAAATGACATTGCTGCAGATGGACACAGTTGACCGAATTTGGGGCCCCGTATCTCAGGGCCACTTAGTGCTAAGAACCCCAAATATGGTGTGCAAACCCAGTGGAACTAGCACCATAACATTTCCAAAGCTGGGGTTTCTAGCACCAAGTGGCCCCGAGATACAGGGCCCCAAAAATCAGTTCAGAAAATGTCAAGCACTTTAATGCAGCAGAGAATGACATTTTCCGAACCGATTTTTGGGCCCTGTATCTCGGGGCCACTTAGTGCTAGGAACTTCAGCTTTGGATATGTTGTGGTACCAGTTCCACTGGGTTTGCACACCAAATTTGGGGTCCCTAGCACCAAGTGGCCCTGAGATACGGGGTCCCAAATTCGGTTCGGAAAATGAAATTTTTTACTGCAGAAAAGTGCTTGACTCGAGTATAAGTCGAGGGGGGCACTTTCAGCACAAAAAAATGTGCTGAAAAATTCGACTTATACTCGAGTATATACGGTATATATATATATTCAACATTATATCACCTATCACTACCATACCAGAGGGTCCACAGTACTACTTCACATCTAAGTGAAGTAAAGCTCTTCTTAAGGTGTACGTGGATACATATCTTTACTCATTCGTATCGCCCATCTCGGCATCATATGAATCTGCTAATCTGACTATCTGATAACACTCTTTCTTCCTTGGGTTCATCTTCCTCAGTTCTAACTGCCATTGTAGTAATCTTTTGTATTTCACATTTAGCACACCTAAAAATACAAATAAACAAGCAATCCTATGACAATGATTCCTATGAGGACAAAAAAGAATCTGATGAATCCATGAAAATGTACCATTTCTAAACCAAGTGTAATCTGGGTTTGTTATATTTTCTATCATAATGCCACATTGTATATCTTTTTCCCTTACTAAACAAGGGGATATTCCCAAAGGCCTTAAGTTATATTTCACATAAAATGTATTTTCACAATAATAGTGTGGCATTTCTAGACATACTAGTTTTTGGGCAGCTTTGTATTGCTTAAAATCAGAAATGGGTTTAATGTCTGGGGCCTTGTTAAGGCCAATTTCTGGCTTGGCTCATAAGCATACAGTTTTCCACGTGGTGAAATAATGGAAATGGGTACTAGGTGTATACATTTTGAACTGTCTGGCATATGTGAACAGATCCAGCAATTACTCAAGTTACCCCTTATGCCCGCCAGCATGTGTAATTTGTACAGGTGATTTTCCTCTATAGCCTTGACTGCTAAGATCAAGCTAAGGCATAACAGTAGTTCACTCATGTTTTTGAAATTAACTGTACTTTCTTGCAATGGCTGGCATGTATCCACGTCACTTTACAGCTGTAGCGGTTATCAGGAGCTCTTGGAAGGGTCCTTCAAACTTTGGTCCCAAAGGTACTTTCACATGTTCGTTTACTAGGACCCAATCACCTGGTTGTAAATCATGTGTTCCAGTTACTTGATCTGGAATTGAATAAAAACAAGCTTGTGCATCGCAGTTAGTTGCTTGTATTAGACAATTACATAAAAAAACAAAATCATTATACATTACAGCAGTCTGATGTGGAAAATACAACCCTGGCTTAGGTGGGCCCCCAAACAAAATCTCCTAAGGACTCAAGTTCTCTGACCAATAAGTAGGGGTAATCTTGATGCTGTAAAGAACCAGAGGCAACAGTTCTTTACTGACCCGTCTTCCCTTTCCTGCATTAATTTAGCTAGCCTGTCTTTAACCACTTGCCGCCCGCCCTATTACCAAATGACGGCGGCAAAGTGGTTTGATATTCCTGACCGGACGTCATATGACGTGATCAGGAATATCGAGCCGCTGCGCGCCCCCCGGGGGCGCGCATCGCGGCAATCGATGTTGCGGGGTGTCAGTCTGACACCCTGCAACACCGATCTAGGTAAAGGGTCTCTGACGGAGACTCTTTACCACGTGATCAGCCGTGTCCAATCACAGCTGGTCATGATGTATATAGACGGCCGGTGATCGACTTTTCCTCACTCGTGTCTGACAGACGCGAGTAGAGGAGAGCCGATCGGCTGCTCTCCTGACAGGGGGGGTCTGTGCTGATTGTTTATCAGCACAGCCCCCCCTCGGATCCTACCCAGGACCACCAGGGAAGCCACCCAGGACCAACAGGGAAGCCATCCACACTGGACCACCAGGTATGCCCCTAGACCCCCAGGGAAATGCCACTATGTGCCCAGGCAGCTGCCAATCTGCCCAGGCAGCTGCCAATCAGTGCCCACTCCAATGCCTACCACTGCCAGTGCCACCAGGGATGCCCATCAGTGCCTCATATCAATGCCGCATATCAGTGCCCATCAGTGCTACGTATCAGTGCCCAGCAGTGCTGCCTATCAGTGCCACCCTATCAGTGCCCAGCAGTGCCGCCTTTCAGTGTCGCCTATCAATGCCCATCAGTGCTGCATATCAGTGCCACCCATCAATCTCGCCTACCAGTGCCCATCAGTGCTGCATGTCAGTGCCCGCTCATTGGTGCCACCTCATCTGTGCTGCCGTACCAGTGCCTGTCAGTGCCGTCTTATCAGTGCCCATCAGTGAAAGAGAAAACTTACTTATTTACAATTTTTTTTTTCAAAATTTTCGGTCTTTTTTTATTTGTTTAGCAAAAAATAAAAACCGCAGAGGTGATCAAATACCACCAAAAGAAAGCTCTATTTGTAGCAACAAAATTATAAAAATTTAGTTTGGGTACAGTGTAGCATGATTGCGCAATTGTTATTCAAACTGCGACAGCGCTGAAAGCTGAAAATTGGCCTGGGCAGGAAGGTGTCTAAGTGCCCAGTATTGAAGTGGTTAATGATTCCATTATTTTTCTACCTTCTCTGAACTCTGAGGATGATAGGGCCATGGAAGGCCTGCTCAATTGCCAAGTCCTTGCATATAAATTGCATGATCTTTCAAGTGAAATGTGTTCCTCTGTCACTCTCTATGGTTTCAGGGACTCCAAAGTGACATATTTCGGAAAGAAGCTTCTTTGCTGTTGTCTTGGCATTTGCTTTAACCACGGGTCAGGCTTCTATCCAGCCCGAAAACATGTCTACGCATGCCAAATCATATTAGTATTGACCTGATTTGGCAATTGGATGTAATCAATCTGAAGTCTTTTGCAAGGGAATAGTGGCTTGACCAAATGTCTTTGTGTTACTCTGGTCGGTTTTCCTGGGTTATTTTTAGCACAAATTATGCATACCTCAACAAAGTCTTGACATGCATTTCTGGAGTAAATAAACCATTTAGCCTTTTAATATTTCTCTCCATTACCTTAGGGCCTACATGACCTGGGCCATGGGCTAGTTGCACAATCATTTTCTCCGTTTTGAGGTGGAACACATATTCTATTTTCCTTGCACAAGAGTCCATCTTGATCCTTTGCTCCGTCCCTTTCCATGATTTCATTCCAATCATCAGGTGCAGATTCTTGCAATTTCTTAATCGGTTCCTTCGCTTTCTGTATTTCTCTTTTTTTCCATTAATCTTTTACAGGCAGCTTCTTTTTTGCAAAATCAGTAATTATGTCATGATTGCTTCCAATGGCATTTCAACAGCCTTCCTGGCAGTATGAACAGCTATCTGGTTTCCTTTTTCTTCCATGGATTGTCCACCAGTATGTGCCTTGACCTTCAGGATGGCTACTTCCTTTTGGAGGGTGACTGCTTCAAAAAGTTCTTAAACATATTTCCAGTTTTGAATTGGTTCTTCTGCAGCAGTTGTGAATTCTCTGTTCTTCCACATGGGTCCATAATCATGGACTACTCCGAGTATACTTGCTATCAGTGTAGATGTTGGCTGTTTGCTCCTTTTGCGGCCTCAGACTCTTGTGAGTGCTACCAGTTTGGCAACCTATGCTGAAAGTGATGAAGGGAGTAGTTGGGTCTCAATCACTTCCTCCAATGTTGTTTAAAGTAATCAAAACATCCTCCGCCTTTTCTTGTCTCCCATCCATCAAGCCACCTAGATTTGTTCTGCGAGGGCCACTCATTAATAATTCTACAACATTCTGTCCACTTTCTTTCTAGTGCATCTGTTGTCTAACCACTGTCTCTTTACTCGCACAGTTCTTTTTATTATTCTGGCATGCTAAGATGCCCTGTACACTTGCCACATAGGCATTACTGCCACACAGGCTCACTACTACAGTCCTCTGGTCAGACCTTCTCACAAGTCTCATAAATCTATTGACACCCCAAGCATAGAAACAAAACATCAACTATGATTATTATTGGATCTATTATTTCTGCAACAGGTAAAGTAAAGGAGTTATTTGGGTCAAACTGTGTAACGTCAACATTACTCTAGTTTACACTCAATTTTACCTTAATCTCATCAACAGCATAAGACTCCTTCAGCCAATGGACCACAGACACCAGCTAATTATTTGCCACGGAGAGCAGAATTAGTAAGAATAACGGTTTCTTACCGTGGCCACTTGTCTGCTCAACGTGAGTTTCGTATCTCTCTGGCCAGAGCCCACTGGACTGGATCCGAGTTGCAGGCACCATTCTGTTAAATACGATTAGGGAGTCTCATTCAGATGAGATAGTAGATCCAAATAGGTGCAATTTTATTTCACTGCAGTGGAGAAATACAACACAGTTCTCGGCTACTATAAGTGAGTAAAGTGAAAGTGTTTGAGGTTACATTTACAGGCTATACAATTTTATAATTATGAATATGCATAAGGTCTAGGTGTGTTTTAGGCTGTAATTTAGGTGTGGCCGTATAGTTAGTCCAATCAGTGTCCATATTTTCTTAGTGAGGGAACGGTTAAGTAGGTGGTACCATCATGTGACCGATAGAAAGTGAACACGGGCGCCGCCATGATGGTACGGGATCAGACTAGTTGGATAAGACAGTCCATTCTCGGAGCACAAAGGGAGTAAACTTTTGCTTCTTATCTGACAGTGAATATATATATATATATATATATATATATATATATATATACTCGACATTGTTAGACCCTATGATTCTACTCCATGTTTTTGGTTTTGGTACAAGACACTGTATGTAACCAGCTACGGATTTTTTTTTTTTTAATAAAACCTGGAACACTTTACACTATGAGAGGCCCATCCTTCTCTTGGTTTTCTCCACATACCACGAGAATCTATTGCAGGAGGAGGTTACTGGTGAACATCTGAGGTGACCACGGTTCTGTGAGAGACCACCAAAGCGATTTTTGACTCCTTTTTGTCATAAGAGGGTCAACTACACCTGGTGAGCAGGGGCCCTTATCACACACGTGGTAAATTGGTGGCACGGGAGAGGAAATTAATACGTGAAGCAAATCACAAGACACAGTTTGTATATGATTTGACATTTATTGATGTTAGTTGCATATAAGAATTCATTCTGTGGTTCCTACACATAGTTTAATGGTAGTTGGTTAATCGCACTGATCACATGTTTATATATCTAATATATTGCAAGCGCTATTTGCACATAGGGTTTACCCTGTGAGCCTGTATTTGTAAGAAAATACCTACCAGCAGTTTGAAATAGCAGCTGCTTCGAGATACTATTGGTGCAAGAGAATTTAATTTTATAGTTCCACGGTGCTTATGTCATACAGAAGAAAGAGAGGATTTTCAGTTTCCCAAGAGATTGGAAAAACCAAATCTGGGTCCTGGAGCCCGCAGCCTTTATAGAGACTTGGGAGGGACGAAGTCTTCAATCCTGGGTCCAAGTTTTGCATACAACCAAGCACAATGGTTGTGCAGGTGTGCCCTTTTAGTATAGTAGCTGAGTATGGTTCAGGGCCTTGGAGTCAAACTGCTACACAAGCAGCATGTGTGTAAACAGAAACTGGTAGAGTGTCTGTCCTGACTTCAAGAAGAGACGATTAGACCAGGCTGTCGCCTGAGAGTGTATTACAGTGTTTAAGTAGGCAGGACCCAGCCCCAAGAAAGGAGAGCTTTTCAACCACAAGGCTGAGTGGGATTAAGCAGTAAGTCTGTGTGAAAACAGGCTCGGAGACTATGCTTTCCAGATAGCAGGACGAATGGAAAATTTCTATTTGTGTCTTCGTGATGCTGAAAACACCTTTAAGGAAAACCTTTTCTCTGAACTTCTGAACGTTTCTGTTTAATAAAAGTGAGCAAAAGAAAATTGGTAGTAAATTCCTATTTTTAATTGTGTTGTGTTATACAGGTAATCATATAATAAGCCTCAACTGTAGGCACTGTGTGTATCTCTTAAATGTATGCCTTTTTAGTAAATATTCACATCGGCTCCAGTTGATGTCACTGCGCATGCACAGTGCACTCTGCATTCAGGGCCTACTGAGTGTGCCATGAATGCAGAGAGAGCCTTACCGCGCTAGTGACTGCCATGTGCACAAAGTGACGTCATAGCGGTCCGTGAGTGTGAACCTAGAAGGAATAACTGAGTAAAGATGAAAGCGCCAAAAGTGGTGACAAATCAGTGCTGGAGGGCTCAGTTTGAAAGGCAAGTCTGTCATATTATGCTAGTATGTGGTGCATACTAGCACATTATGGTAAAACACTGCAGGCGGCCCATTTAAAAAACAAAGTTGGTAGAGTTAACTGCCGCTTTAAACAAACATTGGTGAATAGACCGTGTGCTTGGGTGGAATCCCTACAATTGGTGGCTTTGATGTGGACAACAAAGTGGATTCTTTTTTGATTTTCGCTGAAGAATGTAAGTTCTGCTGTAATAATAAACTCTGTTTTGTGCTTAAACAGTACGTCGTGTGTGTGTGTGTAGGAGAGGATAACCTGCAGGAGAGAAAGTGGAGGGGATGGAACCAATTAGGGTAGCCCCATGGGTGCCCAGACCAACTGTGTTAGTTTGTGAGACCAGAATAAAGGTCTGTTGGCAGCAGTGACCCCAGCTACAGACGTTGGAAAGTCAACTCAGAGTGCCATGTGAGAAGCTGTCAAGAAGCCTAGGATGGGTGCTGTTGCCCATGGCAACGTACGTTAAATAAGAGTAGCAGACTTTATTCAACCTATGTTGCCTACAGATAATGTTGCAGACTTTTTGGCAGAATTTCAGAATGTTGCTATGTGACCAGGGGAACACTGGTCTGAACTACTACAGCCCTTTCTGCTGATGAAATTTCAGGTAACCTACCAGCTGATGGGTTATCTCAGTGTCAACTACAAAATGTTTAAAGTGGAAGTTCTATGTGGAGAGGAAATCGGGCAAGACTGGGAATGCCAGCAAGTCTCTGTTAAGCACCATCTCCCATAGCAACCAGAGAAAGTCTGTCGCCAGGAAAACAAAGCTTTATTGATGTGAGCCTCAGCATTCCCTGAGAGATAAATGTGCTTCAGCCTGCAAGCAGGTTCTGCATGGGAAGCCCTGACAAAGCTGTGACAGGCCCAACCAGGACAGGGGCTTTTGGAGGGGACTGAAGGGTAACCTCTTGCCAACTAACTATGGGCCCTGGCTTTTGAGGGGGCTCTATTCTTTGGGAGGTATGTGCCTTTGGGCCTTTGGAGTGGGTTTGCTTAGATTCCATGTCTCCCCAAAACAGACCCTGGGAACCTCGGAACTGGATACAAATGTAGGGCCTCTGTGCCCAAACCAGCAATGACTGCTTCCTTCAATCCCCTCCTAGACCCAGAGACTCTTAAGCAGAAGATTATAACCTGCTTAAAACAACCTGATGCTGAGGTTTTCTGCTGCCATGTGTAATCTGTTTAAGGTGTATCTCTCATATAATTCCCCTTTATGCACCTCCTAGGTGTGAATTCCCATTGTTACTTGAGTCGCCTATTGTTTGTCTGCTAATCCTCTTGTAGATGTGATTAGTATTGTGTCCAGCTACAGGATGTTTATGTGTTTGTTAGCTGTTTATTCGATGTACTGGTGATACTACTTATATTTAAACTTTGCATTAAGGATAATGTGATTAAACTCTTTTGTGATTTTGTGTGGTATAAATTCTGTGTGAATTTACAATAAAGAGTCAGTTCCAGTTTGCAACTAAGCTAGTGTCATCTAGTTCTTGGGTGCAATTCTCAGCTATAATACCTGGTTCCAGAGTGGAGGAAGCTGTATCTTGCAGAGGCACCCATGCTGGGTTCCAGGCGGTCCATCAAATTTGGTGACAAGCAGTGGGATCTGCTTCGTCCTATGGGCAGTCCAAACCACCACTGGGACCCAGTGTCAGGTGATATCGAAGAAGTGTTCCAGGAGCTGGTCGCCGTGGAAGCGGAAGTTCCAGTGTCGAATGCAAGAGATGTTCACCCAGTACGGAGAGCCTGGTTCTGCCCGGGGCATGCTGAAATTGAGAGATGCGATCTGCTGTCTGCAGTTGGACTTGTGTATACTATTCCTAGGAGAGCATTCTCAGGAGGAATGGCTGATGGAGCTGGATAGGCTGGTTGAGACAGAAAAAGTGCTGGATAATAGGTCTCGGGCGCTGCAATGGTATGCTACCCAAGTGTGTCAGTAGCTAAAGAACAGCAATCCCATAGAAGGCTATGACTACGGAGGCCCGGAATTGATATTTAAGACACTTCAGGAGGATCCACATTTTGGTAGTGGCGTGGAGATAGGAGGACATCTATAAAAAGACTGTTCGAAGCTCAACAGTATGCCCCTGCACCCATGAATGTTATGGATAGTCACCCGCCAAAGCCCTGGCACTAGCTGACCCAAGTGCCACCAGCCTGTGCCCTGTATTTTCAGCAATTCCAGAGGCTAGAGATTAAATAGACTTTTCTGCTGGTGAGGAACAACTCAGTGGGCCTCCAACAGAAAAGCTGGTATCAAGGCAGAGCGCTGCTGACTTCTGCCTACAACCAACTACAACCTTTTTTTTTTTTTTCCCATTTTGCTTCCCAGCGGAAGTGCTGGCATCAGGTTAGAGGGCCACCAACCTTTGCCCAACATTGGCAACAACTCTGGAGCTCCGGGAAGCTGGGGCAGGTGGCCCTCTCCCCAGCCACAGGCTGCTGTAGTGAAGCTCGAACTCCCAACTGAAGTGTTGACAACTGGACAGAGGGTCCAAGACCTCTGCCCCACACTGCAGTTCCAGAGGCCCAGGATTCAGGTAGGGGAGGTGGTTTTTTTTACTCCCCAGTGGCAGTCCAAGGTGCAGGTAGGGGAGGAAGCCACCCTCTCCTCAGGGAGGGGGAACCCTCCACAGCAGCAGGCCAAGGACCAGGGAGAGGAGATGGTCGTCCTCCCTTCCCAACTGAAGATCCACAGTCTGGGAGCAAAGGAAGCTGTCCTTCCTCCTCAACAGTCAGCCAGAGTGGAGGAAACTTTCTTCTCTCTCCAACAAGTATCTATGCACCTGGGAGACAGTACCAGAGAAATGTCATCCCATCAGCCGGCTGAGGATAGGGGAGATGGAGCATCCGGCTCATCTCCCCAGCGGCAGTTCAAGGACCAGGGAGGAGAGGAACTTGTCCTCCCTCCCCAGCAGCAGATCCACAGTCCGGGATAGGAGGTGGTTGTCCTTACTCCCCAGCTGGAGATCCACAGTGCAGGAGAGGAGGTGGTCATCCTCACTCCCCAGTGGCAGATCCACAGTCTGGGAGCGGGGGAAGCCGTCCTCCCTCCTCAACAGTCAGTCAGAGCAGAGAATGTGGAGTCCTCAGCTGAAGCACTGGCAACAGGGCAGAGCGCCATTGGCCCCTGCCTAGCACCTCATGTGTCTTCAAGGCTCCAGGGAGCCGGGGCAGTTGGCCCCTCTCCTCAGCAGCAGACTGAGCCCTGGAATGGTAAAGGAGGCGCTGGCAGCCAGAGGGTCCACGACCTTTGCCCACACCTACAGATGACAACTATTCCCTGCGACCAAGAATGGAAAACATGTGGACCGACTGTGGGTTCACTGCCTGGCTAATGCAGGTCCAGACCAGGTAGAGGTCTGGGACCTGGTTAGTTTACTCTTGAGGGGGGAGAAATGTGACCAGCCCAACCGGGACAGGGGCTTTTGGAGGGGACTGCAGGGTAACCTCTGGCCTACTGACTAAAGGCCCTGGCTTTTGAGGGGGCTCTATTTTTTGGGAGGTGTGTGCCTGGGGGACCTTTTTGGAGTGACTTTGCTTTGGATGCGGGTCCATGTCTCCCTAAAACACAGACTCTGGGAACCTAGGACCTGGATACAGATTTGGGGGCTCTGTGCCCAAACCAGCAATGACTGCTTCAATGTCCTCCTAGATTCAGACTCTAAGCAGAAGATTATAATCCACTTAAAACAACCTAATTCCCTAGGTATCCTGCTACTATGTGTAATCTGTTTATTAAGGTGTCTTTCTCTCATTGTATAATTCTCCATTGTGTGCCTCCTAGGTGTGAATTCCTATTGTTAATTGAGTCGCCTATTGTTTGTCTGCTAATCCTCTTGGAGATGTGATTAGTATTGTGACCAACTATTGTGGGATGTTTATGTGTGTGTTAGATGTACTGATGATATTGCTGTTTAAAGTTTGCATTGTTTAGCATAATGTGATCAAACTCTTATCTGATTTTGTGTGGTATAAGTTCTGTGTGAATTTATAATAAAGAGTCAGTTCCAGTGTCCAGATGGTCCATCACAGAGGCAAATGTGCTGTTTGTGGTGCAGTGAGTGGGGGCCTGAGCCATTAATGCAATTTGCCTATATAAATGTAATAGGGGTAACTGCTGAGGGAAGTGTATCCTTTCCCCCAGCAACAGTGTCAACCTCTGAGGGGCCCAGAGTGCCAGAGTTTTTGTCCAGAGAACTGTGGTGCTGCATTGTGGGAGAGGTGTTCCCTCAAAGACTGAAGTGAATATGCATGTGTTAATCAAAGAATCACAGGCTCAGGTTAACATTTTTTTTAATGCAATCTTATATGACTAAAGGTGTTGGGTACCCAACAGACAATGTCTCTGGTGAACTTATGGAGCAGCTTGTGGATGCTGAGTAGGGCTACCTCCAACAAAGATGTGGTTCCTTTTAGAAATGCAATCTCTAGAACTTCAGCAAATGTGTCCCACATGCTTATTCACATGAGGATTCCCAGGAAGTTTTATACATGGTTTATAGGTTCCTTTTTATGACACATGTTGAAAGAAATGTAAACTTTTGGATTTTCATCTGCTATATACCTCAGGGTCTCCTCGTCAGTCAAATGAGTGGTAACTGCGGAGTTCCAATAGTTGGAACAATGTGTTGCAGGCTGTAATGAGCAAAGATAAATGAGTCTGGAACTAATTAGTACAATTGATGATAATGCAAGAATCTATAGCAGTGGATTCAAGATGTGGTTTCAGGAAAAAAGGGGGCTGTTGGCCAGCTTGTAATAGGGAATGTGTTTTTGGAGGCAGCTGATATCCTTCACAAGACAAATTGAGTGAGAACAAAAATCAGCAGAAATTGTGCTGTGACCTGTGAAATAGGTACTGTAAATACAATGAGATGTTGCTAAACAAAGTGGTTGATGAAAACCTGGTTGCATATAATGAATATCAATAGTCAGAGTAGTTGCCAGCGGAGTGTCAAATACCTGTGGAGTAGGTGTACTGTGAGGCTGCTGCCAGAGATGGCCACACTGTGTATGGCCAATCTGCAGACACTGCCCTGTCAAATGCTGGAAAAGGGGGATGCTTTCAGTGTTGATTACATTATTGTAACTTTAGCGAACAGAGTAATGCGTTGTTCTTGGGCGATTTGTTTTCCCTGGGTAATAGCAAAGACAATGGTAAACCTGAAAGTCTGTTTGATTTGATGGATGAGGCTAAACATTTTAATGAAATGTGTGATTGCCTTAACAATCACAGCAGAGATAAACAGTGTAGTGGGAGTAGTCCCCTAAAGGTCCAGGAGGGTGGTTTATGGAGAGGTTTTCCAAAATCCCAGACATGCTAGTGACGTGAGTTTACCCAAGAACCCAAAGCAAAAGAAAGCTAGAAGGGTTGGTAAAGTGATCAGTGTGTCATTTACAAGATATAGTAAGCACTTCTGGAAATGTACCCAGAAAAAGATTAGGGTAGTCTTGTTTAGAACAATGGACAGTGTATAGAAGAAGGGAAAAAGGAAAATGTCAACTGTTGAGGCAAGAAGCAGGGCTCCCTTTTTGTGAAAAGGGAAAAAGTGAAGTCGGGTAGGAATGTTAGATAATGGCTGGCACAGAGGAGACACGTGTACACACATGTACCTATATGTTCCACCCCTGGATTAAAACTCGGGAGGGGTATATGTGATAGTGCAGTGCCCTTTCACGGTGTGAGAAGGGTTGTGTCACAAAGGAATATATACTTCAGTCCTGCACTTATTTTGTAGTAATGTGAGGAAGATAAAAGTAAATAATTCCATCAACACATACAGTGCATCTGGAAAGTATTCACAGTGCTTCAATTTTTCCACATTTTGTTATGTTACAGCCTTATTTCAAAATTGATTAAATTCATTATTTTCCTCAAAATGCTACAAACACCCCATAATGACAACATGAAAAAAGTTTGCTTGAAATCTCTGCAAATGTATTAAAAAAGGAGGAAAAAAAATCACATGTATATAGGTATTCACAGCCTCTGCTCAATACTTTGTTGAAGCACATTTGCCACCAATTACAGCCTCAAGTCTTTTTGAGTATGACGCTACAAGCTTGGCACACCTATTTTTGGGCAGTTTCTCCCATTCTTCTTTGCAGGACCTCTCAAGATCCATCAGGTTGCATGGGGAGCGTCTGTGCACAACCATTTTCAGATCTCCAGAGATGTTCAATCTGGTTCAAGTCTGGGCTCTGGCTAGGCCATTCAAGGGCATTCACATAGTCGTCCCATAGCCACTCCTTTGTTATCTTGGCTGCGTGCTTAGGGTCGTTGTCCTGTTGGAAGATGAACCTTCACCCCTAGTCTGAGGTCCAGAGCGCTCTGGAGCAGGTTTTCATCAAGGATGTCTCAGTACATTGCTGTATTCATCTTTCCCTCAATCCTGACTAGTCTCCCAGTTCCTGCCGCTGAAAAACATCCCCACAGCATGATGCTGCCACCTTAATGCTTCACTGTAGGGATGGTATTGGCCAGGTGATGAGCGATACCTGGTTTCCACCAGACATGATGCTTGCCATTCAGGTCAAAGAGTTCAATCTTTGTCTCATCAGACCAGAGAATTTAGTTTCTCAAGGTCTGAGAGTCCTTCAGGTGTCTTTTGGCAAACTCCAGGCTATCATGTGCCTTTTACTGAGGAGTGGCTGCTGTCTGGCCACGCTACCATACAGGCCTGATTGGCGGAGTGCTGCAGAGATGGTTGTTCTTCTGGAAGGTTCTCTCCACAGAGAAATGCTGGAGCTCTGTCAGAGTGACCATCAGGTTCTTAGTTATCTTCTTGACTAAGGCCCTTCTCCCCCGATAGCTCAGTTTGGCCATGCGGCCCACTCTAGGAAGAGTCCTTGTGGTTCCAAACTTCTTCCATTTACAGATGATGAAGACGACTGTGCTCATTTGGACCTTCAATGCTGTAGACCTTTTTCTGTACCCTTCCCTAAATCTGTGCCTCGATACAATCCTGTCTGAAATTTTCAAATGAGAATAGTAGCTAATGGTTGCCATCATCCCTTGACTATATATGAATGGAAAAAACCCTCATGGTGGGACTTTTGGCAGCAATAGGTGAATTGTGCAAAAAATTGTGACTTTGAGTACATTTTTAAAATATTAAGAAGTCTTATTATTGTCACAAAATATAAAAAATTCCAATACGTATTAAAAGTGATTATTACAAAATTTGCGTATACAGTATACTCAGATTTCCATTTGAAATTCACCAAGCGAGAAATTAAGGTGAACACCCAACGCGTTTCAAAATTACTTTCTCTTTTTCAGGGGTGCATGGACATTCGGAAAAGGAGTTACTCTTTATAATAAAAACACAACATTAAAATAATGCATATAGTGCATCTGGTACAGTCTAGACCGTTTCAATATCATTTATATTGATAGTACCTTTTGGAGAGGTGAGTATGCCTTATATGAATAACTGGAGTTAAAAGAAAGGAACATTACTGCATATTGTCCTCCAAGCATCACCAAGGGACAGTGGAACCAGCGCCCAACCCGTAAATTACTGGGGTCAAATAGATCACAGCAGAAAGAGTTGTGTATATATTATTATTGAAGTGAAAGTAAAGTTCATCTTACATGGACCGCTTGTGGGGCGTCATAACATGTAACTGGAGGTCTATTAGGTAAAAATGTGGGTATCTACATTTTGGGTGCCCATGCAGTGCCAATAACTTTTAAACGTCTTTCATTACAAGGTCACCAATGGTAAGGAATGATCACTTTTTAAATGGCGTAACCGTTACACTGTCTACAGACAAAGAAGTATCATAATGAGAGGGGTATCAGTCGGTAATTATATGTTGCATAATTGGCAAAGTAAATATGGACTATATAAGCTTGAGAAGGATATATGTATATATCTGCTAGTTTGGATCACGCATTTAAACAGAGCAGGTTTAACTTCAATTTGGGTGGTCCACAATGGTCAGAATGGATGGATAAAAGGGTCAATGAAGGAGGGCATTCCCCATAGCCAAGCTTACAATATCTGCAACAAAATAGATTGGTGTGGAATAGAGAGGTTGGTGCCAGGTGGAGTATCATTGAAGTTGGCCACTATTAGCATGAGCACAGCAAAAGAGGTGCTTATCTGGGATCTGTAGGTTAGTGCATGCAGATAGCTGCGTGGTCAGAGGACAAATGGACAGCACAGCAGTTGGTGCTGTCCATATAAAGTCTGGAACTCAGGAAGAGGTTGGGACAAATTGTTAAACAGGAGGGGGGTGAAAAGCCAAGTGTGGGCCTAATTAACGACCATGGCAGCAAACCCCAAACTTTTCAAACTACACTGCTGTGTAATGACCACCCCCGGCCGAGCGGTGCACCGTGAGACCATGTAGCTGTGCCGACTGAGCCAGCCAATGACTGGTCCAGCCCCTCCAGCTAAGGGCAGGCAGGAAACTGCCTTAGTGCGCTGGGTGGAGACACAGGCGGGCAGTCTGGGAGAGCAATGCCCCCGGTGGACAGATGGAGGACATGCAGCAATGGTATCAACTCAATGCAATCAAGTTTATGTGGAGCATAATGACACAAAACATCTGAAGTACATTTCCTATAGGTAAGTACTATAAAAACAAGAACCCAAGAACAGAAGCAAAGGTGGAAAAACAAAGAGAAAAATATAATTCATGAATAAAAACAAAATAGAAAAGGGAGAAATTAAAGTAACAGAGGGGAAAAAAATAGAGAAATATGGAGTGAATGTGGATGATGCGTGACTACATAAATCAGGTTTCCATGCAACCTGATTGGAACCCTTCTAGGAAGGGTCTATAATTGATGGCCTCATTCAGGTCAGGAGGAACTGTGGCATTTAAATTAAAGATCCACCTCAACTCTAATTGGAGAAGATGTTTGTTCCAGTCCCCGCTGCATAAACTGGGGTGGATACGATCTAATGTTAGAAACTACATTTTGGAAAAATTTGTGCATCTGTTTAACATGACGGCAAAGAGGTAGTTCTGAATTACAGGTTTTCGTGGACAATATATGTCCATAGGCCCTCTTCCAGAATTTGTTTTTAGTCTTTCCTACATAGAAACAATGGCAATCACACATGGGGTTTGCAGTTGGCATAGTGCCAGGGTCTCTAGATATGTCCATTAGGTAATCTGGCTCAGGGGATTGGTATTAATGTATCTGCAGTAATTGCAGTCACCACAGGTAAAAGTTACTAGTCGCTTGCAGGGGTCATGTCTATTGGGAACTTTGTATTCACTTTGGATCAGTTTGTTCCTAACAGAGGTGGCTCGTCTGAAGGTAAAGGCGGGTCTCTGTGGGACAAAAGGTCCCACAGAGGGGGTCCATGGTGAGTGGATGCCAATATTTTAGGTACAATTTTTGTAATCTGAGCGTGTTGGCAAGAAAATCTTGTGGTGATCCGTAAAGTGTCTGGCAAAGTATGTTTTTTCTTTATCGTACATCACGGGACACAGAGCACCTTAATAATGACTAATTGGGTTATACGCTACCTTTAGGTGATTGGACACTGGCAACCAATAGTAAGATGGTTCCTCCCATATAACACCACCTATACAGGAAATACCTCAGTTTTTTCGCCAGTGTCTTGAAGGTGATGGTCATGGCTGTTGAAGCTCTTCAAAATTCTTCAAATAAATGTCCAAGTGATGATGTTATAATCGGATCCATTCGGATGGCATAAGATAGCTAAAGTGGATGGTACCCGAGCCTCGGTTCAAGAGCGAGGTTTTGCTTGTAATGTGTCCTATATGGCGCTGGACCCTTGTTAAATTGGTATAACTTGCCCAAGGTAAACCGGAAGGGTGCTTTACAGGACCAAGGGTGTGGCCCCCAAAGAATGAGGGACCCGGTCCTTGAAGGTCCTCAGAGGCTACCCGCCGTGATGGGGGAAGATTGGGCCTGATAAGACAGGCCCTGCTGCTTGGGATGGTGAGTACTCCCTTTGTATATATTCCCTCTGTGCCACTGGAAAGCCTTTGCTTGTGTCTGGAAAGTTACAGATTGCCAAGTATGGCGCGCACTTATGGCGGTTGTGCGCGTGCGCGCTGCTGTTTTGTGCATTAGGGATACGCAGCGTGCGTCTGGGCACGGCAAATGCGGCGTGCATGCCACTGGGAGCGCGCATGCGCTCAGTCCACTACTAGGCAGGCTTTAGGAGCTGGGGCTCCTGGCGTGTGTTGGGACAACACAGGGCGATACTTGGGCACGTGAGTCTGGAGGTTTTTGGACACAGTTGCAATAGGTTAAACACTGGTTTCAGCCTGTGGGGAGTACTTTTTTCTCGTATGTAAGCAATGTCTTCCAGAAAACGAGGTACAGGGGGCAGGGCAAGCACAGGGGTAAGAGTACCTTCCTTGAAAACAGGAGACCAGCCCCATGCTGATGCAGTCTCAGTCTCCCCTGAAAGACCTGCGGCATCTGGCCTGGGTGAGCCATTGCATTTGTCAGGCACAGTGGCCACCACCAATATTCCTGCCTCGGCTTATGTTACAAAGGATGATTTGGCATCGGCATTAGCAGGCCTTGAAGGCAAAATAGCTGGCATGATTGCTTCTGTTACACAGGGAGGGAAGAAGTGTAACAGATATCTCTCCCCTGAGCCTGCGCCAAGTGGAGAGTCACTAGAGCACCAGGACTCTTATAGCCAGATGGGTCCAGGTGATCTGGAACCAGAGTGGGCAGAGGATTTGGAGGAGGTGGCCATAAAAGACCGGGAAGGAGGAGAGGCAGAAGAATCCTCAGCTGAGGACTCAGGTTCGGAGAAGCCAATTTCAGCCTCCCATTCCTAGAAATTGTTTATCCAATCTCTGACTGAGATGGTACGAGTTGGGTTTAAGTTACCTCCGGTTCAGGAGTCTGGACACTCCTGTTCTACTTTGGGATCCTTGCAACCTCAGCAAGTTTCCCAAGCTTTTCCTTTGCATCCTCTATTGGAGCAGGTGATCTACGCAGATTGGGATCATCCTGACAGGATATTCTTGCCTCCAAAAAGGTTTTTTATCTTATATCCAATGGAGGAAAAATTCAGGAAGAGATGGGGTACACCTTTGGTGGATGCCGCTATTTCTTCAGTGAATAAGAGTTTAACCTGCCCAGTGGATAATGCCCAGGTATTTAAGGATCCGGCCCATAAAAAGCTAGATTCCTTATTAAAAGCCTCCTTTGCGGTGGCTGGTGCAGCAGTTCAGCCAGCAGTTGCAGCTATTGGGATTTGTCAATCCCTAAAAGACCGTTTTAAAAGGTTAATTAACAATCTGCCTTGTCAGGAGGAACCTTCCGAGGAATTGTCGGAGCTTCCTCATGCTTTATGTTTTGCAGTGCACGCATTGAAAGACTCAATACAGCAGATGTCTCGTTTTGCGTTACTGTCCGTACATATGTGCAGGGTTTTGTGGCTAAAGAACTGGTCTGCTGAGACGCCATACAAGAGGCTACTTGCAGCTTTTCCATTCCATGCAGAATGCTTGTTTGGCGAAGATCTGGATAAATATATCCAAGAGATCTCTGGAGGAAAGAGTGCCCTGCTCCCTACTAAAGGGAGAGTTAAGCAACCCTCTTATAAAATTCCCAATGCTCCAGGACCTAGTGCTTTTTCCCCCAAGCGGTATCGACTGCCTCAGCCGTCAGGTTTGAAAAAACCTCAGGGTCAGAGGAAGCCCTGGAACCAAAAGCCAGCCAAGTCCAACTCCAAGTCAACCTTATAAAGGGATTCCCCCGCTCTCACGGGTGGGGGGGCAGGCGTCGGCTGTTTTTGGATGCATGGGAAGATCTGGTCCAAGACAGATGGGTTATTTCCACTATAACACAGGGTTACAGAATAGAGTTCCGGGAAAACCCTCCAAGCCGTTTTCTGTACTCAAGGGTCCCGTCGGATCCAGAGAAAAAGAAATGCCTATTCCTAGCCTTGCAGCATCTGCTGAAGCAGGGGGTAATTGTCAAGGTTCCGTACGAAGAAAGATTCAAGGGGTTTTACTCAAACCTTTTTACCGTG
The DNA here is from genome assembly GCA_037952925.1 of Lithobates clamitans. Lineage (NCBI taxonomy): Eukaryota > Metazoa > Chordata > Amphibia > Anura > Ranidae > Lithobates > Lithobates clamitans. The sequence goes on from JBBGZY010000744.1 coordinate 4,897,579, forward strand.
CCGAAACCAAATGGGGAAGTAAGGCCCATTTTGGACCTCAAGGCTCTCAACTTTTTTGTAAACGTCCGGTCCTTCCGTATGGTGTCGGTTCGTTCAATAATAAAATCTCTGAAAAAAGAAGATTATTTAGCGTCCATAGATATCAAGGACGCATGCCTTCATGTACCGATCTTCGATCCACATCAAAGGTTTCTGCGTTTCGCAGTAGAGGGTCGTCATTTTTAGTTTGTGGCACTACAATTCGGTCTAGCCACGGCCCCCAGGGTTTTCACAAAGATTCTGGCCCCGGTATTGGCGTCCCTAAGGTCCCAGAAGATCTTCGTGGTAGGTTATCTGGACAATCTTCTCTTGAGGGATTGCTCTTGCCCCATCCTTACGGTTGCTGAATTTGATGGCATGGCTATTGAGACCAGAATATTGAAAGACCGTGGTATCAGGTTCTCAGTCTTGTCTACTCTGATAAACGCTAGAAAGTCTGTTTCTAGAGCTATCTATTATAGAGTCTGGAAATTATGCATTTCTTGGTGTGAGGAAAGGAAGTGGAACCCTCGTAGGTATACGATTGGAAGAGTTCTGGCCTTTCTTTAAGCAGGAGTAGACTTGAAGCTGGCTTTAGGGACAATTAAAGGACAGATTTCGGCCTTATCGATATTTTTCCAAAGGCCAATTGCATCCCATTCCTTGGTACGAACCTTTGTTAAGGGAGTTACACACCTAAGGCCGCCGGTTAAGCCGCCTTTATGTCCCTGGGACCTAAATTTGGTCCTGTCAGCCTTACAGTATCAAACGTTTGAACCTATTGGACATATTCAGTTTGTCCTATTAACCAGGAAATTGGTTTTTTTTGGTGGCTATAACTTCAGCTAGAAGGGTGTCAGAATTGGCCGCTCTTTCTTGCAAAGAACCTTTTTTGATTCTTCATTAGGACAGAGTGGTCATGCGCTCTCGTCCGGATTTTTTACCAAAGGTAGTTTCCAAATTTCATTTGAATCAGGATATCATTCTACCTTCCTTTTTTCCAAACCCTAAAACTAGGGAGGAAAGGTCACTTCACTCGCTTGATGTGGTGAGGGCAATCAAAGTTTATTTAAAGATGTTAGCTTCTTTTCGGAAACGGACTGCCTTTTTGTCCTGCTGGAAGGTCCTAAAAAAGGACAGCCGGCAACAAGTTCAACTATATCCAGGTGGATTGGCCAAACTATTATCCAGGCGTATGGATTAAGGCACAAGGTTCCACCTTGGGATTTAAAAGCACACTCCACTAGAGGGGTTGGTTCTTCATGGGCAGTACGCCAACAGGTGTCTATGGCTCAGGTTTGCAAAGCGGCCGCTTGGTCTTCAGTTCATACGTTCACCAGGTTTTACCAGGTGGATGTTAGATCTCAAAAAGAGACTGTTTTTGGCCACAGCGTGTTGCAGGCAGCTTTATAGTCTCTGGCCCGTTGGGCTTAGGGATATGGTGTTCCCCCACCTCAGGTGCATTGCTTTAGGACATCCCAATTAGTCATTATTTTGGTGCTCTGTGTCCCGTGATGTACGATAAAGAAAAATTGATTTTTAATACAGCTTACCTGTAAAATCCTTTTCTTGAAGTGCATCACGGGACACAGAGGTCCCTCCCCTCTTTTCTGGGATCGTCACTGCTTGCTACAAAACTTAGGTATTTCCTGTATAGGAGGGGTTATATGGGAGGAACCGTCTTACTATTGGTTGCCAGTGTCCAATCACCTAAAGGTAGCGTATAACCCAATTAGTCATTATTATGGTGCTCTGTGTCCCGTGATGTACTTCAAGAAAAGGATTTTACAGGTAAGCTGTATTAAAAATCCATTATTTTTTTTTTTGGCCATATAGCAATTCTTGGCGTGTTTTTTGGACCATTCGTTTACGCTTTCTTTAACCACTTCAATACAGGGCACTTTCACCCCCTTCCTGCCCAGGCTAATTTTCAGCTTTCAGCGCTGTCACATTTTGTATGACAATTGCGCAGTCATGCAACACTGTACCCAAATGAAATTTTGATCATTTTTTTCACACAAATAGAGCTTTCTTTTGGTTGTATTTGATCACCTCTGCGGTTTTTATTTTTTGCGCTGTAAGCAAAAAATACCCTTTTGCTATAATAAATATCCCAATTTTTATCAAACAAATTTTTTCCTCAGTTTAGGCCGATATGTATTCTACATATTTTTGGTAAAAAATCGCAATAAGCGTATATTGATTGGTTTGCGCAGACGTTATAGCGCCTACAAAATAGGTTATTGATTTATGACATTTTTATTATTTTATTTTTTTTTACTAGTAATGGCGGTGATCTGTGATTTTTATCATGACTGTGACATTGCGGCGGACAGTTCGGACCCTTTTGACACTTTTTTTAAACCATTGACATTTACACAGCGATCAGTGCTATAAATAGCCACTGAATGCTGTATAAATGGCACTGGCAGAGAAGGGGTTAACACTAGGGGGTGATCAAGGGGTTAAATGTGTTCCCTGACTGTGTGTGCTAACTGTGGGGGGATAGGACTGACTGGGGGAGGAGACCGATTCACATTGTTCATTGTGAATTAGAGATTTTGTGAATTCTCATTGATAGTATGTGGACCCCTCTCCTTATGATACTTCACCCATTGATTCACCGGTTGGGCCTTGGTGATGCTTGGAGGACAATATGCAGTAATGTTCTTTTCTTTTAACTCCGGTTATTCATCTAAGGCGTACTCGCCTCTCCAAAGGTACTAACAATATATATGATATCGAAACTGTCTAGACAAGTATACGTTTACCATACGCACTATATGCATTATTTTAATGTTGTGTTTTCATTATAGAACAGAACTCCTTTTCCTAATATCAATGCACCCCTGAAGTTTAAAAAAAAAGTAATTTCGAAACGTGTTGGGTGTTCACATCTGAATTTCTTGTTTGGTGATTTTCAAATGGAAATCTGACTATATATAGTTACATAGTTACATAGTAGGTGAGGTTGAAAAAAGACACAAGTCCATCAAGTCCAACCTATGTGTGTGATTATGTGCCAGTATTACATTACATATCCCTGTATGTTGCGGTCATTCAGGTGATTATCTAATAGTTTCTTGAAGCTATCAATGCTCCCCGCTGAGACCACCGCCTGTGGAAGGGAATTCCACATCCTTGCCGCTCTTACAGTAAAGAACCCTCTACGTAGTTTTTTTTTTAAAGTTATCTTTATTAAAATTTTTAGGTGAGAACAAAAACATTACAGAGCCTATTGGGCATACCCAGGCTTGTTCACTACAACTACAAAACTAGATATAGAAAAAATGAGAAAAAAAAAAAAAGGGAGAGGAAAAAAAAACACACATAAACTGCTTAAACCACTGTACGCTCGACCACCTGTGTAGAAAATTCAAAGCAATGCTCCAATTCCACATATATCCCACAAAGCCCACCCTAGATTCTTGTGAAATAAAGTATACATTATATATACATAATTGCATTCCCCCCCTCCCCCTGACTATTGACCGAGCATCTCAGGAGTGTTATGAGATCGGAGATGCCACCTGGGTCATTCACGGTACTTAGTAGAACGTTACTAATCGTCCATCGAGTCTTCATTAGTGGAATTTTTTGGCACATCCACGTGACAGGTAAGTAGCCTTGTATAGTGGTAGAGCCGCATTCACTAACCTCTTCCAAAAATGTAATGAGGGTGCGGATGAGGCCCTCCATCTGAGTACTATCGACTTACGGGCATAATAAAGTAGTAATCCTAACAGGGTTCTAATAGTCCGGCTTGGGGCCAGGGGTTCCACAAGTCCCAGCAGACATACCTCTACAGACAGTGGTACAGGAACAGTGGGGACAGTCAAAATAAAATTGGTTACCTCAACCCAAAAAATTTCGATCTGAGGACAGCTCCAAATTATGTGTATGAAATCCGCTGAGGATGAGTTGCATCTCCAGCAGGAGGGAGGAATAGATGGATATATTTTGTGTAGATGCACGGGTGTGTAATATACCCTATGTACTATTTTAAATTGCACTAACTTGTCTCTAGCTGATACTAGCTGTGAAAAGGGACACTCCCACAGTTCCTCCCAATCTTCTGTGTCTAGTGTAGGGAAATCGATCACCCACTTTGCCTTAAGGTTTTCTAATCCCGTGTGTACATTAGGGAGTAACGCTTTATATATGGTGGATAAGGGCTTAGTTAGAGTTTCGTCCCTGAGCAGAGTTTCCAGATTTGAGGTGTAAAAGGCCACTTGGGCATGCTCAAACTGGGTGTTGAAGGCATGTCTAAGCTGCAGGAATCTAAACAAGTGAGAGTTGGGTAAATCATATTGTTGTTTCAACCCGTCAAAAGTCTGCATTCGGCCATCCAAACAGATCTGATTTATATATTTGATGCCCTTGCATGCCCATATATTAGGGTCAGGAATGGAGCCAAATTCTGACAATTGCGGGTTAAACCAAAGAGGGCTGTGTGGGGATATGTGTCCAGAAGGTATGGGGCGCATGGAATTTGCCACCGACCACGCTCGTATAACCGCTTTCATTGCCGTTGTAAGAGGGAAGGGAGCCCTAGGACCCCGGTAAAGTAAGTTCCGTAGTGCCTCGTATGACCCCAGATGTGCTGCTTCCAGAACCACTGCCGCATTGGACTCATCAGAGACCAGCCAGTTGTGGGCATGTGATAATAGAGCCGCCACGAAATAAGAATGGAGGTCAGGGCAAGCCAGACCTCCCTCCCCCCAAGGTCTCTGTAGCACCGCCAGCCTAAATCTCGGCTGACCGGTTCCCCAGAGAAAAGATAATAGAATGGTATTTATCAGGCAAAATACTTTTTTTGGAATCCAGATAGGGGCGTGTCTGAGAACATAGAGAAAAGCGGGCAGTAGTTTCATCTTGAATAAATTAATCCTCCCAATTAAAGAGAGGGGGAGATGTGCCCAAGCCTTCAGTCTTGTCCTCATCATTTGTATCAGTGGTTCAAAGTTAAGGGTATAATAATCAGAGGTAGATGTGGAAATGTGGATGCCTAGATATTTAATTTTGTCTGTCCATAATAAGGGAAGGTTGGGATCTGCTACGTCCTTTGCGGCTATATCTATCGGTAAGATTTGGGATTTTTCCCAGTTCACTTTGAGTCCCGAGCAACTATTGAAATTTGAAAGAATGGTCAGCGTCTCATGGAGGGATTGAGCAGGGTCATTCAAAAAAAGATGAGATCATCTGCGTATAAAGCCACTTTCTCATGTATGGATCCCACTTGTATGCCCCTAACCCCCTCTGCCTGTCTTAAGGCCGAAGCAAGTGGTTCCATCACCAAGGCAAACAAAGCCGGTGACAGCGGACAACCTTGTCTCGTACCTCTTCCCACCGAAAAAGGTGCTGACAGAGCACCATTAAGTTTTATCTGCGCTGTTGGGTTCTTATACAAAATATCGATCCACCTACGGAATTCTTCTCCAAAACCCATAACCTCAAGACCAGAAGACATATAAGGCCATGCCACCGAATCAAATGCCTTTTCAATATCTAGCGCAACCAATACCCTCGTGGAGGACTCAGTGGGAGGCAGCTGAAGATGTGTAAAGACTCTACGTAAATTTATATCTGTTGATTTCCCTGGCATGAAACCAGTCTGGTCTATATTAATCAGGGAGAATCGTCCGCAGTCTGGTCGCTAGTATTTTTGTCAAGATCTTGAGGTCATAGTTTAGCAAGGAGATCGGCCTATAGGAAGTACAGAGAGATATATCTTTGCCGGGCTTAGGAATGAGGACTATGTGTGCCTGGTACATAGAAAGGGGCAAGGACATCTGCCTTTTACTTTCAGAGAAGACCTTCAACAGTTTTGGTGCAACTAAAGAGGCATACATTCTGTACCATTCACCCGGCAGGCCATCTGGTCCCGGTGTTTTTACACTGGGGAACGAACAAATCGCTGCCTCTATCTCCTCGGTGGTAAAATCCTTGTCTAAAAATTCAAGATCCTCCTGTGAAAGAGTGGGTAGGTGCAGGGAATGTAAAAACTCCCTACGCCGGTCCTCAGGCCAGCCAGGGACTGTTTCATATAATTTTTCATAAAAGGATCTGAATTCATCCAAAATTTGCTCAGGAGTAGAAAGCACCTGACCATCCGAACCGCATATTTCTGACACCACTGTCTGCATTTTAGAGTCCGCAACTAAATTTGCTAGGAGTTTGCTGTTCTTGTCTCCGGACTCAAAGATCCTCCCCGCCAGAGATTTTAAATCCAGATGTGTGGCCGATGCAAGATGTAGAGACAATGCTCTTCTTGCTTCAGCTAGCTGGCTGAAGTGATCCCGAGTCGGGGAACCAGAACCTCTACGTAGTTTAAGGTTAAACCTCTTTTCTTCTAATTGTAATGAGTGGCCACGAGTCTTATTAAACTCTTCTGCGAAAGTTTTATCCCTATTGTGGGGTCACCAGTACAGTATTTGTAAATTGAAATCATATCCCCTCTCAAGCGTCTCTTCTCCAGAGAGAATAAGTTCAGTGCTCGCAACCTTTCCTCATAACTAAGATCCTCCAGACCCTTTATTAGCTTTGTTGCCCTTCTTTGTACTCGCTCCATTTCCAGTACATCCCTCCTGAGGACTGGTGCCCAGAACTGGACAGGATACTCCAGGTGCGGCCGGACCAGAGTCTTGTAGAGCGGGATATCCGCAAATTGTAAAATTTTTATATTTTGTAACAATAATAAAGGCTTAATCATAATTTAAACTTACTCCAAGTCAAAAATTTATTGTGCAATTTATTTGTTGCTGCTAAAAGTCCCACCATGAGTTTTTTTCTATTCAATCCTGTCTCAAAGATCTACAGACAATTCATTTCAACTTCATGGCTTGGTTTGTGCTCTGACATGCACTGTTAACTGTGAGACCTTTATATAGGCAGGTGTGTGCCTTTCCAAATCATGTCCAATCAACTGAACTTGCCACAGGTGGGCTCCAGAGTTGTAGAAACATCTCAGGCTGGGTTCACGCTGCTACGACTAAGCTCCGACATTGGGAGCACGTCGCATGACGTGTATAAATTAATGTTTCCCTACGACAGCCGTCTTAACTGGTCCGACTTTGAAAAAGGTTCCTGTGCCACTTTGGTCCAATTTTGATACTACTTCAGCCCATTGAATATCATTGAAGTCGGATCATCATCTTGGGGGTGTGGCCATCCGTTGTCATCTAGAGGCCCTGCCCCTTATGACATCACAGCCCCATCATGCCCCAGGTGGTGACGTCACAAGGAGCCAGGGCCTTCAGATGACGTCACTGGGTGGCCACACCCATGGACTATATAAGTAATGGCACACGGCGGACCCAGCATTACAGCGGGAGAGAGCAGCGAGAACATCAGAGGAAGAACAGAGGGAGAGGACAGTGGAAAGACCAGACCCAGCAGAGGGAGAAGACACGGTAGAGAGGAGAACCGTCAGAGGAGGGAGAAGAACCAAAGGAAGATGTCCTGAGCGGAGGGAGAAGAAACGGAGGATGAAGACATCGCTGGGGGGGGGGAGAAGAAACACCAGGGCAAATTTAATAAATTACTTTTTAAAAAACCTGTGTGCTGTTTTTATTTTTGACACCTTTTTTTTTTTTTTAGGTAATTGGGTAGGGGTACGTTGTACCCCCATACTTATTCACACAGGGTGGGGGCCGAGATCTGGGGTCCCTCTCGTTAAAGGAGGCTGCCAGATTCCGATAAGCCCCTCTGCCTGCAGACTCCAACAGCCGCTGGCCAGGGTTGTCTGGAAGAGGCCCTTGTCACCATCAACATAAGAACAAGGTTCTTTGGGGTGGGGGGGGTCGCAGGGCCCCCCTTGCCCCAAAGCACCCACCCCCCTATGTTGAGGACATGTGGCCTGGTATGTTTCGGAGGGTCACTCGCTCGTCCCCACCCCTCTTTGCTGACCTGCCAGGCTGCGTGCTCGGATAAGGGTCTGGTATGGATTTAGGGGGGACCCCACACAGTTTCTTTGGCGTGGGGGTTCCCCTTAAAATCAATACCAGACGAAGGGTCTGGTATGGTCTTGGAGAGGGAACCCTGTACCATTTTTTTTTTTTTATGTGTTTAATTTGGCGTGGAGTTTCCCCTAAAAATTCATACCAGGCACAAAGTTCCTGGTATGTCGGGATCCAAGTTGGATCCCGTTCATGGAACGACAGTTGTAACGTACCAGCGTGAACCCAGCCTCAAGCACGATCAGTGGAAACAGGATGCACCTAAACTCAATTTTGAGTGTCATGGCAAAGGCTGTGAATGTACATGTGATCTCTTTTTTTTTTTTTTTTTTTTTTTTTTTTTTTTCTTTTTTTTTTTATAAATTTGCTAAGATTTCAAACAAACCTTGACAATATGGGGTATTGTTTGTAGATTTTTGTGGAAAATAAATCCATTTTGGAAAAAGGCTGTAACACAGGGGTCTCAAACTGGTGGCCCTCCAGCTGTTGTGAAACATCAGTCCCACATCAGCCGCTGCCTGTGGGAGTCATGCTTGTGACGGTCAGCCTTGCAATGCCTCATGGGACTTGTAGTTTCACAACAGCTGGAGGGCCGCCAGTTTGAGACCCCTGCTGTAACATAACATAAAAGGATAAGGATAAAAAAGGATAAGTTCACTTTTTAAAAATATAAAATAAATGCACTTTTTTTTTTTTTTTTTTTGCCGGTAAAAAAATGTGCATTTTTTTTTTTTTTTTTGCAGGAGCCTGTAAAGCATTGCACCAGTGATCAGCAGATCGCTGGTGCCATGCAGGTCTTCTGCAGATCTGCCAATGTATCGGCTTGGGCTTGCTTGTACCTCATACGAGCAAGCCCATACATTCTGACAGTAAAACTCCGTTAACTCCCACTACAAGTGACCGAGTGACGTGGTCGGAGCCCCGCATGGCCGCGTCTTTTTTTAAATTGTGGCAGCGGACACAGGGAAAAGATCCTTGGTCTGCGGTCACAGCGGAGATGGGGGGGGGGGGTGCACGGGGGCCACTGAATATGGGTGTAACATTTTTTGAAAGGTGAACTTCTCCTTTAAAGCAAACATACTGTTTAATAAGTGATCCATGTTTGTTTAGGTTCATGTGTCTTTTCTGACTATACATCCCTTTTCTTTTAGTTATTTATTTAGTCCTTTTATTTATTACTTTATTATTTCCTGGTTTATTTTATACAGCATTATAATTCACCTCCAGTGAATGAATCTGTAGATGATCAATACATTATGAGAAAGCATGCTCAGATCTATCCTACTGAGGAGGAGCTTCAAGCTGTCCAGAAAACTGTATCGTTGTCTGAAAGAGCACTCAAACTTGTATCTGATTGCATTAGATGTGAATCTGATGAAAAAGACGCTAGGTAAATAAACATTTTCATTTTTTTTCTTCTATGTGTTTCATCTCTTTATACCTGTGTTTACATGTTGTATGTTAAAAATATTTTTCCAGTTCAGGGAACGGTCTTGGAAAGATATTTGCATTTGAGTCCATAGGTCTCTATACTTGCTTTTGCCATTATTCTTACTTTTGGAGTTTGAATTTCACATAATGCAGAATGGTGAGAGGATGAGTCAGAACACTTTAGAACTGCCGAAGTAAATTATGGAGGTGTGTCCTTAAGAGCTGTTCAAAGCCAGTGAGGGATTCAAATCGTTCATAAGATTTTAATAAAGTGAACCTTCACCTGAAAAGGGAAGTTCTGCTTTTTCTTCTCCTTCCCCTTCCTCTAGCACTTTTTCTTGTATTTTCGGGAGCGGGTGCCTAGATTTGATGGGTACCCGCTCCCCTAGATGCTCCGAGCAAATTTCTAACCCCCCCTGCCACAGGGGGCTGCAAGTCCATTAAAGTGGATGTAAACCCAATGTCATCCTTTCTAAACTACTGCCATAGGGGTTATCTATAAGGATGTACATGCCTCCTGCATGTATCTTACCTGTCAAATGTCTCCCCTCTCTCTGTTATTAGACCTGAAAAACTGCATATTCTGTGGGTGGGTCTGTTGTCCGGAGCTCGGTGGGTGGAGTCGTGATGTCAGTAGACTCCCCGCCCACCTCTACACTCCCCTTGTCAATATGCATTTTCTCTGTGTATTTCTAACACTGAACTTCTGCTATGATCTCTAACATCCAGTGAAAAGACAGGAAAGTAACCACATGACTTCAGCATGCCAATTAATGGTGAGGTGTGGAACAGCCAATCCTTGCAGAGCTGCTGAAGAAAGGAGTGGGGGAGGGAATTTAAAAATACTGCATGTCTTAGGCTAATGCACGAGATGTAAATCACCTGTCACTCACAGCAAGGGGGAGTATTTGACAAAGTTTTTCTGAGTTTGTCAAGAATTGTGTCACTGAACAATAAAAGGGGATTGCTCAGAGGTGGATTAACTCTGTGTGGCAAGACTGGGCTCAAATGATAGCAAATCTTATACTCTACAATATGACTAAAAAAAAAATTCGGGTTTACATCCACTTTAACAAAGTACAGCACAACTTGCGCTTGTGCAGTGGGGAGCTGGCTGTGAAGCCACGGTAACAGCCAGCTTCCCACATTCAATGTGGTGGCACCGGGGACCTGAAGACCAATGAAGAACTGGCCTGGGTGAGGAAAGCACTGGAACCCTGGACTGGTAAGTGCATGTTTATTAGTTTATTAGTGTTTATTAGTTTATAATTCAGCAGCTATAGTATTTGTAGCTGCTGTCTTTTAGTTATTTACTTTTTCCAGACTGAAGATCCTCTCAACTATCCTACGTAAACCTGGTAAAGTACTGCTGGAATGTAATACCAGGCACATCCAGATGCCTGTGCACCCGGTCAACTTACTCTATACAGCTTCCCAGGAATTCAACATTCTAGTATGGAAAAGTAGAAGGTTAATAGCATGACCCCCTTGCCTTGTACATCTCAGTGGTGGGCTAATAATTATAGAGCCTTGAAAAAGTATTCATACCCCTTGACATTTTCCACATTTTGTCATGTTACAGCCAAAAACGTAAACTTATTTTATTGGGATTTTATGTGATAGACTAACACAAAGTGGCACAAAATTGTGAAGTGGAAGGAAAATGATAAATGGTTTTCAAAATTTTTTACAAATAAATATCTGAAAAGTGTGGCGTGCATTTGTATTCAGCTCTCTTTACTCTGATACCCCTAACTAAAATCTAGTGGAATCAATTGCCTTTAGAAGTTACCCAATTAGTAAATGGAGTCCATCTGTGTATAATGAAATATCAGTATAAATACAGCTGTTCTGTGAAGCCCTCAGAGGTTTGTTCGAGAACCTTGGTGAACACACAGCATCATAAAGGCCAAGGAACACACCAGGCAGGTCAGAGATAAAGTTATGGAGAACACCAGGGTTAGGGTATGAAAACAATATCCCAAGCTTTGAACATCTAACGGAGCACTATTCAATCCACCACCTGAAAATGGGAAAGAGTATGGCACGACTGCAAACCTACCAGGACATTGCTGTCCACCTAAACTGACAGGACGGGCAAGGAGAGCATTAATCAGAGAAGCAGCCAAGAGGCCCATGGTAACTCTGGACGAGCTGCAGAGATCCACAGCTCAGGTGGGAGAATCTGTCCACAGGACAACTATTAGTCGTGCACTCCACAAATCTAGCCTTTATGGAAGAGTGCCAAAAAGGAAGCCATTGTTGAATGAAAGCCATAAGAAGTCCCGTTTGCAAGAAGCCTTGTGGGGGACAGAGCAAACATGTGGAAGAAGGTGCTCTGGTCAGATGAGACCAAAATTGAACTTTTTGGCCTAAAAGCAAAACGCTATGTGTGGCGGAAAACTAACACTGAAAATCACCCTGAACACCCCATCCCCACCATGAAACGTGGTGGTGGCAGCATCATGTTGTGGGAATGCTTTTCTTCATCAGGGCAGGGAAGCTGGTCAGAGTTGATGGGAAGATGGATGGAGCCAAATACAGGGCCATCTTGGAGCCCTTTCACACTGCCATCGCGGGGACGTCTGCTGTAAATAAAGCGCTGCTAGTTTTAGCGGCGATTTTTACCCCCGCTAGCGGCCGAATAAAGGGTTCAAAGCGCCACTGCCAAGGCGCTTTGCAGGCGCTTCGGCGGCACTGCCTATTAATTTCAATGGGCAGGGGCGCTTCAGGAGTGGTGTATACGCCGCTCCTAATGTGCCTCAAAGAAGCTGCTTGCAGGACTTTTTTTGATGTCCTGCCAGCGCAGCGCCCCTGTGTGAAAGCACTCGGGCTTTCACACTAGGATTGCATCTGAGGCTTTTTTTCAGGCACTTTACAGGTGCTTTTTTTTTAGCGCTAAAGCGCCTGAAAAATGCCTCCAGTGTGAAAGGGGTCGAAGAAGAAAACCTGTTGGTCTGCAAAAGACTTGAGACTGGGGCAGAGGTTCACCTTCTAGCAGGACAACAACGTTAAACATACAGCCAGAGCTACAATGGAGTGGTTTAGATCGAAGCATATTCATGTTTTGGAATGATCCAGTCAAAGTCCAGACCCATATCCAATTGACAATCTGTGGCAAGACTTGAAAACTGCTGTTCACAGATGCTCTCCATCCAATCTGACAAGGCTTGAACTAGATGTGCAAAGCTGGTAGAGACATACCCAAGACTTGCAGCTGTAATTGCAGCGAAAGAATTGACTTGGGGGCTGAATATAAATACACGTCTCACTTCAGATATATATTTGTACGAACTTTTAAAAACTGTTTATAATTTTATTTCCACTTCACAATTTTGTGCCACTTTGTGTTGATCTATCACATAAAATCCCAATAAAATACATTTGTTTTTGGTTGTAACATGACAAAATGTGGAAAATTTCAAGGGTATGAATACATTTTCAAGGCAATGTAGATGGGAAGAAGCAGAGCCAGACCATGTTAAAATTTGCATGGCAATTCAATTAGTACTCTAATTGAACTGGGATGGGAAGGGATTAGAGTAGAAAAACAGATTTGAACACTTTTGGCAACATCCTTGAAAAAAATATTGTCTTTAACTTATCTAGTCTTGACTATGTCTAGTGGGGACAAATCCGACCTCATCCCTGTGGATTAAGAATGGGAGAAACGGAGTTAGCCTTTTTGCCAGGATTTTGGTGAAAATTTTTTAGTCCGAATTTAACAATGCTAAAGGGCGATGGTTATCAGTGACAGACGGGTCTTTACCCGGTTTAGGGATGACTGCGATAAAGGCATGCAAAAAGTGGGAGTGGGGAGCTGGGCCTTTGATTAGGGAAGCGAATGGATTCAATGGGTATGGAGTTAAAATTTTGAAGGAAGGTCTTGTAATATGAATAGGGTAGACAGTCAGGACCAGGGGATTTGTGTGAAGGTAGATGGCGGACGACTACTTGCATTTCCTCCAGCATTTCAAATCGCATTTAGCTTAAATAAGTTGGTTGAAGATATGTTGGGCAGACTGAGAGATGAGAAAAAAAAGCATCAAATTTGTCTTGTGTATAGTTAAATTGGGAATCAGAATTTTAAACAATTGTAAAGCTTATGGTAAAAATCGCCAAAAACTTTAGACATGTGCAGGGACAGTAGGTCAACGTTCTGTCAGGTTGAAGCAAAAAATCAGGGATAGAGAGGGAAGGATGGGTCTAAGCCTGCGTACTAACATCCTATGGTGTTTATTGGCAAATTCATAACATTTTTCTTTAGACCATAATAGACTTAAAACCTTGCTCATAACCAGAGCTTTAATACAATTACGTAAAGAGACAACAGCATGTAGGCGATCCACCATTGGCGAAAGTAGTTAAGAAGAATCTGCTTTATGCAATTGTTCAAGACTTAAAGAATGTTGCAGATTGGCCTCTTTTCAGGCGAAATATGCCTATCAAAGGCCTTGTGTGCTTCTCAAAGGGTGGAGGCCTCAGATTATGTGCCATTGTTAAGTTGAAAAAATGTGTATATATATGTGTGTATATATAGCTACCAAGAGGTCCATGGTGCATAGGATAAAAAGTAAAAAAAAATCCAGAAGGGGGAGGGAAGAACTGATAGCAGTAATGTTAGAAACCATAACTAAGAACCGGTCAAAAAAGGACCTGAGAAAAACCTTGGTGTGAGGCCTGAGGATTAAAAAAACCTCAGGAAACCCAACCGAAGCCTAGGATAGTGAAGAGGAACATGGTGACCGCCAAGATCCAGTTAGGAAGTCCCGTCTTCTTCCATAGGACAGATGAACCAGGCTAATTATCCAGAAGTGTCATATCCAAGACGCTCAACATCAAGAACAGGAGAAATAAAATAAACGGGGAAACAAAATGCTAACAAGCAATTAGCCCATAGATTTGGAAAAGAAGAAACCCTTGTATAGGGAATTGGGACATGAAGATGGTATCATTTCCATCCATGTAGCCAGAAGCCGCAGAAATGTCTAGGCGATGTCATCAAGTAGGGTGCCTGGAGGAAGCGCGTTGGGGTGTAGAAGGGGCTTTCTGCGATTTCTGCCGAGCTGGCATCCAGATTTTTCCTGGAGTGTGAAGCGAATGTGGTGTGGAAAGGGGAGGCTGGAGATCTATCTCGGGGAGAGATGGGAGGCGGAGATTAGGTAGAAAAGCCTTACTTTCCTGTAAGTCTCACATAGAATATTGCACCCCATCTCTCAAAGTCAATAGGCAAAAAGGAAATCCCCAGCGATATGATTTGATGATTCTGTAGGTGAGAGGTAACTGGGCGTAGACTTCGTCTCTTGGCTATGGTAATAGGGGACAGGTCACTGGAGATCTGAATCTTATCCCCTTTAAAGTCCATGTAATATAAAGTAGTGAGTGTACAGCTTGTATAACAGAGTGTAAATTTGCTGTCCCCTCAAAATAACTCAACACACAGCCATTATTGTCTAAATCGCTGGCAACAAAAGTGAGTGCACCCCTTAGTGAAAATGTCCAATTTTGGCCCAATTATCCATTTTCCCTCCGCTGGTGTCATGTGACTCAGTATTACAGGGTCTCAGGTGTGAATGGGAAGCAGGTGTGAAGTTTGGTGTTATCGCTCTCACTTTCTCATACTGGTCACTGGAGGTTCAACATGGCACCTTATGGCAAAGAACTCTGAGGATCTGAAAAAAAGATTTGTTGCTCTACATAAAGCTGGCCTAGGCTAGAAGAAGATTGCCAAGACCCTGAAACTGAGCTGCAACATGGTGGCCAAGTATCAGGAACCATGCATCAGACCGAGACAGAAGTATAGTTAAATCAAACTTGTTTAATAATAATAATAAACTATAGTAGTCAAAACAAGCCAGAGTTCAGTAACCGGATCGGGTAGTCAGCCAAGCAAATGTCAGAGAGCCAGAGATAAATGTAGTAGTACAGCAAGCAGGATCAGGAGCCAGAAGGAATGTCAGCCGAGCAAGTCTTCAACAGGAATGCAGGAGAAACTCTCTGTGATGTTGACAAAGGCGAAGGCAGAGATCAAGTGAGCTGGACGGCTTTAAGTAGGCATGACTGACGAGCAGAATCAACAACAGCTGGGTAACTGTGGAGAAAGATGGGAGCTGGCAATTAGCCGACAGCTGAGCGGCCAGCTCAGAGAAGGAAGGGCTGAGCCCAGCCCTGACGGTACCCCCTCCTCAATGACCCCTCCCCCTCGGAGTACTACCGGGCTTGAGGGGAAAACGTCTATGGAAATCACGGACAGGGGCATGTACGTCCGAGGATGAGACCCAAGAGCGTTCCTCCGGACCATACCCCTTCCAATGCATCAGGTACTGTATGCACCCACGGAACCTACGGGAGTCAACAATGGATTGTACTTCATACTCCTCATGGTTCTCAACCTGTATAGGGTGAAGACGTGGCACCAAGGTAGTAAAGCGGTTGCAGACCAAAGGTTTCAATAAGAAGACATGAAACACATTTGAGATGCGAATACTAGTAGGAAGGTCCAAGGCGTAAGCCACTGGGTTAATCCTGCGAAGAATACGGAAAGGCCCAATAAACCGAGGTGCGAACTGCAAACAAGTAACATGAAGTCGGAGGTTGCGAGATGACAGCCAGACTGTCCCCAACCTGGTAGGAAGGCGCAGGCAGGTGTCTGCAGTCAGCATAGAGTCTGTACCTATCGTTAGCTTGTTGCAAAGCCTCCTGGACTTGTGCCCAAGTGGAACGAAGACAACGGAGATGTTCCTCTAACGCAGGAATACTCTGCGGAATTAACGAGTCAGGCAACATGGAAGGTTGGAAGCCATAATTCGTCATAAACGGAGACAATCGGGAAGCAGAATTCAAGGCACTGTTGTGAGCAAACTCTGCCCACGGTAATAGGTCTGACCAGTTGTTATGATGGTCAGAAATATACCAACGTAGGAATTGCTCCAAGGACTGATTGGCTCGTTCTGCAGCCCCATTAGACTGCGGGTGATACGCAGAGGAGAAAACAAGCTGAATTCCCAACTGTGTACAAAAGGCTCACCAGAACTGGGACACAAACTGACTACCCCTGTCCGAGACAATCACCTTGGGTAGCCCATGTAAGTGAAAGATCTCCCGAGCAGAAATGGAAGCCAGTTCCTTAGAAGTGGGCAACTTCTTAAGTGGAATACAATGACACATCTTTGAACCGGTCAACCACCATAAGGATAACAGTGTTGCCTTGGGAGTTGGGTAACTCCACAATAAAATCCATAGACTGGTGGGTCCAGGGCCTCTCTCCATTGGGTATGGGTTGTAGGAGGCCCACTGGAAGGTGTCGTGGAGTCTTACTCTGAGCACACACGGAACAGGCAGCTACGAAGGCGGTTTACATCAGCCCGTAGATCAGGCCACCAGAATTGTTGGAAAATGTCCCAAACGAGTTGATTCTTCCCAGGGTGGCCAGCTGCCTTGGGAGAATGGCAAGTCTGGAGCATGGCTGTACGGAGACTCTCTGGGACAAAGAAGTGGTCACAAGGTTTCTCAGGAGGAGCATGGACCTGAGCAGCAAGAATTTTGTCACCCAAAGGAGAAGTAAGACTGGTGCGAACCGTAGCCAGAATACGATCAGGAGGAATCACAGGAACCGGAACCGACTCCAACTTGGAAGTGGAGGAAAATTGTCGTGACAAGACGTCAGCCTTTACATTCTTAGTACCGGTTAAGAATGAGACTGTGATGTGAATGTAATTAAAACTCAACAAGAAAAGAGCCCATCGTGCCCTTCTGGGAGAGAGGCGCTTAGCCTCAGACAAGAATGTGAGATTCTTATGGTCAGTAAGAATGAGAACCGGCACAGTGGTACCTTCAAGGAGATGTCTCCATTCTTTCAGGGCTAAAATGATCGCCAAGAGATTTTCTCTTAGTTTCTGAAGCACACAACAGACATCTGTGTGGTGGCTTTCCGGGGACTTGGAAAATATGAGGATATCATCAAGATAAACCACCACACATAACTGCGACAAATCTCGGAGGACATCGTTGATAAATTCCTGGAAAACTGCCAGGGCATTACAAAGGCCAAAAGGCATTACAAGGTACTCATCATGGCCTGTTCTGGTATTAAACGCAGTTTTACACTCGTCGCCCTCCTTAATCCGCACAAGGTTGTATGCCCTTCTCAAATCAAGCTTTGTGAAAACCGTTGCTCCTTTGAGGCGGTCAAATAACTCTGTAATCCACTGAATCGGGTAGGCATTCTTAATCGTGAAACGATTGAGACCCCTATAATCAATACAAGGTCTCAGTTCACCGCTCTTCTTCTTCACAAAGAAGAAGCCAGCACCAGCAGGAGACAAGGATTTGCGGCTGAAACTGCAAGAAAGTGAGTCTGCAACATACTCCTCCATGGCCTTATCCTCCAAGACCGACAAAGGGTAAACCTGGCCAAGAGGGGGTATGACACTAGGTTGAAGGTCAATTGCGCCATCATAAGGCCGGTGTGGAGGCAAACTACCAGTTTGACCTTTGTCAAAGACATCGCTAAAATCACGGTACTCCTCCGGCAGGCAGGGGAGTGAAGAGGTGCACAAGACCTTGGCTACCTTCTGGAAGCACATCTTACTGCATTGTGGCGACCAGGAGAGAACCTCAGTACGGAGCCAATCAAAAGAGGGGTTGTGCCTCTGTAACCGAGGATAACCAATAACCAGCGATAACTTAGGTGAGGAAATAACTTGGAATTGGATTATCTCATGGTGAAGAGCCCCTACGGCCTTGGACAATGGAACCGTCCCATGAGTCACATGAGCAGGCTGTAGAGGTCTCCCGTCAAGAGCCTCAATGGCAAGTGGAGTGTCACGCAGCTGCAGCAGAATCGAGTGCTCCGATACAAAGGCAACATCAATGAACAGGCCTGCAGCCCCAGAGTCGATTAGAGCCTGTATCTCGATGGACGACTCAGCCCAAGAAAGGGTGACTGTAACCAGGGGCTTATCTTTCTGGATAACTGGGGACGAAACAACGACACCTAAGGTCTGTCCAGGACAGGACCTCAAGGTTCGGGCGTTCCCTGGACGAATAGGTCAAGACTTCAAAAAGTGATCTGCCTGGCCACAATAAAGGCACAATCTCTCCCTCCTCCTAAAGCTCTCATCTGCAGAGACGTGTGAAGCCCAAGTGCATGGGTTCTTCTTCACTGACCGACTCGGTACCAGGAGGCATGGGAGGTGAGGGAAGCACGGGTGGGACTGCAAAGCTCGGGGGCAGCCGTACAGGGGGCTTCCGCAAGCGCTCCTTAAAAAGGAGTCTCTCTGAGTCTGGAGTCAATGAGGATGGCAAACGTGATCGACCTCTCCAGCTCAGTGGGTATATCTCAGGCTGCTATCTCATCCTTGATGGAATCCGAGAGACAATGAGAAAAAGCAGCCACGAGGGCCTCATTGTTCCAAGCAACCTCTGCTGCCAGAGTATGAAATTCAATGGCGTAGTCGGCAACAGTTCTCGTACTCTGATGGACATGAGGCACCAGACATTCCTCTTATAGAGGTAATACTCGAGGCGGGTGCCTGCACAGAGACTGGCGCAGCAGAAGGGACGTCCTGCAACTCAGGTTGTACCGGAGCAGCCACAGTGGAAGTTTCCAGGTGAGCCGTGCGACTCGGGAGCGTTTGTAACACTATGGCAAACTGATCCATGCGGTGATCTTGCTCATTCAATCTGGAAAAAATATTACCAACAAGTGGATTGACTGTATCTGCTGAATTAATGGCCTTCGCCTACTATCAGGAACCATGAATCAGACCGAGACAGACGTATAATTAAATGACACTTGTTTAATAATAATAGAGTAAACAGAGTAAACGTAGTCAAAATAAGCCAGAGTTCAGTAACCGGATCGGGTAGTCAGCCAAGCAAATGTCAGAGAGCCAGAGATAAACGTAGTAGTACAGCAAGCAGGATCAGGATCCAGAAGGGACGTCAGTCGAGCAAGTCTTCACCAGGAACGCAGAAAAAAGTCTGTGATGCTGCGAAGGCAGAGATCAAGTGCGCTGGACGGCTTTAAGTAGGCATGACTGACGAGCAGAATCAACAACAGCTGGGAAACTGTGGAGAGAGATGGGAGCTGGCAATTAGCCGACAGCTGACCGGCCAACTGAGAGAAAGAAGGGCTGAGCCCAGCCCTGAATCCAAGACCATACAGCAGTTTAATAGGACAGGTTCCATTAAGAACAGGCCTTGCCATGGTTGACCTAAGAAGTTGAGTGCACATGCTCAGTGTCACATATCCAGAGGTTGTCTTTGGGAAATGGATGTATAAATGCTGCCAGCATTGCTGCAAAGGTTGAAGGAGTGGGGGGTCAGCCTGTCAGTGCTCAGACCATACACCACACACTGCATCAAATTAGCCATTTGCTGAAGACAAGCAGACTAAGGACATGGATTACTGGAACCATGTCCTGTGGGCTGATGAGACCAAGATAAACTTATTTGGTTCAAATGGTGTCAAGCGTGTGTGGCAGCAACCAGGTGAGGAGTACAAAGTCAAAGTGTGTCTTGCCTACATTCAAGCATGGTGGTGGAAGTGTCATGGTCTGGGGCTGCATGAGTGCTGCCAGCACTGGGGAGCTACAGTTCATTGAGAGAACCATGAATGCCAACACTTACAAGCAGAGCATGATCCCCCTCCCTTTCAGAGACTGGGCGGCAGGGCAGTATTCCAACATAACGACCCCAAACACATCTCCAAGACGACCACTGCCTTGCTAAAGAAGCTGAGGCTAAAGGTGATGGACTGGCCAGACCTATACCCTATTGAGCATCTGAAGGGCATCCTGAAACGGAAGGTGGAGGAGAGCAAGGTCTCTAACATTCACCAGCTCCTTGATGTTGTCATGGAGGAGTGGAAGAGGACTCCAGTGGCAACCTGTGAAGCTCTGGTGAATTCCATGCCCAAGAGGGTTAAGGCAGTGCTGGAAAATAATGGTGGCCACACAAAATATTGACACTTTGGGCCAAATTTGGACATTTTCATTTAGGGGTGTACTGACTTTTGTTGCCAGCAGTTTGGCCATTAATGGCTGTGTGTTGAGTTATTTTGAGGGGAGAGCAAATTTACACTGTTATACAAGCTGTACACTCACTACTTTACATTGTAGCATTACTTCAATGTTTTCACATGAAAAGATATAAGCCTGAATCATCGTCCTCCCGGGTCCCTCTTCGCTGCTTCTGGCCACTCCCTCCTGTTCAGTGCCCCCACAGCAAGCAGCTTGCTATGGGCACCCAAGCTGAGTCACAGCTCCGTGTATCCATTCAGTGTCAAAGTCAGCTAGCCAATTTCGCCGCTGCTGTCTCTCAGCCAATCAGGAAGGAGAATCTCGGACGGCTGAGACATTAGTGGACATCTCTGGACGGAGAGAGGGCTCAGGTAAGTATTAGGGAGTGCTGAGACAGCTGCTGCACACAGAAGGCTTTTTAACTTAATGCATAGAATCCATTAAGATAAAAAAAAAACCTTCTGCCTTTACAACCCCTTTTAAAAATGATTTCAAGGACTTATGTCCTATATTAAAGGAAAGCACCTCCAAAGTAGTGTTCTCAGAAATACCGCAAGCCACACTAGAGAGGCAGCAGGAGCTTTAAATATAAACAAGTGGCTGAGGAACTGGTGTAGGGAGGAGAGTTTTGGGTTCATGGAGAACTGGGCTGACTTCACAGTTGGTTACCAGCTCTACAGCAGTGATAGACTGCACCTAAATGGGCAGTGTGCAGCTCTTTTGGGGGAGAAGATGGCAAGAAGGTTGGTGAAATCTTAGTTTAGTATGTGTAGGAGAGGGATCAGTGAAAGGGTATACAGTGCAGTGAGCAAGGGTCAAAGTGTACCAATGGGGACAATGTCGAGGGGGGGCTCAAACCAGATGATAGAGCAGCTAAAGTATCAAAGATCAATTCATCATTCAGCAAGGCTGGATGAGTCTTGCTGTAACCCAAGAGCAGGCAAGGATAAAATATTATAAGTCTCAAGATCAGGCACATGGAGTTTATGCTGAACAGTAGTTCTGGAAAAATATGCATCAGTAGCTGCTGGGGTGGTAATGATAGTCTCTGATGACTGGGCACAATTTGTGATGCATTGTGGGGCTGCTATCCTCAGAGTTGAGCCAGCTCTGCACACAAACACAAGAAGGAAGGAAGAGGGGAAGCGCCACCTAAGTGCAGTATCACAGGGGGTTTATTAAAACAAAAGTAAGAAAAAGGAAGGCTTATCGTAAACTGGCTCGTCTGCCAGACGGTCCTGAGTCCTTACTCTTCCATGGTCCGACGGTTTCAGGTGGTGGAAGAAAGTTCCTGTGGTGTGTAGGAAGTCCACTTCAAACCAGCATGGAAGGCTCGGGCGGACGTGATGTCACCGGGGGGGACCGAGTGGCTGTAATACTGGATAGAAACAGGCTATGCGCTACTTCTGAAGGCCTGGGGTGGTACAAGAAGGCTCATGGTTTATATAGGGAGAAGTATGCAGTAACACTTGTGGAACTAGAGGGACCAGCGGCGCCGGCACAGGGATACAAGGCACCACAACAAGAGATGACTACAAAACATGGCACAATTGTAGTAATAAGCTGGCAGAGCAATTTGACAATGGTGATGAACTGGTAATTTTGACAATGCAAATTAAATAATATATAAATGACCCAAATGATATCAGACATGAAAAAATGGGAAGAGTATGATCCGAATAATATCAAACATGAGAAAATATGAGGGAAACAGTGTGAATAATGACATAAACAAAAAAATTATATGAAAGAAATTGAAATAATGCAAAAATTAAATTGACAGAAACATTTATAAAATAAAAATAATAATAAAACAAAAATAATGGTAAAAATAAAAAATAATAATAATAAAATTAAATAACTGCAAATGGTGGAAGGTTTTTACGAGGTAACTAATATTGTTAGGCTAAACTCGTCACTAAAAGTTACTTACTATAACCACCCCCAGGGGTCAAAGACACTGGCCATATAGGCCAGATTGTCTGGGGAGAAGGCTAGAAGGGTCTTGTGTGAAAAATAAATGGGTAAGCATGGTGAATAACAAAATACATTACATGAAACTGAATAATGACACTGTGGCATGTACTTGGCTGGGAAGCATGAGGTGTTTAAAGCAGGGTGTGGACTTCTGGTGGAAATCCAAAAAATGTCTGGGAACACTATGTTTGTCATTACCGTCTGGAAACGGTTTGGTGAGCACGGGAGGTTCATTGAAAAGAATGACAAACCGTGTTCCTAGGCATTTTTTGGATTTCCACCAGTGGGCTCCAGGTGTGAATAAATCGAGGCCATACCCAGTACGTTCCCTGTTGCTGAACATTTTAAACATCTGTGCCAGCAGGAAACATATTGGATCTATTCCTTAAATACAGTGTCTGGTGGTTTAAATGAAGATATAGAAAACACACACCCTTCTTTAAACACCTTATGCTTCCCAGCCACGTACATGCCACAGTGTCATTCAGTTTCATGTAATGTGTTTTTGTTATATTCACCATGCTTACCCATTTATTTTTCACACATTACATGAAACTGAATGACACTGTGGCATGTACGTGGCTGGGAAGCATAAGGTGTTTAAAGCAGGGTGTGTGTGTTTTCTATATCTTCATTTAAACCACCAGACACTGTATTTAAGGAATAGATCCAATATGTTTCCTGCTGGCACAGATGTTTAAAATGTTCAGCAACAGGGAACGTACTGGGTATGGCCTAGATTTATTCACACCTGGAGCCCACTGGTGGAAATCCAAAAAATGCCTAGGAACACGGTTTGTCATTATTCTTTTCAATGAACCTCCTGTGCTCACCAAACCGTTTCCAGACGGTAATGACAAACATAGTGTTCCCAGACATTTTTTGGATTTCCACCAGAAGTCCACACCCTGCTTTAAACACCTCATGCTTCCCAGCCAAGTACATGCCACAGTGTCATTATTCAGTTTCATGTAATGTATTTTGTTATTCACCAGGCTTATCCATTTTTCATTTATTTTTCCCACAGTGGACCCTTATGGTCTTCTCCCCGAATACTCGGGTCTATATAGCTAGTGTCTGACAATATTAGTTACCTTGTAGAAACCTTCCACCATTTGCAGTTATGTAATTTTATTTTTATTTTCATTTTTACTATTTTTGTTTTTGTTTTAGATTTTTTTTTTATTATTTTTATTCATTTTTCTGGTATTTTAATACATTTTTGCTTTATTTTCGTTTCTTTCATATCATTTTTTGTGTGTCATTATTCACACTGTTTCCCTCCCATTTTCTCATGTTTGATACTATTCGGGTCATACTCTTCCCATTTTTTTTAAGTCTGATATCATTTGGGTATTTATCTCTTGTTGTGCCTTGTGTCCCTTTACCGGCACCGCTATTCCCTCTAGTTCCACAAGTGTTACTGCACGCTTCTCCCTATATAAACCATGAGCCTGCAGTACCACCCCAGGCCTTGAAAAGTAGCGCGTAGCCTGTTTCTATCCTGTATTCCAGCCACTCACCCCCCAATCCCCCCGCCCCCTTGGTAAAGTCACGTCCGCCCGAGCGTTCCAGGCTGATTTGGAGTGGACCTTTCTTCACACCACAGGAACTTTCTTCCACCTCCATTGTGGACTAAGGACCTTCTGGCGGATACGATAAGCCTTCCTTTTTCTTACTACTTGTGTTTTTAACCGTTGTTTTAATAAACCCCCTGCGATACTGCACTTAAATGGTGCTGCCCCCTTCCTTTCTTCTTAAGGATGAAATAATATCAAGTGTACAAAAGTAAAAGTCATGTACATAAATGCTAGAAGTCTGGTTAATAAAATGGAAAAACTAGAACTTATGATACATGAGGAAGATTTTGACATTTCTGGTGTAATTGCCTATACATGTTAATATCCATTTATATTTTGTGCATTTAAGAATGTATCCATTTTTTTTTTTTTTTAAACAATCCATTGAGCAACCCATAACTATTCTTTTCCACATTTTCACAGCTCTTGCTGTGAAAAAACCTTTCCCTATGTAGAGGTCAAATCTTTTTTCCCTCTAGACAAAGACCATAAAATGAATAACACTGCATCAAGTTCACTAGAACCACTTCTGTTTTTAAACATGGTGGTCATATCCCCCCTTAATTGCCTTTTCTCGTGACAATAAATTCAGATTCAAAAAGGAAAAAAGGTATTCCTACACTGCAAGAAAGAGGCAAAGAACTTTGACGCAAGCTTGCAACAGCTGAACAGAATTTGACAAGTCCTCCACTAGTCCAGTGACAATTTACTATCAGGGCTGGTTCACACCACAAAAACACACTCCAGATCCGTTATGGATTCATTTTTGCATACGCATTTTCGATGTGTTCCAGATACTTTTTCTCCTGTTTTTTAGGGGTTTTTTTCACTGTACTGGAGTCTGGTGCATTTTTGATGCATTTCAGTGTGTTTTTGTGTGTTTTACTGCATTCCAGTACAGGAAAAATGCAGTATATAACCTACTTTCCATGCATTTTTGATGCAGAAAAAAAACGCACTGGACTGCACGTGGTGTGAACAGGCACTTAGAAAATAAATTCTGTTTCCCATTAAATCGGTTAGTTTCATAGTTCTCTTTTTTCACTGGGTAGACTGTTGGGTATTGACATAACAGATTCCATTCTTTTAGTCTAGTATATTCAGGTCTGATACTGGACACCACGTTGAGGAAATTTTTCCTTCTGAAAAAAAAAAGTTCAGAAGCTGCTGGCTCAGGTTAATCGTTCTGTGCCTTATGTAGTTTTCTTTTAAAGCCCAGTATCACACCAGGTTCATTCTGAGATAGACAAGTTGCCCTGTTTCATAGATACAGGGCAGCTGATAGGGGGGGACCACCAGTCCACCTGTAGGGGGCCCAGACAGGGAAGATGATTGATTCGGCGGCAGAACTATGTCCCGTGCAGCTCTCTGCAGCAGCTGGAAGCCTGTTTCTATCCCTTATCACCAGCCTTAAGCTGCTAGAGTGAAAGAAAAACGAGGCATTGTTCTGAAATTAATCCTCAGGGTCGGCATTCACATGTAAATCACCCACTATTTATATGTAAATCGTGCGGGCAGTTGTATGTAAATTAGATCAGCAACCCGCCGCAATTCTTATGCAAATCAAGCCTCCTCCTCTGCATGCCGCCCACCTAGAGGATGTAAACAGCCTCTTCTATGCCTATTGAGCCTGCCACCACATATTAGACTTGAAAAAAAAAAGGGGGGGGGGGGGTTTCCGGCGCTCCGCAACATGTGATGTCTAAGGTAAATAGTACAATGGTAGCTATAATAGCACATTAAAATAAGGCAGGTAAATTCTAGAATGAGGAGGCAGCCATCCTCAGAGGGTGTCCATTACCTCTGTTGATAATCAATGTTGAAAAAAGGAGGGGTGTGGAGGCGCCAACTGTGGTAGCTTGTTTATGCAAAAATAAAAGTTAGTGTAACAATTACACTTGCTGGTTCGCAGGGTGGAGGTGTTTCTTTGAGATGGAAAAGTGTCCTGGGATGTGCTGTTATCTTGATTCCGGCTCAGATTTCATTCCTTCAGGCGTCTGGGTGTGAAGTCTGTACACAGGCTGAACTGCTGCATCCAGTGCATGGAAAGCTCCACGCTGACCACTCTGGAGTGCAGAAGAGGAAATGACGTCACTGATGCACGGCAAACGTCCAGGCTGGTGTTGGGGATAATGCAGGGATAGTACAGCACATCCCAGGACACTTTTCCATCTCAAAGAAACACCTCCACCCTGCGAACCAGTAAGTGTAATTGTTACACTAACTTTTATTTTTGCATAAACAAGCTACCACAGTTGGCGCCTCCACACCCCTCCTTTTTTCAACATATTAGACTTGCAGAGTGGTTCAGCCTTGCTTCAGAGGTGATAAGAGTGAAGGGGTTTTTGCTTGGGAAGCAAAGGAGAGCAGGTAGAGTTGAGAGGTACACAGTGAAGGGATCACCATGGGTACAAAGATAAGCAGAGGGAGGGGTTTGTGTGCAAAGGTGCGCATAGGGGGCATGTAGAGGTAAACAAAGAAGAGGGTTTGAGGTGCAGAGGAGGTGTTTGAGGAGCAGAGTTGAATGGGAAGGAGGGGCTGAAGTGCAGAGGTTAGCAGAGTAGGGGTTTGGGGGGCAGAGGTTAGCAGAGTAGGGGTTTGGGGGGCAGAGGTTAGTAGAGGAGGGATTCGGGGAGCAGAGGTTAATAGAGGAGGGATTCGGGGAGCAGAGGTTAATAGAGGAGGGATTCGGGGGGCAGAGGTTAGTAGAGGAGGGGTTTAGGGAGCAGAGGTTAGCAGAGGATGGATTTGGGGTGAAGAGGCTAGAGTTAGAGGGATTTGGGGGGCAGAGGTTAGCAATCTCCATATACAGCCATTCTGACTTCACAAAGGTCCGTGTTACGCCTTATTGGGGTGATAGAGCAGATTTTGTCCGAAACTGACTGTATGGAGGAAGCCCTCTCAAATGTGTGAAGAGTGGCACCAATAAGAGCATGGGTCATTGCATTTAGGGATACATGTTCCCTGGATAGCCATGGGACATAGCGTAAGTCAGAGTTCGAGATCAGGTTTTCACCACCTCTAGTGGTAAAGAGACATTTAGGGCAAAAGATTTAGAATAATTTAATTTTCAGGTTGGGGAGGAGTTTGAAACGTTCAAGGACTTGCAGGAGGTTAGGTAAAGATGTTAACGGCGAGGAAAGGAACAGCAGAACATTGTCCGCAAAAGCTGCAATCTTGAATTCATGATCCCTCACATGTATACCCCTAATTAGCCCAGATGCACCGGAGGAGGGGTTCAAGCATGAGGATATAGAGCAAGGGAGAGAGGGGGCAGCCTTGTCTGGTTCTGGATGGAGAAGGCGTCCGACAAGCGACCATTGACCTTGACTTTCACGCTAGGGTTAGCAAATAGGGATATAATAAAGGCTCGTATGCATGACCCGAGCCCCAGGAAGCCCAGAACCGCGTCCATATAGTCCCAGGCCACTCTGTCGAATGCCGCCTTAGCGTCCATTTCCAGAAAGAAGCCCTCTTGTTGGGTAGATGTAAGCCAGTGGTGCGGGTTCAGGGCTTTAATAGTGTTGTCACTAGCCTCCCTACCAGGGACAAACCCTACTTGATCTAGACCGACCCATGCAGGTACGTGGAATGATAGACGGGTTGCAAGGATTTTGGCAAAGAGAGATCGGGCAGTAACTAGCGACATTTGTAGGATTTTTCCCTTCTTTGGAGATCACAGAAATATAAGCTTCTAGCAGCCTCTCCAATCCGCAGGGATTAGTTGAAAGCGAGTTAAATGCCTTAAGGAAGCTTGGTGTTAGTATGTCAGAAAAGCTCTTCTAGTATTGAGCCGTAAAGCCATCTGGGCCTGGGCTCTTGCCCGGCTTCGTTGTTTTCAGTGCCGCCAGAAATTCTGATGACAGTGGAGCTTCTAGAGCCTGGGAGTCAGCAACCGCTAAGGCCGAGGGGCTATAGTAGCTCAAGAAATCTCGTATTAGGGTAGCCCCTGTAGAAGGGGGGATGGGATCTGAGTTCCCTGACTGGAGATTATAAAGATTGTTATAGAAGCACTGAAACTGGTGAGCAATGTCTTCATTCTTAGAGTGAATCTTACCCGTGGCATCAACAATATGATGAATTGTGGAATTAAGTTTATGCTGCTAAGTGACCCTGACAAGTAGTCTGCCTGGTTTGTTCCCCTTTTCATAGAATAGTCTTTGTGTTAAGATATTGCGATGGCGCGCCTTTTTAAACAGTTCTTCTGATAAAAGCAATCGCAATTCCACTAGTTCCTGCTATGTCTTGATCGCTTGCGAAGGTTTGTTGACCTTCCAAAGAGCGTATCTTGGTAGAGAGTGACCAAACTAATGCTTGGTGTTCCCTCTTTTTCCGCGCAGAGATGGATAGCAGTTGGCCTCTGACACTTGTGGGCCTCCCATTGTGTCATGGGGGAGACATCTGGTGTGTCATTACAAAGGAAAAAGTCCCTGATCTCCTGACTCAGGACAGCGGCATCGCCAGGATCTGCGAGAATAGATGCGTCCAACCGACAGAGTTTAGTAGAAGTGACCTTATCTGGAAATATCAGGGTGAGTGTAATAGGATAATGATCTGATAGTACCATGCTTTCGATAGAAGGGTCATGAAGATAAGACAAGTCTGGGTTATAAAGAAATAATCTATCCTCATATACTTATTGTAAGGCGGGGAAACGAAAGTGTAGTCCCTGTCTTGGGGATATAGGGTTTTCCAAGTGTCATGTAGGGTGAGGGAGGCCAACTGGAGTTTGATTTGGCGGAGGGCAAAAAAGGGAAGGCAGGAGGTCCCCGTAGAGGAGTCTGACAGAGGGTCCAGGGGGATATTAAAGTCACCTCCCAGTATCAGGAGCCCGACTGGAAAAGTGTTTTTCGTTATGACCTCTCGCAAAAAGGCGACCTGTTTTGAATTGGGGCAATACACATTAGCTAATATAACTGGCTTGTAGTTCCACTTGCCGTTCAGGAATAAAAATCTTCCTGCTGGATCTAGTAGCTGATCAGTGATGTCAAGGTGGAAGGTTTTGGAAAGCAGGATTGAGGCACTTTTGGATTTGGACTTGGGACAGGAGGCATGAAATGCTGTGGGAAAGTGATAATTATTAAAGCGTGGGACCATCCCTGATTTAAAATGCGTTTCTTGGAAGAAAAGGACCTGTGCCTTTTGTCTGTGTGCTTCTGCTAGGATACTGCTGTGTTTTTCTGGGACGTTTAGTCCTTTAGCATTAAGCGAGTAGACTTTGAGAGAGGAGCTGAGCATGGTGAGTTGTGTGCCATGATTGACTCTAAAAAAATAATCTATAAGCCGGGTCTTTATATGGACAACCAGAGTACTGTATGACTGTAGAGGGCAGTTGGGGGGGGGGGTGAGAAAAGGCAGGAGAGGAGAGGAAAAAAAAGGGGGGGCTATAGGAGGAAAAAATAAGACCAATGAGTTATCCTGGGCCTTGTCTGTGAGGAGAGGGGAAAACTCGCAGTAGGAGGTTCACTCACAAAAACAGGAACACCGAAATCAACTACCGGAGGTGGGAGCAGACCTGCTGATCCACCTAGTTGGGAGGGGGTAGGGTAATGTACGGGAAGGTGTGCCAGATAAGTTCAAAGGGGAACCTGCCACTCTGAAGTGGGAGAGAGTTCTAACACTAGGAAACTAATTAACATTGATCAACTAAGGAATGCAACAGTAAAACAAAAATTTGTGGAAAGGCTTCAGCAGTCTGGGTCAGGAAGAACAGAGAAGAACCCCGTCCAAGAAGGAGGTTCCGGTCTTGTTCCTCTCCTTACGCTGTAATAATAAAAGGAGTTGCTTGTAAAGGAGACCAAACCGCCTGGGTTACTGGGGTGCTTGTTCTCTGGGGAGAGCCACGCAATTAAGGTTTAAGGGCCTATGATAGTACAAAAGCATGTCCCCAGCAACCCAGACTAATACACACAGAAACCTAAAACCGTGACATATACCACATTTCTATAAGATTTAACCATAATCTTCTGAGATGTTATAGTCTCAGTTCGCCCCTTTGGGCGCAGTGAAGGAGAATCAAACAGAAGGAAATGGAAATGTTTCTAGGTCAAGTAGCAGGGCTCACCCACCTAGACCCCCAGCGGGCTCCTAAACCAGTGACGCCGAGGCCTCGGATCATCTCCCATGAGCAGCGGACTGAAATCGGCCCTGAAGAAAAACCCTGGTACCCGACCTGAGACCCTAATGGGGCATTGCCCACCAACAGGGGAAACCTGCAGGCCCCTCTAGGGGTCACAGAGCTGCTAGGTTCCCTATAGGATATTTGGCTAAGATATACAGAGCATCAAATGTGTATTCAAGTATTACACCCATATAAACGTCATCATTAGTCGCCTGGATAACAAGCTTAGACTTTTTCCTCATGTTAGGTATACTTATCGTCTGTATGCAATAAAAGAGGCATATTGTGAAAACGACCAAGTCCCCCAGTCATCCTCAATTCGTGGTGGTGAATGTTCTCGAACTCAGCGCAGTGAGAGGGTGTCCTGAAAAAAAAAAAAAGGTGCTAAAACAGGTACAGAAAGGCACAATTTCGTTTGGGACACTCCTTAAGGCTTATGAGGTCAGAGTGCTGTAACAGTTGGCAAATAGACGGAGAGTGAAATTGAAAGACCACCGTATGGCAAAACTGCAGTTTTCTCCCAGGAGCCAAAAAGAGCTGGGCATACATAGATAGGAAATGTCATAGATAGGAAATGTCTATGCCAGGCACAGTTTACATGTGCTTACAATAACTAGCAGTCTAGCATCATATACAGGCTCAGAAGCAACAGCAGTGATATGTAAAGGTCTCACCACTCTGGGAGGACTGAGCAGTGGGGGGGTCTCGGATCTGAAACTGAAGCTTAGCAGAAAGCCCTGTACGCAGGTTGGCAACAGAAGGAAAGGACAAAACTGTTCACTGGTGAACATAAATCCAGGTGAAAGGGTGGCATGCAAAGCATTCTGTGCAGCGTTTAGTGATCCATTCTCCGCCGGACAGCTGAGGGAGAAGATCTTGGACTGCGGTCTGTAACCATGGCATCTGGAATGAATCGGTGGAGGAGCTGCGGCGTCTATGTCTGTGACGTCGGGATCGTGTGGTCATCTCTTGCTGGGTGGGGATCCAGGGTTCTGGCTGCAGGAAAGAGCTAAACCAGTCTGGAATGGAAACTGTCTGAATGCCCAAAGTGTCACAAAAAGGTTGTAGCTCCATTGACGTGCTCAGGGAGGCCATACGGTTACCCACGGTTTCTGTCAGACAGAAGGGAAACTTCCAGCGGTATATAATGTGTCTGTCCCTTAGGACAGTGAGAAGGGGGCGCAAGTATCTTCTATGTTGCAGTGTGATAGTGGATAAGTCCTGGAAGGTCTGTATGGGGTGACTGTCATTTTACAATTGCCCCTGGTTGTGGGCCTGGCACAGTATGTCCTCCTTTTGAGTAAAATTAACAAGGCAGCATACAGTATCCATAGTTGGGTCAGTGTCCCGGCCTCTAGGTCTGAGCGCCCTGTGACAACGCTCCATTTCTATGGCAGAGTCTGGCATTCTGCCCAGTAAAGTGTTACAGATGGCCCACACTACCTTCTGAAGCTGCGGTCCATCCACCGACTCCGGGATCCCCCTGAATCTTAACCACTTGTTGATCGGCTCACGCTGATGTACGTCGGCAGAATGGCACATACAGGCATATTAACGTACCTGTACGACGCGGCATTGTGGGCGCACGCACCCGCCACGAGCTCCATGAGTGTGATCGCGGGTCCTGCGGACTCTGTCCATGGGGATACCCGTGATCGTCTCACGGAGAGCAAGAACGGGGAAATGCTGATGTAAACAAGCATTTCTCCATTCTTCCTAGTGACAGGACACTTGATCACAGCTCCCTGTGATCGGGAGCGGTGATCAGTGTCATGACACACGTAGCCCCCCCCCCACAGTTAGAACTCATCCCCAGGACACACTTAACCCCTGCAACTACTGGTTAACCCCTTCACTGACAGTCACATTTACACAGTAATCGGTGCATTTTTAATCACACTGATCGCTGTATAAATGTGAATGGTCCCAAAATAATGCCAAAAGTGTCTGATCTGTCCGCCATAATGTCAGTCACAATAAAAATTGCACATCGCTGCCAATACTAGTAAAAAAATGTTATTATTAAAAATGCCATAAAACTATCCCCTATTTTGTAGACGCTATAACTTTTGTGCAAACCAATCAATAAACGCTTATTGAGATTTTTTTTAACCAAAAATATGTAGAAGAATACGTGGTATAATATAAGAAATCAGCCTAAACTGAGGAAAAAAAATGTTTTTTAATATATTTTTTGGGGATGTGTTTTTTAAAAATTGTCGCTCTTTTTTTGTTTATAGCACAAAAAATAAAAACCGCAGAGGTGATCAAATACCAGCAAAAGAAATCTCTATTTGTGGGGAAAAAAGTACGTCAATTTTGTTAAGGACCACGTCGCAGGGCCGTGCAATTGTCAGTTAAAGCTACGCAGTGCCGAATCGCAAAAAGTGTTCTGATCTTTTTGCCAGCCAAATGGTCCGGGCTGAAGTGGTTAAATTGCGCCTCCGACCCCTGTTGTCAAGATCCTCCATGTGACCATGCATGTCGATCAGATGCTGGGCATGGACACTGGTGACTTGCTGTATCTGCTGTATGGCGGCCCCGTGCGTCATGGCCGCCAACTCCACGTGTTCGAGGCGGGATGCCACAGTTCTGAGGTCCGTTTTTTAAGGCCGGTTTTAAGGTCCGAGATCACCGCTGAGAGAATATTCTTGATATCCATCGCCACCATTTGTAAGTCAGCCAGGTTGAGGAGCAGTGAAGGCTGAGAGCTGTGAGCTGCATGCGTTCGGGTGTCCTGAGGGATACAGTTTGCTGGCGTGACTCGCAGCGTTGCTGTCTGAGGTCTGCCTAAGGGCCTGGGATTCTGCCTGAGATTGGAATATCGCCGGTATAGTCCGGCTGAGCCGTGGGGTCGGGTCTGCCTGAGAGCGGGTGGTTGAGGAGCTTCTCCCAGCCATCTCCTTTCTCTGTCCAGGAAGCCTGTCCGCCTATGAAAGCTAAAGTTGCAGCCCTAGCAGTCAAAGCACACGATTTAAGCTGGCATCATGGTCTAGTGCTAGGCCACGCCCCCTGGCCTATTACTATTTTATGCCCGTAAGGCAATATTGTTAAAATGGAAGCAACCGGAGGGTCCCTCCTTAAATTTTTGGAAAGGTCTGGTAAATTCCGCAATCCCCCTATATAAAATGACTTACCGTATATACTCGAGTATAAGTCGAATTTTTCAGCACATTTTTTTGTGCTGAAAGTGCCCCCCTCGACTTATACTCGAGTCAAGCACTTTTCTGCAGCAAAAAATTTCATTTTCCGAACTGATTTTGGGGCCCCGTATCTCAGGGCCACTTGGTGCTAGGAACCCCAAAGTTGGTGTGCAAACCCAGTGGAACTGGTACCATAACATATCCAAAGCTGGGGTTCCTAGCACTAAGTGGCCCTGAGATACGGGGCCCCAAACCCGGTTCGGAAAATGTAATTCTCTGCTGCAGAAAAGTGCTTGACATTTTCTGAACTGATTTTTGGGGCCCTGTATCTCAGGGCCACTTGGTGCTAGAAACCCCAGCTTTGGAAATTTTATGGTGCTAGTTCCACTTGGTTTGCACACCAAATATGGGGTTCTTAGCACTAAGTGGCCCTGAGATACGGGGCCACAAATTCGGTCAACTGTGTCCATCTGCAGCAATGTCATTTCGGGACCCTTTGGGTTCAGAGACCCCAAATTTTGGCTGCAGCTAGGGGGCATCTAGGAACCCTTAACTACCGAGTTTGAAGTTTAGGGGACCTATGGCTGCAAATGGGCACAGTGATGCTGCAAATGGGCATTGTTGACCCTCTTTTTTATTTACAGTAGCTGTGCATTTCTCACCCTCGTCTTATACTCGGGTCAATAAGTTTTTCCCATTTTTTTTGTGGTAAATTAGGGCCTCGACTTATACTCGAGTATATACGGTACTACTCCCGTGGATGCACTGCTAAGTTTGATAAAGTGTGGAAAATTTGGCTGGAATCTCGGTTTACTAATGCTACCCAATAGTTATGGCTGACCCAGATGGTCCCTGAATACTATCTGTTATACTCTTGCCAGTTAAGTCTCGCATCTTTTCTCCATTGAACCCCCCAATATCCTAAACCCAGTGCACAAGCCCTCCCCTCGTATTGTATTCTTAATGTAGTGTTGCACATTGATTTTCTATTTGAATTACTTATTCCTATAAGTTGAAGAGTAGCCCAAATTTTTGTAGGTTGGTATTACACCTTGTTAGGTTGTTGATCTTTAATTTTCTTTGTTTGTATTTCTTTGAGCTGGGAAATTCCCAGGGGCTCTGTATTGTAACAAGTTTTCCTCTTCTTTGGAAATGACAATTAAAAGAATTAACAAACAAAAAAAACAGCATTTAATCAATAGACCAAGTTCCATCACTGTATCGCACAACACCTAAAGACTTATAGCCATGGCATCCACAAGTATATCCTGCATTGATGTGAAAGTCATATAGAAGAACATGACTGACATGTACACACTGAGAAGATGGCACAAACTGGTAGGCACATAATTACTATGAGGTGGGGGGTAAAACGGAAACCTCATATGGTGTAGAGCAAGGGTCAGCATCCTGTAGATTACGATCTATCAGTAGATCACAGACAGGTGACTGGTAGATTGCGGTCTGGGCTTGCTGACCCGCCATTCCAGAGCATCAAACAGACTGCAATGCAGAGGAACTACTGGTAAAGTTGGAGCTGTAGTCAGGAGCAAGAGCCACTTAAGTCAATGACTCCTCCTGTAGTGCTGGCTCCTGTCCCATATGGAGTGATACCAACTGCACTCCACCTCTTATCCTGGCTAGCAGTGTCCAGAGTCGTGCGAGCAGCAGGAAAGAAGATATCTTCAGGTCAGTGTGAAGCAATACACTGGCCATATTAGTATAGGACTGCCTTCACATTGGTACACTGTGGTTTTTCCACACCGTGGATGCAGTGCAGTGTACCTTCAGCTTTCCTGCGGGTTTGCTTCGCTTAGCCATAGACTTCTATTATATCCTGCTGTTTTATCTCCCCCCAACTTTACGTGTGAACAAGCCCTAAGGGTGCTGCTGCCTAATGCAACTAAGGGCTCATTCACAAGTGCAGCAGGCACTGCTGCTCCTCTGAAAAGCGGCTGGAGTGTTTGTGTTGACAGATGGTGAGGAGGCGATATGTTGCCTCCTCACCACCTGATTTAAATCTATGATTGCCGTGCAGTGAATGCAATTGTGACACGGGGTTGTACAGCAATTAGGGGTTTAAATCAGATGTGAGGAGGCGACACTGCCCGGCGATCGTTGATTTCTCCTATGTTGCTCAGGTAGGTCTCCACCACTTAAAGGTTGCCTACCCCTGGTGTAGAGCAACCATGCCTAGACCTCAGAGTCGTACCGAATGGTCGAAGCATACAGATAACATTTTCCTTGATTTTAGAGATAAAATTTGACACACTGGGTGTCCAGGAAAGGGGGAAGAAGAAAAAAAGGAAGGGAAGGTTGGGGGCATCGGCAAGGTCAAAGGATCAAAATGTCAGACTCCCATAGAAGAGTAATCTCGATTCTTGAATAGGTGAAATAATCATCTGAGAAATAGAAAAAATTTCATTATAGCCAACATGTGTTGTGTTCCTTCATCTTGTTCTTGAGGGCAGCAGTCAGGTGTTCCATCTGTTAAATATTGTTCACTCTGGCAAACCATTGGGACATAGTAGGTGGGAATTTTTGTTTCCACATGCTGGGGATGCATGCTGTGGTGAAGACTTACTGTATCTCTTACTGGACATAGAAGTTGAAGTGGATGTGAATCCAAAAACCATTTTTAATTAAGGTTTGCACCTTGTACTGTATAGGCTTTCATGTCATCTGTGCCCAGTTTTGCCACAAAGAGTTAATCCAGCACTGAGCAGTGCTCTTATCTTTTTTTCGGTGAGATAAAAATGTCAGAGAAATAGATGTCCTTTCTCCCCCTTGATGTGAGTGACAGGTAATTTCTTTATCTCATGCAGGAGCAAGCCTGAGAGGGGCATTTTGTGTACTTTCCCAACATCATCATCCCCCTCTCTCAGCATCTCACAGCTATTACCACAGCTCTCCACTACAGCCTGTGTTGTGTAGCACATGCGCAGGAGTCACAGGGGGGCCGTGAGCGCGCACAGCTTATGCCCAGAAAGCGCTCTGTGTCCCCTGTGCGCACACTTCACTCATAACAAGCGCAAGGTTCGTCCTTGCAAAGCTGCCTGTCCAAAGGGGAGTGTAGAGGTGGGCGGGGAGTCTAGTGACATCACGATTCCACCCACTGAGCTCCAGGACATAGCCCCACCCATGGATTTCAGAGATTTGCGGGGCTCGGCGTGCAGAAGGGGGTGATTTTTAAAAGGTAGGGATACATGCAGGAGGAATGTATATAAATATACTTTTGAAAGATGGCAATAGTTGATTATTATGAGTAGTGGGTTTACATCCACTTTAAATTAAGCAGCACTGCAGCCGGGTTTTCAAAGAGAGAAATGTCAATTAGTTTGTCAGTACCTTTTTCTTCTTAAGAAGGTTAAGGTTGTTAGGACCCAAGCATTCCTTTTTTGCCTAAGATTGTGTCTTCCTTCCACATAAACTCTGACCCATCTTAAGGAAAATTTAAAAGAAGGTAAATTCCCATTTTAACATTCTATGTGGTCCAGAAACGGTTTTTTTGGCTTCTAGCGTGACTATCTCTAGATGTATTTGCTTAATCATATCCTAGGTTTAAGCTTTGAAGAATTTCCCTTTCCTGTACTGCTTTTAGATGGCTTGCAGGTTACAGAATATTCAGAGCTGCGACCATCAAGGAATGATGAGGAAAATTGGATTTTGTACTAACTAGACAATCCATTTTTCTAATGTTCGTTCATGGACACGGCTCTGTTCTTTACTAGCTACCCTTTTAGTTGGCCTATTGCCATCAGCTTTGGTGCAAGAAAGCGCTTCTTCCTTTTGTTCAACTGCTTTGCTACATCTGTGGCTGCACAGGGAAGAGGTTATACTTGAGTTTTACTTTTTCAAGTTAGTGTCCAAAACTTCATGTAGATCTTAGCATAACCTGCAGGTTACAGAACATTTAGAGCCATGTCCCTCATTGAACAATGTAGAAAAAGGATTTTACACTAAGTACTAAAATACATTTTCTCGAATCGTCTTCCAGGGCAGCATCCGAGAGATAGGCTCCTCCTCCCTAAAACAGGAAACACATTAGTCCACCATTATAAATTTCACAGTCTTACCTGTGTGCCTCAGTTGTTTTGTGTTTCCTCCGGACCCACAGGAGCTGCAAAAACGTTTGTTATTTTATTTTCACCTGTCTCTGTGCTTGTTGCAGGAGACCCCCTGCCAGCATCCCATACAGCCCAAGGGGCTTTGGGAGGGCGAGCAGGCGCAGCACTGGGCAACATTGCTCAAAGCCTGAGATTTCGCCCCTACTGAGGGGTCTGCAATCATCCCCCCAGGCTGCAGGAGGACTCTGTCATCCCCACCCCATGCCGCTGTTTAGGCCTGTGTATGCTTCTGCAAGCACCCCCCTCTGGCTTTCCGCAGAATCTGGAGCCCGCCAGGGGGGATGGATACATGCACAGATGGGCGCCCCCCCCCTCGCCGTCGCCGCCGAAAACCTCAGCAACAGAGGATCTAGGAGGGAGGGTATTGTACCTTCTAATCAGGTCCCTGGTGGCCGCAGCTGTCTCCCCAAACGAATCCGCCGCTCTCCGGGCGGCGCAGCGGCGTCCTCACCGCCACAGGCCGCTACAGGAAGCCGGGGGTGTACCAAGATGGCGCCGAGGAGGTTCCGCTTCCGGGTTGGGAGCCATTTTCCCGTAGTCTATCTACTGCGGAGATAGAGCAGGTCGTACAGGACACCTAGGGGCGGGAATTTAAAAAAAAAAAGAAAGGAGAAAGAAAACAAAGATCAGAATACAAATAGCAAATTTGTTTAATGATACCCTATACTACCAGCACGGTTACTCTACAATACAGCGGCATGTGCAGGTGTGTCCACCAACCTGCACGGGGTCAGCCGGGGGCGGGGGCGGGGCCGGAGCTTATGCAGGAAGCAGATAAAAAGGCCTCTAAGCAGAGGATCCTGGTGGCTGATCATGTCTGACGCTTCCCCACCCTGCCCTGCAGATCCTGCAAGTCAGGACAGCTCCAAGGTAAGCCAGAATACTCTTGAATTATCTCTGTCTTAACCTCTTTACAAAACTGCCTATCTACAGGCAGTTTTTCTTTTGACCACCTATCTCATGGGGTTTTTTGTTCTCTATGCTTGCTTGCAGGCAAAGACCCCTGAGGAAAGGAAGGCTAAAGGCAAAACATGTGCCTCATGCAGCCACAGGCTTTCCCCAGATTGGAAAAAGCCCCTGTGTCAGAAATGCTTAGACAAAATGGTGGCAAAAGAATCACAGGGATTTTTGAAAGACCTGCTCAATTCTTTTAAGAAAGAAATTCAGAGCATCATGGCACCACTGCGCTCAGCTATCGAAAAATTAGAAACGCCAGCAAGTGTCGCTCAGGCCAGTATCCCATCTACCAGCGGAACACACATTCCGAGGGAGAACAAGGTACAGGCAGAACAAGAGGTGGATTCAGATGAATCTGAACAATCTGAATCAGAAGACGGTATTTGTTCAGACTCAGAGGAAGATGACACGACAGACTGCAACCTGTTTCCTTCTGAGGACACAGACAGTCTTCTCAAAGCCATCACTGACACTCTAGGCATTAAAGAACAGAAAACCGCAGAACTCACTATACATGACAGAATGTACAAAGGGCTCCAGCCCAAGAAGCCAAGAACATTCCCGGTACACCAAACACTTAAAGACAAAAAGGAATGGGAAGACCCAGAGAAAAAGCTTTTCATCCCCGCCACAATCAAACGCAGATACCCGTTTGCGGAAGCAGACATCCAAACCTGGGCTTAATGCCCCAAGGTGGATGCCTCTCTGGCAAAAATCACGAACAAATCGGACTTGGCTTTTGATGACGCAGGTACCCTCAGCGACCCCATGGACAAGAAAATAGAAGCCCTCCTGAAAAGGGCATGGGAAGCAGGGGCGGCAAACCTAAATCCGGCTATTGCTCCCACCTGCACAGCCCGAACCTTGCTAATCTGGCTAACCCAGCTGCAAGATCTACTGGAAAACGACACGCCCAGGGAGGAACTAATTAAAACCATCCCCACACTGACCAGAGCGGCAGCTTTCTTGGCAGATGCTTCAGCAGAAACTGTCAGAATATCCTCTAGGACCACAGCACTACTAAACTCGGCCCGCAGAGCCCTGTGGTTAAAATCTTGGGGGGGGGGAATGCACCTTCCAAGAACCGTTTATGTGGTATACCATTCACTGGAGACCTACTGTTTGGTCCCGAGCTAGAAACAGTCCTGGATAGGACTGCAGCAAAAAATAAGGGGTTCCCTCAAACCAAGAAGAGACAAGGGAAGGCGCCCTTTCGGCATTTCAAGAAATTCAATAAACCAGGGGCAAAAAAGCGCTGGGGTCAACAAAACAAGAAAGGCAAAGGTGAATTCATCCTCAAGCCTAATACCCAAAAGAACAAAAAACAATGACTGCCTTCAGGTGGGGGGCAGATTGGCGGCTTTCTCCCACCAATGGGAGGAGATAACAGAAAGCAAATTCATATTGCGCACCATAACGAACGGTTACGCAATAGAATTCTCCAATTCTCCCCCAACCAAATACTTAGTGACCATGCTACCCAAGGACAGCAATCAAGCAAAAGTGTTTTTAGAATCCCTACAGAAACTATTAGATCAGAAGGTGATTTGTCACGTTCCCCAAGAGGAGGAACAAAAGGGCTTCTACTCACACATCTTCGCAAAAAGAAAACCATCAGGCAAACTAAGGCTGATACTAAATCTCAAACCACTCAACCGAGGGATAAGATACAAGAGATTCAGAATGGAATCTATCTATTCAATCAGGAACATCCTACCGCAGGAGACATTCATGGCAACACTAGATTTACAGGATGCCTACCTACATGTCCACATAAGGAAGGATCACCAAAAGTTCCTAAGGTTCGCAATCCAGGGGCCAGCAGCTACGCTGCACCTACAGTACACAGCTCTCCCTTTCGGAATCTCCTCAGCCCCAAGAATATTCTCAAAAATAATGGCAGAAGCACTAAAAGGTCTAAGACAGCAGGGTATTGGAATAATACCATACTTAGACGACCTCCTGTTCTTTGCGGACTCAGCAGCAATCCTAGAAAACAACCTGCGCACGAGTATGAACTGTCTGCAAAACCTGGGATGGTTAATAAACGCAGAGAAATCTCAAATGACCCCAAGCCAGAGGGTAGTGTACCTGGGATACGTGCTGGACTCCAGACTGTCAAAAATTTTCCTAACAAAGGAAAAGGACGTAAAAATTACACAAGCAATTACGTCCCTGCTAAGGAACCATTCCACAACGATCAGGCATGGAATGTCCATACTAGGACTGATGACGTCTTCCATTCCAGCCATCACCTGGGCACAAATTCACATGCGACCCTTACAGAACTACATTCTGTCCCAGTGGGATGGCAGGCAAGCATCCCTAGAAAAATCCATTCCCGTCCCCGCCACAGTCAAACAAACACTCTACTGGTGGCTCAACCCACTTCGGGTCATCGAGGGGCGCAGATGGGCTCAAGTCAACCCAGTCAGCATCACCACCGATGCAAGCGCCCTAGGATGGGGAGCCCACATGGAAGGGCGGTTCTCGCAAGGGAAATGGACACCCAAATGGTCACAAGCCTCCTCAAACTTGAGAGAGCTGAAGGCTGTGGGGGAAGCGCTAAAAGCCTTCAAGCCAGCATTACAGGGGAAGGATGTAAAGATACAATCAGACAACGCAACGACAGTCGCATACCTAAACAGACAAGGTGGCACAAAATCCCAAAAACTGATGAGACTGACAAAATCTATCCTACTGTGGACAGAAGCGAACATAAGATCGATATCCGGTATTCATCTAAAAGGAACAGACAACACAGTGGCAGATTTCCTGAGCCGGAAAACGATAAAACACACAGAATGGTCGCTA
The DNA here is from genome assembly GCA_037952925.1 of Lithobates clamitans. NCBI lineage: Eukaryota > Metazoa > Chordata > Amphibia > Anura > Ranidae > Lithobates > Lithobates clamitans. The sequence goes on from JBBGZY010000744.1 coordinate 4,938,729, forward strand.
AACCAAACAACCTTCACCCAAATCACCCAAAAGTGGGGAATACCCGAAGTAGACCTATTCACTTCCAGGGCGAACGCAAAATCTCTGATATTTTTCTCCCTGGACCCTACAGATGGCAACAGCGGGGTGGATGCTTTCAACCAAAACTGGAAATAGCATCTGTGCTATGCATTCCCTCCAACTGCCATAATCCCAAAAGTAATCCAAAAAAATCAAGGCAGAGAAAACAACAGTGATACTAATAGCACCACACTGGCCCCAGAGAGCATGGTTCAGTCATTTAAAAAATCTCAGCATACAACCTCAGCTGACACTGACGGACCGCCCGGATCTACTGTCACAAGGCCCAGTCAACCATCCGAACCACAAAATCTTGAAGCTCTCGGCTTGGTTACTGAGAGGGTAAAACTCCAGAACAAAGGCCTGTCAGACAGAGTAATCAACACCATCTTAAACAGCAGAAAGCAGGTAACGAGAGCTATCTATGAGAAAATAAGGAGAAAATTTGTTTCTTGGTACGAAGACAGACCAACCTCCAACGGTGGGATAATTCCAATAGTTTTGGACTTCCTACAAGATGGTGCAGACAAAAACATATCACCTAGTACCCTAAAAGTACAAGTTGCAGCACTTTCCTCGGTCATGGATACTAGACAAGCGGAGGACCCGCTGATAAGACGATTCCTCATAGCCCTTAAAAGATCCAAACCAGCCAAATTGTACAAAACTCCCACCTGGGACATGGGCACGGTACTTAAGGGCTTTCTTTCCCCTCCGTTTGAACCTATCGAGGACAGCTCAGACAAAAACCTCATGTTAAAAACTGCGCTCCTTCTGGCCTTAGTATCCGCCAGAAGAGTGAGTGAGATCCAAGCTCTATCTACAATAGAACCATACTGTCTAATACATCTGGACAAGATAATTCTCTCTCCAGATCCGGCCTTTCTACCCAAGGTCTCTTCTACATTCCACAGAACCCAAAACATCGTCATACCCTCACTTCCAACAACCATGGATAGTAGGAAAAGAGACATTTACAGCAAACTTGATGTAAGGAACACGCTCACAACGTATCTCGAAAGAACAAAGGAATGGCGTAGAACGACCTCCCTCTTCATCCTCTATGCAAGAATCAACAGAGGGAAACAAGCTTCAAAGAGCACCATCAGTAGATGGATAAGGATGGCCATACAGATTACCTATAAGGCACAGAATCTCACTCCACCTTGTGAAATCAGAGCGCACTCAACTAGAGCCTGGGCAACCTCGGCCGCAGAGAAAGCAGGGGCAACTCCGGAACAGATCTGCAGGGCAGCGACATGGTCGAGCTTCAGTACTTTCGCTAAGCACTACCGCATAGACCAGCTGTCTGACCAAGACCAAGCATTTGGTCGTAAAGTGCTCCAGTCTCTAACCCCACCCTAGTAAGTATTGCTTGATATATCCTCTCGGATGCTGCCCTGGAAGACGATTCGAGAAAACAGAGTTGGGTACCTGGTAACTCTTTTTCTAAGAAGTCTTCCAGGGCAGCACTAGTTCCCACCCTTGAAACAACAAAAACCAGGTACAGAGGGGGAGCTTGCAGCTTACAGGGAATTCCTTCGGTGCTTTAACATAACTGAGGCACACAGGTAAGACTGTGAAATTTATAATGGTGGACTAATGTGTTTCCTGTTTTAGGGAGGAGGAGCCTATCTCTCGGATGCTGCCCTGGAAGACTAATTAGAAAAAGAGTTACCAGGTACCTAACTCTGTTTTCATTAGTTTGTGTAGTGTTGCATTAAAAGAAAAGAAAAACTTGGTTTGGTCCTGGTGTCTAAAATCTGAGCTATATCGCAGAATAAAATGTGCACTGGGGTGATTGATGTAAAAGAGGTGATTGCTCACGTTACTGACCTGAAGCAATGGATACAGGCTCCTGCTCACTCCAACGGCAACACCCTTGACCTTGTCTTCTATCTGTGCACTCCGTGCAACCTTTCCAACAATCCTCTCCCACCACCTTATTAGTTTTGCTCTCTCCCTGTCTTCCACCTCTTCTCCCTCCAACCGCCTAACGGTTACACGTAGAAACTTTCGCCACCTCAACCCTTCTCTTCTCTACTCTGCTACTGATCACCTCTATGACAAAATCTCAGCTCTGTCCTGCCCCAAAATAGCTACTTTCATCTACAACAGCTCACTGTCTTCCTCCGTAGACAAGCTTTCCCCCCTCAATACACGCAGAATTAGGCCCCGACTGCTACAACCCTGGCAAACAGATGACACCAGAAGTCTCTGAAAACGTAGCCGCGCTCTTGAGCCCCTGTGGCAGAAGACTAAGACCCAGGAAGACTTCACACAATATAAATCTGCCCTCCTAAAATACTATTCCTGCCTTCACACTGCCAAACAGACCTACTTTATCACACTCATTAACACCTTCTCATCCAGTCCACGTCAACTCTTCTCTACCTTCAACACCCTACTCTGTCCTCCACTGCCTCCACCCACCAACTCACTCACTGCCCAGGAGATTGCCAATCACTTCAAAACTAAGATTGATACAATTCATTAGGAGATCGCCAATGCGCAAAAACCTCCCCATGCAACACCCCATGTCCACAGATACAATCATTTCTTCCCCCATTCAACCCTGCTACTATTACTGAGGTTGCTAAACTTTTATCTTACACTCATCTAACCACCTGCCCCCTGGATCCTGTTCCCTCGCAAATGCTACGCTCACCCTCTGACTCAATTCTACACTCTCTAACTCACATTTTTAACCTCTCCCACTCTTGTGGCATCTTCCCAAACTCTCTAAAACGTGCTAGTCAACCCCATACTTAAAAAGCCCTCACTGGACCCCACCAATCTCAACAACTTGCGTCCCATTTTCCTTACTCTCCTCCTTCTCCAAACTTCTTGAAAGACTGGTCTACAACTGACTAAGCGACCATCTGACCATGAATAAACTTCTTGAGCCCCTTCAGTCTGGTTTTCGCCCTCAACACTCCACGGAAACTGCTCTCCTTAAACTCTCAAATGACCTACTAATGGCTAAAACCAGTGGACACTATTCTGTACTACTTCTCCTGGATCTCTCTGCTGCCTTTGATACAGTAGACCACCCCCTCCTCCTCAAAAAACTCCACTCCTTTGGTCTCCTTGACTGTACTCTTCACTGGTTCTCATCCTACCTATTCCACCGCTCCTTCAGTGTCACTTACAACTCTACTTCCTCCTCTCCTCTTCCTTTCTCCGTTGGGGTCCCCCAAGGTTCTGTTCTTGGACCTCTCCTTTTCTCAATCTACACCACCTCCTTGGATCAGTTGATTGCCTCCCACGGCTTTAAATATCATCTCTACGCTGATGACACCCAAATCTATCTCTCCACCCCCCAGCTCTCTCCATCTGTCTCCTCACGCGTTACCAGCAGACATATCAGCCTGGATTATTGTATAGAATGTATGACTGCGCTTACGACAATATGTGGGTATGCAGCCCCCCTAAAGAAGCTCCCTAAGAGGTGCTTCAGAAATGAGTAGATATATAAAAGAGGGGTGTTGGCTCTCCCTATACTTGGTTGGGCAAGTGAGTAAAAAAGAAATAAAATTTAAATTAAAAATAACAATAATAAATAAATGTGCTGGCTCCACGGCGGAGATGCCCCACCTTTTGAGGTTATGTGTATAACCAGGGGTGCCAGTACATATATAATCCCCTTACAAGATGTATAATTATATTACTAGTGGTAATGGTATTATGTGAATGCACTCTCAGGTGTAAAAAATATATATAACATAAATAAAGTCTCTGAGTACCAACCAATATAACTCATATATGTGTAAACTAATCAGTGTACATTGCAATATACAGTGATAAATTGATAATTTCCATACGTGAATTCAAACATTAATACCATCATAGATAATAACGAAAATGCCCATAAACCACCATACGATTGACCAATACAATAAATGGTATGCAACTACCAGGTTAAAAGTCCATGAGCATATTGGGTGAACTGTGTTCAAAAAATTATTAGTCCATAATTAGTGTATATAAATATCTTCAAAAACAGTGATGAGAAGTGCCTTGACTTGAGTGCTCTAAATATCCTTAGTGACTGAGTGCTCCCCCTCAAGGGTCCCCGCTCACCAGATCCATTCACCCCAAAAGGGGCACTGCGCATATGAATATGGCCTCCGTGATCTCCTTGTCGGCGTGGTCGTTGGAGTTCCAGGGGTAATCCTCAGCATTCATAGGGGAGTAAAGCTTGGTTCGTCATATACAAAAGAAAGAATCGTGGACTCCCATAGTGTAGTAAATGAGATAAAAAATGTTATTGCAACGTATAAAAAAATCTTCCAATAAAAACCTTCAGTCCAGCAGCAACTGGCTAATGGTATTCCAGCAGACAAGTACCAAAAATGTATATATTGTACTCCCAGCTTTGGTATAGCTATGAAATTGCTACACCAAACAAGTATAAGAAAGCAAATTGTAAAAAATATAAAAAAAAAACATCCTGTGACGCTAGGTGGAAGTGAGACCGCTTGTTTGCACTCCACCTGCGTTCCACGGCCCGATTCCGGAAATGACGTAACGTGCGTTTCGCCATCGTACGCGTTTCGTCATAGATGTTCTTAGCGACGGTGCCCGCACGCCACGCACCACGTCATTTAATAGGGAAGCAGCCATATCGGTCCCGCCCCTCATAAACGAAGGCACCTATCATGATGAGCTGTAGGCGGAACAACACGCCTGATGTATCCCGGAGTGTCCGCAATGGTTGTATAACTAAATTAAGTAACTTTAATATGCAGTGTCCGACTTCATGGCTGATTTCCTAACAGTTTGAATCGTTTATACATCATGGCAAAACATTAGAAGTAATAACGGATAGTGATCCCAGTTTTCAGCATTACCAATTTATCCATAGACCCTATGTATAGAGCCCAGTCTCATTAGTCTACAGCTCACACATCATCCTCTACCATTTTTTGGAAGGCTCCCATACATTGATTCCCTGATGTTGTGGGATTGAAGATAGAGTTATTTTTCAACCCAGTATGCACATACAGTGGCTCCTTTCTAATTCTTGTATCTTTATTTGTAAAGAAGTGTTTCTTGAGGTTCAATTTCCTCATGAATTTTTTTAAATCGATGTACGTTTCAAACTTATCCAGAGATTTCTCGGGTGCAAACTTGAGACCTAAATCCAGGATTTTCATTTCATCCTCTGTGAATAGAACATCACTGAGGTTGAAAATTCCCTTTCCTAGTGTTCTCGTCTTCGTTTTCTTCTTCCCTCCTCTGTTTCCTCTTGTCGTCTTCTTCTTTCTTCGGGTCTTTGTGCGTATCCCATTTCTCTCACATGGCTCCTGTCCTGGTCTTCCCTGGGTTATCCTCGTTCCATATGTGGCTGGTGTGCTTCTTCCAAGGTCCTGTATTGTTCTCCTCGGGTTTCTCTTCTGTCCGTATTCATTCCTCTCCAACCGGTATTCCTGTATGCAGGCCGAGTCTTCCATCTCCCTGGTGGTCTGTCTCTGGCCCATCGCTTGGGAAAATCCCTAGGAGGTCTTGGATCGCTACGATAGTGTGTATAGGGGGGGTCTTTATAATTACTCCCGTATCGAACCCGCCTGTTATCCCTTAATGGTGAGAACCTATTTCTAATAGGTACATTATATCTGGGCGTCTGGGGGGGTTCTGATAATTAGCATTGCTGTCTGTATGGGAATCCAATATTCGTTCTGATTGTTTGTTGGGGGGTATTATTCATCTGTCCCTCCAGTTCCATCTCCATAGAAGTATCCGGACTATCATCTAGTCCCATATCATCTTCTGGTGTGAGCTTAGGGTCTACATTAGCTGTTTTCCATTTATATACATTCATACCCTGATAATCCAGTGTATCCCTTTTTATATTTCTTCTGCTTTTTAATCTGTATTTGATTATCATATTTTTTAATAATCTCTATAGCAAATATATTACCCAATAAACCTAAGATGGTGTATAGAAAGGCTCCCACCCTTAGAGATTATTAAGTACATAATGTCATCAATCCTCCTAAGTCGACCCAAATATTTCCATATATGAGGGGCTTTTACAAATGTCAAAAATGTTTACCTTGTAGGGTCAGTAAAAAACAACCCCGTAAAAGAGAAACCTTTAAATCTAGGACGGATCATAAAGAATACCGTATCGGGAAACTCATCACTTGTCAGAGCACTCATGTGACTTACGTCATTGAGTGCCCATGCCAATTACAATATGTGGGTAGAACCACTCGGCACTTATATGTGCGCATACGTGAACACATTAAAAACATTAGGAAGGGGTTCCCTAAGCACCATCTTTCCCGCCATTTTGATGCAGTACATAACCGGGATCCTACGGGGTTGACATTCTACGGGATTGACTGCATCAAGGATCATTGGCGAGGAGGCAATAAAACCACACTTGTGTCACAAAATGAAACTGCCTGGAAATATAGGTTGGGGTCCCTTGCTCCAAGGGGCCTCAACCTAGACATTGATTTAAACTGTTTCATAGCCAACCTCTGAGTATGATCTGGGTAGACCTTTTTGGATCAAGCAGTTGGGCAGTCTGAATATTGCCTTTATTGGTCATCCTGAACCCTGGCTCCATGTCAATTGTCTCCCTCGGGACCTGCGGGCAGGTTATGAGAGGTATATTGATGGATATGGCTGCATACATTTAGATGTGTTTATGACTTTGGTAACTTATGCGTACACTCCCCATGGAGTTTGGCTAGCCTCACACTGGAGTGTGTTCTGGTTGGACCTTAGAAATGCACCTGTATGCATTTATATTATCTGCACAACTGCCCACAGTAATTGCATACCTTAGCCCCCAACGTGGGATTGTGGTTAAGTATTTAAAATAATTTTTTGGTCTCTTGCATCTTTATTTACACTAGATATCTATATCTATTTATATTAGATAATCATCTCTAGTCTCACTGCCTCTTCCCTCATACACCATCTTTATTATCCCTCATACCGCTATACATCTATTTAGAATTTAACAACTTTTTCCATTGATGGCCCACACTGTGTATTTAGAAATTTGTAAAGTTCTTAAACCTAGTGTGATGAAGCTAGCATATCCTGAGAGGGAGAATAGAAATGACCCATAGGGGGAGCCTTGTGTGAGCTGTAGACTATGGAGACTGGGCTCTATACATAGGGTCTATGGATAAATTGGTAATGCTGAATACTGGGATCACTATCTGTTATTACTTCTAATGTTTTGCCATGATGTATAAACGATTCAAACTGTTAGGAAATCAGCCATGAAGTCGGACACTGCATATTAATTAAAGTTACTTAATTTAGTTATACAACCATTGCGGACACTCCGGGATACATCAGGCGTGGTGTTCCGCCTACAGCTCACCATGATAGGTGCCTTCGTTTATGAGGGGCGGGACCGATATGGCTGCTTCCCTATTAAATGACGTGGTGCGTGGCGTGCGGGCACCGTCGCCGAGGACGTCTATGATGAAACGACTGAAGGTTTTTATTGGAAGATTTTTTTATACGTTGCAATAACATTTTTTATCTCATTTACTACACTATGGGAGTCCACTATTCTTTCTTTTGTATATGACGGACCAAGCTTTACTCCCCTATGAATGCTGAGGATTACCCCTGGAACTCCAACGACCACGCCGACAAGGAGATCATGGAGGCCATATTCATATGGGTAGTGCCCCTTTTGGGGTGAATGGATCTGGTGAGTGGGGACCCTTGAGGGTGAGCACTCAGTCACTAAGGATATTTAGAGCACTCAAGTCACGGTTTTTTGACAATTCTCATCACCGTTTTTGAAGATATTTATATACACTAATTATGGACTAATAATTTTTTGAACACAGTTCACCCAATATGCTCATGGACTTTTAACCTGGTAGTTGCATACCATTTATTGTATTGGTCAATCGTATGGTGGTTTATGGGCATTTTCGTTATTATCTATGATGGTATTAATGTTTAAATTCACGTATGGAAATTATCAATTTATCACTGTATATTGCAATGTACACTGATTAGTTTACACATATATGAGTTATATTGGTTGGTACTCATAGAGACTTTATTTATGTTATATATATTTTTTACACCTGAGAGTGCATTCACATAATGCCATTACCACTAGTAATATAATTATACACCTTGTAAGGGGATTATATGTGTACTGGCACCCCTGGTTATACACATAACCTCAAAAGGTGGGGCATCTCCGCCGTGGAGCCAGCACATTGGTCTTTATTTATTTATTTTATTATTGTTATTATTTTTAATTTAATTGTTTATTTCTTTTTTACTCACTCGCCCAACCAAGTATAGGGAGCGCTATCTCACCCCTCTTTTATATATCTACTCCTATCAGCCTGGATGTCGCATCACTTCCTCAAACTCAACCTATCCAAAACCGAGCTCATGATATTTCCTCCCTCAGGTGCCACTTCCCCTGATTTCTCTGTCAATATCAACGGCTCAACTATCAACCCATCTTCCCACGCCAAGGTCCTAGGTGTAATCCTGGACTCTGAACTAACCTTTCGACCCCACATTCTATCACTATCCAAAACTTGCCGCCTCAATCTCCGCAACATCTCCAAGATACGCCCCTTCCTAACCAATGTCACCACAAAGCTTCTAATCCACTCCCTGGTCATCTCCCGCCTCGACTACTGCAACTCCCTCCTCATTGGTTTACCTCTAAATAGGCTATCCCCACTTCAGTCCATCATGAATGCTTCTGCCAGGCTCATCCACCTCACAAACCGCTCAGCGTCTGCTACACCCCTCTGCCAATCCCTCCACTGGCTGCCACTCAGTCACCAAATTAAATTCAATATACTAACTATACCTTACAAAGCCATCCACAACCTGGCCCCCATTACATCTCTAACCTAGTCACAAAATACCAACCTAATCGTTCTCTTTGCTCCTCCCAAGACCTCCTGCTCTCAAACTCCCTTGTCACCTCATCCCATGCTCGCCTTCAGGACTTCTCCAGAGCCTCCCCCATCCTCTGGAATGCTCTACCCCAATCCGTCTGATTTTCTCCTACTTTATCCACTTTCAGACGATCCCTGAAAATTCATCTCTTCAGAGAAGCCTATCTGGCCCCCACCTAACAACTGTACATTTATCTTCTCAATCAGCACATCACCCACAGTTATTACCTCATGTATCTCTTGACCTTCCCTCTTAGATTGTAAGCTCTAAGGAGCAGGGCCCTCTGATTCCTACTGTATTAAAGTGTATTGTATTTGTACTGTCTACCCTCAAGTTTTAAAGCGCTACGTAAACTGTTGGCGCTATATAAATTCTGTTTAATAATAATAATAAAGTTACTGCATTTTAGCATATCAAAGCATTCTAAAATGCAAAAGATGATAGAGGGGTCATTGAAGCATACACAAGGAACTAATGCATGTTGGTTGCAGCAACATCCGCTGTTACTTTAAAAATGGTGCTTGTTTATGCGCGTTTTGATGCTATTTATTATGCTTAGAGTTATGTTTTGAATGCATTTTTAACACGCTTCCAGTTCATCAAATCACATTTTAAACAAGACTGTGACTCCCACCTTGACGCTTTGAGCCTGTAGCACCCTAAACAGTTCTCCTGAATTACTGACAAATGCTTTTGCCTTTACACTGATCATTGTTGCACTCAAATGTGTTAAAAGGATGATGTGTTCTTTTCTCACAGCACTCCACACGGCATACTAACCTGTATGTTGCATATTCCACTCTGTATACTGTGCAGTACATTTATTAAAGCTGAACTCCAGTCAAATAGCTAAATGAAATACAGAGGACAATTTATCTGCCAAAGAATTAGTAATTTCTTCTTTATACATCATGGAACACAGAGTCAGGCTAATATTCATTACCTGCTGGGTTATACTCCATCTCCAGGGGAATGGACACTGGTAGACCAAAGGTCTTTAGACAGGAAGCGATCACCTATATAACCTCTCCCACACAGGAAGCGCTTCAGTTTTTTTTACCAGTGTCTGCAAGGTGGATGACACAGTTTGTTTGAGCTCTCTGAGCTCCAGGTCTCTAGTTCCACAAACGGTTCTTGAATGAAGGGATTGACCGATCAGATCCATTTGACACAGGCTTTATATGCTTAGATAAATGGTACCCGAGCTTCGCAAAGAAGACTCCAGATCCTGCAAGGGTTTGCCTTTAATGCGGCCTCTGGGCGATGGATCCTGCGAAGTGAAATCCTGGACACTAAAGCGCTAAGGCATTCCTGTAGGGTGCTGTACAGGTCCAAGGGAGTGGACCCTAAACATGAAAAGGGTACCCAGTCCTTTGAAGGTCCTCGAGTGACAGGAACCCGCCGGGAAGGGTGAAGATTGGGCTCTTAGTTTCTAAGCTGCCCTGCGCCTGGACCGGTAAGTGAAACCCCTTTACTTAATATTGTGGGGTGTCCCAGTGATTGTAACAATCGCAAGAGTGCCGCTATTCTCAGTTAGCAGTTTGTTTGGCGGCCATGGCGCACGCGGCTTCACCGTACATGCCCAGTAGCCTTTTATCTGGGTGCATGAGGATTTGCGTCATGCGCGAATACAGCCAGAACGTTCCGGCGCACACCCAGCTTATTTAAGCTGTGTAGGCCAAGCAAGCAGCTGTGGGACACAGAGCAGGCTCTGAAGAGACACTTGCAGCAGTTCATTTGTCCTTACCCATGAGTCACCAAGTGTTGGCAGGCTAAAGGTGCTTAGAAGGATTGTTACATAGGGGCTTGGCGAGCCCTAATAAAGGGTCTCGCTTTTGAGGTGTTTTAATACTACACCCAAGTACTCTTTTTGTGGCTGGTAAAAGTCTTAAAAAAAGAGGAGCGGGCCTAACACTACAGGGAAGGGCACACCGATGCCGTCAGTAGTCCCTGACGAACCTAGTTGTATCCCTAGTGTTGTATCCCCGGAAAGACCAGAGGCTTCCTGGCAATCTGAGCCACTGCGCCTATCTGGTATTGTGCCTACAGTTAACGCTGCTGCTTCCCCTTTATCACTAAGGATGAACTGTCCTCGGCCCTAACTGGGTTAGAGCACAGGATTGCTGGTATGATTGCCTTCATCCCCCAGGGTAGTAGGAAGCGTGACAGATCCCCCTCCCTGGAGCCTCCTAGTCTGGAGCAGGCATGGGTTGAGGTTGGGGAAGAGCTTAACGCTCAGGACTCTGTGGAGGACCCAGCAGATGAGTCTGCTTCCGAGCAATCTGGACAAGAATATATCCAGTTGATGTCTGCCTCAGTCGCAGAGGATTTGATCCTGACTTTGACTGAAATGGTTCGTTCTGCCTTTTAAGTTGCCTCTGGAGAGCCCCCCTAGTCCTCTTTGGGATCCCTGAGGGTTCTTCACAGGCTTTCCCTCTACACCCACTGTTGGAACAGGCAGTGTTGGGAACATCCTGACAGGGTTTTTGTTCCTTCTAAAGAGGTTTTTCCCTTTTATATCGCATGGATGAAAAGTTCATTAAAAATTGGCGCATGCCAGCAGTAGATGCAGCATTCTTTCTTAAACAAGAACTTAACTTGTCCGGTAGATAACACACAGGGTTTGAAAGACCCTGTTGACAAGAAATTGGAGTCATTATTAACCACTTAAGCCCCGGACCATTTGGCTGCCTAAAGACCTGAGGACTTTTTACAATTTGCCACTGCGCTGCTTTAACTGGTAATTGCGCGGTCATGCAATGCTGTACCAAAATGAAATTTGCGTCCTTTTGTTCACACAAGTAGAGCTTTCTTTTGATGGTATTTGATTGCCTCTGCGATTTTTATTTTTTATTTTTTGCGGTATAAACGGAAAAGGACCGAAAATTGTGAAAAAAAAAATATTTTCTACTTTTTGTTATAAGAAAAATCCAATAAACTCAAGCATATATTGGTTTGCGCAAAAGTTATATTATAGCGTCTACAAACTAGGGTAAGTTTTCTGGAATTTACATAGCTTTTAGTTTGACTGCCTATCTCATTTCTTGAGGTGCAGAAATGGCAGGGCAGTACAACCCCCCCCCCCCCCCCAAATAACCCTATTTTGGAAAGTAGACACCCCAAGGAAATTTCTGAGAGGCATGTTGAGCCCATTGAATATTTAAATTTTTTTGTCCCAAGTGATTGAATAATGACAAAAAAAACATTTTTTTTTTTTTTTACAAATAGTTGTCACAAAATGATATATTGCTCGCACATGCCATGGTTATATGTGGAATTGCACCCCAAAATAAATTTTGCTGCTTCTCCTACGGGGATACCACATGTGTGGGACTTTTTGGAAGCCTAGCTGCATACGGGGCTCCGAAAACCAAGCAACGCCTTCAGGATTTCTAAGAGCGTAAATTTTTGATTTCACTCCTCACTACCTATCACAGTTTTGAAGGCCATAAAATGCCAAGATGGCACAACCCCCCCCTCCCCCAAATGACCCCATTTTGGAAAGTAGACACCCCAAGCTATTTGCTGAGAGGCATGGTGAGTATTTTGCAGCTCTCATTTGTTTTTGAAAATTAAGAAAGAAATAAAAAAAAATTTTTTTTCTTTTTTCAATTTTCAAAACTTTGTGACAAAAAGCGGGGTCTGCAAAATACTCACCATACCTCTCAGCAAATAGCTTGGTGTGTCTACTTTCCAAATTGGGGTCATTTGGGGGGAGGGGGGGGGGTTGTGCCATCTGGGCATTCCATGGCCTCCGAAACTGTGATAGGCAGTAAGGAGTGAAATCAAAAATTTACACCCTTAGAAAGCCTGAAGGAGGTGCTTGGTTTACAGGGTCCTATACGCGGCTAGGCTCCCATAACTGTCCTGGCATTTTATGCACAACATTTAGAAGCTTATGTCACATATCACCCACTCTTATAACCACTTGAAGACAAAGCCCTTTCTGACACTTTTTGTTTACATGAATTTTTTTTTTTTTTGCAAGAAAATTACTTTGAACCCCCAAACATTATATATTTTTTTAAAGCAAAGGCCCTACATATTAAAATGGTTGGTGTTTCTTTTTTTTTTTTCACACAGTATTTGCGCAGCGATTTTTCAAACTAATTTTTTTTGGAAAAAACACACTTTTTTTAATTTAATGCACTAAAAACACTATATTGCCCAAATGTTTGATGAAATAAAAAAGATGATCTTAGGCCGAGTACATGGATACCAAACACGACATGCTTTAAAATTGCGCACAAACGTGCAGCGGCGACAAACTACATACATTTTTAAAAGCCTTTACAGGTTACCACTTTAGATTTACAGAGGAGGTCTACTGCTAAAATTACTGCCCTCGATCTGACCTTCGCGGTGATACCTCACATGCATGGTGCAATTGCTGTTCACATATGACGCCAGACCGACGCTTGTGTTCGCCTTTGCGCGAGAGCACGGGGGGACGGGGTGCTTTTTGTTTTGTTTTGTTTTTAATTATTTTGCTTTTTTATTTTATTTTTAAACTGTTCCTTTCATTTTTTTTTTTTTAATCATTTTTATTCTTTTCTCAGGGAATGTAAATATCCCCTATGATAGCAATAGGTAGTGACAGGTACTCTCTTTTTTTGAAAAAAATGGGGTCTATTAGACCCTAGATCTCTCCTCTGCCCTCAAAGCATCTGACCACACCAAGATTAGTGTAATAAAATGCTTTCCCAATGGCGATGTTCATATCCGGCGAAATCTAAGTCATGAAATGCTTGTAGCTTCCGGTTTCTTAGGCCATAGAGATGATTGGAGCCGTTCTGGTCTCTGATCGGCTCTATAATCAGCTGGTGGAATCACCAGCTGCATTCTCAGGTTCCCTGTTGGGACAGGAGAGCCAGAGAAAACCATGGAAAACAGTGGGGGGGGAGACATTCCCTCCCACTGCTTGTAAAAGCAGTCTAGAGGCTAATTGGCTGCTAGGATTGCTTTTACATGAAAGCTGACTGCTGGCTGAAAAGAATGATACCAAGACGATATTTAAACCCGCAGGCATCATTCTGGTATAACCACTCAAAGTCCAACAACATGCCAGTACATTACTGGTCCTTGTTGGGCATATATTGTAATCTTTTGTTTCATGCAGCCTGTGGGCTGAACGAAAAAAAGAAATTGATCGGTGGGTATGCCCACCATTAGAATACCTCCCTTCATCCACCCACTTCTAATGATGGGCATACATGCACCATTTTGTTTTTAACTGTGGTGGTGAAATCACCTCCTACAGCGCTGGTGTCACGGCTTTATGTATCGTGGGAGCAAACGCTGTTGCTGTCAAGATGAATCCGCGCTGCAGCTGAATGGTGTACCTGAAAACAAAAAAATGCTTAACAGTAAAACATAGTAAACAGTAAAGTATAAAAATTTACATACCTGAAAAGCAAACCTGATAAAACATAATAACAATAGTTATTAGCAGTGCTGTACCCTACGCTTAAACCCCACTAGTGTATAGTAGCGTTTAAAACATTCACCAATGCAAAGACCAGGATTGACAGGAGGGACAATAATAGCGGGTGTCACGCCTATATCCGCGCTTGCTACAGACACGACATCATCTTTGGGAGGGCTCATTGGGTAGGGGTACCAGAGAGGACATAAGGAAAATGCTTCTCATGCAGCCGGCTTACTGCATTTGGATTGGGAAGGTGGGGTGAAGCACCGTCTGGAAACAGAAGGGCTCTGATCTCTTCCTGGAATTTAAGGAAGGATCCAGTACGTCCTGAAGCTCTGTATAGCACATGAGCGTTCAGCAAAGCCAATTGAAATAAGTATACAGACACTTTTTTGTACCAGCGTCTGGCCTTATTGGCAACTAAGTATGGTGCCAACAACTGGTCGTTGAGGTCCACCCCTCCCATATTTTGATTATATTCGTGGACACAGAGGGGTTTCTCCACACCACCAGTCGCCGTAGGAATTTGGACCGTCATGTCTGCATGAAGGGAGGAAAGAATGAAAATTCTTATTATCCCTCAACTTCACAATGACCAAGTTATTACACTTCAAGCAGGCTCTCTCCCCCAGCCTAAGACGGGATTCTACAAGCCGCTGGGGAAAGCCCTGGCGATTAAATCACACGGTGTTACATGCGCCATTCTGATGATCAGACAAGTGACTAAAAAGTGTCACACTCGTGTAATAATTGTCCACATACAAATGGTACCCCTTTCCGAATAAGGGTGACATCAAGCCCCACACAATCTTGCCAACGCTCCCTATGTAATCTGGGCAGTTTGGCGACTCTACGTGACTATCTCTTCTCTCGTAAACCATAAAACTACATGTATAGCCTGTGGACCTGTCACAGAGCTTATACATCTTCACCCCGTATCTGGCACGCTTGCTGGGAAGATACTGTTTGAAAGACAAGCGGCCAGAAAACTTAATCAGGGACTCAACGCAGACAACTTAATGGGGAGTAAACAAGTCTGCAAAACATTTGTTGAAGTGGTTTACGAGGGGCCGAATTTTGTAGAGCTGAGCGTATCCAGCGTCTCCAGGAGGTTGACAGAGTTAATTGTTGTTGACATGCATAAACCGCAAAATCTGTTCGTTTGTGCCCTGGTCATGGAGGCAGAGAACACGGGCATATGGTAAATTGGGTCAGTGGACCAATATGACCGCAACGTTATTAATTTTAACTATGCGCATGTCGAGTGATAGGCCCAGAAAGGTCTTAAATTCGGAAACCGTAATTGGTTTCCAATCTCTGGCAAGGGAGGACAGGGAATTAGCGGCGATGAATTGACCGGCATTCAAATTACTTTAGTCCACAATAGATCTATAGAGATCTTTGGTGAAAAACAGCGAATAAAAATCAAGTGACGTAAAATCAACTGTTTCCACCTTAATTTCGGTTGGCCTGCAGAAGTCGTGGGTTCTCAATTAGGATTGGCGAATGCAGCAGGAAGGGCACTATGGGCTCGACGGGCCTGTCTGTCTTCTTGGTGGCAGCGGGATACTACTTGTGTTTGCCACCTCGCCAGCTTGAACTGCACTTATGGGACTCGCCACGTCACCTTATGTTACTGCAGTGCTGGTTTGACTACCACCAGAGTGTACTAGGCCGCTGGTGCTTGCCAGTTCACCAGAAGGATGAGCGGCACTAGTACTTCTCTGCTCCATACGAGAACCCTGCGGTTCTTGCACCTCAACAACAGCAGAAGATCGGGTCTGGTATGCCTGACCTTGGCAGGGACCACAACTCCGTCGTCAGAGCTATCTGTCATGGAGCCGCTATGGTCTACATGATTGTATTCTGAGCCTGAATCTGACAGATGAGTGACTTCCTCTTCACTATCTGTCATGCTCAGAAACATTTTGGGCTCTAAATTTACTGGTACACTAGTGAGAGCTCCTAGGCTGTCAGCAACTGTATCAAATGCTACCAAAAAAAATGTTAGCGATGGCAGGGATCAGGCCTGTCTCTGCGAAGGCTGCAGTTATGTGTTTAGTGTTTTGTAAGTGACAGTGATCGATCGATGCTGCACTTGGGTGGGCTGGGCGGAGGGGAAAAACGCAGGTGCTAACAGGTATCTGGGCCGATTCCGCTAACACTGCGTTTTTGGGAACCCTAAACCGCTGGGGACGCTAGTATAGATCTGATCAGATATTGAACCATTCAGACACTATACCACTATGGGTGGTGTATGCTGCGTGCGTGGGTGTTGGTGGTACTGGCATTAACCTGACGCTGCCTGGGGCGATGCAGACCCTATCTGACCCTAAAAACTGATATCACCCGCCGGGCGATCAGGGGGTTAAACCTTTATTGGGTAATAAACAACGGGTATAAAAAACAAACTAACCAGCGTCACCCGTAACACTTATATGGTGATCACTGGTGAAACAGTTAACTAGGGGGCAATCAAGGGGTTAAAACCTTTATTAAGTTGTATATGGGGGTACCTAGCGCTATAAAAAGCTGACGATGAACCTAAATAACAGGCTAACTAGCGTCACACGTGAAGCTTATATGGCGATCAGAAAAATGATCGATTAGTGACACTGGCGATCAAGGGGTTAAACCTTTATTGGGGGGTTTGGGGGGTACCCTAGACCTAAAGGGGCCTTCCACTAACAGCCCTAACACTTATAACAGTCACAAATGACACCAATGCAGTGATCAGTAAAAAAATGAAAACTGCTATTGGTGTCACTGTGACAGGGGGTGCAGGGGGGTGTTTTATGTGCCTATGTGCCTGTGTGTACTAGTGTTAGTGTAGTGGTGGTGCAACTCACATTGATGTCTTCTCTCCCCGGGAGCCGGAGCGAAAAGTCTCCATGAGTAGAAATGAGATCACTTCCTCTGCTTCTTTTTACATTTCAGAAGCAGAGGAAGCTTCTCATTCGTCGGGAGCGATCGTGAGGGGGTCAGTGGCCTCCCCCTCAGGACAGATCACTCCTACAACGATGCCGACCGCCTCGGATTGCGCCCTCTGCCCGCGGGAGGAGAGTAACATACGGGTATGTTACTCTGCCTGCCATTGCCAGTCTTCCGCAGTATATCTGCGTGAGGCGGTCGGCAAGTGGTTAAAGGCTTCCTTTTTGTTTGGCCAGATCAGCTGTTCAGCCAGCTGTTGCAGCAATTGGTATCTGCCAGTCATTAAAGGATCAGGTCAAATGGCCTGATAGGCCTAACCAGGAGGATGATCTGCCTGAAGTAAGACGGATATTTCTCGATCGCTGTGTTTTGCTATTGACGCCTTAAAGTATTTAATACAGCAGGTTTCTCGTTTGGCTCTCTCGTCTCTACATATGCGCAGACTCTTGTGGCCTAAGAACTGGTAAGCCGAGCTTCCTTGTAAAAAGTTATTGGCAGGTTTCCCTTTTCATGGGGAATGTTTATTTGGTGATCATTTGGACAAACATATCCAAAAGATTTCCGGAGGGAAGAGTTCTCTACTTCCTGTGAAGAAAAGCACCAAACGTCCCTCGTTTAAAACCTCAGGGACTGCTTCCTCCAGTGTCTCAGCGTCAAGATGGTTCAGCCGCCAACAGGGCGCTAGGGCCAGGGCCAGAAAAAGACCTGGGTCCAAGATTCTTCTAAACCCAGCACAAAGCCCACCTTTTGAGGGGGCACCCCCACTTCATTGAGTGGGGGGAAGGCTGCTGCACTTTGCGGACATTTGGAGAACAATAATTCAGGACGAGTGGGTCACCTCAATTATATCTCACGGTTACAAGCTGGAGTTGCGGGGGGTTCCCCCTCAGAGGTTTTTAAGATCCAGCGTTCCCTCGGATCCTCCAAAAAGAAACTTATTGCTTCAGGCACTACATCATCTAGTGCATCAAGGAGTGATTGTAGAGGTTCCGGTATTCGAAAGGGGCACAGGGTTTTACTCAAACCTGTTTTACAGTTCAGAAACCGAACAGGGACACAAGGCCCATTTTGGACCCAAGATCCCTGAACAGGCATCTACTAGAGCTGCACAATTATTCGTTAAAAGATCACAATCTCGATTCACCCCCTCTGACGATCTATGTTGTGGGGTATCTCGATTCTTTCATGTTACAAGTATAGAGTTTTTTGAGGAATTCCCAAATAGAATGTGTACCTAAGGACAGGGTGACACTGTAGGTACATCTATAGTAGTATGCCAACGTCCCAATATTGAATTAATAGAACTATAATAACTAGAAAAATTGACTTTCAAGGCACACGGGTATTTTAACTATAAAAAGTAAAAATGGTTTTATTTAATTATAATCTACACAAATAGAAACACATACTGTGGATAATACAGTTCACAAAAAGAAGTTATATATATTCAATATTCCCTTCCCTACCTACAACCAAGACACCACTTGTTATAATGTATAACTGTAATAAAACATTCAGAAATAAATGGGGAATGAATTCCCAAGCCGATGTTACGATTTGTGAATGTAAGATGACAAGTTGTGGGTCAGATTGCAGGTCCGGGCAGGTATTTTCTTAATAGCTCGACATGTTGCACGTCTGGGGAACGCTTCTTCAGGAGCTAAGGAAAGTTCTGCTGAATGTACATAAAATACATCAATAAATATAGTATGTATAAAATATAAACATGAAACATACTTCAGGTTAGAAAGCAAAACATTGAATGAGATATAAAGTATGCTCCGACCAAGTATAACGGTCGCGTGGGAACCCCACAAAGGAACTGGTCACCCGGGGGCAAACGGTAAAGCCAGGTAACTGGGGAACCTATTATATAGTATATGTATTAAAGTATCAGTTCGTAAAGCTTAGTATAAAATGGATTGTTTATTCCTCCAAATCCCTAAAGGAGAGTACCAACGGTAAATATTAATAAAGTACATGGAAAACGGTAGGATTTCTACCACAGTTGTTGAATTAGAATTAATAGATATTGGGAGGAAATAAATCTAGTATACTGATGGATACAAACAAGATTAAAAAATATATATTAACCAAAAAAACACACAGCTTACCATGTTATTGTCAGGCATGAAGGAAAACATATAAATGTGGTGTTTCAGCTGGTAAGCTGGAAAATCACTTATTTGTATTAAAAAGCAATGTATACAAGGCGTTGCGGGGGCACCATGTATAGCCAAGGCTCCCAATTTGAAAATAAGCGTTAGTGGAAAGTCTTGTATGTAGCAATAGGTCAGTGACTTGAGGAGGCTAATCTCTATAAGGTAAAAAACAGAGAAAGACGATGTAAAGTCTTTTAGTATTGGCAGACCCTCAATAAGAATCAAGGTCAAGAAGTGACAAGCTTCGGTGGTAATGGCTTACCTCAAGTTTGTTATGAAAGGGCTATAAAGTATGGTGCGGCTCCCTATGGTAGAACAGTGTCTGCTGACCATAAGGCAGAGCTGTGTGTGTTAAATAGATCCCCCCACCGGAAATGCGACAAGCCCGAATGGGCGCGGCACATCTCTGTCCGACTGCTGGCTGCTGCGCATGTGCCGGGCGATGCCGCCGACACAGCAGCGCTTGGCCAATGCGACAGCAGCAAAGGTGGGGATTTGAGGGAACCCACTAGCTACTGCGCATGTGCCAGATGACGTCGCCGGTACAGCGGCGCTCGGCCAATGCAACAGCAGCAGAGGCGGGGACTGAGAGGGAGCCCGAAGGCGCCCCATGTCCCCATCAATCGCCGCACATCCGGTCGGAGGAGAGGACTGGATGCGCGGCGCTGTGTGGTCAAGTTTACCGGCCGAGAACCATGAAGCCAGCCAAGCAACCAGGACCAGGGGAACGAGCCACGGGACCATAAACAAAGAAGGAACAAATAAAGCAGATTGCAAAAATCACAGGTTGGAATAAGCAATGTAACAAATACAAAATAAGTATACTTATAAAAATTACATAATATTCAATAAACATTGGTATCCACATATATATATATATATATATATATATATATATATATATATATATATTAGTTAAATGAGATTAATAGTACATATTTAGGTCGAAAAAGCATCTTTGTAGAATAGATAATCCTAAACATGATTGTTTTTTTTTAATATTATATTTCAACATGAAGGAGTGACTGCAGGTCGGTTTTTATCCATAGTTGGTTTTAAATATAATATAAGTTTAATGAAACAAGAGTTGTTGATGCAGTCACATGGGACAAGCAATAATGAAGGATTAAAAACTGTAAAATTGTCAGTATTTTTCTGAATAGGACTAAACCAGATTTTAAATATTTAGAATATATATATAGTAGTAGGGGTCCCCTTTTGCAGGGTAAGGCGCGTCTGTACTACATGTAGCAGAAAATTTGGGATAATAAACCTCGTCATTGGGGAGTGAGACTTGTTGTCCAGGTAATACCCATGGGCAGAATGTACAGTTGCCACAGCGTGACGTGCCAAGTGGCAACTTGGGTGCAGATGAATTTTTAGGCAGTGTAATGACTGGATACAAGTCTAACTCTAAGGGAATTGGTATGTCTGAATACAATTTCCTGTTTCGTATTAATATATTTTCTTAAAATTGGGTCTTCCTGTAGGAGGTGCCAAATGCGTGCTCATAATTTTCCTAATATCGTCATGATGGGATGAGAATTTGGTGCTTAATTTAACAGTAGGTTCTTTGGAACGAATCCTGGTTTTGCATAATAGATCATTGCGTGATTTATGTATAGCTTTGTTGTAGGCCTGGCGCAACAAGGATCGACTATATCCTCTTGCCAGTAGGCATGATTTTAAAAGGTTAGCTTGATGTTGAAAATCTGCTGTATGTGTGCAGTTGCGGCAAAGTCTAATGTATTGTGCGTATGGTATACTTCGGTCCTTATGCGTATGGTATACAAGGGTCCTTATGCACTTTAGGAAGTGCATAGAATGTCGCCACCCTGGGAGACTGAACATTTAGGTAATCGTAGAAATCTTTGTCGATCAGACACTTGGAGTAAGCGTCATTGATGATGTCAAGAAATTCGTTCCTGAAAGAAGTAGTACATGATCTAGGGATCTGTTGATACCAGTGATGATTGGATAAGATGTTAAGGCACATAGTTTCATAGAAATTCCTAGTCGTGAGGACTATATTGCCACCCTTATCAACCACCTTCAAGACTACATCTGGGTGATTTTGTATTTTCAAAATAGTTTGACGCTGTATCGAAGTTAAATTTCTTTTCTTGGGAAGAATATGCATGCGTTTAATGTCGCTAATGACATTTTGTAAAAAGACCCTGGCTTGAGGGTTTGAATTTAAGTTGGGAAATTGTTTGGATCTTGGTTTAAATTTAGTGGCTGAGAGTGAGGGTGTCTCATGAATGACAATATCGGTGATGTTTGTATCATCATTTTTATCTAAGAGTAGCATCAAATCTCGGAAGGCCCGAAAGTCCTCCATTTTGAAATGCTTGATGCTTTCTGAAAGATCTTGTTGTTCTTTGGCTCTCAAACGTTCTTTGTCAAATAGAAATTTGTATATCAAGTTGTGAGTGAACATGTAAACATCTTTAATGGTTTCATATTTGTCTATTTGTTGTGAGGGGCAAAAACTTAGGCCGAGTTTAAGTACGCTGATTTCTTGCTCGGTGAAGTGATAAGGGGTAAGATTGATGTCTAATTCTAGGTTTGGGGCAGCTGTGTCCCCAGTGTTGTAAAATTTAGAATGGGTGTGGTTGTTTGATTAATGTGAGGATCAAGAGTGCTTTGCTTTTTGCAAGTTTGTAACTGTGTTAGAGGAAGTGAGTTGGGTGTACTTAGTGGATTAGAAAAATTTGGCTGGAGTATAGTATTCATAGGTGTGTGAGTAGGTTGTGTGTTACTGAACATTCCTCCCACTGCTCCCAGTGGTTAGGATGTGGTGGGTAAGTTGTTACTTCGACCCTGAGAGTTTAGTATTTGTAGTGCTTTTTGAGCACTAGGTGCCATGTATTTAGTTTGTGAACTATTCCCACCACCACTATCAGAGTTGGCACCGTAACGGAGTGAAGTGTCCATTAATTTAGTGTCATGATTGTCAGATTTTTTTCTTAGGATAGGGTGTAAAGTGCCCCCCACCATGTTGTCTCTTACATGCACCAGTTTCGTTATACATCATGTTTGTTCCTCTTCCCATTGGTAGCTGTGGGGGAAAAACAGACAAAGAAGAATCAGTCAATTCCAGTGTCCTCATCAGTAGTGCCCATTTCATCTCCTAATTGTTTCCTTCTATAATTCGTTTTTCTGGGTCCGCGACCTTGAAAGGAAGTCTGCCAGCGATAGTCAAAGCCTTCGGTAAAGGCTGTCCTATCTTTAGTTAATTTGTTCTGTTTTTTGAAAATAATGTCCTTATTAATCTTGGTAATGTAATCTTTGACCTCCTGCCATTTTTTCTTAAATTGTACATGGTTTTTGAGTGTTTCACTAACAGCCTGAAAGGCAATGATTTCTTGGTCAAGATTGGTTAACTCAGTTTGATAATGAACAATCAAAAGTTTGATAAGTTCATTACTACACTGGGTTAAAAAAATTTCCCAGGAAGCTCTTAATTCAGGACCAACATTCTGGAATGATGGAAATAACTGAACCCTAAGGCCGATGGGGCTAATATTTTCATGTGCATATTGCTGAAGGAAGTCCACATGCCAATGTAGATTGGACTTTTTCTTAAGTAGTCTTTTCATCTTGTTGATGTATTGGTTGAGTAATATTTTCTGTCCTGCATCGGTTTGACAGTTGGTTTGGATTTCATTGATGTAGCCTAACCAAGCAGTCCCTACATAATCCATGTTGAATATACCTATCAAGTATAGAGTTCTCTGCTTACTCTGGCAGTCTGCCAAACTGGGCATTCTGCCAAGATTTTAACAACATTGTAACTCTTCTGACTTAGATCAAATGGATGAAACTTCTGTGTGAATATGCAGGAAGTTTTGCTAGAAAATTACTTGGAACCCCCAAACATTATATATATTTTTTTAGCAGAGACCCTAGAGAATAAAATGGGGATTGTTGCAATATTTTATGTCACACTGTTTTTGCACAGTGGTCTTTCAAACGCAATTTTTTGGGAAAAGTACACTTCAATGAATAAAAAAACCCAAAAAACTAAACAGTAAAGTTAGCCCAATTATTTTGTGTAATGTGCAAGATGATGTTACGCCGTGAGAATCGTGATCTATCTTCTAAGCAAAAAAATTGCGATTCTCATTTTAGCGAGAATCGTGCAGCTCTAGTATCTACTGATACAGTCCTTTCGGATGGAGTCTGTCTGCTCAGTAGTAGCCTCACTCCAGAGGGGAGACTTTTTAGCCTCCATGGATATAAAGGATGCATATTTACACATACCTATCTTTCAGCCTCATCAGAGGTTCCTACGTTTTGCAGTAGAGGAACGTCATTTTCAATTTGTGGCTCTACCCTTCGGCTGGCTACAGCTCTCCAGGTGTTCAAAAAGGTCCTAGCACCAGTACTGGGTCTTTTAAGGGCCCAAGAGATCCTAGTGCTCGGGTATCTGGACGACCTCCTACTCAGAGATCACTCATTACAGGCTCTAGAACAGATCATAATATGTGCAGTGCGGTATTTGAAAAGCTAAGGCTAGATCATAAATACCGAAAAGTCAGCCTTGAAACCAGCTCAAAGTCAGGGACAGAACAGATCCTGCCCATCAACATCCTGGAATTATGGGCAAGTACGTCTGGCCCTACGGCCCTGGACGGTGGATCTTCAAGACTGCCCTATCAGGGTTCAGTCTGACAATGCCACTGCAGTGGCCTATATAAACCACCAAGGCGGTACTAGGAGTCGTTCAGCTCTGAAGGAGGTGAACCAAATACTAGCCTCGGCAGAGGGACATGTGCGAATTAGATTGGCAGTCCATATCCCGGGAGTAGACAACTGGAAGGCAGATTATCTCAGTCGTCAGCAGATTATCTCAGTCGTCAGCAGATCTGCCTGGGGGAATGGTCCCTACACCCAGGGGTGTTCCAGAAAATTTGCCAGCGTTGGGGATGGCCAGAGGTCGAACTATTGGCATCCAGATTCAACAACAAGCTACAGCAATTTGGCAGTGATTGGGATCCTCTGCCAATCGGAGCAGATGCTCTGATAGTTCCATGGAGGCAGTACTCCCTGGTTTATGCTTTCCCTCCGATCCCTCTCCTTCCACATTTGTTGAGCAAGATCCTTCACCACGACAGAGTTGTGTTACAACCTATTCCATCCATTTTTCCAAAGGTATTATTGGCCTTTCATTTAAATCAGGACATTATTTTGTCTTCTTTTTTCTCTCAGCCTCGCTTGGCGGAAGAGAGACGACTGTATTCTTTGGACGTTGTCCGGGCAGTCAAGGTTTATTTGTCTAGATCTGCGGAGATCCAAGGATCAGACTCCTTTTTTGTTTTACCAAAAGGACCCAAGAAGGGGCAGGCAGCTTCCAAGGCTTCCATTGCCAATTGGGTGCATCAGTTGATCATTCAGGCCTACGGTCTGAAACATAAAGCTCCTCTCTTTAGGGTGAGACTTCATTCTACCAGGGGTGTAGGAACCTCCTGGCCTTTTCCCCATCAGGTATCTGTGGCTCAGATTTGTAAGGCTGCCACCTGGTCTTCAGTGCAATCGTTCACAAAATTTTATCAAGTGGATGTTCTAGTAGCCGAGGATTCGGCTTACGGCTACAGTGTACTGCAGGCTGCCGTATAAGTTCTGATGGCTATCGTTTGGCAGGGTGTCTCCCTCCCCTCAAGGCTATTGCTCTAGGACGTCCCAGCAGGTAATGAATATTACCCTGACTCTGTGTCCCATGATGTATGAAAAAGAAAATAGGATTTTTTTCGTCATACTTACCTGTAAAATCCTTTTCTTTGAGTACATCATGGGACACAGAGATCCCTCCCCTCTTTTTTGAGGATTCAGTGCTTGCTACAAAACTGAAGTGCTTCCTGTGTGGGAGGGGTTATATAGGGGATCACTTCCTGTCTAAAGACCTTTGGTCTACCAGTGTCCATTCACTTGGAGATAAAGTATAACCCAGCAGGTAATGAATATTAGCCTGACTCTGTGTCCCATGATGTATGAAAAAGAAAAGGATTTTACAGGTAAGTATGACGAAAAAGTCCTATTTTTGTGCACCTAATTCTAAAAATTAACACAACTTTGCCATGCTGCACAATTCTGTCTGGCAGCAAAAGAGGCCTGAACTATCTACAGACAGTGTTGCGAATCCTCCTGCCGAGCCATTGTGTTCTAGCGGGGGTGGGGGGGACAGGGGAAGCCGTTCCCACCGGGAGAAGACAGTGATTATTGCTAATGCCAGCTGCTAGCGATGATCGCCAGTAAGATCCGGCAGGCTGGTTGCTTGATCAACTTGGTACATTCAGCCTGCCCACACATGATTCCAATCTTGACCTGTTCCTGCTGAACCAGCCAAGATTCGAACCATCTATGGAAGGGGTAGGCAACCTTAGGGAGATGGAGATCTTCTTGAACAACACTGATGAAGTCAAAGATCGCCAGGCACAGTGTCCTGTTGTTAGGGCCGGTTCACACCAGAACGCGATGCCAGAAAGGCATGTTCCATGTGTTTTTTCCTGCACTGTGTTCAAAACGCACTGCCTTTGTGATCTACTGTGGGTGATGATACATTTTTGACCCCAAATGTAGATTGCAAATGCAGTGACACAAAAAGAATGCAGGGATCAGGAGTGCATTACACTCAGAATGAAAGGATCGGGAGTGAGTTAGGCTCAGAATGCAGGGATCAGGAGTGAGTTAGGCTCAGAATGCAGAGATCAGGAGTGAGTTGTGCTCAGAATGCAGAGATCAGGGGTGAGTTGTGTTCAGAATGCAGAGATCAGATCTCACTGACTCACTCCTGAACCCTGCATTCTGAGCTTAATGCACTCCAGCACCCTGCATTCTGAGCATAACGTACTCCAGAACCCTGCATTCTGAGCATAACGTACTCCTGATCTCTGCATTCTGAGCACGACTCACTCCTGATCTCTGCATTCTGAGCACGACTCACTCCTGATCTCTGCATTCTGAGCACGACTCACTCCTGATCTCTGCATTCTGAGCACGACTCACTCCTGATCTCTGCATGCTGAGCACGACTCACTCCTGATCTCTGCATGCTGAGCACGCCTCACTCCTGATCTCTGCATGCTGAGCACGCCTCACTCCTGATCTCTGCATGCTGAGCACGCCTCACTCCTGATCTCTGCATGCTGAGCACGCCTCACTCCTGATCTCTGCATGCTGAGCACGCCTCACTCCTGATCTCTGCATGCTGAGCACGCCTCACTCCTGATCTCTGCATGCTGAGCACGCCTCACTCCTGATCTCTGCATGCTGAGCACGCCTCACTCCTGATCTCTGCATGCTGAGCACGCCTCACTCCTGATCTCTGCATGCTGAGCACGCCTCACTCCTGATCTCTGCATGCTGAGCACGACTCACTCCTGATCTCTGCATGCTGAGCACGACTCACTCCTGATCTCTGCATGCTGAGCACGACTCACTCCTGATCTCTGCATGCTGAGCACGACTCACTCCTGATCTCTGCATGCTGAGCACGACTCACTCCTGATCTCTGCATGCTGAGCACGACTCACTCCTGATCTCTGCATGCTGAGTTGTGCTGGATCTGGAGTGCGTTGCGCTCAGAATGCAGGCTTAAAGAGTGCGTTGCGCTCAGAACGCAGGCAGGGGGAGAGCAAAGAGGACCTGAAGACGCCGCAACAGAGGCTTGAGGGCATAGAGAGAAGGCGGGGTCTGCGGCGCTGACCCATTCATGGTCTACCGGTCACCTACCTTTCACCTACCCGGGGTCAAGAGGTAGCCCACGATTGACAGGTTGCCGACCCCGGGTCTATGGCCACTCTGTGGAAAACAAGCTGCACAGTGGCGGCAAGTATGATATGTAAAATAAAAACCCTTACAATCACTTTAAGAGTTTTAATTTGTATGCAATCAGGCAGGCCCTTGCACTACACGGTTTTGGTAAATCTGAAGACAAAAATCTGTAGGAAATCTATTCGTGTGTATGGGGTTTTATTGTTAACACAAAAACACTGAAGCACAACAAATCCACTCTGCTGCTTTGCCCTCTTCTATTCTGGCTCTGTTGTACATGAGATTACAAGAAGCTGATACGAAGTCAAGTTCAAGAACTATCTGTCCATAGTTCAGCTTTCACGCTACTCTGTACTTTACATGTGTCTGTTCCATCCTGTACATGGCTCCACACTTTAGATTCTAAAAAATTTGGGTAACTCCACACTTCTCCTTTTGTACAGTATATCCCCCTACCACTATCTGTTGCACACCCTAAGACTCAATGGGCCTCTTAAAACTTTTCTGAAAGACAACAAATGGTATCTTAAGGCCTAGTTAAATTTATATAGTCCCCACTGTAGGTAAACCTCAGGTCACTGGAGAAATTAAGTTTAAAAAGAGTTCACTCAGTTAAAGTACATTTCTTTTTTTAATGTTACACTGTATTTCTGTTCTGCTGATGTATGATTTTAGGCGCTTGCAGGTAATGTGCGTGTGCATCTGAAAAGTACATTGGACCTACATGTGGGTCCATGCACTTAACGATTCATCGACAATAAATATTGATATATTTTTCTTTACTGCTTACATTTTTTTTTTGTATTTAATGTTTTGTTTATATGCATATATTCACAGTGATTCTGGTGATGCCTGTCTCTTGAGGGGTGTTAAACGTGTTGGTATCCTATCAAAAGGCCTTATTTTGCGGGGCAACCGGGAATTTCAGCTAACCTTGTTATGCTCAAACAAGCCAACTTGCAACTTGATAAAGAGGATTGCAGAAGTTCTCCCAGAACAGCTAGAGGTAAGTCTGTCTTTCGTGTTCGTTTTTGTGCATTTCGATTAAAAATTTCAAATCTCCACCAACCACTGTTGTATCTAAAACGTAGGATAATGCAAAATTTGTTTAAAAAGTATAAATCATTCTGTATATAATAAAATGCTTTAAGAGGTTCTAATGTTAAAGTTCTACAGGGAAACCTTTTTTTCTTAAAATTTGCTGTGTAAAAAGAAAAAAAAAAAAAAGAAATAAGTTTACTCTCAAAGTTTTTATCATTTACAATTTCATTCATGCTGCATTGTATAGCTTTCACTATACTTCCAGCACTGCAACTAGAAGTGCTGCAGTTCTCCTACACAGAAGCTGTACTGCTATTTCTTTATCGCACATCATAGGACACAGAGCCTTAAGTATTTACTTAATGGGTTATAGGCCACCTTCAGGTGTTGACACTGGTAAACCCTAATTAAGGAAGTTGACTCCCTATATAACCCCTCCTCCTTCCAGGAGCAAATCCATTTTTTCGCCAGTGTCTAAAGGTGTGAAGATGTGCTCTGAGGAGCTCCAGGAGGGATCCATGCTGGATTTAAAAAGCCTCCATAGCCGGATCTATCCCGCCACTGCGGCTACAGGATGGTACCTGGGCCTCGCATTGAAGAATGAGGTTTTGTCTGTAACGCTCCTCCTTTGAGGGCTGGACCCTAGGAACCAGGACTTTTTGGTCTTGCTACATTACCTAAAGTTGTCCCGAGGGGTGCTATACAGATCCAAAGGAGTGTAACCCCTATTAAAAGGGACCCAGTCTTTGAAGGTTTAATTACGCTGCCCGCCGTGATGGGTGAAGTTTGGATCTGTTTGTTTACTCAGCAGTGTCTCCTCTTGAGGGAGTATATTACACTTGCCTAGTACAATGCCTTTTTCAGCAGCTCTGTGTCTGGCTATAGCAGCGGGTGTGGTCCCAGCAGCCAGAGGGAGGTTCTTAATTGAACAGATGGTGTTCCTCTTCTGAGGGATCGAACATACAAAAGCAGCCATTTGCATTTTTTTGTATAAAGTGAAGTCTTCCTTTAAAACTGGGAGCCTAACAAACACTGCTGACATAAATTCCCCTCCCCCTCACCTTCCCTTCCCCTCCCCCTCACCTTCCCTTCCCCTCCCCCCTATTTTCTAGCAGGAAAGGTCTTTTGTCCAAAAGAAGCTATAAACGTCCTTTTATTTAAACGGACTCCTTCCCCTGCGCAGGGGCAGCTGCCTCTAGGCAGTGGTGACGGCCTCCACCGTCAGACTCTAGGGCATGATTTCCAACAAGTACTGTTCATATCTGTGCGACTTCAAGGTAGTCTCTGCACTACTTTGGTACCACTTTGATGCGACTTGAGGTCCATAGACCTCAAGAATACACAGGCATTGTTTCCTGTCGCATCAAAATCGTGCCCCAACATATTCTCGGCGGCAAAAGATCGCAGTAAAATCACGCGACTTTGGGGTTGCAATAGTGGAAACTGAGCCTAAGAGGAGAAAACATTCAGCCCCTGTATACATGATTGAAAATGCGTTTTTCCTCCGCCCTGCAGGGCCTAGAAGGAAAATTAGTGACTTTAACTGCATCTGCTATCCAAGGAAGGGAAGCATGTTAGATCCCCCTCCCCCACTTTAGATTTCTTATCAAGGGAACAGTGGGTTGAGGATGAGGGGTTACCCTCAGGTAATCGGAAAGAAGGGCAAACCGAGTACTCCTCTGCGAAGGAGACAACTAGAGTTGAACCTTTTTTTTCAGCCTTGCAATCTGAGAAATTGCTAGTACAAATCTCTTAGAGAGATGATTCGTGCCTCTTTCAAGCTACCTCTAGTAGAGTCAGCTGATAGTTCTGTTTTTTCTTAGGTTCCTTAAAACCTTCACTGCCTTTTTCATGCATTTCCTGTACATGTACAGATCTACGCAGAAATTCAGCAGATCCATTCTAGATCTAAAAGAATCTAAATAAGTTCCTGAAGATCGCTCCTTTCTATGCAGTAGATCAGGACAGTAGTTTCTATCCTACAAGGAGGAAAACCTCTGGCGCCTATCGGCATCGGGGATATCATAGCCTCAATTGGTGGTTACTAAAGAATGTCCTAAAGGATAAATCCTTAAGACCACTTATCTGGAAAGCGGTAACGACAGAGAAGACAACTGTCCAAAGACAGTGTTCAAGAACCGAAAGAGCCTTGCCCATCAACATCCTAGAGATTCGGGCAGTGCGTCTGGCTCAAGCCTGGACTTCCAGGTTAAGGTATTGTCCTGACAGGATCCAATCCGTCAATGCCACGGCTGTGGCCTATATTAATCACCAAAAGGGGCACCAAGAATCTCTCAGTGCAGAGAGAGGTGAACCATATTCTAACTTGGGCAGAAAGAAATATTCCGTGCCTATCGGCAGTCTTCATTCCGGGTATAGAGAATTGGCACGCGCACTACTTGTGCTGCTAGCAGATTATTCCCAGGGGAGTGGTCTATTCAAACCCGACATGTTTTGGGCTGTTTGTCAAGGATGGGGGACTCCGGGCGTAGATCTTCTAGCATCCAGTGCAACATAAAGTTAGTCAACTTTGTGTCCACAACAAAGGATCCATTTGCATGCAGAACAGATGCGTTGGTGATACTGTGGGATCAGCTTTTACTGATCTATGCATTTCCCCCTATTCAATTGCTGGCTCAACGACTTTGCAGGATCAAGCTGAAAAGAAAACCAGTAATTCTGGCAGCACCAGCATGGCCCAGAAGGTCATGGTATGCAGAGATCGTAAAGATGGCAGTGGAGGATCGGTCCCTTCCACTAAGGCCAGACTTGCTCTCATAGGGGCCGATATTCCATCCTAACTTACGAACGCTAAATTTAACGGCTTGGCTATTGAAACCCACATTCTGAAGAAACGTGGGCTTTCCAGGTCAGTTATCTCAACTTTAATCAATGCGAGGAAACCAGCTTCCAGAACTATATATTATAGTGTTTGGAAAACTTATGTTTCCTGGTGTGAATCCAAGGGTTGGCACCCTCAGAGATATATCATAGGCAGAATACTTGCCTTTCTACAATTGGGTGTAGAGATGAAGTTGGCCCTGAGTACTATTAAAGGCCAAGTCTCAGCCTTATCTGTTTTATTTCAAAAGACCGCTTGCTACGCATTCTTTAGTCCGGGGTTTCATGGAGTGATACGGATTAATCCCTCAGTTAAATCGCATTTAAGCCCTTGGGACTTGAATTTAGTTTAGTCAATGTTACAAAAACAGCCATTTGAACCAATACAGCATATTCCCTTAGTCTTTCTGACTAGGAAGCTGGTATTTTTGGTTGCTATATCCTCAACAAGGAGGGTTTCAGAATTGGCTGCTCTTTCTTGTAAAGAGCCGTATTTGACTTTTCATGAGGACAGAATGATGTTACGCCCTCGTCCAGGCTTTTTGCCAAAAGTGGTTTCAAGTTTTCATCTGAATGAAAAGATTGTCCTGCCATCGTTTTTACCAAAACTATGTTTCAGGGAAGAAAAGTCACTACATTGTCTTGATGTGGTGAGAGCAGTGAAAATCTATTTAAAAGCAACTGCTCAGATCCATAAGACTGATGTCTTATTTATTCTGCCAGAGGGTCCTAAGAAAAGACAAGCAGTGTCAAAATCCACTGTTACTAAGAGGATTCCGCAAGTTAGAATTCAAACTTATAATCTAAGGGGTAAAATTCACCCTTTTTCAAGTTAAGGCGCACTCTACCAGAGCGGTGGTGCTTCTTGGTCAGTGCGTCACCAGGCCTCCATGGCTCAAATCTGTAAGGCCGCAAATTGGTCTTCGGTGCATACATTCACCAAATTTTATCAAGTTGATGTAAGATGGAATGAGGATATCGCCTTCCTGCGCAGCGTGCTGCAGGCAGCAGTATAAGTCCTCAGGTCTGGGGGTGCCCTACGGGTTGTGTCTCCCTCCCCTCAAGTAGCATTGCTATGGGATGTCCCATTAAGTAAATACGCATCCCGATATGTTGAGTTTTTCAGCATTTTCTGATGTTTTTGGTGGGGTAGGACTGCTTTTAGTTTGTGACCCTTTCCTTCATCCTCTTCTCCACCCACTTTTTCAAGTACTAGAATTCCTCCATCTGAGGGCAATCTGTGTGACCTTTCACTTTCTGAGAGTTCAGCTAGCTCCTAAACATCAAAACATCTTGACTGTGCTTGTTTCCTCAGTACAGAGTACCTAGGCTTGGGTTTGGACATTGGACAGGCAAAAGTTCTAATGCCCCTAGAGATGCTTCAGAACCTTAATGACCATGTTAGACTACCGTACAGTGCTTGCTGGTCTTCCCTCACTGATGGTTTATTTTGTTTCATTTTTTGCCCAAAGTTGGTCTTTTAAGCATTACTTTAGTGTGTAAAGAGTTTGGTAAGTTGTAGAAACAAAGATGATTTTTCATAGTTTGCTAAAGTAGTTGCTGCATAGGACAGCTGAATTCGGCATGCTTGTATTTAAATCTTGTGGTATTTTCAATGTAAAATTTACAAAAAGTTTGACAGGTTATTGCTCCTTAACCACTTCAGCCCCGGAAGGTTTTACCCCCTTCCTGACCAGAGCACTTTTTACAATTCGGCACTGCGTCGCTTTAACTGCTAATTGCGCGGTCATGCAATGCTGTACCCAAACGAAATTTGCGTCCTTTTCTTCCCACAAATAGAGCTTTCTTTTGATGGTATTTGATCACCTCTGCCGTTTTTATTTTTTGCGCTATACACGGAAAAAGACCGCAAATTTTGAAAAAAAATGATATTTTCTACTTTTTGTTCTAAAAAAAATCCAATAAACTCAATTTTAGTCATACATTTAGGCCAAAATGTATTCGGCCACATGTCTTTGGTAAAAAAAATGTCAATAAGTGTATATTTATTGGTTTGCGCAAAAGTTATAGCGTCTACAAACTAGGGTACATTTTCTGGAATTTACACAGCCTTTAATTTTTGACTGCCTATGTCGTTTCTTGAGGTGCTAAAATGGCAGGGCAGTACAAAACCCCCACAAAATGACCCCATTTTGGAAAGTAGACACCCCAAGGAATTTGCTGAGAGGCATGTTGAGCCCATTGAATATTCATTTTTTTTGTCCCAAGTGATTGAATAATGACAAAAAAAAAAAAAAAATTACAAAAAGTTGTCACTAAATGATATATTGCTCACACAGGCCATGGGCATATGTGGAATTGCACCCCAAAATACATTTAGCTGCTTCTCCTGAGTACGGGGATACCACATGTGTGGGACTTTTTGGGAGCCTAGCCGCGTACGGGGCCCCGAAAACCAAGCACCGCCTTCAGGATTTCTAAGGGCGTACATTTTTGATTTTACTCCTCACTACCTATCACAGTTTTGAAGGCCATAAAATGCCCAGATGACATAAAACCCCCCCAAATGACCCCATTTTGGAAAGTAGACACCCCAAGCTATTTGCTTTGAGGCATGTTGAGTCCATGGAATGTTTTATATTTTGACACAAGTTGCGGGAAAGTGACAAATTTTTTTTTTTTTTTTTTTGCACAAAGTTGTCACTAAATGATATATTGCTCACACAGGCCATTGGCATATGTGGAATTGCACCCCAAAATACATTTAGCTGCTTCTCCTGAGTACGGGGATACCACATGTGTGGGACTTTTTGGGAGCCTAGCCGCGTACGGGACCCCCAAAACCAAGCACCGCCTTCAGGATTTCTAAGGGCGTACATTTTTGATTTTACTCCTCACTGCCTATCACAGTTTCGGAGGCCATGGAATGCCCAGGTGGCACAAACCCCCCCCAAATGACCCCATTTTGGAAAGTAGACACCCCAAGCTATTTGCTGAGAGGCATGGTGAGTATTTTGCAGCTCTCATTTGTTTTTGAAAATAAAGAAAGACGAGAAAAAAATTTTTTTTTTTCTTTTTTCAATTTTCAAAACTTTGTGACAAAAAGTGAGGTCTGCAAAATACTCACTATACCTCTCATCAAATAGCTTGGGGTGTCTACTTTCCAAAATGGGGTCATTTGGGGGGGTTTTGTGCCACCTGGGCATTCCATGGCCTCCGAAACTGTGATAGGCAGTGAAGAGTGAAATCAAAAATTTACGGCCTTAGAAAGCCTGAAGGCGGTGCTTGGTTTTCGGGGTCCCGTACGTGGCTAGGCTCCCAAAAAGTCCCACACATGTGGTATCCCCGTACTCAGGAGAAGCAACAGAATGTATTTTGGGGTGTAATTTCACATATTCCCATGGCATGTTTAAGCAATATATCATTTAGTGACAACTTTGCGCAAAAAAAAATAAAAAAAATAAAAAATTGTCTCTTTCCCGCAACTTGTGTCACAATATAAATTATTCCATGGACTCGACATGCCTCTCAGCAAATAGCTTGGGGTGTCTACTTTCCAAAATGGGGTCATTTGGGGGGGTTTTGAACTGTCCTGGCATTTTATGCACAACATCTAGAAGCTTATGTCACACATCACCCACTCTTCTAACCACTTGAAGACAAAGCCCTTTCTGACACTTATTGTTTATATAAAAAATAATTTTTTTTTGCAAGAAAATTACTTTGAACCCCCAAACATTATATATTTTTTTAAAGCAAATGCCCTACAGATTAAAATGGTGGGCGTTTCATTTTTTTTTTTTCACACAGTATTTGCGCAGCGATTTTTCAAACGCATTTTTTGGGGAAAAAACACACTTTTTTACATTTTAATGCACTAAAACACACTATATTGCCCAAATGTTTGATGAAATAAAAAAGATGATCTTAGGCCGAGTACATGGATATCAAACATGACATGCTTTAAAATTGCGCACAAACGTGCAGTGGCGACAAACTAAATACATTTTTAAAAGCCTTTAAAAGCCTTTACAGGTTACCACTTTAGATTTACAGAGGAGGTCTACTGCTAAACTTACTGCCCTCGATCTGACCTTCGCGGCGATACCTCACATGCATGGTGCAATTGCTGTTTACATTTGACGCCAGACCGACGCTTGCGTTCGCCTTAGCGCGAGAGCAGGGGGGACAGGGGTGCTTTTTTTTTTTTTTTTTTTTCTTTATTATTATTATTTTTTTATCTTATTTTTAAACTGTTCCTTTCATTTTTTTTTTTTTTAAATCATTTTTATTGTTATCTCAGGGAATGTAAATATCCCCTATGATAGCAATAGGTAGTGACAGGTACTCTTTTTTGCAAAAATTGGGTTCTATTAGACCCTAGATTTCTCCTCTGCCCTCAAAGCATCTGACCACACCAAGATCGGTGTGATAAAATGCTTTCCCAATTTCCCAATGGCGCTGTTTACATCCGGCGAAATCTAAGTCATAAAATGCTCGTAGCTTCCGGTTTCTTAGGTCATAGAGATGTTTGGAGCCACTCTGGTCTCTGATCAGCTCTATGGTCAGCTGGCTGAATCACCGGCTGCATTTTCAGGTTCCCTGTTGAGACAGGAGAGCCAGAGAAAAACACGGAAGACGTTGGGGGGGGGGATTCCCTCCCACTGCTTGTAAAAGCAGTCTAGAGGCTAATTAGCCACTAGGATTGCTTTTACATGAAAGCCGACCGCTGGCTGAAAAGAATGATACCAAGATGATACCTAAACCTGCAGGCATCATTCTGGTATAACCACTCAAAGTCGTGAATGGCGTACCTGAAGACAAAAAAATGGTTAACAATAAAGCACAGTAAACGGTAAAGTATAAAAAATTGCATACCTGAAAAGCAAACATGATAAAACATAATAACAATAAAACATTGCAGAATAGAATACAGTAAAAAAGAGCAGAACAATAGAGAGAGAATAGAGAGAGAGAGAACAATAAAACGACAACTATTTTTTTTTTTTTTATATTTTTGTTTGTGTTTTTTTTTTTTTTTTTTTACACTTTTTTTTGTAACTAACTTTTATAACTGTAACCGGTTCCAGGTTCGGGTCTCTCAAAATGCGATGGCATCTTGGGAGACCCTGTGAAAGTGTGCCTAGTCTGTGCAGTGCTGTACCCTACGCTAATACTCAACTAGTGAATGGTAGCGTTCAAAACATTCACCAATGCAAAGACCAGGATTGTCAGGACAGGAGGGACAATAATAGCGGGTGTCACGCCTATATCCGCGCTTGCTGCAGACACGAGATCTTTTTTGGGGGGTTCGTTGGGTAGGGGTACTCGGGAGGACATAAAGAAAATGCCTCTCATGCAGCCGACTGCATTTGGTTGGGGATGTGAATGGGGGAAGTACGGGCGCTGCAGAAGCGGTGGGTTCCCAATTAGGATTGGCGAATGCAGCAGGAAGGGCATTATGGGCACGACGGGCCTGTGTTTGTCTTTTTGGTGGCAGCGGGACACTACTTGTGCTTGCCACCTCACCAGCTTGAACTGCATTTATGGGACTCGCCACGTCACCAAGTGTTACTGCAGTGCTGGTTTGACTATGACCGGGGTGTACTACGCCGCTGGTGCTTGCCAGTTCACCAAAACACTACCAAAAAAACTGTTAGCGATCGCAAGGATCAGGCCTGACTCTGCGAACGCTGCAGTTATGCGTTTAGAGTTTTGTAAGTGTCAGTGATCGATCGATACTGCACTTGGGTGGGCTGGGCCGGGCGGAGGGGCAAAACGCAGGTGCTAGCAGGTATCTGGGCTGATCCCGCTAACACTGCGTGTTTGGGAACCCTAAACTGCTGGGGACGCTAGTATAGATCTGATCGGATCAGATATTGATCCGATCAGATACTATACCACTAAGGGAGGCGTATGCTGTGTGCGTGGGTGTTAGCGGTACTGGCGCTAACCTGACGCTGCCTGGGGCTGGTGCTTGCCAGTTCACCAAAACGCTACCAAAAAAACTGTTAGCGATCGCAGGGATCAGGCCTGACTCTGCGAACGCTGCAGTTATGCGTTTAGTGTTTTGTAAGTGACAGTGATCGATCGATACTGCACTTGGGTGGGCTGGGCCGGGCGGAGGGGCAAAACGCAGGTGCTAGCGGGTATCTGGGCTGATCCCGCTAACACTGCGTTTTCGGGAACCCTAAACTGCTGGGGACGCTAGTATAGATCTGATCGGATCAGATATTGATCCGTACAGATACTATACCACTAAGGGAGGCATATGCTGCGTGCGTGGGTGTTAGCGGTACTGGCGCTAATCTGACGCTGCCTGGGGCGACGCATATCACCGCCGGGCGATCAGGGGGCTAAACCTTTATTCGGTAATAAACGGCGGGTGCCCTGACACTATAAAAAATAAACAAACTAACCAGCGTCACCCGTAACAGTTATACGGTGATCAGTGGTGAAAGGGTTAACTAGGGGGCAATCAAGGGGTTAAAACATTTATTAGGTAGTATATGGGGGTCCCTGTCGCTATAAAACACTGACGGCGAACCTAAATATTTACGTCCCTAACTACCGTCACCAGCGACACTAATACAGCGATCAGAAAAATGATCGCTTAGCGACACTGGTGAGGGGGGTGATCAAGGGGTTAAAACTTTATTAGGGGGGGTTAGGGGGGTACCCTAGACCTAAAGGGGGGTAATACTCACTGTCCTAACACTGTAACTGTCACAAACTGACACTATGCAGTAATCAGAAAAAAATAAAAATACTGCTAATGTCAGTTTGTGACAGGGGGGGGGGTGATTGGGGGGGGGGATCGGGGGGGGATCGGGGGTGTAAAGTATGCCTGGCATGTTCTACTGTGTGTGTGTGTGTGTGTGTGTTGTGTGCACTCACTTGTCTTCTCTCCTCGGCGCTGGAACGGAAACTGCCAGACCGAGGAGAGATGACATCACATCCTCTGCCTGTGTGAAACTACACACAGGCAGAGGAGGATTCCCATTGGCTGGGAGCGATCGCGAGGGGGGGGCCACGATCGGATGGTCTCCCCCTCGCCTCCCGACGCTCCCAGTCAAATGCCGACCGCCGATGGCACCGGGGGGGGGGTCCGATCGGACCCCCCGCCCGCGGGAGGCAGATCACGTACGGGTATGTGATTCTGCCTGCCCGTGCCATTCTGCCGCAGTATATATGCGGTAGGCGGTCGGCAAGTGGTAAAAAGAAGACCAAAAGTGTGGTTTAGTCACACGTTTGAGTATACCTTACTACATGACAAAGGGTATCTGGGAAAAATCGACAACAACGGCTGTTAGTTTGACAGCTACGCCCTACTCTGTGCCAGTTTCATTGATAAATACACTGTGACAATGTATTTAGACCTGTTGTTTTGTTTGCAAATTAATGGGGTAGTAAGGGGGGCTGTGATGTGAAAGAGAAACTCAAATAAAAATGGGGGATGAGATTTCTAGGGGGTTGGGGACTTTGATGTGAAGGAGGGCTGAGATGTGAAGAGGTAATTGCAGACTCTGATGTAAAAGGGAAACTGTGATGAGAAGGTGGCTGCGGACACTGATGTGAAGGGGGAGACTGTAATGAGAGGAGAATGAATGCCAAGTCATCAAAAATATTGAAGACCGAGAATGGTGTACAAGAAGTTTTAGCCTCAGAATAGTATTGAGCCTCTGGATGGCATGGGAAGATCAGAGGTTAGTGAATCATAACAGTGATTGAACACAATCATAAATAATTCATCAGGAAAAATAGTTTGTGTATTTTGTAGTTTTTCTACTATAAAGTGATCTTGCATAAAACGTTGCCAGGATTAAAAACTGTAGTGCTAAAATACAAGTACATATGCTGGGCTTCGAATCCATCCCTCTGGAGCTCTTTGGATCTTAAGCCAAGGTTGTACACAGGTCTCAAATTCTGCTTAAAGTGATTGTAAACCATCACCTTCCCAGTGAATGGCTGTGCAGCGAGGGGCACGTCAGTTCAAGTCTGATATTTGGAGGAGAGCAGGCTGAGTTCCCAACATAGCTAGAGAACTGTCCACAGTGTGTTCACCTGCTTAGTGTGAGCAGTTTTTAATAGGAAAGCAGAGAAACTGTCAGGAACACCAGGCATTTTACACAAAGGAAGACATGCAAAGAGAACACTTTCTCATACAAGTACATGGTACTGCACATATCAGGAATATGAAGTATTGGGGTAACAAACTCTTTAAGTCATGATTTAACCACTCTTAAAGAGGAAGTAAACCCTAGTGGGTTTTACTTCCTCTTTAGTTCCCTGAAAAGATAAAGCATGATGGGCTACTATGCATCGCATAGTAGCCCATTATGTGTCACTTACCTGCCACAGAAGCCCGTGCTGTCGCCACGAGCAGGGAGCTTCCATCTTCGCCCCTCTTCCTTTCGGGGCCACGAACTCCGGCTCTGTGACTGGCCTGAGTTGCGTGACGTCACTCTGCACATGCGCGCGGGAGCTGCCAGTCACAGCATGACCCCTAATAAAAACGCCACGATGTGCCCTTTCTAAAGGGCGCATGCGCCGATGACATCGGCACTTGTCTTTTTAGTAAATATCTCCTGAACCGTGGAGGTTTAGGAGATATTTCAAGCACCTACAGGTAAGCCTTAACCACTTGCCTACCAGGCCAATTCTGACATTTCTCTCCTACATGTAAAAATCATCATTTTTTTGCTAGAAAATTACATAGAACCCCCAAACATTATATATGTTTTTTTAGCAAAGACCCTAGAGAATACAATGGCGGTTGTTGCAACTTATTATCTTACAGTATTTGCGCAGGTATTTTTTGAACACGTTTTTTTTTTGGGAAAAAAACAGTTTTGTGTTAAAAAAAAACAAAACAGTAAAGTTAGCCCAATGTTTTTGCATATTGTGAAAGATGAAGTTACGCCGAGTAGATACCTAATATGTCACGCTTCAAAATTGCACACGCTCGTGGAATGGCGCCAATGTTCGGTACTTAAAAATCCCCATAGGCGACGCTTGAAATTTTTTTACTGGTTACATGTTCTGAGTTACAGCGGAGGTCTAGGGACAAAATTATTGCTCTCGCTCCAACGTTCGATACCTCACATGTATAATTTGAACACTGTTTTCATATGTGGGCGGGACTTACGTATCCGTTCGCTTCTGCGTGCGAGCACATGGGCACAGCGGCGCTTTAAAAATTTTTTTTTATTTATTGTTAATTATATCTTCTTTTTTTTATTTTGACACTTTTTTGAAAAAAAAAATTTGATCACTTTTATTCCTATTGCAAGGAATGTAAATATCCCTTGTAATAGCAATATGACATGACAGGTCCTCTTAATAGTGAGATATGGGGTCAATAAGACCCCACATCTCACCACTAGGCTGGGAAGCCTGAAATAAGAAATAAAAATAAAACGATCACCGCTTCCCAGCCGAAGCTTCGCCGTTTTTCGAAAGGAGTGGCCGGGCGTGACGTCATAATCATATGATCCGACGATCATAGAGACTCCGGCGACCATCTGGTCCGGCAGAAATCTCTATGATCTACATCCGGCGGCGGCGGATCCGCTCTCTGCCTCACCAATCCTAACGGTGAGTCGGAACAAGCACCGGAGGGCGGCGGCGGGGGACGTCCCCTCTCGCCTCCCATAAGAACGATGAAGCGGTGGAACGGCCGCTATGATCATTCCTATGGTGTAGAGATTCGCCGGCTGAAACTGGCAATATCTGAATGATGTCTGTAACTACAGGCATCACTCAGATATACCCGCTCAAAGCCCAGGACGTCATATGACGGTGGGCGGGCGGGAAGTGATTAATATAGGCTTACCTGTAGGTAAAAGTGGTTGTACAGGGTGTACAACCACTTTAAGCCTTGCCGACTATCAGCAACCTATCAAATACCAGATGTTCAGTTGGCTACTAGAGGTTTTGACAAATAAATTATAGGATAGACTGACTTACTTTTTTTACTTGTGAAGCACCATAGCCTAGGCATTAGAGGCCTGGTCAGGTTTTCATTCATGTCTTTCCGTAAGTAATACCGGTTTCCTTGCACCCTATTTTCTTACGTTTGGAATGAAAAAGCTTTTAGTTCTTGAACTCACTAATGCCTTTTAGTAATAATTTTTTAGTCATAAGAATAACTTGTTTATCCTTGTTGCTTTTTTTTCTTTCTGCAGAAGTTATCCAAAAAGCAACATAGTGTAACATATGACATGGAAGAGGCTCGCCTTCTGATTACATTCACTGATGAACCAAGGATGCAGTTCACAGTGCTTCTTACCTGCCATAACAACCTGTTTGCTAAAAATACAGAAAAAAAGGAGGAGGCTGCAGAAACAGAAAAAAAGGAGGAGGCTACAGAAAAAAAGGAGGAGGCTGCAGAAACAGAAAAAGAGGAGGCTGCAGAAACAGAAAAAAAGGAGGAGGCTGCAGAAACAGAAAAAAAGGAGGAGGCTGTAGAAACAGAAAAAAAGGAGGAGGCTGTAGAAACAGAAAAAAAGGAGGAGGCTGTAGAAACAGAAAAAAAGGAGGAGGCTGTAGAAACAGAAAAAAAGGAGGAGGCTGTAGAAACAGAAAAAAAGGAGGAGGCTGTAGAAACAGAAGATCTGGAGAAAAAAGAAAAAGGTGAACATTTGATTGATTAAAGCTGAACTCCAGGCACAAAAACTTTCACTTGCACCAAATGCCTTTGCAAACCCAGATTTTACTTTGTAAAAGTAGCAGTGACATCATCACTGTGTTGTGCAGAGAGCAGTCATGGAGGGGAGGGAGGGTGGGGGAGCAGGTATCACCCACTACAGGCTTCCTGCAGAAAACTACAGGATGGGGCAAAGACAAGACCATTCACCCAGCACAAGGAGAGAGAGTAGCAGTGACTGGTCTTTATTACAGGAAAGTAATGTTTCACACTGAGTTACTGTACAGATCTGGAAGAAATACACAAAGCAGACCAAGATTCAAAGAAGATCACTCATGACTTTTTTATTTAAACTTAATTTACTTATCCCAGAGTTCAGCTTTATTCTTAACAGTTTACTTTTAAAAAAAACCTACATCTTAGGCTTATTGTACACAGGATGTTTTAAAACCTCTCCTGAACGATTTAACTTGACAGATAGTAACCGACATTTAAAAACATCCTTTTTGCCACGTTTAGAAGCGTCTTTTGCAAATGGTCAAAAATGAAAAACGCCTGTGAACAAAACGTTGTTCACAGGCGTTTTGCTGTTACAGGCATTTGGCTTTTCAAATGCCTGTGAACGCATTTTTTTGCTTTCCAAAAAATGCTTCTAAACTCAACTGCCTAGAAACTACTTTAAATGACCCTATGTACATGTACTGATAAGATAACATAGAGAAGAGTTCAGGGGCAGCTGAAAAAAATGCCCAACTGCTCCTAAACATCCATTTACCAGCAGCAGTGTACATGAAGCCTTAGAGTTTTGAGTTGTGAGTTGAATAAAGATAAAGGGAAACAGCAACTAC
Organism: Lithobates clamitans; assembly: GCA_037952925.1. Lineage (NCBI taxonomy): Eukaryota > Metazoa > Chordata > Amphibia > Anura > Ranidae > Lithobates > Lithobates clamitans. The sequence continues at coordinate 4,981,347 of JBBGZY010000744.1, forward strand.
AGGTTTCTAAGGCTTAATGTACATGGGATGCTGAGGCAACCTCCTCAGAGTGATTTTTTTGACAGCTTGAAACCAGAGTTTAAAAACGTCCGTTTAGCCACGTTTGCATGCCGCGTTATTTAGGATAACATCATAGGACCCTCCCAAAGCCCAAAAAAAGAGTATTATTTAACTATTTCAGCCATTCTGTGAGACCAGAGTGAGTAGCATCAGCTGAGAGAGCAGCAGTGTACTTGTATCTACCTCAATTTTAGTGCTTTCTACTATGGATCCCATAATAAGCATATGTGATGAAATGCTCCTGACGTTGCTGTTGATGAGGCTGGAAAGACATCGGAAATCGCGTGCGGGGACCAGAAACCTTAACCCTAAACTTGTTCTTCAAGTGGAAAACCCTAACTTGTTCTTTAAGGGGAAAACCCTAACCATAACCCCCGAACCCTAATGGGAAACCATAACCCTTACCATAACCCTAAGCTTGTTCTTGTAACTTGTTCTTCAAGGGGAGATCCCTAATCATTGTCGAAGCTACCTAGAATTTAACATGAGGGAAAAATGCAATTAAAGCCAGATATTAAATTTCATGCAACTATGTTTGATCAAGTCGGGGTGAAGCTCAATGGTGGGGTCATCTGGTTCTACCAACATGCAATGCTAGTGGTGCATTGGATTGGATCATGGGCTCATTAAGGTATAAAAATGGTCTATGAAGCATAGCAAGCAATTACAAGTTTTTAAAATATTTTTTTAGTGGTTTTTCATCATTTGCTATAATTTTAAATAGGGTACCTTTTAAAAACGCTTCTAAACGAAAACGCAGCTAAACGCCTGTACCGCGTTTGGCGGCGTCTGAAACGGCGTCTGAACTATTTTTTTTTTGCCTTAAAAAAAAAAAAAGCCTCTAAACGCAACTGCCTAAAAACGACATTAAACGAACCTGTGTACATGTACACATTCTGTGTACAGAACAACTCCAGGTAGCCATATTGCATTGCATTTTTATAAAATTACAGCAGCTGCAGATTGAAAAGGAAATTCAATTACAATATGACTTGTGTCGCAAGTGTATATGCTGTTATTTATTATTTTTTTCTTTATTTGCAATTTTTTTCCCCCACAAAAGTGGAGTTACCCTTTAACTTTCATCTTACATAGATCGTTCATTTGACATTTTGAAGTGTGCAGGAAATGAGAGATGAGATAACAGCCTACATGGATAGCACTGTAGTATTGGAAACAGGAGAAATGTGCCCTGGGTTCTGTAAAGTTCAACATACACTATAAAATCTAAGTCAATCTCATTTAGATCTACCATCAACTATGTAGTGCAAGGGCCTGTGATTGGTTACAGAGTAAATGGATAGATAGGTGGGTACTCCTCATCCATAGTTCTGGTAAATCTAAACAAAATTGTACAGAGATTGTACAATCAGATTGCATGGTGCATGGCCATCTTTATACAAGTACATAGGAGGGAGTAGACAGAAGCGTGCGTTTTGGAGCAATTTCACTCATCTCGTATAGAGCAGCCCATCCACCTGAATGGGCTGCCCTACACGCAACAATCTCCCCAAAGAAGCTTCAGAGCTTTTTTTTTTTTTTTTTTAAGAGCGGAGCTTGCTGTGTTTTTTACTGTGATTTTTGCTGCAGCGCATTTCTGAAATGCAAGGAAACGCACAGATGTGAATGGAGCCTCGTTCTTGTGGTAACGCACCAATTTCACTTTCAGGACCCGTTCACATTTTGTGGCTTGTTTTTCCTGTGACACGCATAGGGCAGCCCATTGATTTGAATAGGCTGTGCTACATGTGGCTTATGGGACATTTTGGTGTGTTGTGGGTTGTGTGTTTTTTGCAGCATTTGCCACTCGTTTTTTTTACATGGCAAAATGTGTGCTTCTGTTTGGTGTTGACAATTAATGGCACTGAAAGCACAACTAGTAATTTTAGGTTTATAAAGGTAGCAATACACTATATAATCTGATTGTATAATCTCCTTTAGATTTACCAAATTTATATAATAGGAGAACCCCCCCTATAGCTGATTGGAGAAAAGCCAATGTAGCACCAATATTTAAAAAGGGCCCAAAATACATCCCTGGGAATTACAGACCTGTTAGCCTAACATCAATGGTATGTAAACTCTTGGAGGGGATAAGGGACTATATACAAGATTTTAATAATGAGAACGGTATAGTTAGCAGTAATCGGCATGGATTAATGAAAAATTGTTCTTGCCAAACCAATCTATTACCTTCTATGAGGAAGTGAGTTGCCAGCCAGATAAAGGAAGGCCCGTAGACGTGGTGTATCTGGATTTTGCAAAAGCATTTGACACAGTTCCCCATAAACATTTATTGTACAAAATAAGGTCCGTTGGCATGGACCATAGGGTGAGTACATGGACTAAAAACTGGTTACAAGGGCGAGTTAAGAGGGTGGTGATAAATGGGGAGTAATCGGAATGGTCAGGGGTGCATAGTGGGGTCCCCCGGGGGTTCTGTGCTGGTACCAATTCTGTTTAATTTTGTTAATAAATGACCTAGAGGATGGGGTAAACATAAAAAAAATAAAAATGTAAAATAATGCATTTGGGTGGCAAAAATATGAATTCAATCTATACACTGGGGGGAGAACCTCTGGGGGAATCTAGGATGAAAAAGGACCTGGGGGTCCTAGTAGATGATGGGCTCAGCAATGGCATGCAATGCCAAGCTGCTGCTAACAAAGCATTCAGAATATTGGCATACATAAAAAGGGGATTAATTCCAGAGATAAAACGATAATTCTCCCACTCTAAAAAGACTCTGGTCCGGCCGCACCTAGAGTATGCTGTCCAGTTCTGAGCACTAGTCCTCAGGAAGGATGTACTGGAACTGGAGCAAGTACAAAGAAGGGCAGCAAAGCTAATAAAGGGTCTGGAGGATATTGGTTATGAGGAAAGGTTTGCGAGCACTCAACTTATTCTCTCTAGAGAAGAGACGCTTGTGAGGGGATATGATTTCAATATACAAATGCCATACTGGTGACCCCACAATAGTGATTAAACTTTTTTGCGGAAGGGAGTTTAACAAGACTCGTGGCCACTCGTTAAAATTAGAAGAAAAGAGGTTTAACCTTAAACTACGTAGAGGGTTTTTTTATTGTAAGAGCGGCAAGGATGTGGAATTCCCTTCCACAGGCGGTGGTCTCAGCGCGGGGGGCATTGATAGTTTCAAGAAACTATTAGATAAGCACCTGAGCGACTGCAACATACAGGGATATACAATGTAATACTGACATATAATCACACACATAGGTTGGACTTGATGGACTTGTCTTTTTTCAACCTCACCTACTATGTAACTATGTAGCCAATCGCTCAGTATCCAATCAGGCAGGCCCTTGCACTACATAGTTGATGGTAGAGCTAAAGGCGATAGTATCATATTGTATAGTGTATGTTGAGCTTTACAGAACCCAGGGCACACTTCTCCTGTTTTCAATACTACAGCTCTATCCACGTAGGCTGTTATCTCATCTCATCTCTCATTTCCTGCACACTTCAAAATGCCAAATGAACGATCTATGCAAAATGAAAGTGAAGGTAGGGGGAAAAAAAATCGATGCCTGTGTATTTAGTGAGAATGGTGATTACTGATTGATTGCATTTCATATAAAAATGGTGCACCTGGAAATCGGTGGGTAGATAGGATGGGTGGATGATGCAGGGTGTGTGCTAATGTGGTCAGCTGGTCAACTCCTTCCTGTGTCATGACCTCTAGTCTACCCAGGGAGTAAGGCAGAAGTAATGGATACGTGTTTGGAGTGTGTGTAGAATTAATGGAAAGCTTTGACATTTTTGCAAAAGAAGTACATTGTTATATTGGTACCTAGGAGAGCTGGAATTTAGAAGGAAAAAAAGGTGAACTTGACCTTTTAATGCAATAAAATATTGAAAATGCTTACTTTATCGTACATCACAGGACACAGAGCCAATTATATTCACAACTATTTAGGTTATACACCACCTATAGGTGAATGGACACTGGTAGATCAATCAAACAGGAAGTCCTCCCCTATTTAACCCCTCCTATACAGGAAGTACTTCAGTTTTTTGCCATTGTCTGTAAGGTGGTGGTCACTGATGTGCTACATGTGCTGTTGGAGTATACTTGGAGGTCTGGAACAGTTCTACTGAGAATAAAGGACTTCAATTGGATCAATTCGAAAAAGCTGTCCGCTAAATCTGAGGGTACCCGAGCCTCATTGGATAGGAGAGAAGATTTCTTGAGGTTTGCCTGTAATGCATGGTTCTGGACCCTGCGTAATGGAACCAAGTGCAGTGTTTGTTCTGACCAAGGTGCTTTCCTTGAGGGTGCTATACAGGTCCAGGGGAGTGGACCCCAGTTTAAGGGTGACCCAGTCCCTGAAGGTCTTTTATGACAGAACCCGCCATGATGGGTGAAGGTTGGACTCCTGGTATGACTCAGAGTCCTGCAGCAGTTATGGTAATTCTTCATTTGGCAGTATCTCTTTTAAAAAAAAAAAAAAAAAAAAAGAGATCTGATTGTCTGGTCTTTTTCCCAGTGGCCACTGGGGGTAGGATGCTGTTTGGTCATGCTTTTGTGTACTTCTCAGGAATGTTGGGCTGCGGTTTCTCGTCCAGCCACTAAAGTGCCAGGTTCGCTCAGTATGGCCTATTTCTGTATAGGCAGGAAGTAGAAGGGTGACCATTTTTTTTACCATGTGGGCTGTTAAGACATAACAGCAGCCCATTATTACTAATGAAGTGTGAGTACTTGCTATGGGAGAGCGGCGTGACCAGACAAGTCATGATTATATACTGCATAAAGGTATATTTGTATACTTACTGCTTAATCCGCAGGGGCTTGTACAACTGTCTGTCGAAATACCCCAGTACGGGTATCAATGCACTTTAAGGATTTTTGTCTTCAGAATAGCGTGCATTTGGTCTGCAGGAGATTACTTTTCGGCTGCTCTGAAGCAGCATAGAGGCTGCATTGGATGCGTATGTGCTTGGTTAATCCTGCAAAACTAGTTTGGGGTCAGGTGCAGCATAGTATACTGTACATGCTTGCAAACTTTTTGCATAAATGCATGCTTGCAAGCTGGCATAAACGCATGCTTAAACGTAAATTGCATAAACACATGTTTGCGTAAACACGTTTGCGTAAATGCATGTTTGAATAGACACGTTTGCATAAACTCATGCTTACATGTTTGCATAGACACAGGTGTGCGTAAACACATGTTACATAGAAACATGTTGCATAAACGCATACTCACATGTTTGCATAAACGCACACTTACATGCTTTAATAAATGCATTCTTCCATAAAATCATATTGCATAAACGCATGCTGGCATATTTTCATTTGAACTGCATACATGTATGCGTATTTGCATTGAACTGCATACATACAGTATCTCACATTTTTGTAAATATTTTATTGTATCTTTTCATGTGACAACACTGAAGAAATGACACTTTGCTACAATGTAAAGGAGTGAGTGTACAGCTTTTGTATAACAGTGTAAATTTTCTGTCCCCTCAAAATAACACACAGCCATTAATGTCTAAACCGCTGGCAACAAAAGTGAGTACACCCCTAAGTGAAAATGCCCAATTGAGGCAATTAGACATTTTTTCTCCCCGGTGTCATGTGACTCGTTGGTGTTACGAGGTCTCCGCTGTGAATGGGGAGCAGGTGTTAAATTTTGTGTTATCGCTCTCTCATACTGGTCACTGGAAGTTCAACATGGCACCTCATGGCAAAGAACTCTCTGAGAATCTGAAAAAAAAATTTTGCTCTACATAAAGATGGCTTAGGCTACAAGAAGATTGCTAAGACCCTGAAACTGAGCTGCAGCACGGTGGCCAAGAACATACAGCAGTTTAAGAGGACAGGTTCCACTCAGAACAGCCCTTGCCATGGTCGACAAAAGAAGTTGAGTACACGTGCTCAGGGTCCTATCCAGAGGTTGTCTTTGGGAATCCCCATCCCCAACAAGATGAGCTGGATCTGGAGTCATGGTTCAAATACTTCAATGAAGTGGGTATAAAACTTCTTGGGTTCTTGATTGATAAGAAAAAGATTAAACTGTCCCTCATAGACATTGAAATCAGAAAACTGAAAGATAAGTTGACCCCACATAAGACCTCTGCCGAATACACTACATTATCTACTTTGCAAAATGTTTTAGAAAAAGAAGAAAAGGACCAAAGGAATAAAAAGCAAAAAAAATATAATAGGGATTTTATTGATTATACCACGCATTCGGTTTTCAATTGGCAAAGGAAGCTTAATACACCTCCCTCTTCCAGTGAAGACCCTATGCCTATGGAAAGTTTGATCCCTCTGATGGCCCATCCAGATAGAACACTGGTTTACCAGCCAGTCCAGAAACCAGGATCAAAAGATGTCATCCCCAAAAAACGTGGCTCGGGACAGGGGCCCCCTCGGCCTCCCCGAGGTCTTCCCCCTCCCCTTATTCCACAGGGAGATGGAACCTCGGTGAGGAGAGGTCAACCCAGAGGACATCCAGTTGAACCTTATCACAGGAACAACTCAAGGGATCCCCCCTTTAATCAGGGCAATTTTCAAGATTATCGTGCGTCACAGCACCAAAATCTTGATTACAATTACCGTACCCCGATTCGTGTTAGTAATCGGTTTACTCCACTCCGAGATAATGTTTCCTACGATACACATCAGGACTCATATTCTCATTATGAGAGGTAGGACGATTATTACCACAGATCTCCATTCAATTACAATCAGAATTATTCTGGTCCTAGTCCATCTTTGGGTTTTCAGAGAGCCATGGAAGGACACTCCGAACATTTAGAAAGAAAAGAGGGACCAGAGGGGGGGTGGAGGGTCCAAGGCCAAAAGAAAAAGAACGTAAGAGGGACGGGTATTTTTAATTTGAGTTCTATTACATTGACGGAAAAATCTGTCCTAGACAGAGGACTCAAATTCGATCCTCCCTAACCCCTCAATAAATTTTCCACATTTATTGACGTTCTCAAATTCACGCGCAAGCTTGGTATACAAAGACACTTTCTAACACGACCTTCCTTGCCCTCCACCCATCTAGCGGTTTCTTCCGCATTAGTTCCCCCTGTACCCCCCACGAACCATATGGTTTCCCACCACACAGATTTGGTTTCATCCGACCAAAATGTTGTTCATTCAGGATTGTCGAATCCCTCTCTATTCAATCCCCCAGGCACCTTAGGGGCCGATTTACCTTCCTTCGTGTTGCCCATGATCTTTTTTATGTCATTGTGATCACGTTTTTATTGTAAAGTTTTTTTTAGCAATAAAAAATCCCCCTTTTTATCTGCACCATGTGGAGGCATTTTTTCTTTCCGCATATCATCTGAAAGAGAGTGAATGTTCACTCCAGTCGTATGGGGGATATTTCATCCTCTGGATTCCCATTCTGGACATCTACTACAAGGACCTACCTGGGGACTTCCGGAGATCTACACATAGTCCAGCCCAGAGGGTTCAACTGCTGGGATATTCTACCGCACGCCCTGGGTGGCATATCGCTTTCTTGACTCCCTGTCGCTGACAAGGGAGTCCATAGGATCTGGTAAGAGTCTATATATACCATCTTTTCCATGATGTCCCTGTTTGGCTGATGTGTTTTCTTTTTACGGATTTACACAATCTTTCATTAACTCTTGGAATATCATCTTCCGTGTGGATCACATCCATATTTTTATGCAGTTGGACATTATATATTTTTTCACTTATTTATTCATTCATGGACTTTATGAATATTATTTCCATGATTCACTAATGTTTTTTGGATAGAATTACATTGTTGTGATTCTCTTCGTATTATGAATATACACATTATGCGCTACATTTTTTACACTATATATTTATTGTTTTTGTCGCGCTGTATGTAGCAGCTTCTTTTTCTTATTCACTTGTTAGAGCAGTGTTTTCCATATATCTTCTCACTGTTTGTCTTTGGGAAAGCCTGTCAGTGCTCAGACCATATGCTGCACACTGCATCAAAAATGATGTTCAAGAAAGCCCGCAAACAGTTTGCTGAAGATAAGCAGACTAAAGACATGGATTACTGGAACCATGTCCTGTGGTCTGATTAGACCAAGATAAACGTATTTGGTTCAGATGGTGTCAAGCTGGTGAGGTGAGGAGTACAAAGACAAGTTTGTCTTGCCTACAGTCAAGCATGTTGGCAATGGGGAGCTACAGTTCTTTGAGGGAACCATGAATGCCAACATGTACTGTGACATACTGAAGCAGAGCATGATCCCCTCCCTTCGGAGACTGGGCCACAGGGCAGTATTCCAACATATCAACCCCAAACACACCTCCAAGACAACCACTGCCTTGCTAAAGAAGCTAAGGGTAAAGATGATGGACTGGCCAAGCATGTCTCCAGACCTAAACCCTATTGAGCATCTGTGGGGCATCCTCACACAGGTGGAGGAGCGCAAGGTCTCTAACATCCAACAGCTCCGTGATGTCGTCATGGAGGAGTGGAAGAGGACTCCAGTGGCAACCTGTGAAGCTCTGGTGAACTCCATGCCCAAGTGGGTTAAGACAGTGCTGGAAAATAATGGTGGCCACACAATATTGACACTTTGGGCCCAATTTGGATATTTTCACTTTGGGGTGTACTCACTTTTGTTACCAGCGGTTTAGACATTAAAAGCTGTGTGTGTTATTTTGAGGGGACAGCAAATTTACACTGTTATACAAGCTGTACACTCACTACTTTACATTGTAAAGTGTAATTTCTTCAGCGTTGTCACATGAAAAGATAGAATAATATATTTACAAAAATGTGAGGGGTGTACTCACTTTTGTGAGATACTGAATGTGCTTATTTGCCTTGAACTGCGCACACAAATGCATGAACGGCAAGAATACTTGTATAACTGCATGTTTGCATACTTGGGTACTTACATAATGGCATACCCGAGTACCTGTGTACTTGCATACCTACAGAGTTGCTTGGCGGTAAACCAACATTGTTTTTTAGGCCTGCATCCTTGAGGGACGGCGTATTAAGTTTTGGCTAATATAGTTGCTACGTTATTTATCTGTTATACCAGCTAAATGACTCCAGAAGGGAGAGGCAGCTGGGGGAGGCAGGTCCACCGCTCTTGGGTGCAGTGATCTGGCGGTATCCACATCTCCCGATGGATAAGGAGGATCAAGCCTGGTTAGTAGTTGGATGGGAGACTGCCCAGGAGTACCAGGTGCTGTAAGCTTTTCTCCTCCTAAGTAAGGGAGGCATCTGAGGCTGCTGTGTTTTGAGAGTGTCTCAGGCCAGAGGATTTTAGGACAGTCTCTGAGGTGGTTCACTCCGTCTTTAGTTGGCAGAAGCCTGGTAGGTTAAGTACGCCTCTTGGGACCTTATGGGTCTTCCATAGTCGTCAGTCTTATGCCTTGCATTGACTCTTGGGGCAGAAGTTATACATAGTAGGTGAGGTTGAAAAAAGACACAAGTCCATCCTATGTGTATAATTATATGTCACTCTCTCAGGTGCAGTGATCTGGCAGTATCCACATCTCCCGATGGATAAGGAGGATCAAGCCTGGTTAGTAGTTGGATGGGAGACTGCCCAGGTGTACCAGGTGCTGTAAGCTTTTCTCCTCCTAAGTAAGGGAGGCATCTGAGGCTGCTGTGTTTTGAGAGTGTCTCAGGCCAGAGGATTTTTGGACAGTCTCTGAGGTGGTTCACTCCGTCTTTAGTTGGCAGAAGCCTGGTAGGTTAAGTACGCCTCTTGGGACCTTCTGGGTCGTCAGTCTTATGCCTTGTATTGACTCTTGGGGCAGAAGTTATACATAGTAGGTGAGGTTGAAAAAAGACACACGTCCATCCTATGTGTATGATTATATGTCACTATTACATTGTATATCCCTGTATGTTACTGTCGTTCAGGTGCTTATCTAATAGTTTTTTTAAACTATCGATGCCCCTCCGCTGAAACCACCGCCCGTTGAAGGGAATTCCACATCCTTGCCGCTCTTACAGTAAAGAACCCTCTACGCAGTTTAAGGTTAAACCTCTTTTCTTCTAATTTTATTGACTGGCCACGTGTCTTACTAAACTCCCTTCCACGAAAAAGTTTTATCCCTGTTGTGGGGTCACCAGTATGGTGTTTGTAAATTGAAATCATATCCCCTCTCAAGCGTCTCTTCTCCAGAGAGAATAATTTCAGTGCTCGCAACCTTGCTTCATAACCAATATCCTCCAGACCCTTTATTAGCTTTGTTGCCCTTCTTTGTACTCGCTCCATTTCCAGTACATCCTTCCTAAGAACTGGTGCCCAGAACTAGACGGCATACGCCAGGTGAGGCCGGAGAAAAGTCTTGTAGAGTGGGAGAATTATCGCTTTATCCCTAGAGTTAATCCCCTTTTTAATGCATGCCAATATTCTGTTTGCTTTGTTGGAAGCAGCTTGGCATTGCATGCCATTGCTGAGCCTATCATCTACTAGGGCCCCCAGGTCCTTTTCAATCCTAGATTCCGCCAGAGGGTCACCCCCTAGTGAGTAGATTGCATTCATATTTTTGCCACCCAAATGCATTATTTAACATTTTTCTACAATAAACCTCATTTGCCATGTAGTTGCCCACCCCGTTAATTTGTTCAGATCTTCTTGCAAGGTTTACACATCCTGTGGAGAAGTTTTTTCCCCTCTTAGCTTAGTGTTGTCTGCAAATACAGAGATTGAACTGTTTACCCCATCCACCAGGTCGTTTATGAACAAATTAAACAGGATTGGTCACAGCACAGAACCCTGGGGGACACCACTTCCTACCCCTGACCATTCCGAGTATTCCATTTATCACCACAGTCTGAACTGTAGCCAGTTTTCAATCCATGTACTCACCCTATGGTCCATGCCAACTGACTTTATTTTGTACAGTAAACGTTTATTGGGAACTGTCAAATGCTTTTGCAAAATCCAGATTTTACCACGTCTAAGAACCATCCTTTATCTAGATGGCTGCACACCCCCTTTATAGAAGGTTAATAGATTGGTTTGGCAAGAACGATTTTTCATGAATCCATGCTGATTACTGCTAATGATACCGTTCTCATTACTAAAATCTTGTATATAGTCCCTTATCATCCCCTCCAAGAGTTTACATACTATTGATGTTAGGCTGGTCTCTAATTCCCAGGGATGTATTTTGGGCCCTTTTTAAATATTGGTGCTACATTGGCTTTTCTCCAATCAGCTGGTACCATTCCAGTCAGTAGACTGTCAGTAAAAATTAGGAACAATGGTCTGGCAATTACTTGAGTTCCCGAAGTACCCTCCGGTGCAAGCCATCTGGTCCCGGTGATTTATTAATGTTAAGTTTCCCAAGTCTAATTTTAATTCTGTCCTCTGTTAACCATGGAGGTGCTTCCTGTGATGTGTCCTGAGGATAAACACTGCAGTTTTGGTTACTGAAGCCCCTCGATTCCCTCGTGAAGAATAAATTCTATACCTTCGCCATCTCCCCATCCTTTGTAACCAAATGTCCTTCCTCATTCTTTATGGGGCCGATATGGTCTGTCCTCCCTTTTTTACTGTTTACATACTTAAAGAATTTCTTGGGATTTTTTTTGCTCTCCTCTGCTATGTGTCTTTCATGTTCTATCTTAGCCGTCCTTATTGCACCCTTACATTTCTTGTTGCATTCTTTATGAAGTCTGAATGCTGTTGATGATCCCTCAACCTTGTATTTTTTTGAAGGCCTTTGCTTTTATATGCGTTTTTACATTGGAGTTAAGCCATCCAGGACTTTTTACGCTCTTTTAAATGTATTACCCAATGGGATGCATTGGCTAATGCCCTTATTTAATATGCTCTTAAAGCAAACCCTTCCCTCCTCCATGTTCTTTGTTCCTAAGATTTTATCCCAATTTATGCCTTTTAGCAAGGTTCATAGTTTAGGGAAGTGGGCTCTTTTGAAATTCAGTGTCTTTGTATTCCCCTTATGTTTCCTATTTGTGTGATTTATACTGAAGCCAATTGACCTGTGATCGCTGTTACCTAAATTGCCCCGTATTTCCACATCCATGATCAGGTCTGTATTGTTGGTAATCAGTAGATCCAGTAACGCTTTATTTCTAGTTGGTGCGTCTACCATCCGACCCATAAAATTGTCCTGCAAGACATTTAGGAACTGGCGAGCCCTAGATGAATGCGTGGTTCCCTCCGCCCAGTCTATGTCTAGATGATTAAAATCCCCCATTATGATAACACTTCCCATCCTTGCTGCTAATCCAAATTGTGATAGATGTGTCTCCCCTTCCTCCCTCAGGTTAGGGGCCTATAGCATACTCCCAGTATTATTTTCCCCTTCGCTCCATCCCTTTGGAGCTCTACCCATAAGGATTCCACCTCCTCCCTAGCTCCCTTAGTGATGTCATCTCTCACATTCACTTGTACATTATTCTTGATATATAGGCATACCCCTCCCCCTTTTTTACCCACTCCATCCTTGTGATAAAGGGTATACCCTTGAATGGTTGCCAGCCAATTATGAGAGCTGTTGAACCAGGTCTCTGAAATTCCCATAAAATCCAAATCCTCCTTGTACAACAGTATCTCTAGTTCACCCATCTTGTCCGCCAGGCTCCTGGCATTGGTGAACATGCCACGTAGTTTAGAAGGGTCGCATATTATCCTCTTATTGGGTGTTCCGAGATTGCATCTAAGACTTTCTACTATACTTACCTTGGGTTTATGTGCTTTGGTCAACCTACCAATAATGCCCCCAACACTACCCTCTGGAATATGTTCCACGCTGACTATCTCTGCCTCTGGACCCTCCCCCCCATCGCCTAGTTTAAAAGCCCCTCTAACTTTTTGGCCATCCTTATTCCCAGCTGATCTGCACCCTCCTCATTTAGGTGCAGTCCATCCCTTCTATAGTACTTGTTATCGACTGAGAAGTCGGCCCAGTCCTCCAGGAACCCAAACCCCTCCTTACTACACCAGCTCTTCAGCCACTTGGTTACTTCCCAAATCTCCCTCTGCCTTTCTGAATCCATGCTGGTTAGTGCTAATGATACCGTTACCCTTACTAAAAAAAATCTTGTATATAGTCCCTTATCATCCCCTCCAAGAGCTTGCATACTTGATATATTGATGTTAGGCTAACTGGTCTGTAATTCCCAGGGTTGTATTTTGGCCCTTTATTAAATATTGGCGCTACATTGGCTTTTCTCCAATCAGCTGGTACCATTCCAGTCAGTAGACTGTCAGTAAAAATCAGGAACAATGATCTGGCAACTACTTGACTGAGTTCCCTAAGTATCCTCGGGTGCAAGTCATCTGGTCTCGGGGATTTATTAATGTTACGTTTCCTATGTCTGTTTCTAATTCTGTCCTCCTGTTAGCCATGAGGGTGCTTCCTGTAATGTGTCATGAGGACAAACACTGCAGTTTTGGCTACTGAAGCCCCCCGATTCCCTTGTGAAGATTGAGGAGAAGAATACATTTAATACCTTCGCCATCTCCCCATCCTTTGTAACCAGATATCCTTCTTCATTCTTTATGGGGCCAATATGGTCTGTCCTCCCTTTTTTACTGTTTATATACTTAAAGAATTTCTTGGGATTTTTTTTGCTCATACTCAAAAAGACTTGAGGCTATAATTGGTGCCAAAGGTGCTTCAACAAAGTATTGAGCAAAGGCTGTGAATACTTATGTACATGTGATTTTTTTCGTTCTTTATTTTTAATACATTTGCAGAGATTTCAAATAAACTTATTTCACATTGTCATTATGGTGTGGTGTTTGTAGAATGTTGAGGAAAATAATGAATTTAATCCATTTTGGAATAAGGCTGTAATATAACAAAATGTGGAAAAAGCGAAGCTGTAATACTTTCCAAATGCACTATATGTGTTGAATGTATTCTGTACTTTTATTTTCCTCACATTACTACAAAATAAGTGCAGGACAGTTCTGAAGTATATGTCCCTTTGTGACACACAACCCTTCTCACACCGTGACAGGGCACTGCATTATCACATATACCCCTCCCCAGTTTTAACCCAGGGGGTGGAACACATTGGTGCATATGTGTATATATGTCTCCTCTGTGCCAGCCATTACCTAACGTTTGCAAAGATTTCAAACGAACTTCTTTCACATTGTCATTATGGAGTATTGTCTGTAGAATTTTGAGGAAAATAATTTAATCCATTTTGGAACAAGGATGTAACATAACAAAATGTGGAAAATGTGAAGCGCTGTGAATTCTTTCTGGATGCAATGTGTGTGTGTGTGTGTGTGTGTATATATATATATATAATATATATATATATATATATATATATATATATATAAAATACACACGCCCAATGCTGTGAAAAAGTATTTGCCAACTTTCTGATTTATTTTTTTGCATATTTGTCACACTTAAAGTGGTTGTATACCTTTATTTGTAACTTTTACCTACAGGTAAGCCTATAATAAGGCTTACCTGTAGGTAAAAAAAATATCTCCTAAACCTGTAAGGTTTAGGAGATATTCCCCTCGCAATGAGCCGCTGCAGCGGCGCATGCGCACAGGGGACTCTCGGCTGACAGCCTGGCAAACTCCGGAGCGACATCGCGGCTTCGGCCACTTACAGCGCCGGAGCCGCGATACCCGGAAGACACGCCGAGGGGAGATGTCAGCTCCCTCGGCGTGGACCAGGTGAGATGCCGGCGCCTCGTTCTAAAGTAAGTATCTCATAATGAGCTAGTATGCGGTGCATACTAGCTCATTATGCCTTTTCCCTTGCAGGTGTAAAAAAAAAAAAAAAAAAGACAGCGGGTATACAACCGCTTTAAGTGACTCCGGTTATCAAACAAATTTTATTATTACGCAAAGATAACCTGAGTAAATACAAAATTCAGTTTTTAAATTATGGTTTCATTTATTAAGGCAAAAAAGCTGTCCAAACATGCCTGGCTTTATGTGAAAAAGTAATTGCTCCTAAACCTAATAACTGATTGTGTCACCCTTGGCGGCAACAACTGCAATCAAGCGTTTGCGATAACTGGCAATAAGTCTTTGATATTGCTGTGGAGCAAATTTGACCCACTTATTTGCAGAATTGTTTTAACTCCGTCACATTGGAGGGTTTTGCAGCATGAACAGCCTGTGTAAGGTCATAATACAGCATCTCAATTGGATTTAAGCCTGGGCTTTGACTAGGCCACTCCAAAAATTTTGCTTTGTTTGAACCATTTGGAGGTGGACTTGCTGTTGTGTTTCGGATCATTGTCCTGCTGCATAACCCAAGTGCACTTGAGCTTGAGGTCATGCACTGATGGCCGGACATTCTCCTTTAGGAATTTTTTGTAGAGTTCAGAATTCATGGCTCCATCAATTATGGTTAGTCGTTACAGTCCTGACGCTGCAAAGCAGCCCCAGACCATCACGCTACCTCCACCATGTCTGAGTGTTGGTATGATGTTCTTGTTATGAAATGCTGTATTCGTTTTATGCCAGCTGTAACGGGACGCACACCTTCCAAAAAAGTTACATTTTTGTTTAATCAGTCCACAGAATATTTGCCTAAAAGTCTTGGGGATAATCAAGATCTTTTTTCGTAAATGTCAGATGAGCCTTTGTGTTCGTTTTGGTCAGCAGTGGCCTTGGAACTCTCCCATGGATGCCATTTTTGCCCAGTTTCTTTCTTATTGTTGAATCATAAGCACTGATCTTACCTGAGGCAAGTGAGGCCTGCAGTTCTTTAGATGTTCTGGGTTCTTTTATGACTTCCTGGATGAGTCGTCGTCATGCTCTTGGAGTAATTTTTGTAGGCCAGCTACTCCTGGGAAGGTTTACCACTGTTTCAAGTTATCTCCATTTGTGGATAATGGCTCTCCCTGGAGTTCCAAAGCCGTACAAATGGCTTTGAAACCCTTCCTAGACCGGCACGTTTGTTTTTTAATGTGTCCTTGAATTTTTTTAGTTTGTGTTGTGATGTGTGGCTTTTTGTAATCTGTTAGCATGATTCTTTGTCAGACGGCTTCTATTCATGTGATTTCTTGACTCAACAAGTCTGGCAGTAATCAGGCCTGGGTGTGGCATGTGAAATTTAACATAGCTTTCCAAAAAAATTGTGGTTGATCACAGTTCATTCATCATTTAGCATGGGAGGGTGCAATTACTTTTTCACATAGGGCCAGGCCGGTTTGAACAGTTTTTTTCCCTTAATAAATGAAATAATTAAAAAATTGCATCTTTCATTTACTCGGGTTATCTTTGTGTGATATTAAAATTTGTTTGATCTGAATCATTTAAGTGTGAGAAAAATGCAAGACAATGAAGAAGGGGCAAATACTTTTTCACAGCACTGTATATACAGTTAGATCCATATATATTTGGACACAGGCACAATTTTCATACTTTTGGCTCTGTATGCCACCAGAATAAAATTAAAACGTGCAGACTTTCAGCTTTAATTTAAGGAGTTCAAATGTAATTGGACAAATGAATATAATCATAAATGTTCATTTTTAATATTTAGTTGAGAATCCTTTACTGGCAATGATTGCCTGAAGTCTGGAACCCAAAGACTGGGTTTCCTCTTTTCTGATGCTTTGTCAGGCTCTAACTACAGCTTATTTCAGTTCTTTGTTTGTGGGTCTTTCTGCCTCTAGTTTTGCAAGTGAAATGCATGCTCAATTGGGTTGAGTTTAGGTGATTGACTCGGCCATTGCAAAATATTCCACTTCTTTTCCTTCAAACGCTCCTGGGTTGCTCTCGCAGTGTGATTTGGATCATTGTACATCTATACTGTGAAGTGCCGTCCAATCAACTTTGCTGCATTTGGCTGAGCCTGGGCTGACCGTATAACTGTAAACGCTGCAGAATTCATCCGGCTGCTTCTGTCTTCTGTCATATCATCAATAAACACCAATGACCCAGTGCCACTGGAAGCCATGCATGCACATGCCATCTCACTGCCTCCACCATGTTTTACAGATGATGTTTTGTGCTTTGGATCATGAGCCGTTCCAAGCCTTTTCCACACATTTTTATCCCGTCATTCTGGAACAGATTAATCTTGGTTTCATCCGTCCAAAGAATGCTTTTCCAGAACTGGTCTGGCTTTTTAGATGTGTGTTTTTTTTTTTACAAAGTCTAATCTGGCTTTTCTATTCTTCATGCTTATGAATGGTTTGCACCTTGTGGTGAACCCTCTGAGGGTATTTTCTCTTGTGAAATCTTCTCTAGATTGTAGACTTTGACAATTATAAGCCCACCACCTGTAGAGTGTCCTTCACTTGTCTGGATGTTGTGAATGGGTTTTCTCGAATCGTCTTCCAGGGAAGCATCCGAGAGATAGGCTCCTCCTCCCTAAACCAGGAAACACATTAGTCCACCATTATAAATTTCACAGTCTTACCTGCGTGCCTCAGTTGTTTTGTGTTTCCTCCGGACCCACAGGAGCTGCAAAGAATGTTTGTTATTTTCACTGTGTCTCTGTGCTTGTTGCAGGAGACCCCCTGCCAGCATCCCATACAGCCCAACGGGCCTTGGGAGGGCAAGCAGGAGCAGCACTGAGCAACCCTGCTCAAGCCTGAGATTTCGCCCCTACTGAGGGGTTTGCAATCATCCCCCCAGGCTGCAGGAGGACTCTGTCATCCCCCCCCATGCCGCTGCTCTAGGGCCTGCTATCCTGTTTTTAGCAGGTCTGACCATTTCTCTCATATGCTTTCCATGAAAGCAGCTTCTCTGGCAGCTGTCACTGTGAGGCCGCCAGGGGGATACATCAGCACATGTACTGGTGGCCACCCCCCCCCCCCTGCCGCCGCCACAGCACACCGATCAGGTAAATTGTTTTTTACCTTCTATCTGGTCCCCAGGTGGCCGCGGCCGATACCTCCGAGCGATGCGGCTGGTCCGGCCGCCCGCTCTCCACGCGGCGCGGTGGCATCCTCGGCACGCCGCCATGCAGGCATCTCCATGGAGGCTCTGTGGGTGTGCCAAGATGGCGCCGGAGCAGATGGTTTCGTCTCCGGGTGGCGACCATTTTCCCCGTAGCCTATCTCCGGGAGGAGATAGAGCGGGACCCTCAGGACTCCCAGGGGTGGGAGTTTAAAAAAAAAAAAAAAAAAACCTTTGATACATGTCCCTTCCTATCAGTACAATGGAGGAGTGTACCAAAAGGCAGCGGCATGTGCAGGTGTGTCCACCAACCTGCACAGGGTCAGCTGGGGGTGGGGCCGGAGTTTATGCAGGAAGCAGTTAAAAAGGCCCTCTAAGCAGAGGATCCTGGTGGCTGATCATGTCTGACGCTTCTCCACCCTGCCCTGCAGATCCTGCGAGCCAGGACAGCTCCAAGGTAAGCCAGAATACTCTAGAGCAGTGGTTCTCAACTCCAGTCCTCGGGACCCACCAACAGGCCAGATTTTAAGTATTACCTTGGGGAGTTGCAGACTAGAATACTGCAATCACTGAGCAGCAAGTGATATCACCTGTGATGTATTTCAGCTATCTTGCAAACCTGGCCTGTTGGTGGGTCCTGAGGACTGGAGTTGAGAGCCACTGCTCTAGAGTTATCTCTGTCTTAACCTCTTTACAAAACTGCCTACCTTCAGGCAGTCTTTTGACCACCTGCCTCACGGGGACTTTGTTTACTATGCTTGCTTCTAGGCAAAGACCCCCGAGGAAAGGAAGGCGAAAGGCAAAACATGTGCCTCATGCAGCCACAGGCTTTCCCCAGATGGGGAAAAAACCACTATGTCAGAAATGCATAGACAAAATGGTGGCCAAAGAATCACAGGGATTTTTGAAAGACCTGCTCAATTCTTTTAAGAAAGAAATTCAGAGCACCATGGCGTTACTACGCTCAGCTATTGAAAAATTAGAAGCGCCATCAAGTGTCGGTCAGGCCAGTATCCCATCTACCAGCGGAACATACATTCCGACGGGTAACAAGGTACAGGTAGAACAAGAGGTGGATTCAGATGAATCGGAGCAATCCGAATCGGAAGATGAATCTGTTCAGACTCAGAGGAGGAAGATGACACTGCAGACTACAACCCGTTTCCCTCAGAGGACACAGATAGTCTTCTTAAAGCCATCACAGACACTCTAGGCATTAAAGAACAGAAAACCGCAGAGCTCACTATACACGACAAGATGTACAAGGGGTTACAGCCAAAGAAGCCAAGAACGTTCCCTGTACACCAAACCCTTAAAGGACGCAGGTACCCTAAGTGACCCCATGGGCAAGAAAATAGGAGCCCTCCTGAAAAGGGCATGGGAAGCAGGGGCAGCAAACCTAAATCCGGCTATTGCTTCCACCTGCACAGCCCGGACTTTGCTAATCTGGCTAACCCAGCTGCAAGAACTGCTGGAAAATGACACGCCCAGGGAAGAACTAATAAAAACCATCCCCGCACTGACTAGAGCGGCAGCCTTCTTAGCAGATGCCTCAGCGGAAACTGTCAGAATATCCTCTAGGACCACTGCACTACTGAACTCAGCCCGCAGAGCCCTGTGGTTGAAATCTTGGGGAGGGGATGCCCCTTCCAAGAACCGACTATGTGGGATCCCATTCACTGGAGACCTACTTTTTGGACCTGAACTAGAAACAGTCCTGGATAGGACTGCAGCAAAGAATAAGGGGTTCCCTCAAACCAAGAAGAAACAAGGGAAGGTGCCCTTTCGGCATTTTAAGAAATTTAACAAGCCAGGGGCAAAAAAGCTCTGGGGCCAACAAAATAAAAAAGGCAAAGGTGAATTCATCCTCAAGCCTCCTAACCAAAAGAACAAAAAACAATGACTGTCTCCAGGTGGGGGGGAGACTTGCGGCCTTTTCCCGCTAATGGGAGGAGACAACAAAACACAAGTTCATATTGCGCACCATAGCGGACGGCTACGCAATAGAATTCTCCACCCACTCCCCAACCAAATACCTAGCAACCATGCTACCAAAGGTAGAATCCCTGCAGAACCTGCTGGATCAGAAGGTGATTCGTCACGTTCCTCAAGAGGAAGAACAAAGGGGGCGGAAGCATTAAAAGGTTTAAGGCAGCAGGGTATTGGAATAATACCGTACCTAGACGACCTACTGTTCTTTGCGGACTCGGCGGAAATCCTAGAAAACAACTTGCGCACAAGTATGGCTTATCTGCAAAACCTGGGATTGATAGTGAATGCGGAAAAATTTCAAATGACCCCAAGCCAGAGAGTGGTTTACTTGGGATATGTGCTGGATTCCAGACTGTCAAAAATTTTCCTAACAAGAGAAAAGGACGAAAAAATTACACAGGCAATTACCTCCCTGTTAAGGAATCATTCCACAACAATCAGGCACGGAATGTCCATACTAGGACTGATGACATCTTCCATTCCAGCCATCACCTGGGCACAGATTCACATGAGACCCCTACAGAACTACATTCTGTCTCAGTGGGATGGCAGGCAAAGATCCCTAGACAAGTCCATTCCAGTCCCAGCCACAGTCAAACAAACACTCCACTGGTGGCTCAACCCACTTTGGTACATCGAGGGACGCAGATGGGCTCAGGTCGATCCAGTCAGGATCACCGCCGATACAAGCACCCTGGGATGGGGAGCCCACATGGAAAGGCTGTGCTCACAAGGGAAATGGACATTCAAATGGTCCCAAGCCTCTTCAAGCTTGAGAGAGCTGAAAGCTGTGGGGGAAGCACTAAAAGCTTTCAAGCCAGCATTACAGGGGAGAGATGTAAAAGTACAATCAATCCTACTATGAGCAGAAGCGAACACAAGATCGATATCCGGTACTCATCTGAAAGGAACAGGCAATACATTGGCAGATTTCCTGAGCCGGAAAACGATAAGACAAACAGAATGGTCACTGAACCAAACAACCTTCGCTCAAATCACTCAAAATGGGGAATACCCGAAGTAGATCTATTTGCTTCCAAGACAAATGCAAAATCTCCGATATTTTTCTCCCTGGACCCTACAGATGGCAACAGCGGGGTAGATGCTTTCAACCAAAGCTGGAAATGACAGCTGTGCTATGCATTCCCTCCAACTGCCATAATCCCAAAGGTAATTCAAAAAATCAAGGCAGAGAAAACAACGGTGATACGAATAGCACCGCACTGGCCCCAGAGAGCATGGTTCAGTCACTTGAAAAACCTCAGCATACAACCTCTGCTGACACTGACGGACCGGCCAGATCTACTATCACAGGGCCCGGTCAACCACCCGAACCACAAAATCCTGAAGCTTTCGGCTTGGCTACTGAGAGGGTAAAACCCCAGAACAAAGGACTGTCAGACAGGGTGATCAACACCATCTTAAACAGCAGCGACATGGTCGAGCCTTAGTACTTTCGCAAAGCACTACCAGATAGACCAGCTGTCTGACCAAGACCAAGCATTTGGTCGCAAAGTGCTCCAGTCTCTAACCCCACCCTAGTAAGTATTGCTTGATACATCCTCTCGGATGCTGCCCTGGAAGACGATTCGAGAAAACAGAGTTAGGTACCTGGTAACTCTTTTTCTAAGAAGTCTTCCAGGGCAGCACTAGTTCCCACCCTTGAAATGACAAATACCAGGTACAGCGGGGGAGCTTTGAGCTTACGGGGAATTCCTTCGGTGCTTTAACACAACTGAGGCACGCAGGTAAGAGAAATTTATAATGGTGGACTAATGTGTTTTCTGGTTTAGGGAGGAGGAGCCTATCTCGCGCATGCTGCCCTGGAAGACTTCTTGGAAAAAGAGTTGCCAGGTACCTAACTCTGTTTTTCTTTACCATAGAGAGAATCCTGCGATCATCCACCACTGTTGTCTTCTATGGACGTCCAGGACTTTTTATGTTGCTGAGCTTACCAGTGCATTCTTCTTTCCTTAGAATGTACCAAACTTTATTTTGGCTACTCCCAAAGTTGCTGCTATCTCTCTGATGGATTTGTTTAGTTTTTGAATCCTTACAATGGCCTGTTTTACGTGCATGGACAGCTCCTTTGAACGCATAATGTAGGTGCACAGCAATTCCAAATGCAAAAACCACACTAAGGCTGGCCATAAATTATACAATTTTCTTTTTCAATTTTCCTTTAGATTTACCAAAACCATATAATATGAGGTCAAACCTAAACTCTTTCAATGTGTCGGGTAGGCCCTTGCACAAGAAAATTGTAAAGTGTATGGCCAGCCTTAGAATCAACTCCAGACCTTTTACCTGCTTAATTGATGAAGAAATAACGGAGTAGCCCACACCTGGCCATGAAACAACTTTTGATTCAATTGTCCAATTACTTTTGGTCATCTGAAAAAGGGGGGATGGCTATTCTTAAAGAGGAACTGCAGCCTGCTCACATAATTTGTAATAAAAACATCTTTGTCATTCTGAAGCTTCCCTCCAACCACTTTGCATATTATTTTATATATACTGTGATTCTGTACTAAAACAAACAAACTAAAATTGTGCCTGTGTCCAAATATATATGGACCTAACTGTATATCTATCTATATATATATATATACACTATATTGCCACAAGTATTGGGACAACTGTGTGTATCCCATTATCTTCCGGCGCTGTGAAGGTTAACAGTAGCCTTCTAATCAAAAAAGCTGTGCCACTCACCTGCCCCCCTCCTGTCATTTTTACATAGTCTCCTTTTTAAATTTCGCAAGCACTATGTATTGTTAGGGCCACATTTATATCCAATCAGATAGGCCTTTACACTACATACTGTAGTTGTTAGTACATTTAGATTGTAACTTACATGGCCAGATTAAGTTGCCACAAACACTATAAACACGCTAAACACATTGAAGCTAAGGCTTGCCAGTGATTAATTTATAGATTGAAAACTTATAAGAAAGTTTAGGTTTGACTTTTTTTTTTTTTGTACTAGATACTTGTCCAGCATCTGACGAAAACAGTTTACTTAGCGAAGAGAAGTGCAAAAATTCTCTAACTCATCTTCACCAGGCTCAGTGGTTTCAGGTAAAGCATATCTGTGCTATTATAAATGTTCTTTTTTTTCTTTACACTTTTAGATAGTTAACGTGTAGCTAAACCAAACAAGTTATATATTGAAGCTTAATAGTCCTTAGATGTGGTGGCTGCCTTCATTATCCCTTTTCAGGCTAAAGAACTTTTCCAGCAAGTACAGAAAATACCTAAATGACAACTATGGCTGCCTGACCCCATGGGTAAAATGGAGAAATGAGTGTAGATTGAAGGAACAGGAATGTGTTGTTCGCAGAATCATCTTGTTAAAATAAAGGACCGGGAAACTTTAAAATAAATACATTTTTGTTTTTGGACTTCCATATGTTTTAAGGTTGAAAAAGACTGTGGCCACGTTAGCCACACAGAGGAAAACAACATTTATTCCTGATCACATTTAAGAATGCTCAGAACAATTCTCTGGATCAAAAAAAATTCTCTTTAGCCTTTAGTAGTTGTAATATTAGTAATTACATCAAAACGTGAGTTGTAAGTTTATTTATTTTGCACTGACATACACCTGAACCACTTCTACTGTAAAGAGCAACTTTTTAACTGATGGAAAATCATTCATTATTTTGTCAGTAACTCATTTTCCCTACTCTTAACAGTTTTCTAGACTTGGTTAACCACTTCCCGCCCACGCTATAGCTGAATGATGGCTACAGCACAGACCTTAATTGCCGGGAGGGCATCAATAGATATCCTCCCGTGCCTGAGCTGCCTGCGTGTGGTGCGCTTTGTGATCACCGAGTCAGTGAGACTTGGCCGATCACAGATCGGAGTAAGAGACTGATCCCGGCCCCTTACCACGTACAGGGCCGGTGCAAGGATTTTTGTCTACTTAGGTGAAGATGCAGTTTGGTGCCCCCAACCATCCTTCTGCTACCTCCCTCCCCTCCACAATGCAAACCCCCAACCCCACATGGCATATACTTTATTTGGCTGCTGTTACATCATCAATGTTACCATGCATTCAGCCATGAATGTAATGCAGTGTACATCGCATTGCATTACATTCTTTCATGGCCGGGGAAATGGTGAGTCGCTTCCAGGTCAGTAACCAGAAAGGGAGAAGAGCGGACCTGTGTGCGCTTTTTTCCCAACTCTCTACCTGGCAGCACCCACTATGGGCAAGCAGAGCCGGGATACATAGGAGGGGGCGATCAGCGATTTTTAGTGGGACTGCGGCCGGCGAATCGGACAATAACTGACACTTTGACACTTTTTTGGGGACCAATAACACTAGGAGGGAAGGGGTTAACGGGGGCAATCAAAAAATTTGTCCCTAGGAGGTGCTTGCTAACTGTGTGGGGGATGGACTGAGTGAGGTAAGACAGAGATCCCTGTTCCTGCTTAGGAACACTAGATCTCTCTGTTTATACCTGACAGGACGGCGATCTGCCTGGTTTACATTGGCAGACCCCTGTCCTGTCTCTCAGGGGAGCGATCCCGGGTGGCTGGTAGACATCGCGTCCGCCAGACCCACTGACTGGCTCCCCCTGTGACCATTTAGCACACAGAATGACGTACAGGTGCGTCGTTTCGCGCAATAGAGCCAACCTGCCACAGTATATGTACTGCGGCCGCTCAGTGGAGCCTGAATTTAACAGCACCAAAGGCTGTGCTGCGCTGCCTGCCTGTGTCAGCTTACTGAGTGAGCCAGGTAACAATGAGAGGAGGGCCGGTGCAAGCATTAGCACTTCTTGGGAACCCTGACTTTGGCATCCCCTCTCCTGACGCCGGCCCTGATCACATGATGTAAACAAAAGATTGGTAATTGGCTTTTTTTTCTTCTCACGCTGACATCGTGAGCAGAACAAAAAAGACGATTACCAGTTCTTGTCAAAGGGACAGCGGTCCCAAACAGTGAGAGCCACCGCCGCCTGCCAGGGCCCACCCGTGCCACCTGTCAGTGCCCACCAGTGCCACCTACAGTATCAATGCCAATCAGTGCCACCTACCAGTGCCCTTCCATGCCACCTATAAATGCCCTTCAGTGCCACCATCAGTGCCCACCAGTGCCACCTATCAGTGCTGCCTCATCAGCGCACATTAATGAAGGAGAAAAATTACCTGTTTGCAAAATTTTATTAAACTGTTTTCTTTTTCAAAATTTTTGGTCTTTTTTTTTGTTTTTTGCAAAAAATTAAAAACCCAGCAGTGGTAAATACCCCCAAAAGAAAGCTCTATTTGTGGGAAAAAAATGATAAATGTAATATGGGTACAGTGTTGCATGACCGTGCAATTGTCATTCAAAGCTGAAAATTAGCCTGGGCAGGAAGGGGGTTTAAGTGCCCAGTAAGCAAGTGGTTAAACACACATTATTTTAATAAGGTAAGGCTTGTCTTTTGCCACTTTGAGGCTTGCAAAGATATTGTTTGAAGAATAAAGACAGTAACCATAACAGCTCTTTTCATTGTGTTGCCTAAAAATTTGTTTTAGTAAGCAACTGCTATATGTAGAATGTTCCTTTAAATGGCCCATTCTCTAAAATCAGCCCTCTTTTCAGTTCTTGTATAAATATATCGTGAAACTTTGAAACTGTGAAACTGAGTGTTCATAAAGTTTAATCTTTGTAAGGTTGAATTTACTTTGTTTTTCCACAAAGACATATTTTATATATACTGGACAACACGAATAGTGGAGGAAAAATTCAAAGCAAAACATTTTTTGTTGAAATAATAGAATTTTAAATACAGCAAAATTATTAGCTTTGGTGAGAACAAGTTAAAGCCTCATACTTAAAAATAAAAGAAAAAGAACTTTTGCGCTAACCAAACAAATTAAATTAAAAATAAAATAAAATATTAGGTGCAGCTGCTAGTGTTAGTCAAAAAAAAATACAAAAGACCCTAATACAATACATATATAGTGACAAGTGCGCATTCTAACACAGTTTATTTTATACAGTGTGTGTAATCCTTAGTGGTTTGAACACTATAGGTGTGATATTGAGTAAATATCAAAATACTTTATGTGAAAAACACTTATGTGAAAAACATGTGAAAAAAATTGTTTGAAGAAATTACTATAGTTCCTCTGTATATTAAATTAATGTGCTCCAACCACTATTGTGAAAATAAAATAAAATGAAATATATTTGTATAGTGACACCGGCCACAATGTTGCTAAAGAAACTCTTTAGTCAGCAACAATGTAGCATCCACTCATTACTCAAAATAATATTGTTGCTTTAACTGGACCGTTTTTGATCTGCACATAAATGTAAAACTATGTAATGATAATGTTGTGGCATCCTATTTCTCAATGAATTTGACACTTACAGAAATTGAACGCACACATTGTCTGCTTGGAAATGTAATTTTACACAGGAGCTGCTACAGCCACTTCTGTGATACAGAGCAACTGTATCACAGAAGCAAAACCTAGCAAGATGGCTGCCTCCACACAGGAATACAGTGTAGAACAGTGTAGATTTGTTGGCAAAGTATAGTATAGGAGATATGCTTTAAAAAAAATATATATATATATATATATTTTATTTCCTATACCCAAGGTCCAGAACTAATTCATCTGTTACAATATAAATACCAGATATATTCTGCATTTTTTACAGTTAAAGTATGTGTGATAAATTCTAACTATTCTACTGCTGTTTTTTGTAATGCATCTTTTCCAGTCTTATGCCAGTGATTTGCAGTCCTGTGTTATTGTTATCCGCATTTTTCGTGACTTGCGTCAGAGAGTATCGGTATGGAGGGCTCTGTCTGATTGGGTAAGGGACAGTGGAATTTTGAATACATTGCAAGTGTACTTTTCTAGATGACTATGAAAATTATTCTGTCAACATTTGGGCTGGCTTTAAATAAACATAGGGGGAAATGGAGCTGTCCCTTATACTGTCCAATGAGATTTGTTTAATTTTCCCATATAACAAAATATAAAGCATGACTAGTCACTGTGGGCAACAGCTCCTACTTTCTCTCAGTTCTCACCATAAAACCAATTTCTTATTGTGCAATGGGGTACATATGGGTACATAGAGCCCATCTTCAAATTGAAATATTATTCCACCTGCATTTTTTTTTTTGTTCCTCTTATGTTTTCTACAAAAGCAGTGGATAGTTGCTAAGTATAGCCTGTAACTAAGGAGCAACTCAGAAGTCCTTTTGCCCCTACCCCATCAGAAAAAATACTAACAGCAAAGTCCACCCAAACGTGATCTTTCATTTCTGATTCTGTGCAGTTTCTCAACCTTTTTACTTTGGAGAAAGTCTTGGGAAAAAATTTGAGATCACAGGAAACCTCTGAAATAATGTTAAGATCTACAGCTCACAGAACATTGGTGTGATCAGCGAGCTGTTGATATAACCACTATTTTTTTTAGAAATAGCATTAAATAGAATCAATATCGAAACGTACCTGTTTATTGTAAAATTTGTACTTGCTTTTCTCTGCATGAATGCTCAATTATGGGTCACAATTGAGGAAAGCAGTGTACGGGGGCAGCAGGGCAAAGCACATGGGATCAGTAGTGCACCTTACAGGGGATCTTGGCACATGGGATGAAGGCATCTTACGTGGGATCATGTCACATGGGATTATGTCACATGGGATTATGTCACATGGGGAAAAGGCACCTTACATGGAATCAGGGCTAATTGCAGAGCAGCGGTCTCCTTCATTTGCAGAGCAAAGCAGGGAAGCAGCTGTGATCAGTCCTCCTCTGCTGCGCTGTTCCCCGCTAGCCCCTCCAATCCTTTCTTCTTGTCCATCCCAGGTGATGTCGCAAGCAAGCACCCAGGATTGACAGGGGGGCGGCAGGGAGCAGCGCTGCACAACTACACAATCAGAGCCACTTGCCTGTGTAGCTGTGCATGAGTTAGCAGAGGGGATGCGATCGACCAATCACCTGCCCGTGACAGACGGGTAGTAGGGTTCTGCGGAACCCCGGTTGAGAAACGCTGCTTTGTAGGTTGAATTAATAGTTCCTTGCATTTATTTTGGGATTCCAATGAGATCTCCAACAATTTTAAAAGATTTCTTTCCTTTTGGTACACATCTCATGTAAAATGCAGTGCTTCTGGAAAGTATTCATAGTGCTTAACTTTTTCCACATTTTATGTTACAGCCTTATTCCAAAATTCATTATTTTCCTCAAAATTCTACAAACAATGCCCCATAATGACAACATGAAAGAAGTTTGTTTGAAATCTTTGCAAATGTATTAAAAATAAAAAGTGAAAAAAATCACATGTACATAAGTATTTACAGCCTTTGCCATGACACTCAAAATTGAGCTCAGGTGCATCATTGTTTCCACTGATCATCCTTGAGATGTTTCTACAACTTGATTGGAGTCTACCTGTGGTAAATTCATTTGATTGGACATGGTTTGAAAAGGCACACACCTGTCGTTATAAGGTCCCACAGTTAACAGTGCGTGTCAGAGCGTAAACCAAGCCATGAAGTCCAAGGAATTGTCTGTAGACCTCCGAGACAGGATTATATCGAGGCACAGATCTGGGGAAGGGTACAGAAAAATTTCAGCTGCATTGAAGGTCCCAATGAGAACAGTGGCCTCCAGAATCCATAAATTAAAAGTTTGGAACCACCAGGACTTTTCCTAGAGCAGGTTGCCCAGCCAAACTGAGTGATCGGGGGAGAAGGGCCTTAGTCAGGGAGGTGACCAAGAATCTGATGGTTACTCTGTCAGAGCTCCAGCATTTCTCTGTGGAGAGAGGAGAACCGTCCAGAGGAACAACTATTTCTGCAGCGCTCCACCAATCAGGCCTTGTGGTAAAGTGGCCAGACAGAAGCCACTCCTCAGTAAAAGGCACATGACAGCCCACCTGGGGTTTACGAAGAGGCACCTGAAGGACTCTCAGACCATGAGAAACTAAATTCTCTGATCTAATGAAACAAAGATTAAACTCTAACAAAATAACAAAGGAGTGGCTACGGGACAACTCTGTGAATGTCCTTGAGTGGCCCAGACTTGAACCCAATTGAACATCTCTGGAGAGATCTAAAAATGGCTGTACACTGACGTTACCCACCTAACCTGATGGAGCTTGAGCGGTCCTGCAAAGAAGAATGGGTGAAACTGCCCAAAAATAGGTGTGCTAAGCTTGTAGCATCATACTCAAAAAGACTTGAGGCTGTAATTGGTGCCAAAGGTGCTTCAACAAAGTATTGAGCAAAGGCTGTGAATACTTATGCACGTGTGATTTTTTTTATTTTTAATATATTTGCAAAGATTTCCAACTATCTTCTTTAACATTGTCATTATGGGGTGTTTGTAGAATTTTGAGGAAATTATTAAATTGAATCCATTTTGCAATAAGGCTGTAACATAACAAAATGTGGAAAAAGTGAAGAGCGTGAATAATTTCCGGATGCACTTTAAATACATTCTGCAGCCACAGTGAGACTCAATTGCTATGACAGCAGGCAGTGGGAAAGCTACACCCATAGAAATCTGGGGACTGCCATAACTGTTGTCTTATTAATATAATTTGCCTGGCTGTACCTGACTTCCATACTTTCTGAACTTATGAGTTTCAAAATAGAGGAGCTGCCATTCATGGCTTTGCTAAAATTGAACAAGCCTGCAACCAGTATAGCCTGAAAACCCCAAAACACTTCCTGTGTACTTGGTGCATGTCACTGCTTTGCTATGTACTGAAGTTCAAATTGTGTTGACAGTCTTGAACAATTCTGGGAACACCAGCTGCTGTAACATGTGAGGTAGCATACCAAAAGCTGCCAGTTTGTGCTCTGGTTGGATTGTATGGATGTAGATGTCTAGGCATATGGCCCTATGTCAAGTTTTTATTGATGTGTGTGTGTTCCCATTAGAATTCACTGCTCTATTTGTTCTTTTAACCAATGTCCCCAGATCAATAGGTAAGAGGAAATCTCCTAATGGAGATATTAGCAAATGTATAATAGGAGAATTCTCCTCAATTTTGGCGATTTCCTTTTTAACTTCCTGTTGCCTGTCTAGCAAAAGAAGTGAAGTTTCCCCGATAGTCCACAAAAAAAACATGGCAGGGGTTTTAAAGGATAAGTTCACCTTTTGGTAAAAAAAAAATGTGCATTTATTTATTTTTTCTTAGGAGCCTGCAGAACATTGTACCTGCAGTCAGCAGATCGCAGGTGCAATCTTAGTCTCCTGCAGATTCTCAGGATAGCTGTTTGCCTGTACATCGTACAGGCAGGCAGTTACTTGAGAGCAGGAAGAATCCGTGAACTACCAGAGCGCTCACCAGCGTACTCGTAGTTCATTGAGAACTACAAGCCATCAACCGCAATGGCTGGCGGTATTTGTAGGCATTCATTCACAGGGAACTGTGAGCTCTGCACGGGAGAGCTATTTTCAAATTGTGACAGTGAGTACAGGGAGAGGATGCCCTGCCCGCTGTCACAGGGAATGGGGATTGGGGCGGGGCGGGGGGGGGGGGCTGCAGATGCTAGAACATGTTACATGTTCCACCCTAAAAACAGGTGGAACATGTTCCAAAGATGAACTTACCTTTTTAAAGTAATTTTTAAAGGCAAAACTTTTTTCTTTTCTTTTTTTTTTTTTTAATAACAAACATGTAATTCTCTGGGCAGTAGTTTTGCCCAAAGCAACTCTTCTCTGGTCCCCCGCTGGCGCTCCTGGCCCCTCCCTTCTGTCGAGTGCCCCCAGAGCATGTAGCTTGCAATGGGGGCACCCAAGCAGGCATGCTCCTGAGCTGCTGCTCTGCATGTCCATTCAGACACAGATCTGCAGCTCGCCCGCCCTATCTCTCCTCACTGGCTGCGATTGACTGTCTCAGCCAATGAGGAGGGTGTGTTCCCGGAGAGCCGGTGCTCTCGTGAACATCGCTGGATTGAGAGAGAGCTCAGGTAAGTATTATGGGGGGCTTCTGCACATAGAAATTTTTTTTTTTTACCTTCATGCATAGGTAAAAAATCTTCAGCCTTTAGCACCACTTTAACTTTTACCTTCTCCATCCAAAGCTTAAAAAAATGGGGGTACAAGTTAATTTTACATGTTGGATGTCATTATTGTTGTTTAATGTATCTTCTTAAGCGCATAGGTAATCAGGCCTTCTCTGTACTTCTTTTAGGCTTTAGAATTATTAGTCCAGAAGGCTTTGGATTCTGCATCAACACCACTTTCACCAGCAGAAGCCACACGAAGAGTTCTGGAATGTATTGCTTCTGGAGTTCTCCTTTCTGGTTAGTTTTTGAACCTTGGTTTTAGTAGTTAACAACGTTACTACATCTGTTTTCTGATCTGCAATATTAAAATTTGGTTAATTATTGTACCCCTTTAGTAACAACACTGACCTGCAGAGAAAAGATCTTTGTTTAAACTATATCAAGGAGACTCCCTAGCGGCGCCTTCATTTTCACCTAGTCCTTTTCTTGGTTCGGAATCATTGCTTGATCTTGATTCCTCATACTGTAACCCATGCCTGCCCAAGAGCTCATTCATCCCGGTAGATGCTGAAAGTGTACACTGAGCTGCACAGCTCAGTGTATATAGTGAAGAGGATTGCAAACAGGCATGTAAGTATTGTATGACATATTGGGGTTTATTTACTAAAGCTGGAGAGTACAAAATCAGGCTCACTTCTGCATAGAAACCAATCCACTTCCAGGTTTTATTGCCAAAGCCTACTTGAACAAGCTGAGGTTAGAAACTGATTGGCTACCATGCACAGCTGCACCAGAGATCTGAGTGCACCAGTCTTAGAAAATTTACCCCACAATGTCTCTTCTCATATTATTATACAGGATTTATATAGTGCCAACAGTTAACACAGCACTTTAAATACAGTGCATCCAGAAAGTATTCACAGCACTCCACTTTTTCCACATTTTGTTATGTTACAGCCTCATTCCAAAATGGATTAAAATTCATTGTTTTCCTCAAAATTCTACAAACAATACTCCATAATGACATTGTGGAATTAGTTTGTTTGAAATCTTTGCAAATGTATTAAAAATAAAAAGTAAAACAAATCATATGTACATAAGTATTCACAGGCTTTGCTCAATCATTTTTTAAAGCGCCTTTGTCCCCAATCACAGCCTCAAGTCTTTTTGAGTACGATGCTACAAGCTTGGCACACCTATTTTTGGTCAGTTTCTCCCATTCTTTGAAGGACCTCTCAAGCTCCATCAGGTTGGATGGGGAGCGTTGGTGCACAGCCATTTTAAGATCTCTCCAGAGATGTTCAAGTCTGGGCTCTGGTTGGGCCACTCAAGGACATTCACAGAGTTGTCCCGTAGTCACTCCTTTGTAATCTTCGCTGTGGGCTTAGGGTCATTGCCCTGTTGCGAGATGAACCTTCGCCCCAGTCTGAGGTCCGGAGCGCTCTGGAGCAGGTTTTCATCAAGGATGTCTCTGTACATTGCTGCATTCATCTCCCCCTCGATCCTGACTAGTCTACCAGTTCCTGCTGCTGAAAAACATCCTCCCAGCATGATGCTGCCACCACAATGCTTCACTGTAGGGATAGTATTGGCCAGCCGATGAGCGGTGCCTGGTTTCCTCCAGACATGGCGCTTGCCATTCAGGCCAAAGGGTTCATTCTTTGTTTCTCATGGTCTGAGAGTCCTTCAGGTGCCTTTTAGCAAGCTCCAGGTGGGCTGTCATGTGCCTTTTACTGAGGAGTGGCTTTCGTCTGGCCACTCTACCATACAGGCCTGATTGGTGGAGTGCTGCAGAGGTGGTTGTTCTTTTTGAAGGTTCTCCTTTCTCCACAGAGAAACGCTGTGGCCCTGTCAGAGTGACCATCGGGTTCTTGGTCACCCCCCTTTACTAAGGCCCTTTTCTCCTTATCACTCAGTTTGGCCGGGCAGCCTACTCTAGGAAGAGTCCTGGTGGTTACGGATGATGGAGGCCACTTTGCTCAGTGGGACCTTCAATGGTGCAGAAATTTTTCTGTACTCTTCCCCAGATCTGTGCCTCGATACAGTCCTGTCTCGGAGGTCTACAGACAATTTCTTGGACATCATGGCTTGGTTTGTGCTTTGACATACACTGTTAACTGTGGGACCTTATACAGACATGTGTGCACCTGTCCAAACCATGTCCAATCAACTGAATTTACCACAGGTGGACTTCAATCAAGTTGTAGAAACATCTCTATACTTATGTACATGTGATTTAATTTTTGTTTTTTATCTTTAATAAATTTGGAAAGATTTCAAACAAACTTCTTTCACATTGTCGTCATGGAGTATTGTTTGTAGAATTTTGAGGAAAAATAATGAATGTGATCCAGTTTGGAATAAGGCTGTGACATAACAAAATGTGGAAAAAGTGAAGAGCTATCTATCACTGTGTGTGTGTGTGTGTGTGTGTGTGTGTGTGTGTGTGTGTGTGTGTGTGTGTGTGTGTGTGTGTGTGTGTGTGTGTGTGTGTGTTTGTGTGTGTGTGTGTGTGTGTGTGTGTGTGTGAGAGAGCTTTTCTCCTCGGCTCACTGTTGCACACAGGCTGTCACGAGGGGGGGTTGGAGAGACCGTGGAGACCGTCACCCGACTCCTCTTAGAACTGGCTGTGTGGGCGGCAGGACTGCGGGAGAGAGACCAGAGCGAGCCAGGCTGCGCTTGTCCTCTGTTCTCCTCACAGATTGCCAGTCCAGAACTGATGGATGCAAACTCATGGTCTGCTGCCTATATCACATTTGGAGGTATTAATTAGATCATCATATCATTGGATTAAGTAGAGGAATTCTATCAAATTTTAAATTGGACTGTCTCTTATTTATACTGAAATCAGTTTTTTGTAATAAGCATAGCTAGCAAAATTTCTGTGTTACCCGCTCAGAGAATACGGTACTTACAGTATGGCAGCATGATAGCTAGGCACTAAGTACTCTTACCTTGTAATACAAATATGCCAAATTATGACCTTAATAAAATAATAAACTTGATGTTGGACCTAAACATTAAAGTGACCATGCCATTTCATTAATTCTGGTTTATGCATGTCTTATTGTCTCAGTGATTGATTCACATCCCAACTTCATTGATACCTTTTTATTTTTTGTATGATTTATGGTTTTGCTAATCACTGACCCCACACATGCAGCCATGCATTGCATGTGTGGGGGCAGTGATGAGCAAAACCATAAATCATACAAAAAATAAAAAGGTATCAATGAAGTTGTGATGTGAATCAATCACTGAGACAATAAGACATGCATAAACCATAGTTAATGAAATGGCATACTTTGTTGTTTCTGGGGACGTTATGGGGACATTGTCTATCTCTTGCATCAAGTCCACAGTCTGACCATCTCCTGTAGTAGGTCTGCAGTCTCTGACCATCTCCTGTATTATGTCTGCAGTCTCTGACCATCTCCTTTAGTAGGTCTGCAGTCTCTGACCATCTCCTGTAGTAGGTCTGCAGTCTCTGACCATCTCCTGTAGTAGGTCTGCAGTCTCTGATTATCTCCTGTAGTAGGTCTGAAGTCTCTGACCATCTCCTGTAGTAGGTCTGCAGTCTCTGACCATCGCTTGTATTATGTCTGCAGTCTCTGACCATCTCCTGTATCATGTCTGCAGTCTCTGACCATCTCCTGTAGTAGGTCTGCAGTCTCTGACCATCTCCTGTAGTAGGTCTGCAGTCTCTGATTATCTCCTGTAGTAGGTCTGAAGTCTCTGACCATCTCCTGTAGTAGGTCTGCAGTCTCTGACCATTGCTTGTATTATGTCTGCAGTCTCTGACCATCTCCTGTATCATGTCTGCAGTCTCTGACCATCTCCTGTAGTAGGTCTGCAGTCTCTGACCATCTCCTGTAGTCATTTGGGGGCAGTCTGGAGCTCACCTTTAAGGTGTTTACACTTTGCCACATACAGGGAGTGTTGTCTTTTTTTTTTTTTTTAGAACAGATAAAATTTAAAAAATGGAGTTCTTCTGAGCGGTTGAATTTTTTTGGATGAAAACCGTGCGCAGTAATTGTGATGTATCGTGGAATCGAATCGTGGACAGGGTAATCGTAATCGAATCGTGAGGCCAGTGAAGATGCGCACCTCTAAAATATATATATATATAACACACACACGTCCATATATATTTGGTCACGGGCACAATTTTCAAATGTTTGGCTCTGTATGCCACCAGAAAAATTTTTTTAAATTAAACAATCCAAATGAATTTGAAGTGCAGATTTTCAGCTTTAATTCAAGGGGTTGAACATAAATATCAAGTACAAATTTTAGGAACTGCAACCATTTTGATACATTCCTCCTATTTTCAGGGGCTCAAATTTAATTGGACAAATAAAATCATAAATAAAATTTTCATTTTTAATATTTTGTCAAAGCGGAGTTCCACCCAAAAATGGAACTTGCACTTTTCGGAATCCCCCCCCCCCCCCTCCAGTGTCACATTTGGTGTCACATTTGGCACCTTTCAGGGGGGGAGGGGGGAGCAGATACCTGTCTAATGGGACACACGGGTCCCAGGAGACAGAGACCAGCGGGAACACGCAGCGCTAGTCGCTCATGCGCAGTAGGGAACCAGGAAGTGAAACCACAAGGCTTCACTTCCTGATTCCCTTACCGAAGATGGCGGCAGCAGCACTCGAGAGCCGAGGGACAGATAGACTTCGGGTGCCAACATCGCGGGTGCCCTGGACAGGTAAGTGTCCATATTTTAAAAGTCAGCAGCTGCAGTATTTGGAAAAAAAATAAATCAGCGGAACTCAGTTTAAGGAAACCTTTACTGGCAATGACTGCCTGAAGTCTGGAACCCATGGACATTACCAAAGCCTGGGTTTCTTCCTTTCTGATGCTTTGCCAGGCTCTAACTTCAGCTGTCTTCAGTTCTTTGTGGGTCTTTCTGCCTTTCGTTCAAAAGAATGCTTTTCCAGAACTGGTCTGGCTTTTTTAGATGTTTTTTGGCAAAGTCTAATTTGGCTTTTTTATTCTTCATGCTTATGAATGGTTTTCACCTTGTGATCCTGCGATCATCCGCCACTGTTGTCTTCCATGGATGTCTAGGCATTTTTATGTTGCTGAGCTCACCAGTGTGTTCTTCTTTCCTCAGAATGTATCAAACTGTTGATTTGACCACTCCTAATGTTGCTGCTATCTCTGTGATGGATTTGTTTAGTTTTTGAAGCCTTACAGTGGCCTGTTTCTCTTGCATGGACAGCTCCTTTGATTGTATGATGTAGGTTCACAGCAATAGATTCCAAATGCAAATACCACACGAATATGCCAAGCACACACGATCAGAAATTCCGTCAGAAAAAACTTGGATGGTTTTTTCCAATGGAATTCCGCTCAAGCTTGCCTTGCATACACACAGTCACACAAAAGTTCTCTGAACTTTCGACCGACAAGAACGCGGCGACGTACAACACTACAACGAGCCGAGAAAATTGAAGTTCAATGCTTCCGAGAATGCGTGGAATTGTTTCCGAGCATGCATGATTTTTTGCGCGTCCAAATTGCATACAGACGAATGCATTTTCGGATAGGAACTTTTTCAGAAGGAAATATAGAGAACCTGCTCTCAATCTTTTTCTGGCTGGAATTCTGCCAGCAAAAGTCAGATGAAGCATACACACGGTTGGAATTTCTGACCAAAAGGTCACATCTGACTTTTTCTGGCAGAATTTCTGATCGTGTGTACGGGGCATTAACTATAACTCCAGACCTTTTACCTGCTTAATGGGATGAAGGAATAACGAAGGAGTAGCCCACACCTGGCCATGAAACAGCTTTTGATTCAATTGTCCAATTACTTTTGGTCCCTTGAAAAATGGAGGATGGCTATTCTTAAGAGCTGTAATGCCTAAACCCTTCTGTACATGCCCTCAAATTAAACCTGAGAGTGCACTTTCAGCCCATATGAATTATATAACTATAGCTTGAGTATGTTTTGGTAAATACCTGAAAAAAATAAAATTGTGCCTGTGTCCAAATATATATGGACCTAACTGTATATAGCCTACATTGTTTGAACATTTTCAATTTACATTTCAAGTTCCACTTTTAAGCCATTAAAAGTTAGGTTTGGTCCCTGTTCCAAATTTTACTTTAAAAACTTGCTTATGTGCTCTCATCAGACTTACAAAAATCAGTAACCTGAAAGTAGTCTGTTTAATTTGTAGAAAATGACTGGCTTTCTCTGGAAGCCTCCAGCAGCAGCATACTTTATTTTTAATTTAATTTTTCAATGGCAGCTAATATAAATATCATGGTATGATATTAACCACTTCAGCCCCGGAAGAATTTACCCCCTTCCTGACCAGAGCATTTTTTGCTATACAGCACTGCGTCGCTTTAACTGACAATTGCGCGGTCGTGTGACGTTGCAACCAAATAAAATTGACTCACTTTTTTCCCACAAATAGAGCTTTCTTTTGGTGGTATTTGATCACCTCTGCCTTTTTTATTTGTTGTGCTATAAACAAAAATAGAGCGACAATTTTGAAAAAGGAGGATTTTTTTTTTTGCTATAATAAATATCCCCAAAAAATGTATAGAATATAAAGAAAATAATATAAAAAAAAATTTCTTCCTCAGTTTAAGCCGATATGTATTCTTCTACATGTTGGTAAAAAAACATCGCAATAAGCGAATGTTGATTGGTTTGCGCAAAAGTTATATCGTCTACAAAATAGGGGATAGATTTATGGCATTTTTATTATTAATTTATTTTTATTTTTATTAGTAATGGGGGGATCTGCGATTTTTGTATTTTTTTTTTTTTTTTTATCGTGACTGCGGCAGACACATCAGACATTTTTTACACTATTTTGGGACCAGTAACATTTATACAGGGATCAGTGCTATAAAAATGCACTTATTACTATGTAAATGACACTGACAGGGAAGGGGTTGAACACCAGGGAGCGATCAAGGGGTTAACTGTGTTCCTTCAGTGTGTTCTAACTTTAGGGGGATGGGCTCACTAGAACATAACAGAGATCACTGCTCCCGATGACAGGGAGCAGTAGATCCCTGTCATGTTGCTAGGCAGAACAGGGAAATGCCTTGTTTATCCACCGGCGGACATCGAGTCTGTGGGACCCACGCTAGTCTGCAATTTAAAGAGGGCGTACAGGTACGCCCATTTGCACAGCCATGCCATTGTGCCAAAGTATATCATCGTGCGCTGGACGGCAAGCGGTTAATACATGAATGTAAAAGCTATGCTTGGAGGTGAATGCAGATTTAAAGTGGATGATACATGGATCTTTTTTATACAGGGTTTGCAGGATAGGTAGGAAAGGGGGGGGGGGGACATTTTTTGGAATACTTAGTACTAGCCTCTGCTGCCACTTTATCTTTTATGTTTAAATACTTTGTATTTGCTTGTATAATGATTTAGATGGTCCAGGGCTTCAAGATCCTTGTCAGAAGGAGGCATTCGATGTTTTAGAATCACTCACTAATCAAGAACGAGAAGATATCACTGCAAATGCACAGGTACTATAAGTCTACAGAACTGATGTATTTTTCATTAATTGCTTTACATGTGTGTTATGGGTGTACGTATAGGCTTTTTCAGCCAGTAGTATGCAATTAGGGAAATCTATTTTATGCTTTTAGAGTAAGAGCGAAAACTGTAAAATAGAGCTGTAGGATTCTGGCTAAAATGAGAATCACGATTTTTTTGCTTAGAAGATAGATCATGATTCTCTCATGATTCTCACGTAACATCATCTTTTACATTAAAACAAAAAAAATCGGGCTATCTTTGCTTTTTAGTTTTTTGTTTTTTTTTATTATTCATTGAAGTGTATTTTTTCCCCAAAAATGTAATTACCGCTGGGTAATTACAGTGTGACATAAAATATTGCAGCAATTGACATTTTATTCCCTAGGGTCTCTTCCAAAATATATATAATTACGGGTTCCAAGTAATTTTCTAGCAAAAAATATTGATTTTAACTTAACACGTGTCAGAAAAAGATTTAGACTTTAAGTGGTTAAACTTCCTGCATTTACATGTTGTTAAAAACTTGGCAGACTGCCTGGATTTTTTCTTTACACAGAAGTTTATTCCTTTGATCTAAGAAGGAAGAGTTAGTTACAATGTTTCATGTTAAAAACTTGGCAGACTGCCCAGATGTTTTCTTTTGACAGCTGAGTGAGCTGATAAGTTTCTCCACTTGTTATATGAAAGAATCGGCAAACTCTGCAATAGAGATTGTCAGGGGGGTTGAATCGAGAGCACGATTTTTTAACGATTAATTGTGCAGTTCTACTGTAAAATAGTACAAACTGCCCTGCCTTTGTGTATAACCCTGCTATGAAAAAAACTAAAGGTTGTTTTGCTTATTCTGTCAGCAAGAATGCATCTTAAAGCCAGGTTGTATTTAGGGAGCTAAAAGAACCCAGTATTGAACCTCACAGATGAATCCTTTTCTGCCCATGTTCTAGAAAATACCTGTACATGAAGTATTGCTAATGACATGGTTTAAACAAAGCCATTGACAAGAAGAAAATATAAAGGCTTCCACCGCTGTTCTCATTTCAAAATACTTTCTATGTAACCAACCTAGAACAAATTTGGAGATGAGGAATTCTGACTTTTCCAACTAGTATTTTTATCATTGCATACAAGGCTTCCTTTGATTGACTGAGGTGGAAATTTACCGTATGTAGTTATTGCTGCTACAGTCTACAGCAGCCACATTTCTGTTATAGAAATAGGTTGGGCCAGATTGGCCCAAATGAATTATTTAAAGTGAAATTAAACATGAAGTTCTACTTTAAATACCAGTGGGTAATTCAATCCATTAGCACGCATCCAAAGTTAAGACATCCGTTATTTCCTTTTAAAAGGATTTTCTTTATCGTACATCATAGGACACAGAGCCTCAAGTAATTACTTGGTGGGTTATGGGCCTACCTTCAGGTGTTGACACTGGTATAACCAATACAGGAAGTTGACTCCCCTATATAAGCCCTCCTCCTTCCAGGAGTCCTCAGTTTTTTCGCCAGTGTCTAAGGTGTTGGTCACGAGTGAAGATGTGCTCTGAGGAGCTCCAGGAAGGGATCCATGCTGAATTTAAAAAAGCTCCACAACCGGATCCATCCTCGCCACTGAGGCCATAGGATGGTACCTGGGCCTCACATTGAAGAACTAGGTTTTGCCTGTAAGCTTCTCTTTGAGAGGTGGACCCTAGGAACCAGGACTCTTTTTGTTTTTTCATATTACCTAAAGTTGTTCCTGAGGGGTGCTATACAGGTCCAAAGGAGCGGAACCCCTATTAAAAGGATCCCAGTCTTTGAAGGTTTAACTACGCTGCCCGCCGTGATGGGTGAAAGTTGGATCTGTCTGTTAAATTCGCAGTATCCTGCAGCGAGGATAAGGTAAGGGGAGAAGCCTAGGAACTGTAAAAAGTCCACCTATGCCTTTTTCTCCAAAAATACATATATAACTGTATGCCTTAAAATGTCTCCTCTAGAGGGAGTATATTACACTTACCTAATACGATGCCTTTTTCAGCAGCTCTGTGTCTGGCTATAGCAGCGGGTGTGGTCCCTGCAGCCAGAGGGGAGGTTTTTTTTTTTGTTTTGTTTTTTGCCACGTCAGAAAAGTATTTTTACGGGAGTCATCTTTCAATAATTTAATATTCAAATTCTCCCCTTTATTTCATCACATCATAGTGGCAATTTTTGTCTGCATTTTTTTTTTTACAAAACACGTATACCCAAGCAATTATTTGTTACACATATTCCCCTTATAAAGCCATACCCAAAAACCCGAGACCCCCTCCCACCCCCCTCCATCCCTTAGCCATACCTCAGTCATCTCCCCCCCTCTATCACATTAAACTCTTCTTTTCTATCCCCATGGCTACTCCTCTAGCCTCTATGTCACCACAAAGTAAAGACTAGTCTCTCTAAGCTAGATGGCCCATATCTCCGCGGCTTTTAGGGAATCCATAAACTCCACCCAAGTTCTCCACCTTATTTCAAAGGCCGCCATTTTCATCCCTCCACTATACCTTAAATATTCTAGGCTATAAATATCATTGATTTTATTAAACCAATCCCTCATCGTGTGACTTTCTTTCTTTTTCCAGTATCTAGGTATAAGACTTTTAGCCGCATCAATAAGGTGTGGTAGTAGCGTTTTCAAATACGTTTTTGTGGGCAATTCGCTCATGTGGAAAAGGCATACTCGGAGGTCGTCAGGTAAATCAATGTTGGTGATATCTTTAATGAGTCCCCTCACTTCCCTCCAATATATCTTGATTTCCGGACAAACCCACCAAATGTGGGCCGCTGATCCTAGTTCCTTACAGCCCCTCCAACAATGTTGTGAAATATCGTTCTGATATATACAAGTACGATCAGGGGTCAAGTACATTCTAGCCAGGCACTTAAAATTTAGCTCTAATATTTTACAGTTAACTGAGGTAGCGGAAGCTCTCCTTAGTATAAGCCGAACCTCTGGTTCAGTGAGCTTTCTTTCTAATTCCTTTTCCCATTTCCCTATAAAAGCCGGGAAGTCTATATTCCCCAGCCCAATCAAAACTTTATAGATCTTAGAAAATCCCCCCTCCTGTTTTTATCAATGCAAATCTTCTCTAGTGGAAGTAGATTATCTACTGCTCTAATTGGCTGCGGGAGCGAGTCTATAAAATGGCTCAATTGATTATATCGCCATGAGTTAATGACTAACAGGTTTTTCTTGTCCTTGAGCTCCTGAAAAGTACATATTTTATCCTGGCACATTACATCTTTTAATTGGATGTTATCCTCCTGTTATTTTTGGTAATATTACCATTTTATAGATATTTATTCTCCCAGCCCAGGATAACTGCCCATCTGAGATTCTATTTAGTTCTTGCTTTATTTCATTGAGGAGGGGCATATAATTCACCTGGAAAAGCGTCTCTATCGATGTAGTAATTTTGACCCCTAAATAATTCACTACTTTTTTCCCCCACGAAAGGGAAAATGTTTTTGTTATGAATCGTCTCTAGCCTTACTAATGTTAATATCCAGCGTTTCCGATTTAGTCGGGTTAACTTTAAAATTGGATAACTTCCCATATTCCAATAAAGTAGACATGATGTTCGGAAGGGAGATCCTTGGCCGTGTTACATAGAGCAGGATATCATCTGCAAAGGCAGCCAGTTTATACTCCTCTTTGCCGATTGTTACCCCACTGATGTCCAGGTTCTGTCTGATCCTAGAGAGAAGGGCCTCAAGGGTTAGTATAAACAACAACGGTGAAAGTGGGCACCCCTGTCTTGTGCCGTTATACATTTCAAAGGGCTCCGAAAATACCCCATTAATCCTCACTCTTGCCGAAGGTCCAGAGTATAGGGCTCCTATCCATCTACAGATCCTATCCCCAAGGCCGATCTCCTCCAGTGTACCCATCATGAAGTCCCAGTCGACTCTGTCGAACACTTTTTCAGCGTCTTTTGACAGGAGTAGACCCGGGACTCCACTCCTTTTGATTTTTTTTGAACAACTAAGAGGGTTTACATACTATTATCCCGACTCTCTCTACCCGATATAAATCTGACCTGGTCTGGGTGTATGATCCTATTTATTATTGGTTTCAATCTTGCGGCGATCACTTTAGCGAATAATTTCGTATCCACATTTAAGAGTGAGATGGGTCTGTAGCTAGAGCATAATGTACAATCTTTGTCTTCTTTAAGGATAATAAGAATAATATTAGCTTCCAATGCTTCTCTCCTCATTTCCCCTTTATCCCCGATATTATTCATATAAGAGCACATTTTAGGTATTAAATAATACTGGTATTTTTTGTAATATAGGACCGTCAGCCCATCCGGGCCTGGGCTCTTGCCTACCTGCGTCTCCTTGAGTGCCTTTCTTAATTCGTCTTCAGTTATGGGGTCTCTAAGGATATTTGTTCCCTTTCAGTTAATTTAGCCATACCAATGTCTTTTAAGTAATTTTTACTAGTTTTTTTTTTCCTTCTCTTCCACAGTATCGTTTTTATTTATAGCATATAACCCCCCATAGTATTCCTGGAAAGTTGCCGCAATGTCTGTATCTTTATAACTGATCTCCCCTGTCCTAGTTTTTATTTTATCAATATAG
This sequence comes from Lithobates clamitans, assembly GCA_037952925.1. NCBI lineage: Eukaryota > Metazoa > Chordata > Amphibia > Anura > Ranidae > Lithobates > Lithobates clamitans. Next base: position 5,024,355 of record JBBGZY010000744.1, read on the forward strand.
TTATTGTTTTTCTTTTTACTTAAAGCTTTCGCCAGGAATCTTCCAGGTTTGTTACCGCCTTGGTATCTTTCTTTTTTCACGAGGTTATATAACTTTCGGTTTTCTTGCTCAATTAACTCCCGCATAGCCTCTCTTCTCTTATATAGGTCCACCAGTATCTCACCGTCCCCTTTTACTTTGTTGTTGTTCAAGGTCAAAGATTTCCTTTTGCAGGACTAATTTATCTTTCACCTGTTTTCTTTTTATTTCCGTACCCACCATCATTAAGATACCTCTGATTTATGTTTTGTGGGCCTCCCAAACTATAACTTCTGATGTCTCACCTGATGTGTTTGTTTTAAAGTAAAATTCTAGTTCCTCTTTAATTCGTTTATCAATTTCTCTATCGTGGAGAAGGTCTTCATTTATTCTCCAATTATTGCGCAAATTTTTACGTTTACCTATTTTTAACTGTAAACTCACAAGAGCGTGGTCCGAGAACGTCATTGAGCCTATGTTTGAACCCTCTACCCCCTCGAGAAGGCGATGCTCCACTAAAAAAAAAATCTATTCTAGAGTACGTTGCGTGTACGGGGGAGTAGAAAGAATAGTCTTTTGCATCAACGTGCTGGAGTCTCCAAACGTCTACCAACTGACATTGTCGCAGCTTCTTTTTTAGTTTGTTCATCCATACCCCTCCAGTCCCCCGGGCACGCGCCGTACTATCTTTCCCTGGCTCAAGGCACATATTGAAATCTCCTGCTATAATGCCCCCCCCCTTCTTAAAGGCCTCAAACTTTAAGAGAATTCCCAGTAGGTACCTATTGGGGTTATTGTTGGGTCCATACACATTTGCTAATGAGCAATCGACCCCATTAAGTTTACCTTTTAAGAATAAAAACCGTCCCTCTGGGTCAGTCATTCTCTCCTCTAACATGAACCTAACATCCTTTACGAAACCTATCACTACTCCTTTTGCTCCCTTGGTCGGGGAGTCTCCATAATACCACGTCGGGTAGTCTCTGGAAATAATTCTCTGGTTCTTTCCGATAAAAAGGCGCGTCTCCTGTAACAAGACTACCTCTGCTCTGAGGAATTTCAATTTGCCAACTATGTTCGCACATTTTGTGGGAGAATTGAGACCCCTTACATTGTATGAGATTATGTTTAACCCAGACATCTTATTATTTGAACAATAAGTAGTGCTTTGCTTATCCTTACTAGATTAGGGGGTGTGAAGCACTGAGGTAAATACAAGTTTCCAGCCCCCCCTCCCTTTACCCCCCCCCCCCCACCTGCATCTTTCACTCTCCCCTCCCCTAGCCTTTCCCCAACCTCCCCCACCCCCTCCCTTTCCCTTTGGGGTAACAGGCCACCTCATGGCCCAAATAACCAATGACCCAAAAAAGCCCCACTTACACCACCCAGCCCCTCGGTTAACCCCTTAGAGGTTGAGCTCAACGAAGCAATCCTTGGATCCTATAACCTCCCCCGGGATTGGGATATTGCATACCCGCCCCCCCCCCCTGTCCCCACCAACCCCCACACCCACACACCCCCTCCCACCAACTTGCCCACTTGTTTCATTACTTAATCCAGAACAGATATTTTTATAAGTCTCGTTATGACTAATTTTTCTTTGTTCCTGGGCCTTTCATTTTAAAGACTGGTTTCCAGGAAGGTGGATCCTCTGTAGCATCTTGGCTTACTATTCTTTCCCACCATCCCGGAATTTCCACAAGTGGTATATCTAGGCGCTGACAGAATTTCCGCGTCTCTTCAGGGAATCTCAATGTTGCAGAGCGACCTTCTTTACGGCCAATTAGGCATGCTGGGAACCCCCAAGAATATTGAACATCATATGTTTTAAGTTGAGCCAGTAGCGGTTTAAGGACTCTTCTTCTGGATAATGTCTCTGCTGCCAAGTCTGGGAAAATCTGCAGGTTTGTCTCTCCATACCTCACTGGTTGGTTCCTTTTCATACTGGACTTTATCTGCTCCTTGTCCTGATAATTGTGGAATCTTATGATTACATCTCGTGGAGCATCCTCGCTAATCTCTGAGGGCTTCCTAATCCTGTGTACTCTGTCCAGTTTAATTTTAGGGCTGTTATTAAGTGGATTTAATAGGCCTCCAAAGATTTGGTCAATTTTATCTTGTAGGTTCTCCTTTTCACCTTGTATCTCTGGGAGACCTCTAATCCGTAGATTTTTCCTCCTATTACGAATTTCCTGGTCTTCCAGTCTGTACAGTAAGTTCCTCTGTTCTCGCTGAATCTCTTCCACCTGTTGTTTGAGCTTTTTTATCTCTATCCCTTGTCTATCCATCGTTGTTTCAATCTCTTCTACTCTTTTTAAGATGTAAAATAGATTGCAAAAACCGCGCTACGGAGCCTAATTGGAAAACAGACTGATAGCTGCACTAATGAAACACCAATATCCGTGTACAAAATCCAAAACTAAGTAAAAAAGTGCGCTTACAATCTATATAAACAAGTTATGTTTAAGAATAAATAAGCTTGCATGAAACAAGAAAAAATATAATAAACCAATGCAGAGAATAAAAATAAATTGCATGAAAGTGAAATAAAAAATATCTCTAATCATAAATGCTATGACCTGTGAAATATATGCAAATGTGAAAACTCAACCAATAAAAATCAATCAAAAACGAGTGTAATATTTAAAAGATAATATGTGAAAATTGTGACTCCAGTCCATGAAGTAAAACAATATGAGAAGAGTTCATCAGCATGAGGAAACATCATCCACCTTCCATAAACCCATCATCCATATGATTGAACAAAAGGAGAGAGGGATGAATAGATGTAGCTCCACTTGCGGTGAATCCAAAAGATAAATGCTTAAAGATGGACCCTTACCCTCGATGGTGGACCCCCCTATTAACGAGGTCTAACAGGCATGCAGATTTCCCCCTCTGCAGGGACCTTATAGAGAAAGTGTCTGCAACAGCTGATACATCCAGCATCTCCGGTCCGGGCCGATCCAAGTCTTGAACCTGAAGGGGGGAGAAGCGCTCTCTTGCTTATTATGACTTGTGGTCTACAGTTCTTGATTAACCTCTTCACGGAAGCTTCAGGAACCCTTCCTACCAGTCTCAGGTGATATGACCTGTCTCCATGTATTCCTCTCTAGACTGGTAGGAAGGGTTCCTGATCATCCTGAGCACTACAATTGGCTGCACAGTGACAGTTCAGTCACAATTCTAGTGGTGCTGATTGAATGCCCACCCAGAATACCACAGGAATCCATATATGCAGAGGATGGGTGTTAAGTACCACCTGCCACATATGTGCCTAAAGCTGCCGTGAAGAGGTTAATCAAGAACTGTAGACCACAAGTCATAATAAGCAAGAGAGCGCTTCTCCCCCCTCCAGGTTCAAGACTTGGATCAGGCCCGGACCGGAGACGCTGGATGTATCAGCTGTTGCAGACACTTTCTCTATAAGGTCCCTGCAGAGGGCGAAATCTGCATGCCTGTTAGACCTCGTTAATAGGGGGTCCACCATCGAGAGTAAGGGTCCATCTTTAAGCATTTATCTTTTGGATTCACCGCAAGTGGAGTTACATTTATTCATCCCGCTCTCCTTTTGTTCAATCATATGGATGGTGGATGATGTTTCCTCATGCTGATGAACTCTTCTCATATTGTTTTACTTCATGGACTGGAGTCACAATTTTCACATATTATCTTTTAAATATTACACTCGTTTTTGATTGATTTTCATTGGTTGAGTTTTCACGTTTGCATATATTTCACAGGTCATAGCATTTATGATTATAGATGTTTTTTTATTTTACTTTCATGCAATTTATTTTTGTTCTATGCATTGGTTTATTATATTTTTTCTTGTTTCATGCAAGCTTATTTATTCCTAAACATCACTTGTTTATATAGATTGTAAGCGCACTTTTTTACTTAGTTTTCTTTTTAAGATGTGGCTCATATCTTCACATACTATTTCTATCTCTCCTTTAATCGAGGTTTCCAGCCGTGCAAACATTTCTGCCATCTCGCTTTTAGTTGGAAGTTGTTTGTTTTGATGGGGTACCGTTAATGCTTCTTCTATTATCTCAGTGCTTGCGGTGTGTGTATCCATCTCAGGCAGCTGCCTTCTCGTATTAACTTTGGGTGGGCACTCGGGGGTTTTGTTTTTAGTTCCAGCTGCCTTTCCCGGGCATTCTTTGCTGCTATCCTGGACCATATATTTTCTGATAGTGCCCGGGCTTGCACTTGTTCTAGTGGAGTTAGCTGTGGCCCCCTTCCCTGGCTTTCCCTTCATTCTTTTTTTTTTTTCACTCTACTGTACTTCAGATGGGAACCTGAATCCACAGGGTTATTCAGGGTTGTATACCCCCACTATTTACTCCCTTCCCCCCCACTCTCCTTCCCTTACCATCAGAAACAGGATCACCCTTGTTAAACCCTATTCTAAGAGAGTTTACAGAGTGAACTAAGTGAGCAATAGGTATAGTGTATAGGCAAATCACTCAGGGGGTCTCCAACTAGAGTAAGGGGTCTCACTTATTATCCACTGGAAAGTCTGCGCAAGTGCCGTTGGTTATGTAAATTATGTACCATTAAGGAACGCTGAAGGAACTCTATGAAAAATATACAAAAAGTCCCGAGAAGTATCCGGATAGTCCCGGTAATTTCCCACTTACTAGGCTATTTAGGTTCATAGAGACCGATCATATAAATATAATTTGCCCCCAAGTTACTTAGTAGGCTATTCAGATCTATTCAGGGATCACCAGCGGCAAACTGCTTTTACGTTCTGGCTACACAATTAATTTTTGAGGCCGCACAACGGATTTCTGGGGCCACTCGCCCCAGCTGGACCACAGAGCATGAGCCAAGAGCTGTCCACTCTCACAGGGGGGGGCCTCTCTGGGCCTTTTGGACTCAGCTCCTACCCCCATACACGACAAGCCCGCCAAGCTTCAATCTGCACACACAGTCAAGGTGTGTCCCCTACCCCAGACAGGTGCAAGTATTTTGTAGAATCCTAGTGGGGTGAGGGTACCCAGAGTCTCTGTACTTTTTAGTAAAAAAAAAATGGCATCAAGTCGCATATTCCAGTAGACTCACATTAAATACATCAGCCTATGAAGTGATTTTGATTAGCTTAGTTCTATAAATAAGCTTCATGATATGCAAAGGATGCTGTGTACCACAATACAAACAGTAGTAAGAGAGCAAGAAAGTCAGGGTTCTTTGAATCTAATTGAGATATCCAGAGAGGTACAAAGCAACCTATCGATCTTCCTGGTTCTTCCCGAGGCCACTGTAATAGAGGTCCCTACGATATACAGTTAGTGGGGTACACTTACCCCCTCTGCCGAATTTGAACGATCTTACCAGTCTCTCGATCATCAGGGGTTTTGATTCCACTTTGCGCTCTTCCTCTGCCTCCGCAATACTATCTTGCATGCCTCCCTGCAGCAGATGGGTAATGGGTAGTGGGATGGCGGGGTCGTGAGTCCCGTATCGGCATCAGGCAGTGGGTAATAGTGGATCGCAGCGTCTGCTTCAGGCGAGTGTCGGAGCTCCTGTCATGCATTTAATTCGGCGTGTCTCCTTACAGCTGGGATAGCCACTCTCCCCGCTCGTTCCCAGCATGACCATAGAACGCCGAGCCTCTGTCAGGGAGATCCGAGGGGGGGAGGGTCAAAGGCACCGTATCGGGGGGGCCGCGGGGGAACCCAGGGGGGGGACGGTCCGCATCTAGCCCGAGGCCAGAGCAAGGATCACGGGAGGAGAGGCTCCAGGCATACCCCACATCCCAGGACTAGCGCCGGACCCGACAAGACGCCCACATCCGGCTCCTCCCTCCTCGTGAAAGAACAGAGGGGAGTTCTTAATTGAACAGATGGTGTTCCTCTTCTGAGGGATCTAAAGGGGTTACAGCAGTAGTTTATGAACATACAAAACCAGCCATTTGCAGTTTTTTGTATAAAGTCTTCCTTTAAAACTAGGAGCTTAACAAACACTGCTGATTAAAATTCCCCTCCCCCTCCCCTCTCCTCCTGGAGAGGTGCGGTAACAGCTGACACTTAGGTGTAATCAGGTTCTCACCTGAGGCTTAACGCAGACGCTCTCAGTTCATATGCTGAAGACAGAAGTCTGTCACACTAAGACACAGGTGCGCTGGGCATGTAAAAGTGTGTAAACAGGCATTTCCAGCACAGGAAATATTATGGTACTCAGCATCAAAGGCTGATCCTTATGGTGACATTGTTTTCTTTTGCTAAAACTATTGTTCAGCAAATACCATAATTTGTTAAAGTGCCTCTGCTGTTGTGCACATTTGATTTTCAGTGTGCCACAAAGGTACCAAGGATTCCACCCCCAGGCGCTGGGAACTCCAGTCATGCCTCCACACAGTCATCCTCTCCGGAGAGACCTGACATGGCAAGCCAGGGTGAGTCATTGGAAGCAATTGGTGGTGCAACTGCTTCTCACACTTCAGCCCCTGTGTATGTGACTGAAGATGCCTTCTCCTCTGCCCTGTTGGGCTTAGAAGGAAGATTAGCGGCTTTAATCGCATTTTCCATCCAAGAGGATAGGAAGCATGCTAGATCCCCCTCCCTCACCTCAAACCCCTTTTTCCAAGGGAACAGTGGGCACAGGATGAGGTGTTATCCTCAGGTGATCACGGGGAAAAACAAGCCAAATTTTCCTCTGCGGAGGAAACAACAGTTGATGAACCTTATGCAACCTCACAATCTGACAGATTGATGGTACAAACTCTTACAGAGATGGTTCATTCCACTTTTTATACTACTCCTAACAGAGTAAGCTGAAAGTCCAGGTCCCTTCTTTGGTTTAAAAAAAAAAAAAACAACCTTTTACAGCGCTTATTTTTGCTGAATGGGATCATCTGGATAAGCATTTTTTCTCTCCAAAGAGTTTCTCAGTTCTCTATCATGGATGAAAAATTCGCAAAGGTTGGAAAGTACCAGCAGTAGACGCTGCGATTACCAGCATCAATAAAGATGCATAATTGCTTAAGCATCCAACAGATAAGGAGTTGGAATTTTTTTGTTAAAATCCTCCTACCTATGTTTCGCCATAGATGCCATAAAAGACCCTATCCACCAGGCGTCTCGCCTTGCGCTTGTGCTAAAACACATGCTTAGGACCCTGTGGTTAAAAGGGTTGGTCAGCCGAAGCATCTTGCAAAAAAGGGTGTCTGACTATTTTCCCTTTTCATTGGGGAAGGTTTGTTGAAATACATCCAAATGATTTCTAGCAGTAAAGCTCTTTTGTCCAGTAGAAGGTATAAATGTCCTTTTATTTAAAGTGACGCCACAACAGCTCACAGGTTAAGTACTCTGACGCAGCCACGGGAGACTTCCTGACAGACATGGGTTCAGATCCACATGTCGGCGTTCACTAGTGAAGGAGCCACTCCTCACAGGTTAACTACTATGACGGCCAGCGTAGCCATGGGAGGCTTCCTGAAAGACGTGGGACCTTGTCCTCACGGCTCCTTGTGACCTTGGACAAGTCACTTAAACGGATTCCTTCCCCTGCACAGGGGCAGCTGCCTCTAGGCAGCGGTGACGGCTTCCACCGTCAGACTCTAGGGCATGATTTCCAAGAAATACTGTTCAGATCTGTGTGACTTCAAGGTAGTCCCTGCACTACTTTGGTACCACTTTGATGCGACTTTAGATCCATAAACCTCTAGAATACACAGGCATTGTTTCCTGTGGCATCAAATTCGCGCCCTGACGTATTCTCGGCGGCAAAAGATCACGGTAAAATCACGCAACTTTGGGGTTGCAATAGTAGAAACTGAGCCTAAGAGGAGAAAATATTCAGCCCCTGTATACATGATTGAAGATGCGTTTTTCCTCCGCCCTGCAGGGCCTAGAAGGAAAATTAGCAACTTTAATCGCTATCCAAGGATGGGAAGCATGTTAGATCCCCCACTTGAGATCCCTTATCAAGGGAACAGTGGGTAGAGGATGAAGGATTACCCTCGGGTAATCAGGAAGAAAGGCAAACCGAGTACTCCTCTGCAGAGGAGACAACTAGAGTTGAACTTTTTTTCAGCCTCACAATCTGAGAAATTGCTCGTACAAACCTCTTGCAGAGATGATTTGTGCCTCTTTCAAGCTACCTCTAGTAGAGTCAGCTGATAGTTCTGTTTTTTCTTAGGTTCCTTGGAATCTTCACTGCCTTTTTCATGCGTTTCCTGTACATGTACAGAGCCACGCAAAAATTTAACAGATCCATTCTAGATCTAAAAGGATCTAAATCAGTTCCTGAAGATCCGCTCCTTCTATGGAGTCGATCAAGTCAGTAGTTTCTATCCGGCAAGGAGGAAAACTTCTGGCGCCTATCGGCATCAGGGATGCATATCTGCATGTCCATATATTTCCCGCTCACCAAAGGTTTCTGCGGTTCGAAGTAGAAAAGCAGCATTTCAGTTTATAGCCTTGCCCTTCGGGCTAGCTACAGCACCTCAAGTGCTCACAAAAGTGTTAGCCCCACCTGTAGCCATGTCAAGGGCACAGGGTTTAAACAGTCTTGGCATACCTAGACGATCTATTGCTAATAGACCAATCGCTGTTCGGAGTAAGGTGTACGCATTACAACCAGTTACCTGGAAAGGTCTGGGTTGCGTTCTCAACCTAGTAAAGTCTCCATTAAATTTGCTAAAAAAGGGCTGCAGTATTTGGGTCTGATCATAGATACAGCCCAGAAAAAGGGTCTTCTTGCCCAGAAAGAGAAAAAAAAAAAAACACAACTCCATAAAAGAGTTGGTGCGGCTGGTCAGGTCAAAAGGAGGTCCCTCTATTCGCCTTTGCATGAGGTTGTTAGAAAGGATGGTGGCTTCATTCAAAGCAGTTCCCTTTGCCCAGTTCCATTTGAGAATGTTGCAAAACAGTATTCTATTTGCTTGGAACAAAACGATCCAAGCTTTGGACTTGCCAGTGCGGCTGTCCCAAAGCCTCAATTGGTGGTTACTAAAGAATGTCCTAAAGGGTAAATCCTTCAGACCACTTATCTGGTAAGTGGTAATGACAGAGAAGACAACTGTCCAAGGACAGTGTTCAAGAACCGAAAGAGCCTTGCCCATCAACATCCTAGAGATTCGGGCAGTGCGTCTGGCTCTAAAAGCCTGGACTTCCAGGTTAAAGAGGAGTTCCACCCAGGGGGGCCATAAAAAAAAAAAAATTAAAAGTCAGCAGCTACAAATACTGCAGCTGCTGACTTTTAATTGGACACTTACCTGTCCCTGGGTCCAGCGATGCGGGGGATCGAAGCCCCGCTCGTCCCCCCCCCCACCTCCGCTCGCCGGCGCCGGCATTTCAACTGTAGGCGCCGGGCTGTGGCTTCACAGCCTGGCACCCACTGCGCATGCGCGAGCGGCGCCGCGCGCCGTGATTGGCCGCTCAATCACCTGGGACCTGTAATGGGTCCCAGATGATTGACAGGAGGGAGGGAGAAGAGCCGAGCCCTTCCTGTGCCAGGGGGAAGTGATGTCACCAGCCCAGGCAGAGGAAGGGGCAGACTACGAGGGACCACCTAGCAACAGGCATTTAGAGGTAAGTAAAAAAAAAAATATATCCAAATGTTTTTTTGTTTTTTAGAATTTTTTAGATATGTTTGTTTTTTTGGGTGGAACCCCACTTTAAGGGATTGTCCAAACAGGATCCAATCTGTCAATGCCATGGCTGTGGCCTATATCAATCACCAAAAGGGGCACCAAGAATCTCTCAGTGCAGAGAGAAGTGAACCATATTCTAACTTGGGCAGAAAGAAATACTCCGTGCCCATCGGCAGTCTTCATTCCGGGAATAGAGAATTGGCACGTGCACTACATGTGCCGCCAGCAGATTATTCCCAGGGGAATGGTCTATTCACCCCAACATGTTTCCGGCTGTTTGTCAAGGATGGGGACTCCGGATGTAGATCTTCTAGCATCCAGTGCAACATAAAGTTAGTCAACTTTGTGTCCACAACAAAGGATCCATTCGCATGCAGAACAGATGCATTGGTGATACTGTGGGATCAGCTTTAAATGATCTATGCATTTCCCCCTATTCAGTTGCTGCCTCGACTTCTTTGCAGGATCAATCTGGAAAGAAAACCGGTAATTCTGGCAGTACCAGCATGACCCAGAAGGTCATGGTATGCAGAGGTCGTAAAGATGGCAGTGGAGGATCTGTGGTCCCTTCCACTAAGGCCAGACCTGCTCTCACAGGGGCTGATATTCCATCCTACTTTACGAATGCTAAATTTAACGGCCTGGCTATTGAGACCCACATTCTAAAAAAGACGTAGGCTTTCCAGGGCAGTTATTTCTACTTTAATGCTAGAAAGACAGCATCTAGAGCTATATATTATGGATTCTGGAAAGCTTTGTTTCCTGGTGTGAATCCAAGGGTTGACACCCTCGGAGATATATTAGAGGCAGAATTCTTGCCTTTCTACAAGTAGGCATAGAGATGAAGTTGGCCCTGAGTACTATTAAGGGCCAAGTCTCAGCCTTATCAATTTTATTTCAAAGACCACTTGCTACGCATTCTTTAGTCCGGAGTTTCATGCAAGGAGTGATGCGGATTAATCCGCAAGTTAAATCACCCTTAAGCCCTCGGGAATTGAATTTAGTTTTGTCAGTGTTACAAAAACCGCCATTCGAACCATTACAGCATATACCCTTAGTCCTTCTGACTAGGAAGCTGATATTTTTGGTTGCTATATCCTCAGCAAGGAGGGTTTCAGAATTGGCTGCTCTTTGCTGTAAAGAGCTTTATTTGATTATTCATGAGGACAGAGTGGTGTTATGCCCTCGTCCAGGCTTTTTGCCAAAAGTGGTTTCAGGCTTTCATCTAAATGAAGATACTGTCCTGCCATCGTTTTTTCCAAAACCATGTTCCAAGGAAGAAAAGTCACTACATTGTCTTGATGTGGTGAGAGCAGTGAAGATCTATTTAAAGAAAACTGCTCAGATTCGTAAGACTGATATCTTATTTATTCTGCCAGAGGGTCCTAAAAAAGGACAGGCAGCGTCAAAATCCACTGTGGCTAAGTGGATTCTGCAAATTATAGTTCGAACTTATGATTTAAAGGGAAAGATTCCCCCTTTTCAAGTTAAGGCGCACTCTACCAGATCGGTTGGTGCTTCTTGGGCAGTGCGTCACCAGGCCTCCATGTCTCAGATCTGCAAGGCCGCGACTTGGTCTTCAGTGCATACATTTACAAAATGTTATCAAGTAGATGTAAAATGGAATGAGGATATCGCCTTCGGGCGCAGTGTGCTGCAAGCTGCAGTATAATTCCTCAAGGTCTGGGGGTGCCCTACGGGTTGTGTCTCCCTCCCCTCAAGTAGCATTGCTATGGGACATCCCACCAAGTAATTACTTGAGGCCCTGTGTCCTATGATGTACGATAAAGAAAATAGGATTTTTAAAACCGCTTACCTGTAAAATCCTTTTCTTGGAGTACATCATAGGACACAGAGCTCTCGCCCCTCTGTTTTATGGGGTGAGAGTATATTGCTTGGCTACAAAAACTGAGGACTCCTGGGAGGAAGAGGGGTTATATAGGGGAGTCAACTTTCTGTATTGGTTATACCAGTGTCAACACCTGAAGGTAGGCCCATAACCCACCAAGTAATTACTTGAGGCTCTGTGTCCTATGATGTACTTCAAGAAAAGGATTTTACAGGTAAGCTGTTTTAAAAATCCTATTTTTTTTTAATACCTAGCATAAAATGTTTTTCTTGTTTAGCCTTTATATTTTTTAATTACAGGTGTAATTGCAAGATGTAAATATAGTTATTCAAAAGAACAAAAAAAAAATCATATTAGGAGATTTACGTGGATGGGACTAGTACTTGGGCAGGTTAGAATCTTACATTAGACATTTTATTCATCTCTGCTTATAAGTTCCTGAATACTACCTGCTGTTTTTGCAAGTGTAGTTTGTGCCATGGATACTTCTCTGAATTTGATAGTTAAAATGGTTGTAAACCTCTAAATTCCAACTAAGCACGTATATCTGTAGTGTTTACTTGTCTCTCTCGAACGCTTACAGTGTGGTTTCTCTCTGGTGCTTCGTTCCTCTGTTATCAGCATGAGTCACTTCTGAGACGTTTTCCCGACACACAAGATAAAATGTGTGTCGGAGAGAGGGAGATGAGCACTTGGCTTGTCTATTCAGAATGCAGCTCTGCATGTTCCTTCATTCCTATGCCTATGGGGGGAGGTCCTTTTCCTCCAATTAGCTTTTACACCGTGTATAGGAGAGCTGTAACTTCAGTTCTCCACCCCCTACTCTGCACTCCTCACAGATGCATAATGATTTTATCACAAATCTGCACTTTTGAAGGGTTGTAGACAAGAGAAGACTGCAAATAAACAAGTAAAACTTATGTAGGAGGATTTATTTAATCTCTTTGTATCATCTGAGGCTATTCACTTCACTGGGTATATGTAAGGGTTTACAACCACTTTAATGAAAAGTTAACCTTCTTGTGAATCTAGTAGTAGAATAGTAGGTAAAAGCCACTGTACAATCTTTCACTGTGGAATAGAGACACATTAGAAGCCTCCCAGGAGGAGGATTTTATTGTGGAATGAATCTTGTTTCTATTTTAAAACATTACAAAATCTAACAAACAAATTTTATCTTTTCAGCAAGCACTCAGAATGATATCATTTAGACAAATCCACAAGGTGCTGGATATGGAACCTCTGCGATCTACAAGACAAAGCAGACAAAATAGAAAGCGTCCACGGGACAATAGTGACTCTGGTTTAGTAGCAGAAAAGAAGGACAAGAAAGAAAATGTTGAAGATGTTCAAAAACCTAATTAGGATTTGTGCACGAACACCACGGTTTTATAATAGAAGCTTGAATAAAACGTAATAGGTGTTTCAGCACTTCTTCATTATAACATTTATTTTCCAGAGTACCAGTACATATGCAGCACCTTTCTTTCCAGTAGTGTGTACAGTTCAATGCTTGCCATACACAAATCTAATGGCATCGTTTTCTGTGTTGATATTAATTGGTTATTGCCATATACGTAGAACTCTACATACTCTTCAGGAAGAAAGCTGTTATATAAGTAAGCATATATGTTCTGCAGTAAACACACAGATTGTGAAGTTATGTATGCAAACATTTATCTGTAACACACAATACTAAAGTTTGTAAAGAAAATTTTCTCTTGAAATGTAAACTTTGAGTTGTCAGCTTATTCAGTTTTCTTAGTCCATTGAAGGGCACAATAGTTCTTTCGCCTTTGAGTTATACTAGCACCTACAGGAGAATTGGAGCCTGGCAAAAAAAAAAAATCATAGGTGAGCTCAGGAAAACCACTCCTACTACAAACATTCCTCGGTGTTATGCTGGTGTGCCAGGAGGATGGATGTATTTTCTTCAGCTATGCGTTTATCTGTAAAAGACTTATCTATATTCTTCTTTGTTTATTGGGGGACACAGCTCCGCTTTAGATAATCACTGACTGAGTATATCGCCACCTGCAAGGATAGGATGCTAGCTGTATTAACAAGAGATGGCCCAGAGGGCAACCCCTGCTGGAGGCTAGAACCCCCACCATAGCTGTCGTGAACTCTGTTATTTGCCCAACGTCCAGACATATAAGTCACAACATTTTCCTCTTGGTTATCCTAAGCTCCTTTGTTTTTTTTTCGTCTACAGGCAGGTCGCTGCTGGGTGACAGGCCATATAATATAGATCCTGGTAGTCCTCCCACTTGTAGCTATCAATTGCAAGCAGGTTCAGCTGCAACTGCCCAGTTTTGTGGGATTCATTCTTCATGGGGGCACATATGCCTGCTGGTCTGTGACAGTGTCCCCCTTACAGGCCCACAGCACCTCTTCTCCAGCTGATGATGGTCTGCATTTACCATGGCGTGCAGTTGTGACCCCCAAACGCTAATTGGTCATAGCCAGGACTAGGTCATCCAGGACAAAGATGCCAAACTGCCCACTAACCAACCCCCCCCCCCCCCCAATTATTATGTGCAAGCTTAAGGGATCTTATGCCCAGCAGTCGCTCACTGGTCAAAATCACTGCTGCTGTCACTACTTCTGCTTCTGTCAGCCTTGTAACAGAAGGAAGGCACCTCCAACCCAACAGTAAACCAAGGCGCCCCTCTCATCCACCCCTTTTCCTGGCCCTGGTCATAGCTGTGTGTTTTTGCTTTGTCTGTTGGCAACCAAAGACTTCTGTAGCGGGCACTGAAAGAAGGAAGGGGCGGTCCCGTAGCACTCCAGGTTTAAACTCTAGGCCTGTGGCTTTACATTCCTACATGGACAGCCAGTCAGGGACACTGCCTCTCCCGCCACCTCCTTTTTCTGTGTGGGTGTGTGACAGCCTACTGCACCAGATCCATGGGATAGATACACTCTGATCTATGCTAACCTGCTAGTAAGATTGTTACCTTGACTTATATGCTGGCTAGAAGTCAAAAGAATTCCAGTGAACCTGGTGTCTCCAGATTGGCCTCACAGGTCTTTTTGCCTTTTGCTAGTGCAGAGTGGAGCAGCGGCTGGCCCTAGGCACATTTTGTTCTAGTATTTGCTGTCCTCACTGCCACTTGTCTGCGCTTTCATTCAGAGAGTTACGCACAGCGCCATTCCAGTCAGTCAGTTATCACGATAGGACCTTAATCTGATATTGTAGCATCAGTTTGCAGATTTGTAAGGTGGCTACTTGGTCATCAGTGCATATATTCTCCAGGTTTTTCAAGGTTGATGTGGCGTCAGTTTGATTGGCCTGTATAATTTTATTTAAAGGATAAGAACACCTTTGGAACGTGTTCCAGCATCTGCAGCCGATCCCCCCCCCCACCACCACCACCATGACAGCGGACAAGGGTTCCTCTCCCCACACCCGCTGTCACAATTTGAAAAGAGCGCAGCTGTGCAGGGCTCTGCCCACATGGATCCATCATTCAAGCACAGTTTCCTTTGAATGTGGCTGACGGCTTGTAGTTCTCAAGGAACTATGAGAGCACTGGTGAGCACTCTCATAGTCTTTTGATCGTTCTGCTTTCAGGTAACTGCCTGCCTCTACAAGGTACGGGCAGACAGCTATGCTGAGAGTCTGCAGTAGCCTGAGGTTGAACCTGCAATCTACTGATCACGGATTCAATGCTCTACAGGCCCCTTAGAAAAACAATACAAATATTTTAAATATTTTTTTTTAACCTGCAAAAAAAAAAAGTGCATTTATTTTTATTTTTTTCAAAAGGTGAACTTATCCTTTAAAGAATGGTTAGTCTGATTTTTCATTCTATTTTGCTCACCCATTGTGACACTGCTTGGGATGTCCCAGTCAGTGATTATCTAAAGCAGAGAGCTGTGTGCTCCAATAAGCAAAAAGTTCTTTGGAGGGCACAGCACCCATGCTTCTGGCATGCTGATGCCCGTATGGGGTAATAATTTTGTTCTTGATACTTGCACTTCTGTGCCATGCAACTGAGTTTTTCACAGATGTGTAGGGGATATTCATAACCAGTAGGGTTTGTCAATGGGCTGTATTTTGAGTTTTAGTGCACCTTGCGCCCTACTCGTGCAGACGTTGAGATACCGAGTTGGTTATCTAAAGCAGAGCTGTGAATCCAGAGAAAAGGATTTTATGGTGAGTACAAAAATACTGCTTTTGCTAGCTTAGACCTGGCTTTTGGAGGTCTATGCGGACTGGATTTCACATAGGGAGCTTTACAAACTCTGTTCTGGTAGAAAAGTTAGCTGCAGAGCACTTTGTTTCCAGATCCTCTGGCACTACCTCAGCATGTGCCCTGTCTTTGAAGACTCACTTGTTAGTAGAATGGCTAGGCCGTGCATCGGGAACGACTTCAAGTACATAGGTCGCTGGGTGCCTTTTGAAATCCTATTTTTCACTGCAGGAAACGAGTGCTGGTCCCAGTACTAGCCACTCCTGCAAGCATTGTGGCATATTTAGACGACCTACAGAGAGAGACCAGTTCATGCAGGCTCTGTCGGATTGCGTGAGTTTGACTGTCCCGGCATTTACAGCAGTTCAGATTGCTCCTGAACCTTCAGAAATCGTCACTGGAACTGACTCATTGTGTGAAGTCACTGGAGCAGGCCAGAGTGTTTCTCCCACAGGGAAAACTTCAAACTCTTCAAATCTCAAATTTAAGCTTTCTAGTCTAGGAGTTGTTCAACTCTCCGCTTTTGCTTGAGAGCTTTTTAGGCATTCCCATTTGGCCATTTTCAGTCCAAACCTTTACAATGCAACATACTATTATAATGGGACAAATCGGTCACATCCCTGGACAGACCAATTCATTTGCCACTGAGGACCAGGTTGTCCCTGGCCTAGTGGCTCAGGAATCTAGCCCTTGTATTGAAAAAGTCCGGTTTTTGCAGTGTTGGACTAACCTGCTGGAGCGTCATACAATACAGATTTGGCTGGCTAACGCAACAGTTGCATAGAGGAACCAAAAGTCTTGCTATGCCAGGAGAGGTAGATCTAATCCTGTCCCGGGCAGAACTTCATATTCCAGCCTTGTCCACATCCAAGGTGTGGACAATTGGCAGGCGGACTTCCTCAGCTGGCCATATCTGGAACCAGGGGAGTGGTCCTTACTCTGAGATGTTCAAAAACCTATGTCAAATGTGGGGGATGCTGACCTTTTCGCCTTCATGTTTAACGGTAAAGTCAACAGGTTTGTTTCCAGGTACAGGGATGCTCTACCGGAAACGCTGTATGCTCTGGTGATATCTGTGGGATTATTACTTGATGATTTATGCCTTTCTTTCCCTGAAACCTCTTTCTCGTCTACTTTGCAGGATCAAGATGAAGGGCAATCTGGTGATCCTCTTTGCTCCAGGTTAGCCCAGGCAGATGTGGACTCTGGGCTTTACCAGATCATACAGGTTTTCAGTCTCAAGGACCGATTTACCATACTGCTTCACAGTCGCTGAATTTTGTCAGCATGGCTGTTGAAGTGTATCTCTGAATCTGATTTGTTATGAGACATGAAAGGCATATTTTACTTGTAAGCCACTGAGGTTTAACCTTCACTCTTCTATATTTATTTCCCATAGGAATGCACTGTGATTCCTTTGTTTAATATGTTCCTAAAACATTTTTTTTTTCTTCCTCCGCGTTCAATGTTTAGGTCCCACTTGATGTCTTGTATTGAGCACAGTTCAGAAAAGTTGTCTCTTTTGAAATTGAGAGTTCTTGTGCTACCCTCATGCCTCCTTTTCCTATGATTTATGCTAAATGTGATCATCCTGTGATCGCTAGATCCCAATTTGTCCTGTACTGCCACATCTGAGATCAGACTTGGATTGTTCGTAATTAATAAAAGGGGTTCCTCCCTTTTCTATCAAGGCACGCTCTACTAGATCTGCATGTGCTTTTTGACATCAGCATACTGTTTCCCAGACTGCCACTTGGTCTTGTGTTCACAAGTCCATTAAGTTCTATCAGGTGGACATTGCAGTATCATTTGATGTCAATTTCAGATGTTAGGACTTTCACCTGTTTAAGCTGCGGTCAGTCCCTGATTCTCTGTAGTGCTTCTCAAGCCTGTTAGCACTAGCTTTGTTGTGTTGTCCACCCCTCGGTTGGGCTGTTTTTTTACATACTTATGGTGAAAGCCATCCTGTGTCCCTAAATGGATGAAAAATAAGGTTTTTGGGCTCACCATAAATCTTTTTATTGGAGTCCATTTAGTGACACAGGTCCCACCCCACCGTGTTTATGATCATCCTGTCAGTTCTACTTTCCTAAAAAAAAAACTGGGTCATGCTGGTAGTAAGAGGGGGCTAGCCTACAGGGTTTTTTTTGCCAGCATACCCTGAAGGTGATTCTTTTTCCTGTGCCCTTCAATGGACAGTGAGTATAGAAATCTATTTTTCTCTTTTTGTTGAACAATGTTTTGTAAAAAAAAAATTCAGGCATATTACACCTCCCTATTTCCAAGCTAATCCTTTATAATAGTATATATGCATACATTGGAATAATGCCAAATAATAAATATTGATCATACAACTCATATCAATATAGCAAATATACATACAATTTGTTTGGAAACACTGATTATACATTTTAACAGAGAAATTAACCCATAAAGCAAATACCTAGCGTTTTCAATCTGTCCAAGCAAATGTTAGTTAATATAAAGGTGTTTACTGTGTATTTGGTAATTTACAGTCTGTTGCTTAATTAGCTTTGTTTTTACAGTGTGCCCTGCTATTACATAGTATACTGAATTATTTTAATTTTTCTTGACTTTATTAAAATTAAATTGTTCATTACTGTATTTTATTCAAGTAGTATACAAAGAACTTTACTCCCGTCAGCTTCTAAGTAGCAGAGAAAGGAGACGTTAAAGTTCTGTTTAGGAGCACTTTAGGAATACATGAACAAAACTTTTACAAAAATGAACGTTCAGAAGACCTAAGATTAAGAATCAACTGGTTTGGTGCTCTTGGTTCAGCCTATGCTGTGTTCAAGAGACATTGCTCTGTTTTTCATGTGTGTGCCTTGGAGGTTAAGAATAAAATTGACTTGTGTCATGAAGCAAAACACTTGCATGAGAGGCCTTTGATAAAGGCTTTTATTACAAGTGGTATATTTCCTATTAGTTCCAACACAGAATTTATTCATCTTCATTGCAATTTGTCTCAGCCCCACTAGTGAGAGAATAACTCCTATATGAGGCTTCTTACATGGGCTCTTTGTATCTTGACAATATCTGTTTTTAAAGGGTTGGGTGATTTTCTAATGAACATACACTATATTGCCAAAAGTATTGGGACACCCGCTTTTAAGCGCACATGAACTTTAATGTCATCCCAGTCTTAGTCTGTAGGGTTTAATATTGAGTTGGCCCACCCTTTGCAGCTATAACAGCTTTAATTCTTCTAGGAACGCTGTCCACAAGGTTTAGGAGTGTGTGTCTATGGGAATGTTTGACCATTCTTTCAAAAGCACAGTCTCCGCTCTAATTCATCCCAAAGATGTTCTATCGGGTTGAGGTCAGGACTCTGTGCAGGCCAGTCAAGTTCCTCCACCCCAAACTCGCTCATTCATGTCTTTATGGACCTGGCTTTGTGCACTGGTGTCATGTTGGTACAGGAAGGGGCCCTCCCTAAACTGACGATTTGGGGGGGAATCCTTTCTGCCTGTGTGTAGTTTTAATGATCAGGCCAGAAGCTGACAGCAAGAGCTTGTGTATTTGTATTATTATTATCATTATACAGGATTTATATAGCATTAACATTTTGCGCAGGGCTTAACAAAATGAACAGACATTACAGTTGCATTACAATTTAGTACAAGAGGAATCAGATTGTAAGCTCTAACGAGCAGGGCCCTCTAAGAGGGAGGGTCAATTAATACAAAAGGTAATAGCTGTGGGGGATGAGCTGATGAAGAAAGTAAACAGTGTATTAGTTAGAAGCAGGTTAGGCTTCTTTAAAGAGAAGGGTTTTCGGGGATCTAAAGATTGTTACCCGTATACTATATTTGAGATTTAATATCTCTCAGATATGATTTGGGTTAAATGAGAGTTCTTTGACCATGAGTGAAAGCTTTAACACAATAACAAGAATGTATTGGTATATAGTAAAGTAGGCCTAGACTAATACACACAATCTATCTATTTGTACAGGGAAAGGGTAAAAATCATGGATTACATGAAGGAATAGAGAGTATATTCCTTAAAATATTTATCTACAAACATTAGGACATAAAAGACTTAAAACAAACATATTTAGTTACAAGTACAAGGCAGACCTTTCCCATAATTACCAGGCTATGACCCACAAAGGTTCCATTCGGGTGACCACTTTACCAGAGAGCGTGTGTTTCCCTCCCATCTAGTCTGTGTATATCATTACAGGCTGATGCCTCATTGGTTGGCATGGCATGGCTCCTGATTGGTGGGCTTCCCTATTCCTGTTTAAGGACTGGCTCTCCAATCCCTATACTTTGCATAAGTCAGCCCCCTTTAATGCAAATCCTTGTGACTATTCTGAGCAGGACATTAACTTGACCTTTTCCCGGGAAGTCAAGTATTGATTACGGGTTGGCCTCCCTTCATTGCATATCCAAACATGGGATCCTTTGAAGTGAATAGGTGTAGAACAATGAGGTTTGGGTCCCATTATTTAGATACACAAGCCTAGACACCAAATGTTCTGGTCTAACAGACTTCTGTGAAGATGTTACGCCCTACATAGATATAAGCTAAATATATTAATAATTACAATATTTTACAGCTATTAACCATTTCCCGCCCAGCCTATAGCAGAATGACGGCTGGGCAGTGGTTCAGTTATCCCGACTGGGCGTCATATGATCGCTGCGATTGGTGGTGCGGTGTGTCAGTTATCTCTTTACCACGTGATCAGTGGTGTCCAATCACAGCTGATCACGATGTAAACACAATTACCAGTTATCAGCATTCCTTTCCTCACGCTGTCCAGCATGAGGAAAGAGACTGTAACCAGCTAGTGTGAATGGGGACATCTGCACTGATCTTCAGTGTCCTGATTATCAGTGCTGCCCAACAGTGCCCATCAGTGCTGCCTATTAGTGTCCATCAGTGCAGTCACATCAGCGCACATCAGTGAAGGGGAAAGGTTACCTGCTTCTATTATAAAATTTTGCAAAGAAAAACTTTTTTTGATCAATTTTTGGTATTTTTATTGTTTGGAGAACAAAAATGATAAACATTTCATATAGGTACATTGTTGCATGACCACGCAATTGTCATTCAAAGTGCGACAGCGCTGGAAGCTGAAAATTTGGCCTGGGCAGGAAGGGGGTAAATGTGCCCAGTAGGCAAGTGGATAATAAAAAACATTTTACAGCCATACAAATAAATTTGATATAAAAAAGTTTTGCACAATCAGATTCAAATAAATAGCTTGTAATACAGAATTGACACAAGATGCAGTAAATCATTCCCATATATTCACAGTTCAGTTAGCATGATAAATTTCACTCCTTCAAAAACATGTAAATACAGTGTTCAGCTGAATAAAGTGCTATAGGCATCCACTAATCAAAGTCATTGCTGACAATAAAATGATCAGCCACATATAAGCCATGCACAAAGCACAGTAAATGTGTTCCCATATATGCAGGCTTCAGGAAATATAATAGATTACATTGCTACAAAACAGACGTGCACACTCTGTTCTTGGCTAAATTAAATGCAATGGGCAGGCAGGTGTCAAAGTTACTGCTGACAGCAACAGTTTAGTGTTCATAATCCCCCTAGTCAAATGACAGCATGTTCTGAGCAGACTGGGGGGGTTAATTTACTAAGTCTGAGGTCACACCGAGTATGATTTAAAGTGGTGCAATTTAAAGCCCTACTTCCACCGCAATTTAATACTACTTTAGCACTGCTTCGGTGAGATTTGTAACGATTTGATACAACTTCAGTGCTACTTCAGTGAGATTTGTCAGGCTGTTCAGGGAACTAATTTTTCAGCCCTGTTATGAATAAAAGTTTAACTAGCAAAGGGTTAAAGGAAAAGTATAGCCAAAGCTCGTTTGGCTGTACTTCTATGGATCACAGGAGTGCAATTCGTTTTGCACTCCTGTGACCCTTTTTCAGCAGAGAGCGCTGGAGTCGGCAACCCCCTCCCCCCCCCCCCGAGAGCCTGGGCCGGCTGCCCCCACCCCCTCCACAGCTCCAGTGAGCAAAAGGGGGGCAAAGCAGAGAGCTGTGACTGAATGCCTGCAACTCTTTGCTCGGGGAGCTGTCAGAACCAAATGATCGGCGGTGTTCGTTCGCTCGGTTCTCAGTGCAGAGGAGCCGGAGGACAGATGCAGCATCGGACCGATGCTGCATCCACCGATGTAAGTATAAATTTGCAAAAAAGCTTAAACCCATACTTCTCTTTTAATATTTAACTTCTTTCAGACTCAAGTAGTGCTGACACCGGTACAATTTGCAGCACAGTGGTACCTTGGATTACGAGCATAATTTGTTCCAGAAGAATGCTTGTAATCCAAAGCACTTGTATATCAAAGTGAGTTTCCCCATAGGAGTAAATGGAAACTCGGATAATTGGTTCAACAGTGACTTCTATTGTATGGAGTACCACATGTGGCCAGAGGTGGGGTGTGGGGCACCGGAGACACTCAAACACTCAGAGACTGCTCGGATACACTCAGGAATGGAGTGTCACTGTGCCCCGGCACCTCTGGCCAAATGCGGTACTGCACATCCCAGAGGCTTGAATCCTGCTAGTTTTGCGAGACAGCGCTCGCAAACCGAGTCGGGATTTAAAAAAAATAGCTTGTATTGCGAAACACTCATTAGCCGTGTTACTCGCAATCCGAGGTATTACTGTATAGTCTGACGGTGCAATCATGCTAAAGTCCTGAAAAAGTAATGCATGAACTACTTCTCAAATCGCACTACTTTAAATTGTAAATTTTAAGACACTGCCGTAGAAACACATTAGATGCTACTTCAGGTGAGAATTGTATATCGCATGTTGCACCGGTGTGACGGGGGCTAAAACTGGAGTGCGCAAAATCTGGTGCAGCTGTGCATGGTATCTAATCAGCATCTAACTTCAGCTTGTTCATTTAAGCTTTGACAAAAAAAAAAAACCTGGAAGCTGGTTGGTTTCTATGCAGAGTTTTTACACTCTCCAAGTCTTTGTCAAGTCACTTGAGTACAGCTAAGTACAGAGTCTGCATGCCTATTTTATATATCCAAGCTCATGTATTTGTATGGCCATAAAATGGCATGAAGACTTTCGATTAACCACGGTGATGTACGTCGGCAGAATGGCGCTGGTAGGCAAAAGGGCATATAGGTACATCCCCTTTAAGAAGCGGTGTCGCGAGCACGTGCCCGCCACGGTCCCTGTGACCGCGGGTCCCGCGGACTCTATGTACGCCGGGTGCCCGCGATCCTGTCACAGAGAGGAAGAGTGGGGAGATGCTTTTGTAAACAAAGCATTTCCCCATTCTGCCTAGTGACAGAACAGAGATCACAGCTCTCTGTCATCGAGAACAGTGATCACTGTCCTGTGTGCTAAAGCCCAGCCCCCTAACAGTTAGAATCACTCCCTAGGACACACTTACCCCTTCACTACCCCCTTAGTGGTTAACCCCTTCACTGCCAGTGTCATTTACATAGTAATCAATGCATTTTTATAGCATCGATCGCTGTATAAATGACAATGATCCCAAAATGGGAAAAATGTCCGATGTGTCTGCCATAATGTCGCAGTCCCGATGAAAATCACAGATCGCTGCCATTACAAAAAAATGTAAAAATAAAAATGCCATAAAACTATCCCCTATTTTGTAGACGCTATATATTTTGAGCAAACCAATCAATATACGCTTATTGCGATAATTTTATTTTTACTAAAAATATGTAGAATACATATCGGCCTAAACTCAGGAAAAAAAATGTTTTTAATATATTTTTGGGGGATATTTATTATAGCAAAAAGTTAAAAATATTGAGTTTTTTTCAAAATTGTCCGCAGAGGTGATCAAATACCACCAAAAGAAAGCTCTATTTGTGGGGAAAAAAAGGACGTCAATTTTGTTTGGGTACAATGTCGCACGACCGCGCAATTGTCAGTTAAAGCGTCGCAGTGCCGAATCGTAAAAAGTGCTCTGATCAGGAAGGGGGTAAAATCCTCTGGGGCTAAAGTGGTTAGATTTTATTACAGTGTTACAGAAGTGCTGATCAATACTTGTCTGTGCACTCCTAATCTACTGCAGGTGGAGCTGTACATCTGTGTTATGCTGTAAAGTTTAGGACACCTGGGTGAGTCTTTCACAGAGATTAATCGCTTCTATAAATTCTTATGGCAGCAATTAACAATATTAGCTAGCATTGGGTTGTTTACTTACAGCATTGAAGTGTGCTGTGCTAGAAATCGCTCTCCTTTAACTATTTTTGTTAAGCTTAGCAATTGCTGCAACATTTCATTGAAGCAATAGGGGTGATACTCCCTAGCGATTTTACAGCTGAGAAGAAATACAGAAGAATCTCGATCACTGAGCACAGAGTGACAAATCAGTTTAAAATTGGCAGTGTTGGGGATCCAATAGAAAATAATTTTTTTGTGACAAATTGCTGTTGCAAAACAGGGTAGATGTAATTGCTGCAACAAAATCAAACGTGTTATCTTCAGTGTGTGGCCTCTAAAGTTTGCTTCCACATGCCTTCTTTAGGGACAGTTCTTATTGGGCATACAGTGCTCATCGTAAACAAGTACAGCCCAACAGATTTGTCAGAAAGCCTTTACTTTCCTTTCAGAATCAACATTTATCTATGGGACACTATACTACAAAATACTCCCACAAATGCTGGCCATTGATTGCAACCAAGATTTGTTAACTTGCGCACGCAAAGTATTTTTCCTAACAAATTAATTCAAGAGCATGTTGCAAAAATGAATACACCCCAATGAAAGTCTTAGGAGCAAAGCTAAATTTTAAACAGCAAAATCCTAATTAACAAGAATTCAACTACAGGTAAGTCTACTTATTCATTAACCACTTGCCGACCAGCCCACACACATATATACGTCGGCAAAGTGGCTCATTCCTGCGAATTGCTGTATGGGTACAGTGGCTCCTTTAAGAGCCATAGCAGGCACGCGCACACACGCTACATGGCGGGGGACCCTATGCGTGTGGCCAGCGGGCGCGATAACCACTGGCCACCCGCAATCGCGGGCACGAGAGCCAGAACGATGATTTGTATATAAATGTTTTTGGAACTGATGGTGTTGAAACTGTTTGACGTTGCAAAGGTGAGTACAAAGAAAAATGCATGGTGCCGACAGTGAAACATGGTGGTGGCAGTGTCCTTCTGTGGGGCTGTATGAGTGCTGCTGATGTCGGGGAGCTGCATTTCATTGATGGTATCATGAATTCACAGATGTACTGTTCTATATTGAAAGAGAAGGTGCTACCATCACTCCGTGCCCTTGGTCGTCGTGCAGTTTTCCAGCATTACAATGATCCAAAACACACATCTAAGACCACTTTTTCATTCCTGAAGAACAGGGTGAACGTGATTAAGTAGCCAACTATGTCTCCTATTCTGAACCCAATCGAACACCTATGGGGAATTCTGAAAAAAACAAGTTGAGCATCACTTTCCATCCAGCATTTAGGCTCTAAAAGAGGTCGTTCTTGAAGAATAAAAAAAGATAGATGTTGCAATGTGTTGCCAACTTGTTAATTCAATGCCTAGAAGACATGGTGCTGTCCTTACAAATCATAGAGGACATACAAAATACTAGATGTAGTAGTTTTTGTTGGGGGGTGTATTCATTTTTGCATCAACTAGTTTGAGTAAAACTGAAGGTTTTGTAATCTAATTTATATTATTAACCTTACTTTCATGTAATGAGCTAAACAAACATTCTATAAAGTCAGTTTTGTCAAAATTTTGGAAATATATTCTTGTGTTCATTAAGTGGGATATTAAAATTTATTAAAATTACTTTTCAAAAGGGGTGTACTCATTTATGCTGAGCACTGTTACATAGGTTAAAAAAAGACACTAGAACTAGAAGGTGAAATGTATTCTCATAGACCGACCAATTGCATGAATGGTCATATACCCAGTGTATAAAATAAATACAGGATGTGTACGATCAGATATTGGACAACCCCACCTTGTCATGTGGGGATGTCGCACCAATAATCCTAGTAACAGTATCTTAAACAAAAACGAAAATTATGAGCTATAACCACGGTGAGTGTCCAAATAAGCCTAAATGGTATTATCCCCAGTGATTAAAGAAGTCCAACCATACATGGTGCCACTTTTCAAATAATGGAAAAAACTTGTGAGGAGATCCACCACCGGTGAGTAAGGGGTTACTGCTTACCAGAAGCCCACGATCCCCCACTACAGAGGATCACGGGAAGCCTGTATACAGAAAAACCTTTCAGGGCACATCAGGTGGATCAGCTGTTACCAGTAGAATGGGGATGATGCTGCGATCTTCAATGCTCCCCAACAAGACTCGCAGCAGAGAAAAGATATACCTGTCCTGACGAGAGTCTCGTTGGAGAGCATTGGAGATCGCAGAATCATCCCCATTCTACTGGTAACAGCTGATCCACCTGATGTGCCCTGCAAGGTTTTTCTGTATACAGGCTTCCCGTGATCCTTTGTAGTGGGGGATCGTGGGCTTCTGGTAAGTAGTAACCTCTTACTCACCGGTGTTGGATCTCCTCACAGGTTTTTTCCATTATTTGAAAAGTGGCACCATGTATGGTTGGACTTCTTTAATCACTGGGAATAATGCCATTTAGGGCTTATTTGAACACTCACCGTGGTATATCTCATAATTTTCGTTTTTTTTTTAAGATACTGTCACTAAGATTATTGGTGCGACATCCCCACATGACAAGGTGGGGTTGTCCAATATCTGATTGTACACATCCTGTATTTATTTTGTTTTATTTTATACACTAGGTATATGACCATTCATGCAATTGGTCGATGTATGAGAATACAATTTACCTTCATGTTTAGTGCGATTCTAGGTTTTCTAATATTTGTGCACTGTGTTTATGTTATGCAGGAGAATTGCTGCTGTTTTTCACATGCTTAGCTATTTGTTAGTTTTGAATGGGTTTAAGTTTTTTATTGTTTTTTTACCCTAGCGCAGTTTGAGTTTCCTTTTTCTTACTAGAACTAGAAGTCCTTCTAGTTCAACCAAAAAAATAATAATACAATCCTATATACACAATCCTTCACCCGCAGTTGATCCAGAGGAAGGTGAAAAACCCCACCCCAGCAAAGCATGCTCCAATTTGTTACAGCAAGGGAAAAAAAAAATCCTTCCTGATCCCCCAAGAGGCAATCGGATTTTCCCTGGATCAACTTTACCTATAAATGTTAGTACATGTGTGTGTGTGTGTGTGTGTGTGTGTGTGTGTATATATATATATATATATATATATATATATATATATATATATATATATATATATATGTATGTGTGTGTATGTATATATATATATATATATATATATATATATATATATATATATATATATATATATATATATATATATATATATATATATAATTAGTGCCTTGAAAAAGTATTCCTACCCCTTGAAATTTTCCATCACAAAGTGGCACATAATTGTGAAGTAAGAGGAAAATGATAAATGGTTTTCAAAATTTGTTTACATCTAAATCTGAAAAGTGTGGAGTGCATTTGTTCTCAGCCCCTCTGATTCAATACTTTGTAGAACCACCTTTTGCTGTAATTACAGCTGCAAATCTTTTTAACCACTTGCTTACTGGGCACTTAAACCCCCCTCCTGCCCAGAACAATTTTCAGCTTTCAGTGCTCTCACACTTTGAATGACAATTACTCAGTCATGCAACACTGTACCCTAATGATTTTTTTGTCCTTTTTTTCATACAAATAGAGCTTTCTTTTGGTGGTATTTGATCACCTCTGGGTTTTTTATTTTTTGCGCTACAAATAAAAAAATACCGAAAATTTTGGGGAAAAAATGCATTTTTCTTCGTTTCTGTGAAAAAATTTTGCAAATTAGCAATTTTTCTTCATAAATGTTGGTTACAATTTATACTGCTACATATCTTTGGTAAAAAATAACCCAAATTAGTGGATATTATGTGGTCTGTGTGAGTCTACAAGCTTTGGTGCAAATCATAAAAAAATGATCACATCTAATGTACTGAGGCCTATCTCAATTCTTGAGACCCTAACAAGCCGGGAAAGTACAAATGCCCCCCAAATGACCCCTTTTTGGAAAGTAGACATTCCAGTGTATTTAGTAAGAGGCATGGTGAGTTATTTGAAGTTGTCATTTTTTTTCCCACAATTCTTTGCAAAATTAAGATTTTTTTTAATTTTTTTTTCACAAAATTGTCATGGTAATAGCTTATTTCTCTCACATGGAATGTGCATACCACAAATGTAACCCCCAAAATACATTCTGCTACTCCACCTGAGTATTACGATACCACATGTGTGGGACTTTTTCACTACCTGGCCACATACAGAGGCCCAATATGCAGGGAGCACCATTAGGTGTTCAAGGAGCATAAATTACCCATCTAACTTGTTGACTACCTATTACACTTTTGAAGGCCCTAGAGCACCAGGACAATGGAAACGCCCACAAAATGACCCCATTTTGGAAAGCTAACACCCCAACGTATAATCTATAAGGCATAATGAGTCTTTTGAATTGTTCATTTTTTCCCAGAAGTTTTTGGAAAATGTGGAAAAAAATGAAAACGCATTTTTTTTTTTACACAAAGTTGTCCGTTTATGAGATATTTCCAACACATAGCATTTACATAGCAAAAATAACACCCCAAAATACATTCTGCTACTCCTCCTGAGTATAACGATACCACATGTGTGAGACTTTTACACAGCCTGACCACATACAGAGGCCTAACATTGAAGTAGCACCTTCAGGCATTCTAGGAGCATAAATTACACATTTCATTTCTCAACCACCTATTACACTTTTGAAGGCCCTGGAACACCAGGACAATGGAAACGCCCAGAAAATGACCCCATTTTGGAAAGCTAACACTACAACGTATAATCTATGAGGCATAATGAGTCTTTTGAAGGGTTCATTTTTTTCCAGAAGTTTTTGGAAAATGTGGAAAAAAAAAAAAAGCATTTTTTTTTTTTTACACAAAGTTGTCCGTTTATAAGTTATTTCCAACACATAGCATTTACATAGCAAAAACAACACCCCAAAATATATTCTGCTACTCCTGGGTATAACAATACCACATGTGTGAGACTTTTACACAGCCTAACCACATACAGAGGCCTAACATTGAAGTAGCACCTTCAGGCATTCTGGGAGCATAAATTACACAGCCTGGCCACATACAGAGGCCGAACATGCAAGGAACACCGTCAGGTGTTCCGGGGACACATAGCATGCACATACCAAGAATTACACCTCAAAATACATTATGCTGAGCAAAGGGTAAACAAAAGATTACCTGTGGTTTTAGTAGCGCAGTTGTCCACAGGAGGATAGCACTGGTCCAGGCAGCAGGCAGGGACTTGGTCAGCAACAGCAAACACAATTTTTTTCAGGCAGCAGGCAGGGATACTGTCCATATACAGTCCAGGGTCAGTGCAGAGATATTGTCAGCAGTGCCAAAAATATTGGTCCTGGTAGTAGGCAGGTCCATGTGGTGTGGTCAGTGCGACAGACAGAGGCATGACGGCAGTAAGTCCTACAGGCAGCAGGCAGAAGTAGGGCCTCCTGCAGGACAGAATGGGGACAGGGGTAGAGGCTTCTCCCACCCAAATCCTATCCTTTGAAGCCTCCGAGTCTCCAGACCCTAATCTAGGAATGAGAAAACAAAGAAAATTGTTTTCTTCATCCAGAAAAACTATTC
Organism: Lithobates clamitans; assembly: GCA_037952925.1. Classification (NCBI taxonomy): domain Eukaryota; kingdom Metazoa; phylum Chordata; class Amphibia; order Anura; family Ranidae; genus Lithobates; species Lithobates clamitans. The sequence continues at coordinate 5,053,777 of JBBGZY010000744.1, forward strand.
TGGAGCCCCTCACATATGTGAGACCCCTGTGTTGAATCCCACTAGTCCAGTTGCAGGGTACAAGATCAGTCCAAGAGGCAGGCAAATATCATGGTCAAACAGTCCAAGGTCAGTTCCAGATCAGGCAGAGGTATGTACAGAATCGTTAGGCAGAAGCATGGTCTAATAACAGTCCAGGGTCAGTTCCAGACCAGGCAGCGGTATGTACAGAATCAGCAGGCAGAAGCGTGGTCGAATAACAGTCCAGGGTCAGTTCCAGATCAGGTAGCGATATGTACAGAATCGGCAGGCAAAAGTGTGGTCGAATAACAAGCCAGGGTCAGTTACAGAGCAGGCAGTGGCATAAGGGGTGTGAAGGCAGGAACTGAGGATTACGTTTACCATACTTCACTAATAATTTATTGAAGTATGGTAATGGCGAAAACAGTCACCTATGCAGGGGCCTGGTTGGGAAGGACATTGTGCACAATAATAAGATGTGTCTCTTCTGACTCCTGCTCTGGTACACACCTTACATCTTTTTTGACGTCTTTGGTCTGTTGGTTTGGGAGGGATTTTATCAGGAAAGTGGCGCTCGGAGAGTCGACTAATAACATCTGATCGGATATTTTCTGGTGGGCCGTTCGGGAAAATAAGGGTAGTGAAAACTTCCTCCTGGTAGCCAAAGAAGCGTTTGGGGTTTTGGGTAGAGTTGCGGTAAATTACATATGAATTGTATATGGGCAATTGTAAAAAATAAATTGCGACTTTTTTATACCAATGGTATGTTCGTCTTGTGGTAAGGTATGGTTCCATCATTTGGTCATTGAAGTCGACTCCCCCCATAAACAAATTATATTCATAAATGCATTTTGGTTTTTGTATGGATTCTGTGGATTTCCACGAACGTATCATTGTGGATAGAAAACAACATGTAGACATCCCTTCTGTCCCTCCATTTCGCTGCCAAAATCTCGTTGTTTCGCAGACTTGCCGTTTCTCCTTTTCTCAATTTCTTATTGTCAAGACTTTGAGGAAAGCCCTTCCGATTCTTTTTTATCGTGCCACATGCTGGGGTCTTCTTCCGGTGAAGGTTGTGGAACAGGGGCAGAGACGTGTAGAAGTTGTCTGCATACAGGTGGTAGCCTTTCTCCAGTAGGGGGTATATGAGGTTCCAAACAGCTTTCCCGCTGGATCCCAAGTAGTCCGGGCAATTAGGGGGCTGCAGCTGGGTGTCCTTCCCTTCGTACACTATGAAGGAATATGTGCACCCTGTGGCTCGGTCACATAATTTGTACACCTTCACTCCATAGCGGGCCCTTTTGCTGGGGATAAATTGCTTAATTTTAAGCCTGCCGCTAAATTTAACAAGGGACTCATCCACACATATGTGTTTGTCTGGGGTAAACAATTGGGGGAATATTTCTGAAAAATAATTAAGTATTGGCCGAATTTTGTAAAGCCTGTCATAATTTGGGTCATTTCGGGGAGGGCACTGGGTATTGTCACTGAAATGTAGGAACCTCATTATCATCATATATCTAGTTCTGGGAATTACCGCGGAGAAGAGCGGCATGTGGTGGAGGGAGGGGGTTGACCAATAGGCATGCAATTGATTTTTTTTTGTTGAGTCCCATATTAAATGTGTGGCCTAAAAAAACCTTGAACTCCTCCACTGTTAGGTCTCTCCACTCATAGGGACGGGCATAATAGGATGTTGGATTTTGCAAAATAAATTGCTGTGCATACAGGTTGCACTGGGCCACAACTGACGCCAACATGTCCTCCGTAAAAATTAAGTTAAAAAAATGGGGTAAAATTCTCAGTGTCCACCTGGACTCCTGGCTGGGCAGTGAAAGGGGGAACGTTAGCTTCTCCTGAATTAGAAGAAAGCCACAAGGGGTTCTGAAGGGCATAGGGAAGGCTGGCATGGGTCCTAACCCTTTGGGGCTGAGGTGACACCCCACTGGTACTTGTCCTTTCTGTTTGAGGTACTGCGGTGCTGGTGGATGGCACTGCGGTGCTGGTAGATGGTACTGCGTGCGGTGCTGGTGGATGCCACTGCCTCCTCACTAGAACGCCTTCGTTTGGTGGGCCAAACATCTTCCTCCTCTGAGTCACTCAGTGTTTCACTACTGAGGACTGGCTCATAATTTATGTCAGATTCAGGATCCGAATTTGAAAGGGAATCTGAAAAAGAGAGCTCCCCATTGCTCTCGTCGGCAGTGGAAAGAATTTGGTATGCCTCCTCAGCGGAAAAGCATCTTTTAGACATGGTTGGTTGCTGGTGGTGATGAGACTGCACAGGTGTGTGCTAAGCCTGTACTGATGGGCACTGATGAGGTGGCACTGATGAGCACAGATGTGCACTGATGAGGCAGGCAATGATCGCACAGATGTGCACTAATGAGGCGGCACAGGAGGGCACAGATATGCACTGATGAGGTGGCACTGATGAGTCAGCACAGATTTGTACTGATTGCACAGATGTGCACTGTTGAGGTGGCACAGATGGGCACTGTTGAGGCGGCACAAATGAGCACTGATAAGTTGGCACAGATGTGCACTGATTGCACAGATGTGCACTGTTGAGGTGGCACAGATGGGCATTGAGGTGGCACAGATGGGCACTGATTGCACAGATGTGCACTGATGAGGCGGCACTGATTGGTACAGATGGGCACTGATGAGGTGGCACAGATGTGCACTGATGAGTCGGCACAGATTTGTACTGATTGCACAGATGTGCACTGTTGAGGTGGCACAAATGGGCACTGTTGAGGTGGCACAAATGGGCACTGTTGAGGCGGCACAAATGAGCACTGATAAGTCGGCAAAGATGTGCACTGATTGCACAGATGTGCACTGATTGCACAGATGTGCACTGTTGAGGTGGCACAGATGGGCATTGAGGTGGCACAGATGGGCACTGATTGCACTGATGAGGCGGCACAGATGGGCACTGATTGGTACAGATGGGCACTGATGAGGTGGCACAGATGGGCACTGATTGCACTGATGGCACAGATGGGGCACTGATGGAACAAGTGGGCACTGATGCGCACAGGTGGGCACAGATGGCACTAGCTATTGATGCTAATGGGTCACTTTGGGCACTGTTAGGGCACACTTTGTTTTTTCAACTGTAGAACTATAGATAATTACTCACGAGTCACAGATCCTCTCTCTCCTCACGCTGTCTCTGTGTGAGAAGAGAGAGACGGCAATGAGAGATGATCTCATATGTTTACATTTGAGATCATCTCCCATTGGAGGCGGTGATCGCGCTGTAAACGGCCGCCCTGATTGGCCATTTACAGCGATCTGTGATTGGCTGTGTCCAGGGGCCAACACAGATTTTCCCCAATGCGCACTCACGAGAGCGCGCGGGGAGCGAGGAAAGAGGACGACGTCAATAGATGTAGTCCCGGCATTGTAGAACCGCGCTGTTGCCATCATTCGGCTATAGCGCGGATCTCTAGTGGTTAAGCATGATGTCTCTACCAGCTTTGCACATCTAGAGAGTGAACTTTTTTCCCATTTTTCTTTGCAAAATAGCTCTAGCTTTGTCAGATTGCTGTTCACAGATGCTCTCCATCCAATTTTCAAGTCTTGCCACAGATTCTCAACTGGATTTAGGTCTGGACTTTGACTGGGCCATGCTAACACATAAATATGTTTTGATATAAACCATTCCATTGTCGCTCTGGCTGTATGTTTAGTGTTGTTGTCCTGCTGGAAGGTGAGCCTCCACCCCAGTCTCAAGCCTTGCATGTTTTCTTCTAAGATTTCCCCCTGTATTTGGCTCAATCCAATTTCCTATCAACTCTGACCAGCTTCCCTGTCCCTGCTGAAGAAAAGCATCTCCACAACATGATGCTGCCACCACTGTGTTTCACAGTGGGGATGGTGTGTTCAGGGTGATGTGCAATGTTAGTTTTCCACCACACAGTGTTTTGCTTTTAGGCCAAAAAGTACAATTTTGGTCTCATCTGACCAGAGCACCTTCTTCCACTTGTTTGCTGTATCCCCCAGATGGCTTCTTGCAAACTGCAAATGGGACTTCTTATGACTTTTTTTCTACTTACCAGTCTTTCATAAAGGCCAGATTTGTGGGGTGCACGGCTAATAGTTGTCCTATGGATATATTCTCCCACCTGAGCTGTGGATCTCTGCAGCTTCTCCAGAGTTACCATGGGCCTCTTAGCTGCTTCCTTAAGGCTTGGTTCACACTAGTGCGACAAACGCTCCGACATTGAGAGCTCATGTCGCATGACGTGTGAAAATCAATGTTTCCCTATGGGAGCCGTCCTAACTGGTCCGACACAAGTCGGTCCGACTTTGAAAATGCTCCCTGTACTACTTTGGTCTGACTTTGATCCTATTTCAGCCCATTGACTATCATTGAAGTTGGATCAAAGTCGGATCCCCATCTTGCATGATCCGACTTTGGCATGCGACTTGTGCTCAGATGATCTTGAGGGGGAACTCTGTGCCAAATTTTAAATAAAAAAACAGCATGGGTACCCCCTCCAAGAGCATACCAGGCCCTTGGGTCTGGTATGGATTTTAAGGGGAACCTCTTATGCCAGAAACAGCATGGGGGTCCCCCCAAATCCATACCAGACTCTTATCCGAGCACGCAGCCCAGCCGGTGGGGACGAGCGAGCGCCCCCTCCTGAACCGTACCAGGCCCCATGTCCTCAAAATGGGGAGGTGGGTGCTTTGGGGCAGGGGGGCACCCTGCGCCCCCCCCACCCCAAAGCACCTTGTCCCCATGTTGATGAGGACAAGGGCCTCTTCCCAACAACCCTGGCCGTTGGTTGTCAGGGTCTGCGAGCAGGGGGCTTATTGGAATCTGGGAGCTCCCTTTAATAAGGGGGCCCCCAGATCCCAGCCCCCCACCCTATGTGAATGAATATTGGGTACATCATACCCCTACCCATTCACCTAGGGAAAAAAGTGTCAATAAAAAAACACACTAGACAGGTTTTTAAAGTAATTTATTAGGCAGCTCCGGGGCTCTTCTTCCGACTTCTGGGGTCTTTTTCCTCTTCTCCGCGCTCTCCGGCCTCTTCTCCATGCTCTCCGGTTCTTCTCCTGGGTTCCTCCGCTATCTTCTGCTTGCTCTTTAGCTAGCGGTGGCCCGGTCTTCTCCGCCATCTTCTTCCCTCTTCTCTTCTTCTGATGTTGACACGAAGCTCTCTCCCGGGGCATGATGGGACTGTGACATCAGGGCCGGGATCACCCGTGACCACGTCCCATCCCTATATAAGTCGTTGCGCACCGGGCATTACAGTGGGAGAGAGCGTCGTGTCAACATCGGAAGAGGGAAGAAGATGGCGGAGAAGACCGGGCCACCGCTAGCAAAAGAGCGAGCAGAAGATACCGGAGAGCGTGGAGAAGAAGGAAAAGACCCCCGGAGCTGCCTAATAAATTACTTTAAAAACCTGTCTAGTGTGTTTTTTTTTTTATTGAATACTTTTTTTCCTAGGTGGGTAGGGCTACGATATACCCCATACTCATTCACATAGGGTGGGGGGCCAGGATCTGGGGGCCACCTTATCAAAGGGGGCTCCCAGATTCCGATAAGCCCCCTGCCCGCAGACCCCGACAACTAACGGCCAAGGTTGTCGGGAAGCGGCCCTTGTCCTCATCAATATGGGGACAAGGTGCTTTGGGGTGGGGGGGCCACAGGGCGCCCCCGGCCGGGCTGCGTGCTCTGATAAGGGTCTGGTATGGATTTGGGGGAGGGGGACCCCCACGCAGTTTTTTCGGCGTAGGGGGTGCCCCTTAAAATCCATAGCAGTCCGAAGGGCCTTGTATGCTCTTGGAGGGGGAACCCATGCCAGTTTTTTTTATATAAAATTTGACATGGAGTTCCCCCTCAAGATTCATACCAAACACAGTGCCTGGTATTGGCGGGGATCCAAGTCGGCTTCAAGTCGCAGGGCAAAGTCGGATCCAAAGTAGGATGGCTGTTGTGTCGCACCAGTGTGAACCAGGCCTAATTCTTGCTTTCCTTGCCCGGCCTGTCAGTTTAGGTGGACGGCCATGGCTTGGTAGGTCTGCAGTTGTGCCATACACTTTTCATTTTCGAATAATGGATTGAACAGTGCTCCATGAGATGTTGACAGCTTGGGATATATATATATATTTTTTTTTTAATCTAACCCTGCTTTAAACTTACATAGTAGGTGAGGTTAAAATAAAAGACACAAGTCCATCAAGTCCAACTTCTCTACAACTTTATCCCTGACCTGTCTGGTGTGTTCCTTGGCCTTCATAGTGGTGTTTGTTCACTGAGGTTCTCAACAGAACAGCTGTATTTATACTGAGATTAAATTACACACAGGTGGACTCTATTTACGAATTAGGTGACTTCTGAAGGCAAATGGTTCCACTAGATTTTAGTTAGGGGTATCTGAGTAAAGGGGGCTGAATACAAATACACACCACACCGATATTTATTTGTAAAAAACTTAGGAAACCATTTATCATTTTCCTTTCACTTCACAATTATGTGCCACTTTGTGTTGGTCTATCACATAAAATCCCAATAAAATACATTTACATTTTTGGTTGTAACATGACAAAATGTGGAACATTGATGGGTATGAATACTTTTCTAAGGTACTGTACACACACACACACTATAATTTGTAGTCAGAGTCTTCATGCTGTAACGATAACTCCTAACTTATCAAGACCTGTGGTGTGCCTTGGCCTGGCTGGTCAGTATACCTGAAAAGAGGGCAAAAGGCACATGAGTAGGTATGAAAATAAAAAGCTTTAATGTAAATTGGGTAACAACGATCAATCTAACAAAGAGGCAAATGCCCGTATGACTTCAGTATAGGGTGCCAGCTTCCTACCACTGCACCCCTGTCATCTTCATCCCCCTGCACCCCTCTGCCAGCTTCCTACCACCCACCCCTGTCATCTTCACCCCTCTGCCAGCTTCCTTCCACTCCACCCCTGTCATCTTCACCCCCTGTTCCACTCTGCCAGCTTCCTACCACCCCACCCCCTGTCATCTTCACCCCCTATACCCCTCTGCCAGCTTACTACTACCCCACCCCTGTCATCTTCATCCCCCTGCACCCCTCTGCCAGCTTCCTACTACCCCACCCCCTGTCATCTTCATCACCAATGTACCCCTCTGCGACCCTCCTACCACCCACCCCTGTCATCTTCATCCTCCTGCACCCCTCTGCCAGCTTCCTACCACCCCTGTCATCTTCACCACCTGTACCCCTCTGCCAGCTTCCTACCACCCACCCCTGTCATCTTCATTCCCCCTGCACCCCTCTGCCAGCTTCCTACCACCCCACCCCCTGTCATCTTCACCCCCCCTGCACCCCTCTGCCACCTTCCTACCACCCCACCCCTGTCATCTTCACCCCCTGTACCCCTCTCCCAGCTTTCTACCACCCCACCCCTGTCATCTTCACCCCCTGTACCCCTCTGCCAGCTTCCTACCACCCACCCCTGTAATCTTCATTCCCCCTGCACCCCTCTGCCAGCTTCCTACCACCCCTCCCCCTGTCATCTTCACCCCCCCCTGCACCCCTCTGCCACCTTCCTACCACCCCACCCCTGTCATCTTCACCCCCTGTACCCCTCTCCCAGCTTTCTACCACCCCACCCCTGTCATCTTCACCCCCTGTACCCCTCTGCCAGCTTCCTACCACCCATCCCTGTCATCTTCACCCCCTGTACCCCTCTGCCAGCTTCCTACCACCCCACCCCCTGTCATCTTCATTCCCTATACCCCTCTGCCAGCTTCCTTTTACCTCACCCCCTGTCATCTTCATCACCCCTGTACCCCTCTGCCAGCTTCCTACCATGCCGCCCCTATCATCTTTATCCCCCTGCACCCCTCTGCCAGCTTCCTACCACCCCACCCCCTGTCATCTTCACCCTCTGTACCCCTCTGCCAGCTTCCTACCATTCCACCCCTGTCATCTTCACCCCCCTGTACCCCTCTGCCAGCTTCCTACCATTCCACCCCTGTCATCTTCATCCTCCATGCTCCCCTCTGCCAGCTTCCTTCCATCCCCCTGCACCCCCTCTTCCAACTTCCTACCACCCCAAATGTATAGAGAGGTGAATGAAAAATGAAAAAAATATACAAAAGGTATAATAAGCATGAGGGCTAGTATCATACTAGCACATAAAAAATATTGTAAATACTGAAACAAAAGAAAAGAAAATTCTCAGTGCAAAAGGACTAGTATCATAATAGCACATATGTGGTAACTCAGCAAATACTTATTAAAAGAAAAAAAAACCTCAGTGCAAAAGGGCTAGTATCAGCAAATACTTATTGGTGACTCCAAGTAAATAAATAAATGGTAAACAGTCCCACCACCTTATAGTACAAAGTGCTCAAACAATGAATCATCAGTTCCAGAATGCAAAATGAAAAAATTATACAAAATATAAAAGTATAATGAAATGTAATAAAGTGCAGTCTCATGGGCACTAAATCCGAATAAACTGAAGAAACAAAATTGCCTAAAACGTATAAAAAGCTATAAAATGAGTGACAAATACAGTGTGGGTACAAAAAAAAAATTGAACCAAATAAAAATATATAAATCAAAAAAAGTCCATGTGCATGAGGGCTAGTATCATACTAGCACATAAAAAAATATTGTAAATACTGAAACAAAAAAAAAATCTCTGTGCAAATGGGCTAGTATCATACTAGCACATATGTGGTAACTCACCAAATTCTTATTAGTGACTCCAAGTAAATAAATAAATGGTGAACAGTCCCACCACCTTGTAGTACAAAGTGCTCAAACAATGAGTCATCAGTTCCAAAAAGGCAAGTCCACAAGCCACAGGGAAGGGAAAAAAAGTCTTCAGTGGGGACACCTCTGTGCTCGCAAGCAGCTCACCTTACTGCTGCAAGACAACAGCTTGCAATCCAATAACAAATCACCAGCAAGCAAGGGTCCCATCCAGTAGTTCAGGCGATTCGGGTGGTGGGTGAGCAGGATGGTATATAAAAAACATAAGTAGACAGTATATAGTATAACTCTGTGGAGGCCAAAGTGGAACAAGGTACAGGACACAGAAGGGGGATGCACTCACTTTTGTAAAATGAGTGTGGGCGTCAATCCAACGAACGCTGAGATCGTATACCTCAAAAGGGTGTCTTCAAACCGTCCTTGTTTCCACAATCATCATTTATTTATTTACTTGGAGTCACTAATAAGAATTTGCTGAGTTACCACATATGTGCTAGTATGATACTAGCCCGTTTGCACTGAGATTTTTTTTTTGTTTCAGTATTTACAATATTTTTTATGTGCTAGTATGATACTAGCCCTCATGCACATGGACTTTTTTCTATTATATATTTTTATTTGGTTTTTATGTGGTGGGACTGTTCACCATTTATTTATTTACTTGGAGTCACCAATAAGTATTTGCTGAGTTACCACATATGTGCTAGTATGATACTAGCCCTTTTGCACTGAGAATTTTCTTTTCTTTTGTTTCAGTATTTACAATATTTTTTATGTGCTAGTATGATACTAGCCCTCATGCTCATTATACCTTTTGTATAATTTTTTTCATTTTTCATTCACCTCTCTATACATTTGAGTTAGCCCCTTCCCCTTCCTCTTCCCCCCTTCCCCTTTTTATCACAGCGCAATCACCACTCACTGTATTCATACCACTTTTGCCTGTTTGGATCAGCCATTTAGGTGTCGCAGCAGTGTCCCTTAGCATAGGTATTTCTGACAGCGCATGAGTTTCTTCATTATTTTTCCTACCACCCCACCCTCTGTCATCTTCACCCCCTTATACCCCTCTGCCAGCTTCCTACCACCCCCACCCCCTATCATCTTCATCCCCCTGCACCCCTCTGCCAGCTTCCTACCACCCCACCCCCTCTACCCCTCTGCCAGCTTCCTACCACCCCACCCCTGTCATCTTTATCCCCCTGCACCCCTCTGCCAGCTTCCTACCACTTCACCCCTGTCATCTTCATCCCCCCTGCACCCCACTGCCAGCTTCCTACCCCCCTGTCATCTTCATCCCCCCTGCACCCCTCTGCCAGCTTCCTACCACCCCACCCCTGTCAACTTTATCCCCCCTGCACCCCTCTGCCAGCTTCCTACCACCCCACCCCTGTCAACTTCACTCCCCCTGCACCCCTCTGCCAGCTTTCTACAACCCCACCCCTGTCATCTTCATCCCCTGTACCCCTCTGCCAGCTTCCTACCACCCCACCCCATGTCATCATCATTTCCTTCCTCATCACAATCCCCCTGTCCCTGGTATTCTACCAACCCACCCACATGTCATCTTCAACCCCCCTGTACCCCACCTCTGACATCCTATAACCCTGACTCCTGTCATCAACATCCCCATGTGCCCCACCTCTAACCTTACCCCATTATCATCATCCTTATCTTCATCCCCTGTACCCCACTGCCAGCTTCCTACCACCCCACCCCCTGTCATCTTCACCCCCCTGTACCCCTCTGCCAGCTTCCTACCACCCCACCCTGTCATCTTCATCCCCCTGTACCCCTCTCCCAGCTTCCTCCCACCCCACCCTTGTCATCTTCATCCCCGCTGTACCCCTCTGCCAGCTTCCTACCACCTCCACCCCTGTCATCTTTATCCCCCTGCACCCCTCTGCCAGCTTCCTACCACCCACCCCTGTCATCTTCATCCCCCTGCACCCCTCTGCCAGCTTCCTTCCACTCCACCTCTGTCATCTTCACCCCCTGTTCCACTCTGCCAGCTTCCTACCACCCCACCCTCTGTCATCTTCACCCCCTATACCCCTCTGCCAGCTTACTACTACCCCACCCTGTCATCTTCATCTCCCTGCACCCCTCTGCCAGCTTCCTACTATCCCACCCCCTGTCATCTTCATCACCCCTGTACCCCTCTGCGACCCTCCTACCACCCACCCCTGCCATCTTCATCCTCCTGCACCCCTCTGCCAGCTTCCTACCACCCACCCCTGTCATCTTCATCCCCCCTGCACCCCCTGCCAGCTTCGTACCACCCCACCCCCTGTCATCTTCACCCCCCTGCACCCCTCTGCCACCTTCCTACCACCCCTGTCATCTTCACCCCCTGTACCCCTCTGCCAGCTTTCTACCACCCCACCCCTGTCATCTTCACCCCCTGTACCCCTCTGCCAGCTACCTACCCCCCACCCCTGTCATCTTCACCCCCTGTACCCCTCTGCCAGCTTTCTACCACCCCATCCCTGTCATCTTCACCCCCTGTACCCCTCTGCCAGCTTCCTACCACCCACCCCTGTCATCTTCACCCCCTGTACCCCTCTGCCAGCTTCCTACCACCCCACCCCCTGTCATCTTCATTCCCTTTACCCCTCTGCCAGCTTCCTTTTACCTCACCCACTATCATCTTTATCCCCCCTGCACCCCTCTTCCAGCTTCCTACCACCCCAACCCCTGTCATCTTCACCCCCTGTACCCCTCTGCCAGCTTCCTACCATTCCACCCCTGTCATCTTCATCCTCCATGCTCCCCTCTGCCAGCTTCCTTCCACCCCCCCTGCACCCCCTCTTCCAACTTCCTACCACCCCACCCTCTGTCATCTTCACCCCCTTATACCCCTCTGCCAGCTTCCTACCACCCCCACCCCCTATCATCTTCATCCCCCTGCACCCCCCTGCCAGCTTCCTACCACCCCACCCCCTGTCATCTTCATTCCCTTTACCCCTCTGCCAGCTTCCTTTTACCTCACCCACTGTCATCTTCATCACCCCTGTACCCCTCTGCCAGCTTCCTACCACTCTGCCCCCTATCATCTTTATCCCCCCTGCACCCCTCTGCCAGCTTCCTACCACCCCACCCACTATCATCTTTATCCCCCTGCACCCCTCTTCCAGCTTCCTACCACCCCAACCACTGTCATCTTCACCCCCTGTACCCCTCTGCCAGCTTCCTACCATTCCACCCCTGTCATCTTCATCCTCCATGCTCCCCTCTGCCAGCTTCCTTCCACCCCCCCCCCCTGCACCCCCTCTTCCAACTTCCTACCACCCCACCCTCTGTCATCTTCACCCACTTATACCCCTCTGCCAGCTTCCTACCACCCCCACCCCCTATCATCTTCATCCCCCTGCACCCCTCTGCCAGCTTCCCACCACCCCACCCCTGTCATCTTTATCCCCCTGCACCCCTCTGCCAGCTTCCTACCACCCCACCCCTGTCATCTTCATCCCCCCTGCACCCCTCTGCCAGCTTCCTACCCCCCTGTCATCTTCATCCCCCCTGCACCCCTCTGCCAGCTTCCTACCACCCCACCCCTGTCAACTTTATCCCCCCTGCACCCCTCTGCCTGCTTTCTACAACCCCACCCCTGTCATATTCATCCCCTGTACCCCTCTGCCAGCTTCCTACCCCCCCACCCCATGTCATCATCATTCCCTTCCTCATCACAATCCCCCTGTCCCTGGTATCCTACCAACCCACCCACATGTCATCTTCAACCCCCCTGTACCCCACCTCTGACATCCTATCACCCTGACTCCTGTCATCAACATCCCCATGTGCCCCACCTCTAACCTTACCCCATTATCATCATCCTTACTTCATCCCCCTGTACCCCACTGCCAGCTTCCTACCACCCCACACCTGTCAACTTTTTCCCCCCACACCCCTCTGCCAGCTTTCTACAACCCCACCCCTGTCATCTTCATCCCCTGTACCCCTCTGCCAGCTTCCTACCCCCCACCCCATGTCATCATCATTCCCTTCCTCATCACAATCCCCCTGTGCCTGGTATCCTACCAACCCACCCACATGTCATCTTCAACCCCCCTGTACACCACCTCTGACATCCTATCACCCTGACTCCTGTCATCAACATCCCCATGTGCCCCACCTCTAACCTTACCCCATTATCATCATCCTTATCTTCACCCCCCTGTACCCCACTGCCAGCTTCCTACCACCCCACCCCTGTCATCTTCATCCCCCTGTACCCGTCTGCCAGCTTCCTACCACCCCACCCCTGTCATCTTCATTCCCCCTGTACCCCTCTGCCAGCTTCCTACCACCCCACCCTTGTCATCTTCATCCCCCCTGTACACCTCTGCCAGCTTCCTACCACCCCCACCCCTGTAATCTTTATCCCTCTGCACCCCTCTGCCAGCTTCCTACCACCCCACCCCTGTCATCTTCATCCCCCTGCACACCTCTGCCAGCTTCCTACCACCCAACCCCTGTCATCTTCATCCCCCCTGCACCCCTCTGCCAGCTTCCTACCACTCCGCCCCCTATCATCTTTATCCCCCCTGCACCCCTCTGCCAGCTTCCTACCACCCCACCCACTATCATATTTATCCCCCCCTGCACCCCTCTTCCAGCTTCCTACCACCCCAACCCCTGTCATCTTCACCCCCTGTACACCTCTGCCAGCTTCCTACCATTCCACCCCTATCATCTTCATCCCCCTGCACCCCCCTGCCAGCTTCCTACCACCCCACCCCCTGTCATCTTCATTCCCTTTACCCCTCTGCCAGCTTCCTTTTACCTCACCCCCTGTCATCTTCATCACCCCTGTACCCCTCTGCCAGCTTCCTACCACTCTGCCCCCTATCATCTTTATCCCCCCTGCACCCCTCTGCCAGCTTCCTACCACCCCACCCACTATCATCTTTATCCCCCCTGCACCCCTCTTCCAGATTCCTACCACCCCAACCCCTGTCATCTTCACCCCCTGTACCCCTCTGCCAGCTTCCTACCATTCCACCCCTGTCATCTTCATCCTCCATGCTCCCCTCTGCCAGCTTCCTTCCACCCCCCCCCTGCACCCCCTCTTCCAACTTCCTACCACCCCACCCTCTGTCATCTTCACCCCCTTATACCCCTCTGCCAGCTTCCTACCACCCCCACCCCTGTCATCTTCATCCCCCCTGCACCCCTCTGCCAGCTTCCTACCCCCTGTCATCTTCATCCCCCTGCACCCCTCTGCCAGCTTCCTACCACCCCACCCCTGTCAACTTTATCCCCCCTGCACCCCTCTGCCTGCTTTCTACAACCCCACCCCTGTCATCTTCAGCCCCTGTACCCCTCTGCCAGCTTCCTACCCCCCACCCCATGTCATCATCATTCCCTTCCTCATCACAATCCCCCTGTCCCTGGTATCCTACCAACCCACCCACATGTCATCTTCAACCCCCCTGTACCCCTCTGCCAGCTTCCTACCACCCCACCCCTGTCATCTTAATCCCCCCTTTACCCCTCTGCCAGCTTCCTACCACCCCACCCCCTATCCTCTTCATCCCCCTGCACCCCATCTGCCAGCTTCCTACCACCCACCCCCTGTACCCCTCTGCCAGCTTCCTACCACTCCATCCCCGGTCATCTTTAACCCCTCTGCCAGCTTCCTACCACCCAACCCCCTGTCATCATCATCCCCCCATCACAATCCCTCCGTCCCTGGTATCCTACCACCCCACCCCCATGTCATCTTCCATGTACCCAACCTCTGACGTCCTGTCACCCTGCCTCCTGTCATCAACATCCCCATGTGCCCACCTCTATCCCTACCTCCGTTATCATCATCCTTATCTTCACCCCCCCTGTACCCCACTGCCAGCTTCCTACCACCCCACCCGCTGTCATCTTCATCCCCCTCCTCATCACAATCCCCCTGTCCCTGGTATCCTACAACCCCCCTGTACCCCACCTCTGACATCCTATAACCCCACCCACTGTAATCTTCAACCTCCCTCGGTACCCCTCTGCTAGCTTCCTTCCACCCCACCCCCTGTCATATTCATCCCACTGTACCCCTCTTCCAGCTTCCTACCACCCCACCTACTATAATCATCATCATCCCCATACCCAACCTCTGACTTCCTACCACTCTGCCCCCCTTCATCAACATCCCCATCATTCCCCTGTATCCCACCTCTAGCATCCAACGATCCTATCCCTATCATCATCATCCTTATCTTCATCCCCCCTGTTCCCCACTGCTATCTTCATACCACCCCATACACTGTCATCATCCTCCCCCTCTGCTGACATCCTACCACCCCACCCCATCATCATCATCCCCCTGTACCCCACCTCTGGCATCTTACCACCCTGCCTCCTGTCATTATCATCCACATCCCTCCTGTACCCAACCTCTGGCATCCTATCACCCTACCCCCTATCATTAAAGGGGAGATATGATCTCAGACTCTCAACCCAATGCTGCCATTATCACCCTAAACTGTATCCTGTCATCCAACCAACTGCACCCCAAGAGTTGCATCACACACCACAATACTGCTCTGCCACACAGTAATGATGTGCTGTAACCCCTAGCAAACAATCAGTGAGCAGTAATAATGTGTAGCAACCTCTAGCAACCAATCGGAGAGTAATAATGATAAGCAGTAACTTAAAGCAGCCGATCAGTGAGCAGTAATGATGTGCAGTAACCTATAGCAACCAATGTGTAAGCGGTAAAGATGTGTAGTAACCTCTAGCAACCAGTCAGTGAGCCTAAAGCAATCAGTGAGTGTGAACCAGATCTTTATGTTCACATTATTAAAGTATCTTTTTTAGATAATTCTATGTGTGTGTTTGTTTTTTGGGATTTTGGGGTGGAGAGCAAAATTGCTGGGGGGGGGGGCTAAGGCAGATCCAGAGTCTAATCCCGGGAGGGGCACTGCCAAAAATTTTTGCGGGCAAATTGTCGGAGCAATGGCTGGTGTTGGCACTTCAATCATCACGACACCGTGGTTAATATGGTGTCAGGATGATTGAAGCGCATTATTATTATTTTATATTACATTCTAATATAAAATGAAATAGTTCAACTCACCATAATGCAGAATCAGTGGGAGCCCTGAGCGTGTCACTTGCCACTGTCGCCTGCCACCAGATGTGGATTGTCACTTGCCAGTGGCCAGTGACATTGTCCCTGTTGTCCCAGAGCAGGAGCGGGCAGTGAGAGATGATGTCATCTCTCACTGCCCGCGCCTGCACAGTAATGTCAGTCTTCTTTTAGATGCAGAAATGCAGTGATGCAGGGGGGCAGTGAGAGACAGTGGCGTCTCCAGCTTTCATATTTAGGGGGGCACATGGGGGGGACAGGGACAAAAGTAGGGGGGCCAACTATAAAATGCAATTATATATATATATATATATATATATATATATATATATACACACACATATAAATACACAGTGTCTTAAAAAAGTATTGGTGGTTGCAGCCAGGTGGAAGGGAGGACAGAGTGGGAGAAGCCAGGTAGAGAGTAGGACAGGGTGGATGCAGCCAGGTGGAAGGGAGGAAGGGTTGGGAGCAGCCAGGTGGAGGGGAGGACAGGGTGGGAACAGCCAGGTGGAGGGGGAGGACAGGGTAGATGCAGCCAGGTGGAAGGGAGGATAGGGTGAATGCGGCCAGGTGGAGGGGAGGACAGGGTGGGAACAGCCAGGTAGAGGGGAGGACAGGGTAGGAGCATCCAGGTGGAGGGGAGGACAGGGTGGATGAAACCAGGTCGAGGGGAGGACAGGGTGGATGCAGTCAGGTGGAGGGGAGGACAGGGTAGGAGCAGCTAGGTGGAGGGGAGGACAGGGTGGATGCAGCCAGGTGGAGGGGAGGACAGGGTAAGAGCAGCCAGGTGGAGGGGAGGACTGGGTGGGAGCAGCCAGGTGGAGGGGAGGACAGGGGGATGCAGCCAGGTGAAGGGGAGGACAGGGTGGATGCAGCCAGGTGTAGGAGAGGACAGGGTGGATGCAGCCAGGTGGAGGGTAGGACAGGGTGGATGCAGCCAGGTGGAGGGGAGGACAGGGTGGATGCAGCCAGGTGGAGGGAAGGACATGGTAAAAGTGTGTTTTTTAGATAATTCTATGTGTGTGTTTGTTTTGGTGAGATGTCATCTCTCACTGCCCGCGCCTACACAGTAATGGCAGTCTTCTTTTAGATGCAGAAATGCAGTGATGCAGGGGGGGCAGTGAGAGACAGTGGCGTCTCCAGCTTTCATATTTAGGGGGGCACATGGGGGGGACAGGGACAAAAGTAGGGGGGCCAACTATAAAATGCAATTATATATATATATATATATACACACACATATAAATACACAGTGTCTTAAAAAAGTATTGGTGGTTGCAGCCAGGTGGAGTGGAGGACAGAGTGGGAGAAGCCAGGTGGAGAGTAGGACAGGGTGGATGCAGCCAGGTGGAAGGGAGGAAGGGTTGGGAGCAGCCAGGTGGAGGGGAGGACAGGGTGGGAACAGCCAAGTGGAGGGGGAGGACAGGGTAGATGCAGCCAGGTGGAAGGGAGGATAGGGTGAATGCAGCCAGGTGGAGGGGAGGACAGGGTGGGAACAGCCAGGTGGAGGGAGAGGACAGGGTAGATGCAGCCAGGTGGAAGGGAGGATAGGGTGAATGCAGCCAGGTGGAGGGGAGGACAGGGTGGGAACAGCCAGGTAGAGGGGAGGACAGGGTAGGAGCATCCAGGTGGAGGGGAGGACAGGGTGGATGCAGCCAGGTGGAGGGGAGGACAGGGTGGATGCAGTCAGGTGGAGGGGAGGACAGGGTAGGAGCAGCTAGGTGGAGGGGAGGACAGGGTGGATGCAGCCAGGTGGAGGGGAGGACAGGGTAAGAGCAGCCAGGTGGAGGGGAGGACTGGGTGGGAGCAGCCAGGTGGAGGGGAGGACAGGGGGATGCAGCCAGGTGAAGGGGAGGACAGGGTGGATGCAGCCAGGTGTAGGAGAGGACAGGGTGGATGCAGCCAGGTGGAGGGTAGGACAGGGTGGATGCAGCCAGGTGGAGGGGAGGACAGGGTGGATGCAGCCAGGTGGAGGGAAGGACATGGTAAAAGTGTCTTTTTTAGATAATTCTATGTGTGTGTTTGTTTTGGTGAGATGTCATCTCTCACTGCCCGCGCCTACACAGTAATGGCAGTCTTCTTTTAGATGCAGAAATGCAGTGATGCAGGGGGGGCAGTGAGAGACAGTGGCGTCTCCAGCTTTCATATTTAGGGGGGCACATGGGGGGGACAGGGACAAAAGTAGGGGGGCCAACTATAAAATGCAATTATATATATATATACACACACATATAAATACACAGTGTCTTAAAAAAGTATTGGTGGTTGCAGCCAGGTGGAGGGGAGGACAGAGTGGGAGAAGCCAGGTGGAGAGTAGGACAGGGTGGATGCAGCCAGGTGGAAGGGAGGAAGGGTTGGGAGCAGCCAGGTGGAGGGGAGGACAGGGTGGGAACAGCCAGGTGGAGGGAGAGGACAGGGTAGATGCAGCCAGGTGGAAGGGAGGATAGGGTGAATGCAGCCAGGTGGAGGGGAGGACAGGGTGGGAACAGCCAGGTGGAGGGAGAGGACAGGGTAGATGCAGCCAGGTGGAAGGGAGGATAGGGTGAATGCAGCCAGGTGGAGGGGAGGACAGGGTGGGAACAGCCAGGTGGAGCGGGAGGACAGGGTAGATGCAGCCAGGTGGAAGGGAGGATAGGGTGGATGCAGCCAGGTGGAGGGGCGGACAGGGTGTGAGCAGCCAGGTAGAGGGGAGGACAGGGTAGGAGCATCCAGGTGGAGGGGAGGACAGGGTGGATGCAGCCAGGTGGAGGGGAGGACAGGGTGGATGCAGTCAGGTGGAGGGGAGGACAGGGTAGGAGCAGCTAGGTGGAGGGGAGGACAGGGTGGATGCAGCCAGGTGGAGGGGAGGACAGGGTAAGAGCAGCCAGGTGGAGGGGAGAACTGGGTGGATGCAGCCAGGTGGAGGGGAGGACAGGGTAAGAGCAGCCAGGTGGAGGGGAGGACTGGGTGGGAGCAGCCAGGTGGAGGGGAGGACAGGGGGATGCAGCCAGGTGAAGGGGAGGACAGGGTGGATGCAGCCAAGTGGAGAAGAGGACAGGGTGGATGCAGCCAGGTGGAGGGTAGGACAGGGTGGATGCAGCCAGGTGGAGGGGAGGACAGGGTGGATGCAGCCAGGTGGAGGGGAGGACAGGGTGGATGCAGCCAGGTGGAGGGAAGGACATGGTAAAAGTGTCTTTTTTAGATAATTCTATGTGTGTGTTTGTTTTGGTGAGATGTCATCTCTCACTGCCCGCGCCTACACAGTAATGGCAGTCTTTTAGATGCAGAAATGCAGTGATGCAGGGGGGCGGTGAGAGACAGTGGCGTCTCCAGCTTTCATATTTAGGGGGGCACAAGGGGGGGACAGGGACAAAAGTAGGGGGGCCAACAGGGTGGATGCAGCTAGGTGGAGGGGAGGACAGGGTAAAAGTGTCTTTTTTAGATAATTCTATGTGTGTGTTTGTTTTTTTGGGATTTTGGGGTGGAGAGCAAAATTGCTGGGGGGGAGGCAGATCCAGAGTCTAATCCCGGGAGGGGCACTGCCAAAATTTTTGCGGGCAAATTGTCGGCGCAATGGCTGGTGTTGGCACTTCAATCATCACGACACCGTGGTTAATATGGTGTCAGGATGATTGAAGCGCATTATTTCTATTATTACATTCTAATATAAAATGAAATAGTTCAACTCACCATAATGCAGAATCAGTGGGAGCCCTAAGCGTGTCACTTGCCACTGTCGCCTGCCACCAGATGTGGATTGTCACTTGCCAGTGGCCAGTGACATTGTCCCTGTTGTCCCAGAGCAAGAGCGGGCAGTGAGAGATGATGTCATCTCTCACTGGCCGCGCCTGAACAGTAATGGCAGTCTTCTTTTAGATGCAGAAATGCAGTGATGCAGGGGGGCAGTGAGAGACAGTGACGTCTCCAGCTTTCATATTTAGGGGGCACATAGGGGGGGCAGGGACAAAAGTAGGGGGGCCAACTATAAAATACAATTATATATATATACACACACATATAAATACACAGTGTCTTAAAAAAGTATTGGTGGTTGCAGCCAGGTGGAGAGGAGGACAGAGTGGGAGCAGCCAGGTGGAGAGGAGGACAGGGTGGATGCAGCCAGGTGGAGGGGAGGAAGGGTGGGAACAGCCAGGTGGAGGGGGAGGACAGGGTAGATGCAGCCAGGTGGAAGGGAGGATAGGGTGGATGCAGCCAGGTGGAGGGGAGGACAGGGTGGGAACAGCCAGGTGGAGGGGAGGACAGGGTGGGAGCAGCCAGGTAGAGGAGAGGACAGGGTAGGAGCATCGAGGTGGAGGGGAGGACAGGGTGGATGTAGCCAGGTGGAGGGGAGGACTGGGTGGATGCAGCCAGGTGGAGGGGAGGACAGGGTAGAAGCAGCCAGGTGGAGGGGAGGACAGGGTAGAAGCAGCCAGGTGGATGGGGGGACATTGTGGGAGCAGCCAGGTGGAGGGGGGACAGGGTGGGAGCAGCCAGGTGGAGGGGAGAACAGGGTGGATGCAGCCAGGTGGAGGGGAGGACAGGGTGGGAGCAGCCAGGTGGAGGGGAGGACAGGGGGGATGCAGCCAGGTGAAGGGGAGGACAGGGTGGATGCAGCCAGGTGGAGGGGAGGACAGGGTGGGAGCAGCCAGGTGGAGGGGAGGACAGGGTGGATGCAGCCAAGTGAAGGGGAGGACAGGGTGGATGCAGCCAGGTGGAGGGGAGGACAGGGTGGATGCAGCCAGGTGGAGGGGAGGACAGGGTGGATGCAGCCAGGTGGAGGGGAGGACAGGGTGGGAGCAGCCAGGTGGAGGGTAGAACAGGGTGGATGCAGCCAGGTGGAGGGGAGAACAGGGTAGGAGCAGCCAGGTGGAGGGGAGGACAGGGTGGATGCAGCCAGGTAGAGGGGAGGACAGGGCAAGAGCAGCCAGGTGGAGGGGAGAACTGGGTGGGAGCAGCCAGGTGGAGGGCAGGACAGGGGGGATGCAGCCAGGTGAAGGGGAGGACAGGGTGGATGCAGCCAGGTGGAGGAGAGGACAGGGTGGATGCAGCCAGGTGGAGGGGAGGACAGGGTGGATGCAGCCAGGTGGAGGGGAGGACAGGGTGGATGCAGCCAGGTGGATGGGAGGACAGGGTAAAAGTGTCTTTTTTAGATAATTCTATGTGTGTGTTTGTTTTTTTTGGGATTTTGGGGTGGAGAGCAAAATTGCTGGGGGGGGGGGGCAGATCCAGAGTCTAATCCCGGGAGGGGCACTGCCAAAATTTTTGCGGGCGAATTGTCGGCGCAATGGCTGGTGTTGGCACTTCAATCATCACGACACCGTGGTTAATATGGTGTCAGGATGATTGAGGCGCATTATTTCTATTATTACATTCTAAAATAAAATGAAATAGTTCAACTCACCATAATGCAGAATCAGTGGGAGCCCTGAGCGTGTCACTTGCCACTGTCGCCTGCCACCAGATGTGGATTGTTACTTGCCAGTGGCCAGTGTCATTGTCCCTGTTGTCCCAGAGCAAGAGTGGGCAGTGAGAGATGATGTCATCTCTCACTGGCCGCGCCTGAACAGTAATGGCAGTCTTCTTTTAGATGCAGAAATGCAGTAATGCAGGGGGGCAGTGAGAGACAGTGGCGTCTCCAGCTTTCATATTTAGGGGGCACATGGGGGGGGACAGGGACAAAAGTAGGGGGGCCAACTATAAAATGCAATTATATATATATATACACACACACATATAAATACACAGTGTCTTTAAAAAGTATTGGTGTTTGCAGCCAGGTGGAGGGGAGGACAGAGTGGGAGCAGCCAGGTGGAGAGGAGGACAGGATGGATGCAGCCAGGTGGATGGGGAGGAAGGGTGAGGAAGAGTTAGGAGCAGCCAGGTGGAGGGGAGGACAGGGTGGGAACAGCCAGGTGAAGGGGGAGGACAGGGTAGATGCAGCCAGGTGGAAGGGAGGACAGGGTGGATGCAGCCAGGTGGAGGGGAGGACAGGGTGGGAGCAGCCAGGTAGAGGAGAGGACAGGGTAGGAGCATCGAGGTGGAGGGGAGGACAGGATGGATGTAGCCAGGTGGAGGGGTGGATGCAGCCAGGTGGAGGGGAGGACAGGGTAGGAGCAGCCAGGTGGAGGGGAGGACAGGGCAGGAGCAGCCAGGTGGATGGGGGGACATTGTGGGAGCAGCCAGGTGGAGGGGGGACAGGGTGGGAGCAGCCAGGTGGAGGGGAGAACAGGGTGGATGCAGCCAGGTGGAGGGGAGGACAGGGTAGGAGCAGCCAGGTGGAGGGGAGGACAGGGTGGATGCAGCCAGGTGGAGAGGAGGACAGGGTAAGAGCAGCCAGGTGGAGGGGAGGACAGGGTGGGAGCAGCCAGGTGGAGGGGAGGACAGGGGGGATGCAGCCAGGTGAAGGGGAGGATAGGGTGGATGCATCCAGGTGGAGGAGAGGACAGGGTGGATGCAGCCAGGTGGAGGGGAGGACAGGGTGGATGAAGCCAGGTGGAGGGGAGGACAGGGTGGATGCAGCCAGGTGGAGGGGAGGACAGGGTAGGAGCAGCCAGGTGGATGGGGGGACATTGTGGGAGCAGCCAGGTGGAGGGGGGGACAGGGTGGGAGCAGCCAGGTGGAGGGTAGAACAGGGTGGATGCAGCCAGGTGTAGGGGAGGACAGGGTAGGAGCAGCCAGGTGGAGGGGAGGACAGGGTGGATGCAGCCAGGTAGAGGGGAGGACAGGGTAAGAGCAGCCAGGTGGAGGGGAGGACATGGTGGGAGCAGCCAGGTGGAGGGGAGTACAGGGGGGATGCTGCCAGGTGAAGGGGAGGACAGGGTGGATGCAGCCAGGTGGAGGGCAGGACAGGGTGGATGCAGCCAGGTGGAGGGGAGGACAGGGTGGGAGCAGCCAGGTGGAGGGGAGGACAGGGGGATGCAGCCAGGTGAAGGGGAGGACAGGGTGGATGCAGCCAGGTGGAGGGGAGGACAGGGTGGGAGCAGCCAGGTGGAGGGGAGGACAGGGTGGA
This sequence comes from Lithobates clamitans, assembly GCA_037952925.1. Lineage (NCBI taxonomy): Eukaryota > Metazoa > Chordata > Amphibia > Anura > Ranidae > Lithobates > Lithobates clamitans. Next base: position 5,076,596 of record JBBGZY010000744.1, read on the forward strand.
TGCAGCCAGGTGAAGGGGAGGACAGGGTGGATGCAGCCAGGTGGAGGGGAGGACAGGGTGGATGTAGCCAGGTGGAGGGGAGGACAGGGTGGATGCAGCCAGGTGGAGGAGAGGACAGGGTGGGAGCAGCCAGGTGGAGGGGGGACAGGGTGGGAGCAGCCAGGTGGAGGGTAGAACAGGGTGGATGCAGCCAGGTGGAGGGGAGAACAGGGTGGATGCAGCCAGGTGGAGGGGAGGACAGGGTGGGAGCAGCCAGGTGGAGGAGAGGACAGGGTGGATGCAGCCAGGTGGAGGGGAGGACAGGGTGGATGCAGCCAGGTGGAGGGGAGGACAGGGTGGATGCAGCCAGGTGAAGGGGAGGACAGGGTAGGAGCAGCCAGGTGGATGGGGGGACATTGTGGGAGCAGACAGGTGGAGGGGGGACAGGGTGGGAGCAGCCAGGTGGAGGGTAGAACAGGGTGGATGCAGCCAGGTGGAGGGGAGGACAGGGTAGGAGCAGCCAGGTGGAGGGGAGGACAGGGTGAATGCAGCCAGGTAGAGGGGAGGACAGGGTAAGAGCAGCCAAGTGGAGGAGAGGACAGGGTGGATGCAGCCAGGTGGAGGGGAGGACAGGGTGGATGCAGCCAGCTTTAGGGGGGACAGGGTAGGAGCAGCCAGGTGGATGGGGGGACATTGTGGGAGCAGCCAGGTGGAGGGGGGGACAGGGTGGGAGCAGCCAGGTGGAGGGTAGAACAGGGTGGATGCAGCCAGGTGGAGAGGAGGACAGGGTAGGAGCAGCCAGGTGGAGGGGAGGACAGGGTGGATGCAGCCAGGTAGAGTGGAGGACAGGGTAAAAGCAGCCAGGTGGAGGGGAGGACAGGGTGGGAGCAGCCAGGTGGAGGGGAGGACAAGGTGGATGCAGCCAGGTGGAGGGGAGGACAGGGTGGATGCAGCCAGGTGAAGGGAAGGACAGGGTGGATGCAGCCAGGTGGAGGGGAGGACAGGGTGGATGCAGCCAGGTGGAGGAGAGGACAGGCAGGGAGCAGCCAGGAGGAGGAGAGGACAGGGTGGCAGCAGCCAGTGATAAAGTACTGTACTTCTATGGAAGCCTGCATCCCGGCCTCCCTCACCCCCCCACCTGGAGTTAAGTTCTTACCTTGGGGGTTATATAGTAAAATCACTGGAACTTTCTCTCTGGCTCCCTCCACATAGTTACATAGTTAGTCATGTTGAAAAAAGACACAAAAAGACACAAGTCCATCCAGTTCCACCCGACAGCCTCATGGTTCCTCTTCTCCGTTCCTCTTCTCCTCTCCCCTCCTCCCGCTCGGCATGTTGGGGGCTGCAGTGCACTCTCAGGGAATCTTCCTGGGCCTGCTGGTATCCGGGACTACATGTCCCATAATCCTCTATTGTTAGTTTCCCAGCTGCTTGGCTCAAGGAGAAGGAGGGGTAAAAACCCCCTGCAGCTGCGGCTCTGCCTGTGTCCCTTCACAGAGCCTGTCAGCAACGGCTGATTGGGGGTCGAGATTAGCACAGCCTGCTCACTATTTTCTTGGGGGGGGAATTGACCCGTTGCCCCCCTGGATCCGCCCCTGGCCCAGGGTACAATCAATAATAAAGATGGCCCTAGGTGGCCCCAGGCTAGTGGAGTGAGCGGGCCACCACACACTGGGGTAAAGCCAGTGTATCACCCCCCTCACATGGAGAACATCTCATCAGCTGCAGGCAATAGAAGGCTCTACCGCCATCCTAGCCTTCACCCAAAGCTGGCACCACATTGCATGGCAGGAGTTGACTAGACATGACTAGACTTGGCCCTCCAGTGCCTGCGCTCTGCAGAGACTACACCTCCCAGGATGCACTGCAAGGCACCCAAAGCGAATGTGTCAGCTTCTCCTGCTTGTAGTAGGGGACAGAGGAGTGTATAGAGGGATCATCTGTCTGCACTCTCTGTGGCTCTAGTGTTTGGTGGCTGCTGCAGCAATGTGGTGTTACCGTGTTAGCAAGGTGAGAGTTTGCTTGTCATTACCATAATAAGATCATCTCTTGTATCATGTCTGCAGTCTCTGACCATCTCTTGTATCATGTCTGCAATCTCTGACCATCTCTTGTATCATGTCTGCAGTCTCTGACCATCTCTTGTATCATGGCTGCAGTCTCTGACCATCTCTTGTATCATGGCTGCAGTCTCTGACCATCTCCTGTATCATGTCTGCAGTCTCTGACCATCTCTTGTATCATGTCTGCAGTCTTTTCTTCAGTAAATTCTATCGCTTGAATAATTTTTTCCGTTATGGTGAGTAAGTGGGTCCTAAAGTCTAAGGTTTGCCTAAGGCCTAACAAAGCCTAGAGATGCCTCTGTACCTGAGCTCTGGCCGCATGGGCTTCAATCACCTCCATTCTATCCTGCATTTGCGACATGGACGTAGAAAGAGTGTTCAACAGGGCATGAATCTGTGTCAGCGAATTATGTACCGACACCTGTCCTAAACTGGTAGAAAGGAGCGGCTGAGAAGAAAAAGGGAACAACCACCTAAATAACTCCGCTTTCCTGGCTGTGGCTGGAAATGGAATGCCCCTGCAACATAGCTCTGCAGTTTGCCTGTGAATAGTCCAACTCCTTAAAGATGTTGTGCTGCCATGCTCAGAACCCTCAGTTGGGGATGGAGGAATAAACGCAAACTCGTCGCTTTCCGAAACATGTGACACTGCCGTATCTAAGATGAAAAATAACAAGAAATTTTTTAAGAAAACACTCCTACCCAAATTACAACGCCCCTTTGAGCCGAACTAACACTAAAGATGTAGGTGTAAAAATGTGCCAACCACAGCGCGTGAATGAACCTAGTGACCAACCAACCCTATGTGTATGTAATAAGCGAGCCACCTGTAGCGCCAATACAGGTAATTAACAATGAACACTCAGGGCTAAGATACCCACAGAGCATGGTGGGTAACAAATCACAGTAAGAAATGATCGTGCAGTGTATGACGTATGATATACGGCCGAGAAATTGTATTGACACTTACAAATGAATCCTGGCCCTGTATGGATCTATAGACGTGATAGATCCTGTTATGTGAGACCTGACAAGCTGCCCCGTGATACAAAATGATGTGCACGCACATATTGCTCCTGCGTAAATGCTGGGACAAACATGAACGTATCACCTGCGGGGTGATGCACCTACAAAACGGTAAAACATAACAGACAAAGAAACAAAGCAAAATGAACACTTACCGTGCAGTGATGGTATGTAAACCCACATAACACCCGACATTTGGTAACGAAAAAATGCCTATGTAAGATGGATGATCGATCCAACCCACACCCACCCCTAACCTGGTTCCGGAGCAGCCGCCACAGTTATACTAAGAAATGCAGGTTGGCCCGGCTGCGCGAAGCGTCGTAGCTATACGTCGTGTGCGATGATCGGATTTGATCCAGAACCGATCAATCCCCAGGCCCAGGCCAATGGTATCTGGCCTGGACCTGGTGATCGGTCCTGGTGAATGAGATCCTTCCCCTGCATGTGTAAGTGTAAACACAACAGGGGAAGTGATGTCATCTCCCCTCGTAGAACTCTTTTCCATTCCAGAGAGAGGAGAGAGAACATCTCACAGTAAGTGTACCAACACTACACTGGCACCAATTCATGTATGTACACTTGCCACCCCTGATCCCCCCCCAGTTAACCCCTTCACCCCCTGTCACTGTGTCACCCAGTGCAGTATTCATATTTTTTATTTGATCACTGTACTGGTGTCATTAGTGACAAAAATCAGTGTTAAGATACTTAGTATAGGTCTAGGGACCCCCTCTAACAAAGGTTTAACCCCTTGATCACCCCCTGTCACCAGTGATCACTGTATTAATTTCATGGGTGACGCTGGTTAGCTAGTTTTTTTTATAGCGTCAGGGCACCCGCTGTATATTACCTAAATAAAGGTTTAACCCCCTGATTACCCAGGTGATCAGTTAGGGTTTAGTGTCAGATAGGGTCTGCGTTGCCCCAGGCAGCGTCAGATTAGTGCCAGTAGCGCTAACACCTACGCACGCACCATACACCTCCCTTAGTAGTATAGTGTCTGAATGGATCGATATCTGATCTGATCAGATCTATACTAGCGTCCCCAGCAGTTTAGGGTTTCCAAAAACGCAGTGTTAGCGGGATCAGCCCAGATACCTGCTAGCACCTGCGTTTAGCCCCTCCGCCCAGCCCACCCAAGTGATCCCTGCGAACCCTAACAGTTTTTTGGTAGCGTTTTAAGCAGTCGCTGACAGTCAGGAGCTCTTTTTCCTGTGAGTCTCACTACTGTACCAGTAAATTTAGAGACCAAAATGTCAAATCGAAGGTACAGTAGTGAAGAGGCCTACACATTTCTGAGCATGACAGTAAAGAGGAAGTCACTCATCTGTCAGATTCAGGCTCAGAATACGAACCAGTAGACAGCAGCGGCACCCTGACAGATAGCTCTGACGACGGAGTTGTGGTCCCTGCAAGGTCAGGCGTACCAGACCCCGTTCTTCTGCTGTCATTGAGGTGCAAGAACTGCAGGGCTCACGTAAGGGGCAGAAAGCCAGTACTAGTGCCTCTCATCCTTGTGGTGAACTGGCAAGCACCAGCGGCCTAGTACATCCTGGTCATACATCCAGCAGTGCAGTAACACTTGGTGACGTGGCGAGTCCGATAAGTGCAGTTCAAGCTGGTGAGGTGGCTAGCACGAGTAGTGTCCCGCTGCCACCAAGAAGAAGACAAAGAAAGGCCTGTCGAGCCCATAGTGCCCTTCCTGCTGCATTTGACAATCCTAATTGGGAGCCCACCACTTCTGCAGCACCTGTACTTCCCCCATTCACTGGCCAACCCGGAATTCAGGTGGAAACAGTTGATTTTACATCACTTGATTTTTATTCGCTGTTTTTCACCGAAGATCTCTATATTGTGGACCAAAGCAATTTGTATGCTGGTCAATTCATCGCCGCTAATCCCCAGTTGACTCTTGCCAGAGTTTGGAGACCTATTACGGTCTCCGAATTTAAGACCTTCCTGGGCCTATCCCTCCTAATGGGCATAGATAAAAAGAGTGAGTTGTCATATTGGTCAACTGACCCAATTCACCATATGCCCGTGTTCTCTGCCTCCATGACCAGGACACGATACGAGCAGATCTTGCGGTTCTTACACTTCAATGACAGTGAACTCTGTCGTCCTCGGGGTGACCCTGGATTTGATCGGCTTTACAAAATTCGACCCCTTGTAAACCACTTCAGTCAACAGTTTGCAGCCTTGTTTACTCCCGATCAAGTTGTCTGTGTTAATAAGTCCCTGATTATGTTTTTTTTGGCCGCTTGTCTATCAAACAGTATCTTCCCAGCAAACGTGCTAGATATGGGGTCAAGATGTATAAGCTCTGTGATAGGGCAACAGACTATACATATAGAGTTATGGTTTACGAGGGAAAAGATAGTCACGTAGAGCCGGAGAACTGCACAGATTACACAGGGAGTGCTGGTACGATTGTGTGGGACTTGGTGTTACCCTTATTCGGAGAGGGGTACTACTTGTATGTGGACAATTATTACATGAGCGTGCCACTTTTTAGTCACCTTTTTGATTTTGGAATTGGCGCATGTGGCACCGGCACTGGCACCCAACGGCTTGTAGAATCCCGACTTAGACGGGGGAAGAGAGCCTGCTTGAAGTGTAATAATTTGTTAGCAGTTGAGGGATTCACGGAATGTTTTTGTTCTGTCCTTCCTTCACGCAGATACGACAGTCCAAATTTCTACGGTGACTGGTGTTGTGGAGAAGCCCCTCTGTGTACACGAATACAACCTGAATATGGGAGGGGTGGACCTCAACGACCAGTTGTTGGCGCCGTACCTAATTGCCTGTAAGGCAGACTCTGGTACAAAAAAAGTGTCTGTATACTTATTTCAATTGGCTCTGCTGAATGCTTTTGTGCTATACAAAGCTTCAGGATGGACTGGATCCTTCCTCACATTCCAGCAAGAGCCCTTCTGTTTCCAGACGGTGCTATGGCCCACCTTCCCAACGCAAATGCAGTGAGTCGGCTGCATGAGAGGCATTTTCCGTATGTCCTCCCTGGTATCCCTACCCAAAGAACACCCCAAAGAAGATGTCGTGTCTGCAGAAAACGTGGATTTAGGCATGACACCCGCTTTTATTGTCCCTCCTGTCCTGACCAACCTGGTCTCTGCATCAGTGACTGTTTCAAACGCTACCACACACTAGTGGAGTATAAGCGTAGGGTACAGCACTACACAGTCCTAGGGCACACTAACACAGGGTCTCGAAAGATGTGATGGCCGTCACATTTTGAGAGACCCTAATCTGCAACGTTCAGTTTGCAGTTTTTATAAAAGTAAAAAAAGTGAAAGAAAAGAAAAACACGTACAAAAATACAAAAGAGATATATAAAAAAAAAAAGCCAAAAATAGTTGTGGTTTTATTTTTCTTCTTTCTCTCTCTATTGTTCTCTCTCTTATGTTCGCTCTCTACTGTCCACTCTATTGTTCGCTCACTATTGTTCTACAGTGGGGACGGAAAGTATTCAGACCCCCTTAAATTTTTCACTCTTTGTTATATTGCAGCCATTTGCTAAAATCATTTGAGTTCATTTTTTTTCCTCATTAATGTAAACACAGCACCCCATATTGACAGAAAAACACAGAATTGTTGACATTTTTTGCAGATTTATTAAAAAAGAGAAACTGAAATATCACATGGTCCTAAGTATTCAGACCCTTTGCTCAGTATTTAGTAGAAGCACCCTTTTGATCTAATACAGCCATGAGTCTTTTTGGGAAAGATGCAACAAGTTTTTCACACCTGGATTTGTGGATCCTCTGCCATTCCTCCTTGCAGATCCTCTCCAGTTCTGTCAGGTTGGATGGTAAATGTTGGTGGACAGCCATTTTTAGGTCTCTCCAGAGATGCTTAATTGGGTTTAAGTCAGGGCTCTGGCTGGGCCATTCAAGAACAGTCACGGAGTTGTTGTGAAGCCACTCCTTCGTTATTTTAGCTGTGTGCTTAGGGTCATTGTCTTGTTGGAAGGTAAACCTTCGGCCCAGTCTGAGGTCCTGAGCACTCCGGAGAAGGTTCTCATCTAGGATGTCCCTGCACTTGGCTGCATTCATCTTTCCCTCGATTGCAACCAGTCGTCCTGTCCCTGCAGCTTAAAAATACCCCCACAGCATGGTGCTGCCACCACCATGCTTCACTATTGGGACTGTATTGCACAGGTAATGAGCAGTGCCTGGTTTTCTCCACACATACAGCTTAGAATTAGGGCCAAAAATTTCTATCTTGGTCTCATCAGAACAGAGAATCTTATTTCTCAACATCTTGGAGTCCTTCAGGTGTTTTTTTAGCAAACTCCATTCGGCTTTCATGTGTCTTGCACTGAGGAGAGGCTTCCGTCGGGCTACTCTGCCATAAAGCCCCGACTGGTGGAGGGCTGCATAGATGGTTGACTTTCTACAACTTTCTTCCATCTCCTGACTGCATCTCTGGCGCTCAGCCGCAGTAATCTTTGGGTTCTTCTTTACCTATCTCACTAAGGCTCTTCTCCCCCGATAGCTCAGTTTGGCCGGACGGCCAGCTCTAGGAAGGGTTCTGGTCATCCCAAACATCTTCCATTTGAGGATTATGGAGGCCAATGTGCTCCTAGGAACCTTAAGTGCAGCAGAAATTTTTTTGTAACCTTGGCCAGATCTGTGCCTTGCCACAATTCTGTCTCTGAGCTCTTCAGGCAGTTCCTTTGACCTCATGATTCTCATTTGCTCTGACATGCACTGTGAGCTGTAAGGTCTTATATAGACAGGTGTGTGGCTTTCCTAATCAAGTCCAATCAGTATAATCAAACACAGCTGGACTCAAATGAAGGTGTAGAACCATCTCAAGGATGATCAGAAGAAATGGACAGCACCTGAGTTAAATATATGAGTGTCACAGCAAAGGGTCTGAATACTTAGGACCATTTGATGTAATAAATCTGCAAAAATGTCAACAATTCTGTGTTTTTCTGTCAATATGGGGTGCTGTGTGTACATTAATGAGGAAAAAAAAATGAACTTAAATGATTTTTTTTTTATCTTAAATCCTTTTTTATTGAGAAAATTTCATTAAAAACACACAAGCAAAGGCGGGCATAGCCAACATCTATGCCATTCTTCTAATTACCTTGTTTATACATCAATATAAAAATATCTATAGGCTAAACTATTTCTCCACAGAGATTTTCAAGAGTTTTCTCCTTTTCCTTTTCCCCTTTGCCCCTTCATTAGGCCCCCCCTCCCCCCAACCCCCTCATTCAACATTCACCCTCACCATCATTCATTCTATGCTCCTCCCAAATCACCCATAACTTCCATATTTTTTCAATTTTTTTGTAATTACTCCTTTTCTTATATATATACTTCTCTCTGCTAATCTCCTCCCTTACTTCTTTCACCCATTCTTCAATCGTCGGGGGTTCTTTTCTCTGCCAATTTTTAGCTATGATCTTTTCCCCTTGGAACAGGCACCTAACTATTGCGGTCTGAGTGTCCCTTCCGATCTCTTGTTCCTCCATCAGGCCCAATAGACAGGTCTTGATACCCATGCCCAGCGATGTCCCAAATACAAAGTTTATTTTATCCACTATACATTTCCAATACCTAAACAACTTGGGGCATCGCCAGAACATGTGCAGCAGATCTCCTCTCTCTCCCCCACATCTTTGGCACCTCGCATCTGACCTTTTACCAATCCTACACAGCTTTAATGGCGTTAAATACGCCCTATATATCAAATATAGGTGAGAAACTATCTGTGATGGAGAGAGGGAGACCCTGGGTCCAGAAGACAAAACATACTCCCATTGACCATCTGACAATGGCCCAACCTCCTCCTCCCATTTCGTCCTGTTTTTGTCTTCCACCCAGCTCCCCTGGACCGATGCTCTCAGATTTCTATATATATCAGATATTAAACCTTTCGTAGATTCAGCGTTAACCAATTTTCTCAGAGAGGGCATATTGCTCCATAATGGCTCCTTTCCGCTAAATTGTGCGTCTAGGGTGTGCCTTATTTGCAGGTATCTAAAAAATGATTGGTTGGAGATCGCATATTCTTTCAGTAGCTCCTGAAATGATTTCAATCTCCCTGTCTTATAAAGCTGTGGCAAACAATGGATGCCCTGGCGGTCCCACTCCTCAATCTTCCCCATTGCTTTAAGTTCATCGAGCTTATTGTTTTCCCATATTGGGGAGAACTTCAAAAAGTCCACATACCCCATTATTTTTTTAACCTTGACCCAACTCTTCACCATCATCCGAGTGGTGGGACAACCAGTGCCAAAGGAATCCGCTTCCAACGCTTCCACTATGGTATCATGGTTAGTGTTATTAAGTAATACATTATTCCCTGCTACCCTATTCCCGGGCCTATTGCTCCCTCCCACATGCTGCATTTGGGACGCCAGGAAGTAGCAACTCGGGTCCGGCACTCCCAACCCTCCCTTCTCACCCGGCCGCTGAAGCACCTGCAAACCAATCCTTGCCACCCCTCCAAACTAACTCTCTGAATACACTATCCATTTTATTAAACCAATGTTTAGGAATCCAAACTGGTGAGTTGTGTAAGATGTATAAAATTTGCGGCATCCAGACCATTTTTATCAAATTGCAGCGCCCGGCGACTGAAATAGGCAGCCGTCCCCACACCCGACATTTCTGTCTAAGTTTTTTCAGAAGTGGGACTAGGTTTTCTGTAATATATTGCTCCGGGTCCCTTGAAATGTTAATACCCAAATATTTCATCTGACTTACTACCTTAATTTGGGGGATTTGGTATGGGAGAGGCTCCACCAGAGGGTCTATTGGCAATATTGCTGACTTTTCCCAATTAATTTTTAACCCGAAAAAATGACCAAAGTCCTCGATTATCCCCATAGCTGTCCTCAATGAATCCTGTGTGTCCCCCAGGAATAACAAAATATCATCCGCGTACATTGCTATTTTCTCCTCCCCCCTCCTTCTTCTAAACCCCTGTACCCCCTGAGATGTCCATATGGCAGCAGCCAACGGCTCCATTGCTAGGGCAAATAGCAGAGGCGACAAAGGGCACCCCTGCCTAGTGTCCCTTCTTAAGTGAAACCACTCTGAGCATTCGCCGTTGACTCTGATCTTGGCTGTTGGCTTGTCGTATAATAGGCTCAGCCAATGGACAAACCTGGGGCCAAATTGAAATTCTGCTAGTACCTTCCAGATATAATGCCATTCCAGGCAGTCAAATGCCTTGGTTGCATCTAATGAGAAAAGAGCTCTCTTACCACTATTTACTATGGGTAACTGCATGTTTAAATATACTCGCCTTATGTTTGTACTTGTAGATCTGTCCGGGATAAACCCGGTTTGGTCTATATGAATTAGCTTAGAAATTATTTTCTTTAGCCTTGTTGCCAAGGCCTTTGCCAAGATCTTCACGTCCGAACACAGCAGCGATATCGGCCTATATTATGTCACATCTAACGTATTTTTTCCCTCCTTCAACAAAATTATTATAATAGCTTCTGTCATAGATGCAGGTAATCTATTATCCATCATAGTTCCATTAAGCACCTCCAAAAGCATGGGAAGTAATCCCTCCCCATATTTTTTAAATATTTCTATGGGTAGGCCATCGGGACCTGGGGCTTTCTGATTCGCCATATCTGCCACAACCCTTTGTAACTCTTCAAGTGTTAATGGAGCCTCTAGCATTCCCCGATCTTCTTTCGAGAGGGGGGTTAACTTCAGCTGCCCAAAGAAATCCCCCATTTCCCCATCCACATTTCTTTGTGCTGTATAGATTTTTAAAGTACTCTCTGAATTCTACTAGTATTTCTGGGTTAGTTTTTTAAATTATTCCCTCTTTCCCTACAATCGCTGGTATGGTGCTTGGGGAGCCATTGGCCCTAATAATCAGGGCCAGAGTCTTCCCAACACACTCCCCCTCACAGAAGAACCTCCGTTTTTTAAATAGTTTTTTCTTTTCCATCTTTTCCAAGACCATTCTGCCATACTCATTTTGCCTCTCCACCCATGCCACATATCTAGGTGGGGTGTTGGTGACTCAACGTACTGTTCTTCCGCTCGTCTTACCCTCTCTTTTGCCTTTAATTCTTCCGTTTGTGATTGTTTCTTAGTATGGGAAATTTTTTGTATTAAGATTCCCCGGAGAAAGGCCTTCAGGGAATCCCAAACTATCCCTAATGGAGCAGTTCCTAAATTTAGATTTACAAATTCCGCCAACCCCTCCATAACGGTACCCGTATCCTCAATAATATCGAGCCAAAAGGAATTGACTTTCCAGTCTCCCCTATTAAGCACCTCTCTCCCTTTATATTGATTGTCACTGGTGAGTGGTCCGAAATCCCCCTTGGCTCGTAGATTATTTCCTCCACTATATTCAAAGCTTCCTCGTTACCCAGCACTAGATCTATCCTGGACAGGGTGGCATGTGTCCTGGAGTGACAAGAGTATTGTCTCACCTCAGGATGCCTCCTTCTCTAGATATCCACCAATCCCACCTCATCACAATATTGTGAGAGAGGACTCTTGGGGGCTCCTCTACCTATGTTTTTTGGTGAAAACCTATCTATTCCATTATTCATCGCCATATTGAAATCTCTGACCGCTATTACCGGGACCCCTGAAAAACCTGCCATAAATCTCGTCAAGTCATCCAAAACCTCCCTCCCAAAAGGAGGAGGGATGTAGATGTTAGCTAATACAAATTTACTATTTTCAATTACACAGTAGAGAAAACTATACCTTCCAAATATATCCACCTTACTCTGGCTGCAGGAGAAGGCCAACTCTGACTTTATCAAAATACTCACCCCCCTTGAATAAGAGTAGAATGATACTGTATCTGAAACTTCTTATGATCAATTATCTTAATTGAATTGAATCTTTATCTAAGTGTGTCTCCTGCAGACAGAGTATTTTGACTTTCCCTTTGTCTGCCATAGAGAGAATCACCTGTCTTTTAGAATTATCTTTTACTCCCTGAACATTCCAAGAGCATATTGTAATCTGCTTTTTTAAATTCAGGGGTCTGTTACAGCTACCTCCATTATTCATCATACAGTAAACCCTATGTCCTTATATCTCTTAACAAAATTAAACAACCTCTTATTGTGACACTTGTGTCTTAACCTTCAACCTACCATTCGTACCCTTTCCTCAAGGCATTCATTCCAACCCTCAGGAAGGCCCAATACCCTTAAATTCTCTCTGCGCAGCCTATTTTTCATACTGTCCATTTTTTGCATGCATTCATTAAGTTGCTTTTTCATAACTGAGACTTCTTGTCTTAAAGGAAACACATCGTCCTCCATCTGACTAATCCTGTCTTCCAGGGCTGCTGTCCGGGTACAGACCACCTGCATTTCATTTTTAACTGCCAGTAATTCATCTCTAATACTTTTCATTTGTACCGATAATTCAGTGATAGATACTTTACAGCTATTAACTGCTAGGAGAATGTCTTTCAATGATGGCTCCTTCTCAGCTGCTGGTGTTAATGCGCCGTCTCTTGACTCCATGCCAGAACTCCCCTCCAAAGTCCCACTCACCTCTGGGTCTGATGGCAAATTTGCAACTACACCCCCGTGGGGGCTAGGCTTCTCCTCCCAGGCTGGCCAGCTTGGTGCTGCATCCCCCCTGCATGGCTGCTCTTTTTAGGTGTCAGGTTTGCAGTCTGATTCGGTATATTAGCAAACCGTTCTAATTTGGCGGCCACCTGGCTTCCTTTTTCTTTGGGGTTTCGCTGTGCGGGTGCTGATGCCTCCTCCTGCCCCTTCTTTCTGGTCATGCTAGTCCAGCCGCTTCAGCGTATACCTCCCGGCCGAAATACCACAGCCTCACTCCCCCTAAAAACTGCTCTTTTTCTCCACAGGCTAAGCAGCTATTAATGTTCTGACCGTAAGGGGGGGTTCACCTTGCCATGCAGAGTAACTCCAGTCTTCCCTGTATGTCTCCCAGGGCTCACAGGTGCGGATCACTCACCCCTCCAGACTGATGGTTCACAGGGCTGCACGGCATCCACAGCTGCCACCACCGCTCGCGCTCAATCCCGAGCAGCGCGCCCCCCTCTTTCTCACACGGGCTGCGCGCAGCTGCCAGTCCACCCGGGAGAGCTTCGAGCGCGGGTACCTTTCCGACGCTGGGACCGGATTTCCTCTCCTCCTCCCACAGCGCTGATCACACTGGCTGCGACTGGGTCTAAGTGATCCGGGCGTACGGCATCTCCCTCTCCGCTCTACCCTATGGAATCCAGCGTGGGAGCGGGGATTGAGCAGGGACTGGGTCCGGCTGCAGTGCTCTCCCTCACCTCAACATCCGGTCACGCCCCCCAACTTAAATGATTTTAGCAAATGGTTGCAATATAACAAAGAGTGAAAAATTTAAGGGGGTCTGAATACTTTCTGTCCACACTGTATATCTATTGTTCTCTCTCTCTTTTATTTTTACTATGCTTTATTGTATTTGCTTTGCAGGTATGGTATGTCTTACTGTTATACTGTAATGTTACTTTGTTTTCTTGTTAACCATCATTTGCTTAGCAGGTACGCCATTCAGCTGCAGCACTGATTTACTTATCTTGACAGCAACAGCGTTTGTAGGAGGTTATTTCACCACCATAGTTAAAAATATATATATATATATATATATAAACAGCCCAATTTTATCCCAATTTATGCCTTCTAGCAAGGTTCATAGTTTAGGGAATTTGGCCCTTTTGACATTCAGTGTCTTTATATTCCCCTTATGTTTCCTATTTGTATGATTCATACTGAAGCCAATTGGCCTCTGATCGTTGTTACCTAAATTGCCCCGTATTTCCAAATCTGTGATCAGGTCTGTATTGTTGGTAATCAGTAGATCCAGTAATGCTTTATCTCTAGTTGGTGCGTCTACCATCTGACCCATAAAATTGTCCTGCAAGACATTTAGGCACTGGCGAGCCTTAGACAAATGCGTGGTTCCCTCCGCCCAGTATGTCTGGATAATTAAAATCCCCCATTAATATAACACTTCCCATCCTTGCTGCTAATCCAAATTATGATAGGAGCTCTGTCTCCCCTTCCTCCCTCAGATTAGGGGGCCTATAGCATACTGCCAGTATTATTTTCCCCTTAGCTTCATCCCTTTGGAGCTCAACCTTAAGGATTCCACCTCCTCCCTAACTTCTTAGTGATGTCATCTCTCACATTTACTTTATTCTTTTTTTTTTTTTAATTACTTTATTTTTATTATTCTTCAAGTATCAAAAAGAGAACGTACAATGATATAAAATATCATAAAACATTTCAAAGTGCAATAAACAAAACTGTCATAATTTAATCTACCCTATCCCTCCCAACCCTTTCCAACCCACCCTCCCACACACAACTCAATTGTAATTAGGCATATATTTCTATTAGACACATGACCAAAAAGGTAAGGGGAAAACCATCTCCCTGGACAAGAGACATAAATACAAAAGAGATCAACATCCAAGGTCACTTAGAGGCAGGATGCAAGATCAAGAGAGTAGCTAGGGACAAGAGAGAGTCCCTCACCATCCCCTTATAGGGGGTACCCCATCTCATCCAGACAAGGCCTCCACATTCTTTCAAACTTATTATAATTACCCTGCCTAATGCATCTCGCCCTCCTACTCCAAACCATTGAATTAATGGTCTCAACCCAGTTCTCCACTGTCGGGGGGGTCTGTGCCTGCCATTTCTGTGCTATTAATTTCCTCGCCTGAAACAGGCATCTCAATACTACTTCAATGGCACCAATTGGGGCTCTACCTTCTTCCAAACTTACTAATAGGCAAGTCTTAACCTCCGGTTCTAGTGTGGTTCCAAAAGTTTTATTTATCCTAGCTACTATCTCCGCCCAGTATCTAAATAGCTTAGGACACTTCCACACCATGTGGAACAAATCTCCCGATGCCTTACATCTGGGGCACTCATCATTTTGTCTCCTTCCAAATGTAAACATTTTTTGGGGGGTATAATAGGCTCTATGGATTAGGAACAAATGGGATACCTTCTGTGAGGCAGAGATTGAAATCAATTCTCCTCGTTCTGAGATCCTATCCCATTGTTCCATAGTCATTGCCCGCACATCTCTCTCCCATCCTGCTTTACTCCTAATTGAACCTGCTCCACTTATTCTAGCCCCCAATCTAGCATACAACTCAGAGATTAGTCCTTTAGTTACAACTGGTTTAATTATTTTTAGAAGTATGGGGATCTAAATCCATTCAATGGTTTGTGACCTAAACTGTGCCTGGATGGCGTGCCTAATCTGCAAATATTTATAAAATGCTTTATTTGATATATTAAATTCCTGTCTTAAGTCCTTGACTGTCTTCATGAGAATACCCTCATATAGTTGAACCAATCGGTTAATACCCTGCCTCTCCTATTCCCTGGGCCTCTCTATACCCCTTACCTCTGCCAGATTTTTATTGTCCCATAAGGGGGTATATTCTGTTACCCCATTATATCCCATTAATGCCCTTGTTACCTGCCATACTTTACTGACTAATTTTATCGTTGGCCATCTGTAAATAAATGAGTCCGCCTCTAACATCTCTACCAATACACTATGTGGGGCCCCCATTATCATCATTTTATTACAAGGGTTCCCACCTCCCAGGTCTCCACAACCCATTAAATGTTGTAACTGGGATGCCAGGAAATATGATCTCGGATGCGGGACCGCCATACCCCCTTCTTTAATCAGTAATTGCATGGTTCGCAATCCAATCCTGGATTGGCCCTTCTTCCAGATTAGTTCCCTAAAAAGGGATTCTACTCTCATGAACCACTTCTGACCTATCCGAATGGGAGAGTAATGAATAAAGTATAGAATCTGTGGTAGCCATATCATCTTTATCAAATTACAACACCCTGCTACAGATAGAGGGAGTCGGATCCAAATATCTCTCCTTTGCTTTAATCTAAGTAGTAATGGGACTAAATTATCATTAATGTACTGGTTTATATCGCTCATGATCCAGACCCCAAGTTATTTCAATTTGGTAACTACCTCCAAGTGGGGAGCTCCAGGCAATGTCTGGTTACCAAGTGGATCAATCGGTAACAAAGCCGATTTCTCCCAGTTGATAACCAGACCTGAGAATCGCCCAAATTCATTAACCATTTGTATCACTGTATTTAATGAGGTATTAACATCTGCGTACAGTGCTATCTTGTCCTCCTCCATTTGCTGCCAGAACCCATGTATATCTACCCGTGATCTAGTCATAATTGCTAGTGGTTCCATTGCAAGAGCGAACAATAGAGGGGACAAGGGACAGCCCTGTCTCGTCCCTCTCTCCAGCTAAAATAATTCTGAGTATTCATTGTTAATTTTTATTTTAGCTCTTGATTCACTATAGAGTTATTTTCACCCACTTGATAAAGGAGGGGCCAAACCCAAATCTTTCTAACACCCTCCATAAATAGTTCCATTCTAGGCTTTCAATGGCCTTAGCAGCATCCAAGGCCAATATGGCCCTAGAGCCTGCAATGTCAATTGGAATCTGCATTTCTAAAAAAACTCTTCTGATGTTGGTACTAGTTGATCTGTTGGGAATGAAACCCGAATGGTCAGGGTGTATCAACTTTTGAATACATCCATTTAGACGGGTTGCTAGAACTTTAGCCAAGATTTTACATCTGTACATAGTAGTGAAATTGGGCGATAAGAGGATACATCCAATTGATCTTTCCCCTCCTTGTGTATTACGATGATGACGGCTTCCGACATTGAAGTGGGGAGTCTCCATTTGGCTAATGCCCATTCTAATGTTTTCAACAATTAAGAGAGTAGTACCTCACCATATTGTTTGTATATTTCTACTGGGAGCCCATCTGGGCCTGGTGATTTTTGGCAGGACATCCCAGCCCCTGCTCATTTTAACTCCTCAAGGGTTACCGGTGCTTCTATATCTGTTCTATCCTTCTCTGATAAGGTCAGGATTAATATTCCCTGAAGGAAAGCATCCATTCTTTCACTCTCAGCTCCCCTCTTAAATTTATACAAATATTTATAATATTCACTGAATGTATACATTATCTCTATCACATCAGTGGATATCTCCCCATTTGGTAACCTAAGTGCCGGAACAGAAGAAGGGGGAATATTAGACTTAATCAAGAGGGAAACATATGGCCCACTCTCTCCCCTTCTCCAAAATGATTCTGCTTCTGAAATATACATTTGTTCTCCATCCTCTTTGTAGTGGCCATTTTGTAGACTTGTTGCTTATCTAGCCATTCCCTTTGCCTATCTGGAGTTGGGTCTTCAACATATCTAAAAACAAAAAAAGATTTGCGCTAGGTGCATAAACAGTGAATGAAAATAAATATATTAATTATAAAGAAAAAAACCATGACGGGAGTCCTGCTGCTGAACACTATAACCCCGATATAAGGGCAAGAGAGATGTATATATAATAAACAGTGCAGCGCTGGACATATATCAAAATAAAATGCTTTATCAATCAATCAAAGATAATGTTACAACAATCAATATTAGTGATGATGTGCCAATAAAAATACTGTGAGCAGTCAGTAACAGTGATGGTCCACCAATATATTACTACCAATCAATGGAAATTACGTGCTCAAAAATACCAAAATATATAGTGGTAAAAATGTTCAAATGAAGTAAAAGAAGTCCAAAAAAATGTGTCCCAAAAAAATTAAATATAATACACAATATAAAAAATAAAAAGTGCAAAATCCAAGTTCAATATTCCACTTGTTAGTGCCGCCCACCACTGGGTGAGAAAAAATGGAGGCTTACCAGAAAGCCTGCGACCTCCCTTACTCAGGGGGGGTCAAAACAGGCTTAGTAGAGATAGGGATATGTAGATCACCATGGATGTCCTGCCAGGATTACAGCTGATGTCCCTCCGACCTCCTTCCTGGATAGCTCGTCTGCAGCAGCAGGGGACACTCCAGAGAGTGTGGTCACAGGATGACTCATGCAGCAAACATTTATGAAGATACCCCCGCACATGTACTAGCTTGAATTCTGGGACACAAATTAACAGTAGCAGTCAGCCAGAGATAATTTTCTGCTTCTTTCCTCAATTTGCAGCAACATATCTCCTCTCTGCCTGCATCATCTCATCCCTAATGTCCCTTTCACACTCTCTAGATTTCCCCTTGGTCCTTGCCACTTGTTGGATCAAGAGACCTCTAAGATAAGCCTTCAGGGTGTCCCAGACCACTCCGGCTGATGCCGTGCCTGCATTGATCTGCACAAATTCATTCAATCTAGTCACCATATCTCCAGGGTTGCTAAACAATTCAAGCCAATAGGGACTGATCCTCCATTCTCTAGAATTGGCTTTATCCCCTGTATTTATTGTCAACACCAGCGGGGAGTGGTCCGAGACTCCTATTGGACCATACTCTATGTTGCTTACCGATGACAATACCTCCCTATTACCTAGAGCCATATCTATTCTGGAGAGAGTAAGATAGGAGCTTGAAAAACATGAATATTGTCTTTCTTGCAGGTGGCGTATTCGCCATATATCATACAACCCCAACTCCCCAAGGAATCGAGAAAGCCGATCCTCACCTATCATACTGGGCCTATTTCCCGGTGGAAATCTATCTAAACTCTTTTCTAAAACTTCATTAAAATCTCCTGTGATTCCCGGAATTCCCGTTTTATCTAGTGAAAACTCCAACAGTTTATGAAAAACCTCACACTTAAATGGCGGGGGAATATATATATTGGCCAACGCATATTGTTTATTCTCAATCAAACAAGACAAAAAGATATATCGGCCCTGTTCATCAATACAGCTCTCCCTGCAGGAGAACACCACTCCTCTCCCAACCATTATGCTCACCCTTCTTGAATAGGAGGAATGGACCGAATGGTATTGGGTTTGGAACCTCCGGATGCGGAGTTGTATCACCGTAGCATTAATCAAATGTGTCTCCTGCAGGCAGAGCAGACCAGGCCCACTCCTCTCCAATGCCGACAGAACCACAGTTCTCTTGACTGGGTCCCCCAAACCTCGGACATTCCAAGAGTCAAAATGTCCAAGACTAAGTGTCCTTCCTTGCATGGAAAAATATCAAAAAATTAAAGAAAAACAAACGAGGGGAAAAAAAAAAAGAACACAAAAACAAATCAACACTAAAGCCCTGCAAAAAGCTAAATACACAGGAAAAAGAAAAAAAGACTTTTATAATTAACCCAAAAAGCTCACTTACACCTCTCAATCCCAGGTGATTTCTCCAAACTATATATCCTTCCCTCCCACCATATCTTCCCTCTCTCAATATTTGTATCTTCCAACATGTGAAGATTTGTGATACATGGTAGTTGACCCTCACCCTACCTCTAACCCCACCACCCTCAACCTCCCTTACCACCCCACCCTCCCTTACCACCCCACCCCTGCCCACCAGGGCCAACCCTAAGGGCTTCGCCTGTGACCTTACCATACACTTTCCCTCCCCTACCTATATGCATTCACACCAAAGGGGTGCCTCCCTCCTTTACTCTCTCCAAATTGAGCAAATAATCTTATTTCCCTGATATTTCAGTGAAATTACAGTGATATTATGATGATATTAGATTTCTGGTGAAAAAAAAGGGGGGCAGAAAGGGAAGGGGGGGGGGAAGGAGGGGGGAAAAGAAGGGGCACTAAGCCCTAAAAAAAAATACAAAATCCCTCCATCAAACCACCCCCACCCCCCCACAAAATCAAAATAGTTCCATGCTCAAGATTTCCTATAAGTCCCTCTTATTTTCCTCCAACCATTTCTCCACTTCAGATGGTGAGTTAAAAATAAAGTTCCACCCAGTGCTGTTACCCACAAACGTGCTGGGTACAGCAACGCATACACAATCTTGTACGTCTGCAGAGTTTGCTTAATTGGTATAAATCCTTTATGCTTCTGGAGATCTGGCGAAAAGTCCAGATAAAATGAGACTCTAACCCCGTTGTACTTAATGTCCCCCACTTCTCTGGCCTTCTGAAGTAAAATCACCTTGTCGTTATAATTAACACGTTTCAAAAGTAATGGTCTAGTATATTCCCCCGTCTGTCGGTTCCTAGCGGGGACACGATGGGCTCTTTCGATCGCAAATAGTGATGTAAAAGTGGAGTCCCCGAATATTTCCCTAAACCACCCCTCAAGGAAAGCTATGGGTTTGGGACCCTTACTCTTCTCCGGTATGCCTATCAGTCTCACATTGTTTCTACGGCTTCTATTTTCCATTTCAGCGAGTTTAGCTGCCTGTGTGGCCATTTGTTCCTGTAGCCCCTTGATTTCTCACTTTAATGGGTAAAGATCATCCTCAACTGTACTTAGTCTCTCTTCTAAGGCGGTAGTCCTCTCAATAAATACACAATACCTAGCCCATTGAGAGTAATTCCTCCTTAATACTTTTAACTGGCTATCAAGACAGGTAGTTGAGTCTTTATAAGCACTAACAGCATAGAATACATCCCTCAATGTAGGCTCCTCGTTCTCCAAAATAGAACGGACCGTAGAGGCTGCCCCGGCTTTTGTGGATTTTGTTGTTACAGTTCCTGATTTTCCTCCCCCTGTCCCATTGGTACTCACAGTTTTGCTGCTGGATGGGGTGGTAGGGTTTGAGGATACCTGGGCATGTCCCTGGCTCCTTCTGTCTGACGTGGTCCCCGCCTGGGATTTGGCTTGTACCGCTGCGTATTGATGTCCCCCTTGATGGGCAACAGAGAGGCTGTATGGGCGAAGCGCTCCAGTTTTGTTGCTGCAGCTACAGCGAATGCTTGATTCACCTTCTCCTTTGCAGAGTGCGTCCTCTGGGTCCCATCCTGGGATGGCTGTTCATCAGGCACACATTTACTAGCCATGCTGAGGTTAAGTGAATAGTTAAACAAGGGCTGTTGTAGACTGTTATTACAAGGAGAGGGGGGATTGAGTCTCCTAGCGGGTCTCCTTTAATCTCCCTGCAGTACTCGCACCCCTCTCACCTCTCTCACTGTAACAGCTGAACAGTGTATTATCGTACTAGCAAATCCCACACATTCCGGCTAGATCACGGGCGGGATGACCGATGGCTTCTCACACTCCACGGTACCAACATCAAGGCAGCCCCAGCCATGCCATCCAGCCCATGGGGAAGCAGGGAGAGCGGCTCCGGGATCATGCTGAAATGGCACAGGGCTCTTCACACAGCGCCAGGAGACAGATGGACACCCCCCCCCCCCCCAGAAAATCCCCCCTGCGGTCTCCAGAACGCCAGGTATGGGAAGTATAGCAAAATGCAGCAAGTCCACTTAATAGTTCAGTCCAGTTTAGGCAGAGAGAGCGGAGGAGAGACACTCTCCATTCGCACTCACACACACGCTCTCTCCTTCATCCGGTCACCACTTGTACATTATTCTTGATATAAAGGCATACCCCTTCCCCTTTTTTACCCTCTCTATCCTTGCAATAAAGGGTATAACCTTGAATGTTTGGCAGCCAATCATGAGAGCTGTTGAACCAGGTCTCTGAAATTCCCACAAATTCCAAATCCCTTTCTCGTACAACAGTATCTCTAGTTCACCCATCTTGTACGCCAGCCTGATGACTGAGTCCAGCAAGACCATTCCCCATGCAAGTACAGAGGTAAAATGCAGAGGTAAAAGCAGTTGTTAGAACAAGATACCCCAGGATTGCTTCTCTTTTTTATTTAGTTTTTAAACCTTTAAACCTACTGTACTGGTGACCCCACAATAGGCATAAAACTTTTTCGCAGAAGAGAGTTTAATAAGACTTGTGGCCACTCATTACAATTAGAAGAAAAGAGGTTTAACCTTAAACTACGTAGAGGGTTCTTTACTGTAAGAGCAGCAAGGATGTGGAATTCCCTTCCACAGGCGGTGGTCTCAGCGGGGAGCATTGATAGCTTCAAGAAACTATTAGATAATCACCTGAATGACCGCAATATACAGGGATATGTAATGTAATACTGACACATAATCACACACATAGGTTGGACTTGATGGACTTGTGTCTTTTTTCAACCTCACCTACTATGTAACTATGTAACTATGTAACCTGCCACCTATAAGAACTGCAGATAAACAGCCGTTCCCCCTGCTGTAAAGCGATATTGGCAATTAAGCAACATGTGTATAAGTCCCGGCCTGAGTACACAAGCGATGACCCCCCCTTCTGATCGCTACTTTCCCCATAAAATACCTCCACCAGTCCGACTGGCCAGCTGCTCGCCTCCCCTGGCCGTTTAACGGCGATGTACTGACATGAAACGTGCCCCTGTGAGACCGGACCAAATAGCCAGAATGCGGGCGGCCCCCGCCTGTAGCCTGCCCCCCCACCCCCCAACGAAACCTGAATACCATGGCACGATTGGTGAAGCGAGGCCTCCTGACAGGCGATACCCCCTGCTTGCACGAAAACCGGAAGTAACGTCCGCTAATCACGCCGGAAATGACTATATAGCCCCAGACTCCTCCGACAAATCCAGGCTGGCCTGCGGCCAGCTTTCTAACATATATATGCACACACTGTATATTAGGTACATAGGCTTTCTTCTGGTTAATTTGGTCTTCTAAAGAGGCTTTGCTCTCAACCTATGAAGTGGAGAATGTTCTTATTTGAAGACTGGGGCAGAGGACTTGGATGAATGTCTTAGACTGTTAACAAGATTTCTGGGTCATTGCTTAAAAGCTGAATGAAGGACACACTACTTCAGTGATCTCCATTTGCTTCCGGGTCCAGTGCTGAGAGTCCACCCTGATGCAGTAATACAGAAGGTTGGCTGCTCAGCAGGGGCACCATTCAGAGAATGCTTTGGATTTTGTGAGTGAATAGAAAGCATTCACAATTTCCACCTCGTCCTATCAGAGACGTTTTTGCTCTGCTTCTCCTCCACCTAATCTAATCAGAGAATGCTTTGTATTCACTCAGGACATGCAAAGCATTCTCTGAATGGTGGCTGTGCTGAGCGCTATACCTCCTGGGTTCACAATGTATCAGGCTGGCCGCTCAGCACAAAATCCAGAAGAAAGTGGAGATCAATGAAAAAGCAGCGTCTGCTTCATTAATTTCAAACTTCCAGGGGAATCAATCGGGTATGGTATATACAGAGTTACATTGGTCCAAGCTGAATCACTGTAACTACTGTATGTAAATATATACCATGCCTGGAATTTTTCTTTAACCACTAAAATACCAGGCACTGCAAAACTGAAACTGAAAATTAAAAAAAAAAAAGTTTTACTTTGTTTCTGTTATAAAATTTTGTAAATAAGTATTTTTTCTACTTCACTGATGGGCACTGATGAGGCTGTACTGATGGGCATTGATGAGGCTGCACTGATGGGCATTGATAAGGCGGCACTGATGAGCACTGATAGGCGGCACTGATAGGAGGCACTAATAGGTGACACTGATGGGCACTGAAAGACTGCACTGATGGGTACTTATGAATGGCATTGATAGGCGGCACTGATGGGCATTGATGGGCACTGATAGGCGGCACTGATGGATGGCACTGATAGGCATCACTGATGGCACTGGCAGGCATTGCTGAAGGGCACTAATTGGCATCTGCCTGGGCACTGATTGGCATATCCCTATTGGTCCAGGGTGGCATACCTAGTGGGCATCCCTGGTGGCCCTGGCAGAATCCCTGGTGGTCCTGGGCGAGCATCTGGCTTAGCTGATAAACAATCAGCACAGACCCCCCCTGTCAGGAGAGCAACCGATCGGCTCTCCTCTATTCGCGTCTGTCAGACGCGAGTGAGGAAAAGCCGATAAACGGCTTTTCCTGTTTACATTGTGATCAGCTGTGATTGGACACGGCTGATCAAGTGGTAATGAGCCTCCGTCAGTAGCTCTTTACCGAGATTGGTGTTGCAGTGTGTCAGACTGACACACCCCTACAGCGATTGCCGCGCTACGCGCCCCCAGCTTATCCTGCTGGACATCATATGACGCCCAGTCAGGATAAATGAACCACTTTCCGGCCATCATTTTGCTATAGGCCGGGCGGGAAGTAGATAACCACTTTGCTTCTCACACCTGTTCACTCCCTATGAACCAGAGCAATTTTTACATTTCTGCTATGGACCTGTTAATTCAATCATATCGTCGCCATTATTAAATCGAAGAAGATGGGGGGGCGTGGCAAAGTGCATGGAGCAGTAAGTCACTGGTCTCCTTGGCTCCTGCATACTCCAGGCTTATCCCAGCTCCCAGCGCCCACACAAACACTGCACCAGCAATGGGGAGGAGAAGCTGTAGTGGGGGTGACCCACCTCCTGACACACACACAGCGCTCGGGAGAAGATGCTGGGACATGGAGGCATATATTTAAGCCTGCCAACCCGCCAACCCGCCATGGTTTTGAGGCCTATGTTAAAAGGCTAGAAGTCTCCTATAAGCAGGAAATCTCTGACCTCCGCACAGATGTTGCTGGCAATATGGAGGATATAGAACATACAGTTGATGACACAGTATCTAAACTGAATGATCATGAGGTTATTCTCCAGGAACATACTGTGCAAAGCTAAAAGATTTTCTACCACCAAGATGACCAAGAAAACAGTAGGAGGCGTAATAACATAAGCATACATGGTCTACCTAAAACAGTTGAGACCAAAGACCTGGCTTAAGCTGCCACAGCGATCTTTAATCAGCTCTTACAACAATCTAAGGATGCCCCATTGGAACTTGACCCTATACATAGGGCTCTGTGCCCCAGGAATCCAAACCCTGCTTTTCCCAGAGATGTCATTTGCAAAGTCCATTTTTATAAAGTCAAAGCCGAAATCATGCAAGCTGCTCGCACGCAAGACACTATCTTTTTTTAGCAAAACCCCAGTCAAGTTGCCCTCTCCAAACTGACTCTGGACATACGCCGAGCCTTAAAGCCACTAACCGGTGCACTTCAAGCTAAACAAATCAAGTACCACTGGGGCTTTCCGTCAGCTTTCCGTCAGCTCTCAGCATCACCTGAGGGCAAATCTGCTGTCTTCTGCACTCTTAAGCCTCGTACACACGATCAAATTTTCCGCAGACAAAGTGCCAGACTTTTGTCCGAAGAGCGTGTGCCATTAACTGGTCTTGCATACAAAAGGTACACAATTGTCGGCCAACAAACACGAACATAGTGACGTACTGGACGTACTACGAGCTGATGAAGAGGAAGTTCAATTGTCAGGCACCACCCTTTGGGCTCCTTCTGCTAATTTCCTGTTAGTAGAAGTTTGGTGAGTGTTGATTCG
Source organism: Lithobates clamitans (assembly GCA_037952925.1). Lineage (NCBI taxonomy): Eukaryota > Metazoa > Chordata > Amphibia > Anura > Ranidae > Lithobates > Lithobates clamitans. The sequence continues at coordinate 5,101,897 of JBBGZY010000744.1, forward strand.
CGCTTCATCAACAAAAAAGAAGGGGATGTTTGCGCCAACCACTATATAATAATAAATATATACAAAAATTAGGGCGTGTCCAAGATGGCGACCGGAGCGGACGTGCAGTGAGATAGCTCCGCTGCCTTCCCGGCCTAAACTCCTGCTTCCCTGCAGACTATTGCCCCTGACTGTTCAAAAATAGCTGCAATCCACGGCGGAGGACGGTGAGACGCTGGGGGAGACGCTGGGTCGCACCCCACGGACCCTGCGGAGGACGCCTGGGACCCGCCACGACCGCGCCTGCTACTAGGCCTGAAATCCTACTCCCGGCCTGAAGTCCTCTATCCCTACGGACTGCTGACGCAGAACGCTCAGGCAGCGGCACCGATCCACAGCGGAGGAAGGTAGGACATGGAGGGAGAGACTAGTATACATCCCACGGACCCCACAGTGGTCACCTGGGTCCCGCTGCTGATCCGCCTGACTCGCCTGTCGGTAGGCCTGAGACCCTGATATATTGAAGCCCGCTCCCTACACGTGGCCCCCACAAGCTGAGGTAGCAGTAGGGGGAGGTATGACCAAAGGGAGGGGTACTATATCAGCCCGCAAGTCCCAAAAAAGTGCCCCGAATACCCCCGCGCGGACCCCACGCCCCGCTAAGGGCTCCAAGATGGCGGCGCAGCATGAGGACATGGAACAGGCCCCTCTGGAAAGGGAACAGGAGCAATCCAACTTTGAGGCACTTATGCAGGCTATTACCAACTGCCAGTCTACCCTCACAGGGAAAATCGAGCAAATACAGCTAGATATTAGCCTCATACGGCGAGACATGGACACATTCAGAACCCGCCTTACTGAGGCTGAACGCCGCGTGGGAGACGCGGAAGATGTGTTGCAAGACCATACAGTCTCACTTCGCACGCTGCAGACAAAAATCAAGGCCCTTGAAACCCGGGCAGAGGATGCCGAAAATAGAAATAGAAGGAACAACCTCCGTATAGTGGGTCTCCCGGAGGGGACCGAGGGCGCTGATCCCACGTCATTCACGGAAAAACTCTTGCGTGAATTGCTACCTCAAGCGGCATTTTCAGATGTCTTTGTGGTGGAGAGGGCACATAGAATGCCTGCTACCCGGGGGCCCCCGGGAGCTCCTCCACGCACATTCATTCTGAAATTATTGAACTTTAGGGATCGGGACCTTGTTCTCCGTGAATCTAGGAAGATTGAGCAACTGCGATATGAGGGGGCTAAATTAATGATCTTCCCGGATTTTTCAATTGATACCCAAAAACAACGACGTTCATTTGACCAAGTTAAAATGAACCTACGCAACAAGAAAATAAAGTACAGTATGCTGTTCCCGGCGAGGCTAAGGGTCCAGGACGGAGAGAGGGTGCGTTTCTTTACTTCCCCTGAAGAAGCGTCGCAATGGCTGGAAACCATCCAGAGACACTAACGAGCTGCTTTAGGCACAAGATTACGAAGAGCAATGCAGCCAGAGAAGATGTGACACAGAGCATTTCTACTGCTCGTTCTTAGCAAAGCAATCCCCCTGACTGTACCACTGAGGAAGTTTAAGGGGAAAGGAAAACAGGTTCAAGTTAAGTGCCCCCGGAGGACTGTGTTTATCTCTCCGGGTGAAGTTGACTCTTTTATTCTGCAGGGAACGTTTATCCTTCACCAGCAAGGGGAGGCTCGGTCCCCTTCTTGTTCATTTCCCCAATTGGCAGTTGCCATGAAGGTTTTTGGGAGTCAAGCACGCCGAAGTTTGGGGGGTGGTGCGGGGTGGGGGAGGGGGGGATGGATGGGGAGCACAAGTTTTTGCTCTGAGTTGGGACTTTTGACTTTTTTTTATTTTCTTTTCCTTTTTTACTGCTACATGTACTCAACATGCTGTGTTACTATATATTGTATTGAAGAACAGGGCTGTTTGCATATTTGTCCACCAGATGGCATGAGAGATCTAATATCTAATTCTCTGGGTAAAAGATGTATACTGTTTTTGCTCTCATTTTTCCTCCTTAAATTTACAGTGACCCCGACGAGGATTGGCTATCAACCTGGTGTTATATTTTTTACAGCGAACCAATGCCACCATTGACAATACTGTCGTGGAATGTTAGAGGGCTAAATTCCAAAATCAAACGATCTCTGGTTTTTAACTTCCTGAAAAAATATAACCCGCATATATGTGTGTTTCAGGAGACACACCTGATGGGGGGCAGGACGCTGGCACTACGGAAATCGTGGGTCGGTGCGTATTACCACTCGACTTATTCCTCGTACTCCCGGGGTGTCAGTGTCCTGGTCCACAAGTCGGTGGGGTTTACACTGTTGGATCTCCATCTAGATCCAGATGGAAGATATGTGGCTATACATGCAATTTGTGATGGAATAGAGTTACTCATAGTAGGTATATATATCCCCCCCCTGCCACGGTGGAGATCCTTAAGAAAATTACTCCAATAATAGCTCAGTACCCTTCAGCTGGGGTAATTATGGCAGGAGACTTTAACATGACCCCAAACCCAGACCTGGATAGGATGGGTGTGGGACCATCCGGGGTGACCCCCTTGACACTATGGGCTGACAACTATGGATTTACAGATGTCTGGAGGATGAGGCATCTGGGTAAGAGGCAGTACACGTGCCACTCTGCGACGCATGCATCCTTCTCTAGAATAGATCTGATATACTCCTCTGATTCTCTCCTCCCCAGAATGCTGGAGGTGGATATTCTGCCTCGGGGTATTTCGGACCACGCTCCCCTCCTATTAAAATTACAGACAGACTCCCCTATGGGCAACGCCCTTTGGCGACTCTCGGGGCTCTGGATTACGGATGAGAGAGTGGTCCCCCTGGTAGAGGGCGAATTGGGAGTCTACTGGACGATCAATGAGGGTACGGTCTCCTCCCCTACGCTTTGGGATGCCTTCAAGGCCTATACTAGAGGACAATATCAAACGGCAATTGGGAGGGTCAGGAAAGATACCCGGTTGGCATTGGAGGAAGCTGAGAGAAAGGTACTCCTTTTAGAAAATGAATATGTGCACACTAGAGACGTATTAACATATGATGCTATGCAATCCTTACATAGAGAAATCTCTCTTTTGCGGGTTGAGACCACTAAGAAACAGTTACTGGCTCAATCGCAAAGGATTTTCGAGCAGGGAGAGAAAACAGGTAGAATGCTAGCCTGGTTGGCCAAGGAACGTTCCTCTTCCATACACATAGCCCATATTAGGGATGACGGGGGCGTGATCCACTCGGACCCCAGGGATATAAATAGGCAATTTACACAATACTATCAAAGGCTATACACCTCTAGGGTCTCCTCTACTGAGGAAGATCTGTGTGAATTTTTAGATCAGATTGATTTCCCCCAACTAACTACAGAGGCCAGAAACAAACTAGAGGAACCAATTACTCTTAAAGAGGTCCAAATAGCAGTGACATCTCTTCAGTCGGCAAAAACCCCAGGCCCTGACGGCCTACCTGCAGAATTTTATAAGGCAAACAAGGAACTTCTTAACCCTATATTTCATAGACTGCTCCTCACAATGCTAAAAGAGGGCTCCCTCCCTCCCTCAATGTCGGAGGCGGTGATTGTAGTTATAGCTAAACCCAATAAAGACCCCACGTCGTGCTCGTCCTATCGTCCCATCTCACTTTTAAATGTGGATGCCAAGATAACTACTAAAATCCTGGCAAACAGACTCAATTCGGTTATTCTATCTATTATACATGGCGACCAGACGGGCTTTATGCCAGGTAAGGGCACGGACATAAACTTACGTAGATTATACACTAATATTTCACACGCAGAGAGGTCTCAATCCTCGGGCGTAGTTGCCTCCTTAGATGCCGAGAAGGCCTTCGATTCGGTTGAATGGAGGTTCTTGTGGCAGGTGTTACAGCGATTCAACTTTGGCCCCCGGTTCATTTCATGGATAAAATTGCTTTACACACACCCCACAGCAAGAGTCCGAACGAACGGATTACTTTCCCCCCTGTTTTCTTTAGAGAGAGGGACCAGGCAGGGGTGTCCACTATCCCCGGGTCTGTTTGCTCTAGCCATTGAGCCCTTGGCTATTTTGCTTAGAATGTCCCCGGAGGTTGGGGGTATAAAGGTTGGTCCACTGACTGAGAAGCTTTCGCTATATGCTGATGATGCGTTGCTGTACCTTCCAGATGCGTCGGCATCATTGTCAGCAGGCTTGAAATCATTAACCAATATGGATCCTTCTCAGGCATTCGGATTAACTGGACTAAATCCATCATATTTTCGCTGTCTCCGACGTTGCCGGATGTTGACCCTTCAAGTCCTCTGGTTTTGGTCTCTAGGTTTAAATACTTGGGGATTGAGATTCAGAGAGAGCCACACATGTACCTAATAGACAATGTATACCCAATCCTACACCAGCTTACTGCTCGATGTCAGGCCTGGAGGTCCCTTCCATTGTCACCAGTAGGCAGGGTTAATTTGTTAAAGATGACGTTCCTCCCCAAATTCTTATATGTATTCCGCAACACCCCAGTCCCTATCCCCAAATCTTTCTTTGATAAGCTGGACCAGGTTGTTAGCTCATTTGTATGGGGGGGATCTGCCCCTAGAGTGGCACGGACCACCCTTCAGCTCCCCTTAACGCTGGGAGGCCTGGCGCTCCCTTGTTTTCAGGAATACTACTGGGCGGCAGTAATAGTTACTGTCCGGTGGTGGTTCTCCCAGCCGAAATCTAACCCCTCACTTAATCTTGAGGCAGCAATAATGGGATCATACTCAGCTCTGAGTAATCTGGTCTTCAGAGGGGTCAAGACACATAAGGATATGACAACTCCGATGCGAACGACGGTCGTAGTATGGGAACAGATGTCAAAAAAGATTGCAGGACCTAATACTATCTCCCCTCACACACCGCTGTGGGGCAACCCTAAATTAAAGCATCTCCAAACAGTCCCAGATCCAGCCCTATGGGCGGGATATGGAATTAAAACAATGCAGCAGGTGTGGTCTGGGGATGGAGTTATCCCGTATGACACTCTTAAAAATGACTTCCAGCTCCCCTCTAAAATGTTCTTTCATTACCTACAACTGCGACATGCAGTCCGGGCCCAATATCCAGGCGGTGTTGCTTTGAGGTCGCATGGGGTAGAAAGGCTTCTCATTTCTAAGCACTTAGATCGAACTTTATCATCCCTATACAACCAAATTCTCACTGACGAACAGACTGGAGAGATGGGACTGTACGATAAGTGGAAGAGGGACGTTCCGGACCTGGCGCCAGATGACTGGGAAGAGGGCTTGCAGCAATATATTCCCCTTATGATCTCGGCAAGGGATAGATTCATCCAGCTCAAGTTTATTCATAGAGTATATTACACGCCACAGAGATTAGCTAGAATATACCCGATACAAACGGACAGATGCCCGAAATGTACGGGGGAGCTGGGTACCTTTATCCATGTAGTCTGGGAATGCCCGCTTATACAAAAATTCTGGACAGAGGTGGTTGAAGTGATTAATGCAATAGGTAATTTAAATATTCAGAGAAATCCGATTATCTTACTCCTCGGGGTATGTGACAATGTTATACCTAGTGTGCACAAAAGACTGTTTGTATTCTATGCCTCATTCTATGCCAGGAAGGCTATTCTCCTCAGGTGGAGGCAACCCGACCCCCCACGGTAACTCAATGGAAGGGTATGTTAAATTCTATTCTACCGCTCTAAAAAAGCTACATATATCAACCGTAAATGCCCCAAAAAGTTCTCCAAGATCTGGGGAGCCTGGACCAAACAGTAACAAGGTTCAGCAGCGACCAGCCTAACCTAGAATATTTGTCCTTTTCTTGGTGCCCCCCCTTTCTTCCCTTGGCTTTTGAAGTAGAATAGTAAAGTATCGAACCAGGCAGAACTTCAGCAATGCAGGTTTATTAACAGCTGATAACATACAGGTTCATGTTCAAAATATTACAATATACAGGTCTAATTTATACAGTTTCTTACAATGCATGCATATTAGATATAAGTATTCTTATCCTCTAACCAAATTGAAACAATTGTGAAGTGTTCTCACCTTGAACCAGAATGGGTCTTTACTGCCAATTCTTGGGAACCTCTCACCTGATAGGGACCAGCCTGATCTGCCGGTGGTCTGGTCCCCTCACAGAGTTCTGGGTTCCAGCTCGACCAAGTTCTTGAGGGAAATTCACCTGAGACCACATTCTGGAACAAGTTAAGAAGTCTTCTCTGACTCGTACGAGGAGACAAGTTGTGGACAGATACTTGCCCATTGGTTCTGACCTCTATGACCCGTGCAATAGGGCAGCATACATAGAGTTCAGCCTTATGAGCTCCTATCTGACTTGTCCGAGGGGACAAGTTAGGACAGATACTTGCCCATTGGTTCTGACCTCTATGACCCATGCAATAGGGCAGCATACATAGAGTTCAGCCTTATGAGCTCCTATCTGACTTGTCTGTCTAACATTAGCAGAGCTTGCATTTATATACTCCTTTACAAGTCTTATCTCAGCTATCTGTCTTCTATATGATTGGTCGCTAAGATCTACGTCAAAGTAACTAACCATAAATCTGACACTTGTTCTACAACCAGATAAACTTAATTATTCCCAAAATTCCTATATGTTCATTAAAGTGATTTATAACTGGTTTTGTCCAATTAAAAACACCTGTATAGAGACAGTCTGGCACCCAGCTGTGTTATCAGACTCTCCTTATCTTGATACTAGCTTCAAGGATTTGCAGATTTACAACTTTGAGACAATTAACTTTCAATAACCCCACCAGATGTTTCATATGTTTCACTATATGCATGTATTTTAACAGTTTTAATGAGGGCACAAGCAGACCTTTGTTTGACCCTGTCAAACTTAATTTAATGTACTGTACATAACTTTAATTATTTCTAAAGCACCTGTTTTCATATCTTTGTCTGATTTATATGCATTTCAGACTTGAGACAATTCTATATTACTTGAATCTATTCTAATGAACTTTCACCCAGTAAACCATCTTAATACATTTTCGAGAACACCTGTTTACAAGTACTTGGCATAAAGCAGAGGTCATTTAAAGTTCAACACTTAAAAATGAAGACTTTCTAAATCTGGAAAACACAGTATACATTATTAAAGATTAACAATTGTTGCTTTACTTATTGAATAATAATATTGATAAAACCACTACTATATAATAATATAAATAATAATAATAATTATCAATAAAATATATGCAAATCAATATATACAATATGAAATACATTGGCTAATATGAGATTCCACAACATTCCCCCCTGTTGAGGCTTCACACAAGCCTCACAGCAATTACAATACAGATCACCCACCATGTCCTTCAGAGACCCCATACACCCGACACTTATCACAAATTGTCCAAAAAATAAAAACAAATCAGTCCAAAAAATAAAAATAAATAAATAATTCAGTCCAATCAAAAACACTGCATCTTCTTCTGTAGCTGCAAAGTCCTTCTCCATATGTGGCACGGAAAACATAGTTGTCAGTCTCAGTGGCATTGTGATCATTCTTGCCACAAACTTCTTGCAACAGGCAACAGTTACTCAGCAACATCACATCAAGGATAACAGGGAAGAGGAACAATCCGTTCAGTTAGTGAATGAAAGCCAAGTATGTGGTCCCAAGGAGCATTCAGCAGACTCAGTCCCATAAGGCTCTGCCTTTTCCTGCATAGGTCTTTTCAGCTTAGCCAAGTGCTTGATGTTTTTTTGGAGAGATCTCCTTCATCATCAGTTGGTCCAGTATCATAGCACAAGCTGCTTTGGATGCTGTAAGACACAAGTTCAGTGCATACCTGTTCTGCAAAGGTACAAGCCTCAGATGTTTCAGTTCCTCCTTTATTGCATGAAATCCTTCCTTTGTAGCAATTTAACATTTGTAACAAGTTGCATCATGTCGTCTGCGATCACCCGATATTTGTCTGGATATAAAATACACTTCAAAAATATAGTTATAAAAAATAAAAATAAAAATAAAGTCAGTGTCAGGATACAATAGGTCTCTAGCAAGCACTTCAGGGCAACCTACAAAGCAATGGCTCCTACACTCTTATTTTATTTAATAACCTAATTTAGTGTGTTCCTTTTATTTCTACAACATCCGCTAAAATAATATACATGTATCTATATAGTTTTATCATAATAAAATACTCTTACAATATTAATAATAATCATTAGTATAAATCCCTTGAAGTACATGTTTTCACTACAAAGTATTTTATATAGACTATTCTTTTACATTTCCCAACCTATACTATTTCCCATACAATAATTGTAAAATTCTTATAATTTCTTAATCTTGACTCCACCTATCAGTCACTATTACCCACAAAGTTTGCTAAACCCAAAACTATTTCACTTTTTTCCATCCCTGCACATACTATACTGCAGAATATTATACAATAACAGTCAGCATGGATCTCTTCAGTCAGTCACTGCTATACTGTCTAAATCAGTAACCTACCTCTCCTATGTCTTAAAACATAATTTATAAAACAATATCAAGATAAATATCATAACGTATCTTATAAAGCATCAATATCATACAGTCTTTAGCGAAAATGTCATACTCATTACATTACACCTCTCCACTTTTTTTTTTTTTTCTTTTTTTAAGCAAAAAATGATAAAACTATTTGTTTATAATGATTGAACATTTACTCAAAGTGGAACTCTACTCACAAAAATGTGATAAAATAAGGTTCATTTAGCAAGAAAAATACATTCCACATTAATTATTATGCTACCATTTTACTGAAACCCATAACCTTTGAGCAGCAGTAGAATTTCAGGCTGTCAGCAGACTGTCCTCTAGATTTTAATCAGTGCAAAAATAGAGCACAACTGAGCCTGTGTAGAGCAGGGTGGAACAGTGGATTTTAAACAGTATAGGCACTTGTGTTTTTTTATTGTGTGTCATAGCTACACCTGCAAAAGGGGTCAGCCTCAAGTGATCCAGCAGGAATTAAGTTTTCTGACCAAAGTTCCACCTTAAGGTGTTCACAATATTAATACTTATAACATATATAACAAACAAAACAACAGTAAGTCTCTACATACAAAGTATCACATATAATTAATTAGAATTGTCCATTACTGAAATATTTCCAATGTCTTTGTCTGCAACAGTCTCTTGTATGTATTCCACTTGCACTTATGTGAATAACACTCTTAGTAATCTCACTCAGACTTTGACTACTATAGAAATGGAAAATGTCACTGTCACAGATGTGGATTTAAATGGACACTTGAATTGTGAATTCTTCCACTTCCTTTTATGATCTTTAATGTACTTGCAGTCATCAAGGGTTACTGACATACATTCCTTTAGTGGCTTTGACTGGAACAAGAGATCACATCTAAAACAAGGATCTGTTTAGAAACAAAACTACACCAATTTGGTTAATTATTTTAAACACATGAACATTTTATCTCCTACCGTACAGCATGAAGTCTAAGCAACTATCATTTGCCTCTAGAACTCCTAAACTTAGTGACAAATCTATCCAAAGTTTCATATGGCCAAGCAAATTGTATTTAATTTTGTCTACAACAGCCCATACAACCTATCCACCAAAGAATATGAGTGTGGACACAAGGTTCTATTGTCTATGCCAAGCATAGAGCAAAATGGAACTGATTTTTCATAAAAATGGGTACAATTATCTGATATCAGTGCTGTATACACTCCAAGCCTGGGAAAAATTTCCCACATCAGACACTTAGCTGTTGTCTCATACATTTGCATGACCATATGAAAAACTGTGATTTACTTTAAAAAGGAGCAGACATTTATTAAAGTATATCTTTATCTACAGCTTTGTTCTTTTATTGCAATAAAGTCTATATACAGGCACACAAAATATACTTTGAAGAACTACATTTTGTGAAACTACATTGTGATTGTTCATAATTAAAAAGAAATCAAAATAAAATTACATGGTCACTTGCACAGTCTGTTAAATCTAAAGAGGTTAAGAAAGTGTGCATTACTGTCCCTTCCTTAAGAATAATTATATACAAATCTTATTGTTAATTAGATCATATTAATGCAGAGTGACCCTAATCCAAAAAACTGACTTTGCCACCTGTAGTAGCATAACTAGGAACTTGAATAATAAAAAAATCAAAAGGAGTGACATTTTACAAAGTATAACTTTACATATGAAAACGTGCTGGCTGCTCCTGGAATAAAGAAACAAATTATTTATTTAGGCAAACTAATAATCAACCTGATAATTACTAAATATTGTAATCAGGTAGGACAAAATAAGTTCTAGCCAATACCAATAAGGGACCTTGCTCACCAGAGCTTACAAGCTAAGATTAAAAATTAAGACTCTAATTATCTAATTCACCCCCCTGTATGTGCTCATTAATGGTGCTATCTAGCTGAGGTACATATTCAAAAGAAAAAATAAATAAATAAATAAATAAAAAATGAATCGTGCCTTCCACACACACACTCACTCACTGCCAATAACATGTAGAACTTTGACGCTAAAGTCAATCAGTCACCATAGATGTATCAATCCCTAGCCTCTCTACGGAAGACACATACAATCATTCACATAGGGATTCATTTTACACCTCATACAAAAAAATCACACACACACACACACATTTAACTCATATAAATATAAATCCTCCTAACAAATACTAATAACAAGTGTCACAAAACCAAAGATATGACACAGAAAGTTCTAATTGTATTTGTATGGAAGATACATACCATTTCCCTATTCATCATACACTATGCAGAATTCAGCATCAGTTACATACTTCTTACAATTCACTCATAGAACTAACACACAGGGTCCTTTCACACCAACGTTTTTACAACCACTACAGAATTATTCTAACCTAATATGGAAGATGATCAGTCTCCCTCACACATACAATATTCCCTAACAGTCTACAAAGATTACAAAGAAATTAACTTACATTTGTGAACATTCATTAACAAAATGTCATTATCTTCTGTTTTCTATATAGCAATACATAGTCACTCCACCTAGCAAAGTATGCATACGCATGAACACAAATTCCTGACTATATATAAATATACAAACATTCACAAAATTATTAAAACTGACAGGTTAGTTAGTAATTACTTATGGACAGCAGTGCTCAGAGTAAAGCCAATAGGCACCGTACGCGCATACGTCTCCTTACCAAAACGCTTGTCTTAAGACACGAAAAACCGCCAAGCCCTGCTTGCCACGGCGATCAGGAATGTCTCAACCTGATCTTAACTCAGTTAGTACACAGACCGTTATAACAGATACATATAAATGCATACACTTATAGCACAAAGACAATACATACCTTTTAACTTTGTTAACAAATGGAGCTCCAAAACCTTCACCTTATTTACCTGTCAGGACTTACCTTTCCTGACATCAACCTCCTAAACTCATGAGTATTATTTTACACCACAAAGGTACCTTTTCTAGTAGTAGCTACATATCAGTACTGTTTCAGTTTTTTTAACTTAGGCTTTCCAGGGATCTGATAACCCCAAAGCCTTCTCCTGATTGATTACCAATCCAGGAAACCAACATGCATGTTACGCAAGTTCTCCAGGGGTCTTTAAGTCCCCAAAACCTCATCCAGACAAAATTTTGCAGTCAAGGTAAACAACATGCATGTTACGCAAGTTCTCCAGGGGTCTTTAGTCCCCAAAACCTCATCCAGACAAAATTTAGCAGTCAAGGTAAACAACATGCATGTTACGCAAGTTCTCCAGGGGTCTTTAAGTCCCCAAAACCTCATCCAGACTTAAATTCGCAGTCCAGGGAATCAACATGCATGTTACGCAAGTTCTCCAGGGGTCTTTAAGTCCCCAAAACTTCATCCTGACTAATTTTTGCAGTCCAGGTAAACAACATGCATGTTACGCAAGTTCTCCAGGGGTCTTTAAGTCCCCAAAACTTCATCCTGACTAATTTTTGCAGTCCAGGTAAACAACATGCATGTTACGCCTAGGTTTACATAGAGAGTAATTAACCCTCTACAGGGGTACCCCTTCAGAAAAGAAAGAATTGAAAGAAAAGAAAAAGAGAAAAGAGAAAAAAAAAATTAAAAAATAAATAAATAAATACATTTTCTACCCAGGGTATCTCATCCTGTACAATGTACTTTAAGGCACCCACAGTTGAGAAAACCCAACCTGCCATCACAAAGATCTGCCTGGTGGACAGCGATACCCCAACAACAACCACCCGCCCCTCCTAGCGCTAGCAAAACACGGCACAACACAATGCAGAACTAATAATAGGTGTCTGCTAACCTGATATAAATTGCGCAAAATTGTGTTGAGCTCAGTGCCTCACCAGCATGGAGTTAGGCAAGATCGGAGTTGAGGTTATGCTGTCCCCGTACGGGCCACCAAATGAAGTAGAATAGTAAAGTATCGAACCAGGCAGAACTTCAGCAATGCAGGTTTATTAACAGCTGATAACATACAGGTTCATGTTCAAAATATTACAATATACAGGTCTAATTTATACAGTTTCTTACAATGCATGCATATTAGATATAAGTATTCTTATCCTCTAACCAAATTGAAACAATTGTGAAGTGTTCTCACCTTGAACCAGAATGGGTCTTTACTGCCAATTCTTGGGAACCTCTCACCTGATAGGGACCAGCCTGATCTGCCGGTGGTCTGGTCCCCTCACAGAGTTCTGGGTTCCAGCTCGACCAAGTTCTTGAGGGAAATTCACCTGAGACCACATTCTGGAACAAGTTAAGAAGTCTTCTCTGACTCGTACGAGGAGACAAGTTGTGGACAGATACTTGCCCATTGGTTCTGACCTCTATGACCCGTGCAATAGGGCAGCATACATAGAGTTCAGCCTTATGAGCTCCTATCTGACTTGTCCGAGGGGACAAGTTAGGACAGATACTTGCCCATTGGTTCTGACCTCTATGACCCGTGCAATAGGGCAGCATACATAGAGTTCAGCCTTATGAGCTCCTATCTGACTTGTCTGTCTAACATTAGCAGAGCTTGCATTTATATACTCCTTTACAAGTCTTATCTCAGCTATCTGTCTTCTATATGATTGGTCGCTAAGATCTACGTCAAAGTAACTAACCATAAATCTGACACTTGTTCTACAACCAGATAAACTTAATTATTCCCAAAATTCCTATATGTTCATTAAAGTGATTTATAACTGGTTTTGTCCAATTAAAAACACCTGTATAGAGACAGTCTGGCACCCAGCTGTGTTATCAGACTCTCCTTATCTTGATACTAGCTTCAAGGATTTGCAGATTTACAACTTTGAGACAATTAACTTTCAATAACCCCACCAGATGTTTCATATGTTTCACTATATGCATGTATTTTAACAGTTTTAATGAGGGCACAAGCAGACCTTTGTTTGACCCTGTCAAACTTAATTTAATGTACTGTACATAACTTTAATTATTTCTAAAGCACCTGTTTTCATATCTTTGTCTGATTTATATGCATTTCAGACTTGAGACAATTCTATATTACTTGAATCTATTCTAATGAACTTTCACCCAGTAAACCATCTTAATACATTTTCGAGAACACCTGTTTACAAGTACTTGGCATAAAGCAGAGGTCATTTAAAGTTCAACACTTAAAAATGAAGACTTTCTAAATCTGGAAAACACAGTATACATTATTAAAGATTAACAATTGTTGCTTTACTTATTGAATAATAATATTGATAAAACCACTACTATATAATAATATAAATAATAATAATAATTATCAATAAAATATATGCAAATCAATATATACAATATGAAATACATTGGCTAATATGAGATTCCACAACACTTTCCCCCCCCCTTTTTTCTTTTTTCCCTTGCCCCCTTCCTTTCCCGTTCCCCCCTTCTCCTCCTTTTTACCCCTTTACCCTCCCTCCCTTCTCCTGTTCCTTATTGACAGACCTATCAATACTTAATGAGGGAATGATTGACAAGTAGATAACATACTGATTGCCTGCAGCTGTTTAAACTATTGTAGAGGTAAACGTGGATAAATTGGTATAACTGATACAAGAATTCTTCCCTCCAGATGGGAGGACGCACAAGCAATAATGACACAGTAAGCTGTATAGTATGATCTTGCACTGTATGAGTAGGAACTATGCAATCATTTATATAAGTATATTTGGAAATATGTAGCAACATTATATTCTCTATGTTCTTTGTAAATATGTTTGTATGATGAATCATCTCCGGCTGGAGACAAATAAAAACTTTTCTGTTAAAAAAAAATATATACAAAAATATATATGTGCACAAGTGATATAACTAAATAAAGCGTGATTAAATGCTGCACCTCTATAGGTTAAATACCAAAACCTAAAACCAATATTAAGAAAGAAAAAGATGCGCAAAGAAACCGCTACAAATAACGATAAATATTGCTGTGAACAGATTCTCTAAAACATAATAATGTGAAAAATTGAATGGTGTATCAAAAACAAATAGTCCATGTGATATAAAAAATAAATGAATAAAACCAAAAGTGAATTCATCAAAAACAGAAAATCCCAAAATGATTCTTCAAAATTTAGGAGATGTAAAAGTCCTTCACTTAATCTCAGAAAGCAGGACACATATTCATTCGAATAGAAAGGTAATGGTGAATCTGCGCAGTGGAGATAGGTGCAGCTGTAGTTCATAATTGCTGCCTCCACAGATACAATTACCATCAGAGTGGAAAAAGCTGTAATGAAAGAAAGTTGAGTGTGGGTGTGGCGCTAGCTATTCTGGTATCAGGCGAGGTGTTGTATCACTGTGATTTTTACCTATAATAAATCAGTGTAAGTGTTAAGATGAATTCCTAAAACAATTTATCCCCCCAAAAAAAGGGGGAATTTTCAAACCAAAAGTGGTGTTATGTGTATGTGATTTCCTTCAAATAGTGGCTGCCTTCTTTCAGCTCACCATCTACCATGTGATACTAATATACAAAGTATACCTATACATTCATAATGTGCATTAGTCAAAATGCTATAGTGAATAGGAGGGGAGGGGGAAGGAAATGGGGGAAGGATATGGAAAAAGGGAGAGATGGGACAAAAAGTCCAGACAATAATAAAGTGACTTGTGCTCAAAATTATCAAGTGTTATCCAAAAGGACAATATTGTTTTAAAATAGTCCAAATTAAAAAAGCCCAGGTGATGCTGTGCTTGAAAACTTATTCCTCTTGATAAAACAATATTGTGAAATACAATCTTCTTATTCCAGTGTTCTTTAGTGACTGTGCCTTTAAACGTGCTCCTACGGTGCAAACGCTCACTGGATACTGTCACCCCTGCAGGGGTATTGCGCGATCACAGTTTGTGCCACTGTGCAGCAGTTCCTGGCTTTCCGGATCGTGTTTATGTTAACATAGAAAAGAAGGGGCGCCCATAGCGTAAAAACGTTTAAAACTTTTATTCCAAAATAAATAGAATGGTACTCACATTGTAAAAATGAAAATTAAGCATGAAAGATCTGAATTTGAACCGTCAAAAAAACACCTCCTACCCTTATATAGTGTGCGGTATTTATGCTGCACTTGCGCATTTGGTTTGGCAGCGGCCATTTTGCCTGTGATTATTGCAGACCGAAGTCCGTGCCATTTTCCTATCTGCTGCGGTTACAAGTTTATTCCCACTTAGTGTGGTTTAGGATTATGTTCAAATTGGTGACTCTGCAAGGCTTATCGCTCATATCCGGGTTCATTTGGTGCTTTATTTGATGTGGTTATTTGCGCAAGGCAGTTTTTTATGTTGTACCGCATATCATAACCAGGGTCCATTATATTAGCAGTTATACACAACATATAAAATAAGTAATAAATACGAATATATATATAAAAATAAAAATAGAATTAAAAATAAGAATAAAAACACCTATAACTAAAATCATATGGGAACACAACTTTGATTGATAGTTATTTCCCTGTTACTAAGAAATAAGATATCCCTTGAAGTATGTGTGATACATGTAAATGTTTAAATTACTTTTAGTAGGGGATTAATTATTTGAGATTAAGGATTTTGAATCTGTGAGGGTTCACTACAAAGAAAGAAGGAAGTATTGTATAAAAGTTTTTTAGGAAGTAAGAGATTTCATTAGATTAGGGATTAGACCGTCGTGAGACAGGTTAGTTTTACCCTACTGATGATTTGTTGTCGCAATAGTAATCCTGCAATCCTGTAATGAAATACTGACACATAATCACACACATAGGTTGGACTTGATGGACTTGTGTCTTTTTTCAACCTCACCTACTATGTAACTATGTAAGAGATTATCTAATTTGAATATGATAAAGCGCTTTCCTCTTGAATTCACGCTGGCATTATGTCCTTAAGTAGGGAATCGTACTGTAGTTGTGTCTTTAGATGTTAAGCGGGTATTCCCCAAATATATATTTTTGCCCCAATGTCCCTGATTTATAAGAGACATGTGTGTATGATCCTCGTAACCTGGGTACATTTTCAAGACCAGATGTCAAAAAAATGGATCGAATGTAATATAATTATACCAGATATAAATGAATAAATGAATTTGTAATGGGAAATACAAATTTGTCATACAAAATTAAATCGAATGAGGTACATTCCTAAAGCTAAACAGACGCACCCCGGTTGCATATGCCCCATCATAATTTTCTGGTTAGAATAATCCATGGAAACTACTGATGGTACTAGAATGATTTTATGGGGTATCCTATTGGGAAGGAAAATGGGGATGAAACAAAGTTGGAACCAGAGATGTATAGTGAGCGTCAATTAGATCTACTACATTTTAATACTTGGGTCAGATGTACTACATTCATGCATGTGTGACCCTCTTATTACGGGTGCGTGCTCCAGACCAGATGTAAATAAGTTGATCAGAAAGTGGGTCAAATATAATATATTCTTATACCAGATATAAATTTATCAGAAAAGTGAATCAAATGCAATACATTCTTAAAGCTATCAGATGCAATTCCGATGGCATATACCATATCATTATTTAAATTCTGGTTAGAGTAATCCACAAAAATTTCTAATATATGTGGTTTTATGGTTTTGTAGATTATTCTTTTAGATAGGAAGATAAGGGTAACACATAATGAATATATAAGTTAGAACCAGAGGCGTATGTTAAATTTCAATTAGAAATGCTGCATTTCCCTACTTGGGTCGAATGTAATATATTCGTAAGGATTTTTATATAACAACATTTATATTCTACCTAGTGATCTACTGGAATTGTTGTATACACATTTATATTCAACCATATTGTTGTTAAGTAGATTGTACTATTTTTCGTTATTGGGCCGAATGTAAAGTGAAGACATATCACCCAAAAATTAATTTACAAGCTGGGGGCATGTGTTAAGTGCCGATAATGTTTAGTGGACCCCTTAATAATAGTTAAATATGATGTATTTCTAAGGCCCAGAAAATTATTATTCTAAACATATGCTGAAAACTGTTATATGGGTCGGATATAATATGGTCATAAAGTGGTAATAAACCCCCACCATTTCTTATTTGTGTCAGGAAATAATTATTATTTCTCTCAGAACCTAGTTTGTCATTACATAGTGTTTACCTGGCAAGCTGCTAATGCTAAAAATTGGTAAGAAAGCAGTTTAGGTCCACATCAATGTTCATTCCTGTTGGTTGGAGGGTATCTAACTGGAAATTCCACTTAGTTTAATTTTGCGAGATCTTAATTTTTTTACTGTCGCCTCTCCAGTGCCCCTTTATTTTGTCAATGGCATAAAAAACCATGCAGGTTGGGTCTTTGTTATGATAGTCCCTGAAGTGCCTGGAGACGCTGTGTGTGTTGAATCCATTATGATTTATGTTGGTGATATGCTCTCTGATTCTGACATGTAACTGCCTAGTTGTTCTTCCAACGTATTGTTTATGGCACGGGCACTCCAATGCATAGGTGACATGGGTGTTATTACAGGTTATTAATTTCTTGATGTTATATTCCCTTCCATTGGATGTGGACCTAAATTTTGTTATTTTTTTATTTGTTTTCTTGTAGGATCACTACATGGTAAACATTTGCCACATTTGTAAAAACCTTTAAAATTTTTTCCTATTTTTATCTGTTTTGGAGGGTCGAGAGCATTATGTACCAGCTTGTTTCTGAGTGTTGGGGCTTTTCTGTAAATAAAGATGGGTCCTTTCGGCAATATAGGATTTAGAACTTTATCTGATTGCAAAATGGGCCAGTGTTTTTTTTATTATGGATTCCATGGTTTTATTTTGTCTATTATATCCTGTTAGGAATGCTAGATCCAGATTCGTATTCTTTTCTTTTCTGTGAGGGTCTGGTTTTCCTTCTATTAGCGTTTTCCTATCCATATTCTTCACTTTTTCTTTTAATGTTATTAGATCCTTCCTCTTATACCCTTTTTCCACAAATCTGTTAATTATGATATCTGCTTGTTCCTCATACTCATTTCTATTACTACAGTTTCTATATATTCGCATGAGTTGTCCCTTAGGGATATTCCCAATCCATTGTGGATGATGGCAGCTACTGGTTGGGATGTAACCATTTCTATCCGTGGTTTTGAAAAACACCCTTGTATTTAGATATCCTTTATTTTTGTAAACCTGTAAATCAAGGTAATCTATACTTTGTTTGCTCCAGTTCCCCGAAAACGTAAGCCCATAGATATTATCATTTATTTCATCAAAAAAGGATTGTAGCTCTTCTTCTGTGCCGCCCCACACTATGACGATGTCGTCTATATATCGACGGTACAGCTTCAAATTTCTTCTGTTTATACTGTAAATTTGTTTTTCCTCCCACCTGTTGAGGAACAAATTAGCTACACTGGGGGCATACTTAGCCCCCATAGCTACTCCCTTTACTTGGGTGTAGAAATCTCCTTTATGCAAAAAATAGTTATGGCTCATGGCCAGTTCTAATCCATCCAATATGTACTTGATTTGTTCTCCTTTCAAGTCGGTTTGTAGATGTAATGCCCATTCCACACTGCTTAAGCCATCCTTCTGTATGATGTTCGTATACAGGGAGTTTACGTCAATGGTTACAAGAGTATCATCTTCCTGTATTTTGAAATTACTCAACTTCGTAATCAGCTGCCTACTGTCTTTCAACTAGGATTTTCCCTCTGCCACCAGTGGTTGTAAGTACCCATCTAGATATGCTCCTAGTCTTGAGAACAGTGAATCTATGCCACTTATTATGGGTCTACCGGGGGGATTCAATTGTTTTTTGTGAATTTTGGGAACATAGGAAATGACTGGAGTTTTTGCCGCTTCAGGAACTAAGTACTTTGCTTCCTTTTTAGTTAAAATTCCTCTTTTTTCACCTCTTTGGATGTATGCCTTCAATTTTTTTCCATAGTCAACTTTTGGGTTACCCTTTAATTTCTTGTATGTATTTGGTGTTTTCAAAAATTTCTCCATTTCTAATTCGCAATCCCTCTTATTTAATATGACAAGGCCTTCGCCCTTGTCAGCCGCCGGATGACTATATCTTTTTTCTTCTCAATTTCCTTGATGGTATTCCAGATATTATTTTTTATTTTCTTTGGTTTTATTTTTCTTAGATCTTGTTCAACCATCTTTTTAAAGACCATGAAACTTTCGTTTTGTTGCGTATTGAGGTTGAATATAGAATTGTTTCCTAATTTTGAATGTTTGAAAGAGGAAGTATGCTTCTCTATTTGTCCCCTATCTTTATCTTTCGTTAGGAAGAATTTTTTAATATTTAATTTTCTTACAAATTTTCGGAGATCTATATATGCTTCAAAGGGATCTAGATTTTTGTCTGGGGCGTATTTGAGGCCCAAGTCAAGCACCTTCATTTATTCTTCGTTGAAGGCTGCTTCACTTAGGTTAAAAATGCCTCCTTGTCATGGTTATGCAATAGAGTTTGTCTGTCAGCTTACCTGTCTCCATGTGTTCATCTCTAGAGACCAGCTGACCCTCACCTGACTGCTTTTGTAAACTCTCCTCTAGCATGGCTCCACCCCAGCTCCTATCAGGGAACCCTATATTAACCTGTGCACTGCAAGCCAGCAGTGCTGATCAACCATTGTGTGTTAGCTTTCATGTGTACTTGCTGTGTTTCCTACATCTGATTCCAGTTACCGACTTTGGCCTGTTCTTAACTATTCCTGTCTGCTCGTGACCCTGACCTTTGGCGTGTCCCAGACCATCCCTGTTTGCTTGTGACCCTGAACCTTGGCGTGAACTCTGTTGTCCTTGTCTGCTTGTGGCCCTGACCTTGGCTTGTCCCTTACTTTCCTTGTTGTTCCAGCCTGCTGCCTCCTTCTGAGCGTGAGCTGTGAGACCCTGGGGGCCGCGACCTGGAGCCAGACTGCAGCGCAGTCCATCCTCACCACTAGAGGCTCTGGTGGACACCTGCTGGCTCTTAGACTCCGCGCTCTGGGGAATCTATGCTCTAGCTCCCAGTGGGATCTGTGTCAGTGATCCAGTAGATCTGCTTCCTGAACCTCCCAGGGTTCAATCCGCAGCAGTCAGTCCTAGGGTCCACTACCTAGCGGTGCACTTCTGACTCCTACAGAGTGCATCTGTCACCTAGCCTCAAGGTGACCTGACACTCCTCCTAATACTCTCTTCTTCTTTTTCTTGTTCCCTCCTCTCTTTCCTCTTGTTCATTTCCTCTTGGCCATCTCTGTGGTCTGTGTGTTTGTTCCATTCTGTCTTCAAGATCTCCGTTCCCAGTGGATGGCTGTTAAGGGGAAACATGTCGGGTGGAGCATGAGCCTGAGACATCACTATGCTGAACAGCTGACTGGTAGACACCGTGGCTGATTCAAATCTACTTTTCTTACCTGCTTGTATTTATGGACTTTTTCCTTGTATGATTTGTTTTTTAAATAAATACTTTTGCTGGAACATACTGCGCCATGAAGCTCTCTTGTATTGCTCCTTTATGAGAATACCCAGATCCTGGCTTTTATGAGAGTGTCCTGGAGAGTGAAGTTTTTTCCTTGCTGATTCCTGGATAAACAGCTGGATTCCTCTCTGCTTTCAATCACTGTGAGATCACCTGCCGGCAGGCTAATGCACAAGCGCTTCTGATCTCTATCATTTGAGAGCCAACAGATCTGGTAAGCAGTTTGTATTTGCATTTTATGCTCCGTATTCCAGATGATTCGAATGAATATGTGTCCTGCTTTCTGAGATTAAGTGAAGGACTTTTACATCTCCTAAATTTTGAAGAATCATTTTGGGATTTTCTGTTTTTGATGAATTCACTTTTGGTTTTATTCATTTATTTTTATATCACATGGACTATTTGTTTTTGATACACCATTCAATTTTTCACATTCATCAACCAGCCATGTTGCAGAATCATAGGAGAGAACATGCTATTATTGGCCTTGGAGTTATTGCTTTGACCCAAGTCTAGTCCAGGAACAGGAGGAGGAGGATTTCTTAGACCAAAATTTGGTTGCTTAATCGTCACCAATTATGTCATATGCATGTGCTGCGGGAGCTTCAGGAGAATAATCTGGATGATTTTCAGAATTATCTCCGGATGACGGACCCCTGCTTTCACCAACTCCTGGCATTGGTGACCCCCTAAATTAAGAAGCAGGACACATGCATGCGGCTTGCCATCACTCCTGAGCAAAGGCTCATAGCCACCTTACGTTACTTGCCAACGGGGAGAAGTCTCCAGGACCTCAAGTTTACCACTGGGATCTCCCCCCAGGCTCTGGGACTCATTATTCCAGAAACCTGCTCAGTCATTATTCAAGTCCTGCAGAAGGACTATATTCGGGTAAGTTTTTGCCTTTAACATCGCATTCTATGTATTTAATGTTTGCTAATGTATTATATGAATTTCTTGATTCCATAATTAACATTATTGTAATATTCTGTGAATGCCCTCTTTGTCCTCATGCATGTTGTAAGCTTTTCCTGCTCTTTTTTGGCCTACATGCATATTTTCCTTCAATAACCCCCCCAGCATGCTATCCTGGGCCCATACACACCTAGCCTAGTAACTTAACAATGTATTTTGTCAACTACATTTTTGTGCTTACCCTTAACACCCCCTATGTGTCTAAATGTTATTGTTACCCTCCAATTCAGGCAGAGTGCAAGAGTGCCATTTTTTGGGGCCCAAACTCATTTGTAACCCTCCCTCCCCCCCAAAATACTAAGTCAACAGATAAAAATACTCTATCTGCTGACTTTGCAAAACCCATACACACTATCCCTCTTTTGTGATCATATTTCTGTAGAAATTCACCCAACCATGTAGTTCAAGGGCCTGCCTGATTACCTACAAATTGTAACGTAGACAGTTTTTGTCTCCTATTATATTGATATGTATTTTCTGAATGTCAAAATGTGCTGCAATTTGGACAGCGTGGATCCATATTTTTAGATTATGACACTTCTTACCTGTCCACTGGGCTGCCAATAGTGTAAGTAAGGAGGGGCTGGCTAAAGTATCCCAGATTATTTATGCAAACAGCTCTCATGGAAGTGGAGAGGGTTACCTGTCCAAAATATCTACCCATTTCCTCCCCCACCATAAAATTTTGCTAATGGGCCACCAGAGGGGGAGATGAATCAGATAAGTTGACCTTACCCGTTTGTCTTTAACCGCTTCAGCCCCAGAAGATTTTACCCCCTTCCTGACCAGAGCACTTTTTGCTATTTGGCACTGCGTCACTTTAACAATTGCTCCACAGGGCGAAGTGACGTTACATAATGTCGTTTCGCCCAGCCGTGCCATTCTGCCACAGTACAACTGCGGCGGCTGGTTGGCTGGTTAAATACTCATTGAAATTTTCTCCTTATGTTGGCTAACCATGTTTGTGTCAAATCTGCTTGCAATGTTATGTGCAGTAGTAGTAATTTTAATTTTTTTTTTAATCCACAGTTTCCTTCAAACCCACAGCAATGGCAGGATGTTGCAGCCCAGTTCCAGTACCAGTGTGATTTTTCCAACTGTGGTGGTGCTATTGATGGAAAACATCCAGATTGTCCCACCAACTCGGGCTCATATTATTTTAATTATAAGGGCTTTTGCAGCATAGTCATGCTAGCTGTAGTGTCTGCCACATATGAGTTCCTGTATCTGGATTTTGGGAAGGACGGCCGCAACTCTGATGGAGGAGTCATTATGCAGATAGAGTTCTACAAGCGGCTCCAGAATGGCACCTTAAACTTGCCACCTGCTGAGGATAATGTTGAGGGCCTCAATTTTGTTGCAGATGAGGCCTTTACTCTGGGGGAATATCTTATGAAGCCGTTTCCTTTGAGGAACCTCACCCCAGAGCAGAGAATATTTAACTACAGGCTCTCTCGTGCCAGAAGGGTGATTGAAAATGCCTTTGGCATCCTCTCCAGTCATTTCAGGCTGTTTTTGACCCCAATTAACCTGACGCTATACAAAATCAACCATGTGGTATTGTGCTGCTGTATTCTCCATCATTTTTTACAGAGGAATGCTAGCAGCTACCTTGCCTCAGTGCCAACTGATGCAGACCCTGCAGTGGCAGGCCCAGCTAAAGAGGCTGCAGCTCTGCCGTCTGTGGGCATGATGATGTCTCTCGAAAATGCCTGTTTCGGATTGCCCTCTCAAAATGCAAGAGATCTCTGGCAAAAATACCTGGATTATTTTGTGGATAGAGGGGCAGTGGCTTGGCAGCAAGTTGTAGATGATCATGAATAATACATTTCTTTGATCATAAACTCCTATTTCATTTGAACTACTGTTGTCTGTGTTTCTTGTCTGTCTAATACAGTAGTTCTTAACCTGGGTTCGATCGAACACCAGGGGTTCGGTGAGTCAGTCTCGCGGGTTCGGCGAAGGTCAAGACACACACCCGACTCATATGATTCGTGATGACACGCCCCGCTTGTCTCTCATTGGCTGCAGGTGATAACGCCACATCGCTTGGCCTTGGCCTATCTGTGCTGCAGGGAATTTGGTGCACCCAGTAGTCGAATTGTAACTGTTGTGATGGTACGTAGTGTGATTTCTTTCTTAATATTTTAATCCCTTCATACTAACTATGTCGAGCAAAAAAAGAAAGTTGTCGGACGAATATGTACAATATGGATTCACATGTATAACGGAACGTGATGGGAGTCAGCGTCCTAACTGCATGATTTGCAATGCCAAGTTGAGCAATTCTAGTCTAGCACCGGCAAAACTAAGAGAACACTTCCTTAAGCTGCATGGAAAATACAAGAACACAACGCTCGCTGAATTCATGGTGAAGAGAGCTAGATTCGATGAAAAGGCTACTCTGCCTGTTCTCGGATTTGTACCCATCAACAAACCGATCCTCACAGCATCGTACGAAGTTGCTTACCTGATCGCAAAGCAGGGCAAACCACACACCATTGCTGAAACACTCATAAAACCTGCTGTGTTGACGATGGCGAATATCATGCTGGGAAAAGCGGCTGAAGTTAAGTTATCCCAAATTGCTCTTTCAAATGACACCATCAGCGACAGAATAGAGGACATGAGCAAAGACATCTTGGCTCAAGTAGTTGCAGATCTGATTTCAAGCCTGGCAAAATTCAGCCTTCAACTCGACGAGACCACAGATGTTTCCAATCTAAGCCAGCTTGCAGTATTCGTGCGCTATGTGAAAGACGATGTGATAAAGGAAGATTTTTTATTTTGTAAGCCTCTTACAGCAACAACTAAGGCAGCCGATGTGAAGAAACTTGTGGATGACTTCTTCAAAGACAACAATCTTTCGTGGGATATGGTTTCTGCAGTTTGTTCGGATGGATCTCCATCCATGCTGGGAAGAAAGTCTGGTTTTGGTGGGCTAGTGAAGGCCGATGCACCTCACATCATTGTTACGCATTGTATTCTGCACAGGTCTGTGTTGGCAACAAAAACCTTGCCTCCAAAACTGGCAGAAGTATTAAAAATTGTAGTGGAATGCGTGAACTATGTGCGAAAGAGTGCTCTGAGGCACCGCATCTTCAGGGAGCTGTGTAAAGAAATGGGATCTGAATTCGAGGTACTTCTGTACCATTCTAACCTTCGGTGGTTATCCCGGGGACAGATGCTGAATCGTGTTTTTGCCGTGCGTGTGGAATTAGCCCTGTTTTTGCAAGAGCACCAACATTGTCATGCAGATTGCTTCAAAAATTCTGAGTTCATTCTCATTTTAGCGTACATGGCTGATATCTTCGCAGTTCTAAATCTTCTCAATCAACAGATGCATTGCGGTGGAGTCAACATCATCGAAGCGGAAGAAAACCTGAAGGCTTTTCAAAAAAAGCTACCGTTATGGAAACGACGAATAGAGAACGATAACTTTGCAAACTTTCCCCTGCTAGACGACTGTGTAAGTAAGATCGGAGATGTATCTGGAATCGGAGACATTTCTGTACCCGCGGAAATTAAGCAAGCAATTGCCACGCACTTAGATTCACTTGCAAAGTCTCTAGACGGATACTTCCCTACAAGAGAGTCATATCCAGTATGGGTTTGACAGCCATTCACGTTTAGTGTTAAGACAACAGATGTCAATGATAAATACCTCAATGAAATCATTGAAATTCAGCAGGGCCAGGTTCTAAAGCAACTCTTCAGAACAACAACGCTCTCAACGTTTTGGTGTCAACAAATGGTAACGTACCCTGTTATTGCTAAGAAAGCTCTGGAGATTTTCATACCGTTTGTTACAACATATCTTTGCGAGCAATCCTTTTTGAGGATGTTGGACATAAAAACGAAGAAAAGGAACAGACTTTGTTGCGAAAATGACATGAGAGTGGCACTTGCCAAGGTAAAGCCGCGCATTTCTAAAATGGTCTCTGAAAGGCAACAGCAGAAGTCACACTGATTTGCAGTAAATATTCATTATTATGTTTTTGTTTTTGTGTGAAAATCATGTTTTAATATTTAATGGTTTTGTTCTTTGTTCTTAATGGTTTTGTTCTTTAATGGTTTTGTTCATTTTGTGCACCTATGTATACCTAAATATATACCTATGTTTTGAATTTGAAAAAATCATATTTTATTTTTCCAATTAAGAAGGGTTCAGTGAATGCGCATATGAAACTGGTGGGGGTCAGTACCTCCAACAAGGTTAAGAACCACTGGTCTAATATGTTCACAAATGTGCTTTATTTTGGCCACTTTCCGGGTCAAATGTACCTTATTTGCTAAAAGAGGTGAGAATATCTTCTTCAGCTAACTATTATTGTGTGGGTCTGCTACACACACACAATGTTTTTGTTCTTAATGGATCTAATACATGAAGTTAAAAAACATTATGCCTTTTCAACTCTTATAATTTTTTGGAGGACTAAAAATTGCAGGAGTTGGCCACATTTTAGGACCACATTGTCACTGTAACTACAACTACTTAACAAATACACTGGTATTGAGCTTTGAAATAATAAGACACACATTGTTTAGTAAAAAAAAACAATTTACTCAAAGCACATTCACATGTGCGTTTTAAGGTTTTAAAACAAACCAACATCTTGGTGCATAACATGTATGTTTTGCATTATTTCCCCTTTTTTTGGGGCTAAAGAGGCATGTTCAAAAACATTAGATACACATTCCAAACTTAGGAACTTACAAAGTTCCATTTTGGTAAAGTGAAGTCCAAATGAGACATTAGTTTCCCAAGACTGTGTGGATGTTGCCTTCCTCAGATGGGGTGATCTCACCCCTTTAAAAGCCAAAATTTGAAGCCACGTACACGTAGAGGCATAACAATTAAATTACCCTTATGATCCCAAAAACATGGTAAATATTCAAAGTGCAAACAGGAGGCATCAAGTGGAACAAGAAACTTCCGAACAGGCAAGAGGAAATTAGAATTTGGCAAGCATGTCTACAAAATCTCTGATTCTTCGCTTGTAAAGCAGGGGCAGCCTCCTTTATTTGCTCCAGCTCCTTCAAACAATGCACCATATCTGCACTCATTCGGCCAACTGTGCATCTTGAAAGATCATTACCTAGTAAGAAGACAAAAAAGAATTAAGGGAACGATGGTCAAGTGGCTGAGGCCCTACATAGTGAGTTATGAGCAAGATACTAGTCAAATTCAGGAAATACTTACCTACCCAGTCGATTGTTGCTTGCAACCTGCTTGCCCTTCAGACACCTACACTACTAGATATGTACACACTGCAACTACTCAGTAAACTTGGCCCTGGTGCCTAAGTCTCCAAAACTCGGGTACCTAGCAAAAATGACAGCTCCTTCCACCTCTTCCTTCTCCATGCTAATGTTAAGGCACTACATACTTTACTAATGTGTGGAGTGGGTGTTTTGTTTGTTCAGCTAAACACTCAACATGTAGACACATTTGAAGCCAGATTCCAAGAATATTTACTTGCGCAAAAAAGAGGCTCCCGAATACTTGCTTCCTCTTCAGGGTCACTTTGGCCCAAAGTGCAACTTGCGTCAGGGTATTTGACATCCACAACGGACAGGTCTGTGCTGGGTCCAGGAGTCAGATCCCATGCCTCCAAACTCACATCCTGGGTGAGATGACCACACTCACTTTCCTCTAAAAAGAAACAATACACCATTCATTAGGCCACCCCTAGTCCCATCTGTTTCTAGCATCCATTTTGCTACATTAGTTGACCAACCTTGCACTTGGTCTGATGACAATGTTTGCTCCTGACTAGTGGACTCCATCATGCTGCACTGTGGGTTTTTTTTACAGTGAAAAATGCATCGAAAAGGGAAGGTGATGTCATTTTGCAGGGGGCAAACACTGGACAAGTGCCAACATTGAAAAAGTCCTGCAGTTGTCCCCCACCCCTCTTGTCTCCTTTGGGATAGGAGATATATGATGATCATTCTAGCAGGCGTGGCTCTGTGTGACTGTGATCCCTGGGGCCTCTCCTCTAGCCATGTCTACACTGGCAAGGCTGCATTAATGGGAACTGATGAGCCAGGCAGCAACCAGAAAGTGTTCTTTACCCCTTAAGTTCTGCCCTAAGCCAATGGCCTTTGGCCCACCTAAAATCACCCCTGTCAGTGGCTAAATGAGTGTGTTTAAAGTTTTCACTTACGTTTTTGGTGTGAAGATGGCCTTGTTGCCTCCCCTGTTGGGGCCCGAGCGAGGGTAGTCTCCCTTCGCCCCTTCTGGTGGCTTGGCTGTTGCCTCATTTTTTGGTGCCTCCCTGTTGAAAGAAGAGAAAAAAATTAGGTACAAAAATAAAGAAAAGTACAAAAACAGAACCAAATAAGAATGTTCATATCTGCTTTCTATTTTACTTCATCTTTAAAATAACAATTCAGACAAAGATTATAGAAAACATTATATATAAATCTCTCGAGCTACTTCGAGAAAGCACTTATACAGACAGCTAATTTACACATATCCATATTGGTTAGATACAAATCTTGCTTACTTTTTTTGATGATCTTATGTATGGACTCCATCTGGTCTTGCTCACGATGTTTGAGATCAGACCATCATTTTCTGATTTGGTCCTTTGTTGGTGTCACCGAAAATTCGCCCTGCAAAACAGCGAAGACCTTCTCCAAAATGCTGTCCTTTCGGCTGTAGGGCCTTTCGTAATTGCGCAGCTTGCAGTCGTAGTCGTGCTTCGCTCCTCCATCTCCTCCTTGCTCATGGGGGTTGCTTTGTGCCTCCTATGAGCTACACCATAGTGGGGCTGCCTGGAATCCACCATGTTGTCCCTCCCAAATGTTCCACCGTGTGTGTCGCATGCAGAAGAGAGATGGTCACGCCCCATCGTCATGACCATAGGTGTGCGCAGCCTAATGCATTAGGGTGTGCACCCTTAAGCTCAGACACACATGCATGTGTATGTATCTACATATATATGACCCCGGCACATTGATCTCCCTGCTGGCACAGTAAAAGAGAAAAGGATAAACACTTCTCTTATGGCAGAGCCAGTAAGAGGGAGATCTTTCCCATGTTCCTGTTGCTACACAGAACGATAACACTAATGCGCATGGGGGGATTAGGGTGTGCCTGGGCACACCCGGCACACCCTGTGCGCACGCCTATGGTCATGACACATTGAGAGCAGAGTTTCACGCATGTGCAGTGTATATAAAGCCAAAACACACGGTTGATGTAACGGCCGTAGGAACGAACTTGGAGTGGAGGACGAACGATCACCATCGCCAACACACGAAAGGAGCCAAAAAACAAAGGTACAATTGGAAATTTGGGCATAGGTGGGTAGTGGCCTATAGTGCTTATATTTTTGGCCTAGATTGGAAGCAGATTATGAGTTAAGCCAGACATGATATTTTGTCTTGTAGGTATCATATCATGACAGATAAATTTACCTCACCAGATTTTTTACCCCAATTCATTGACCTGTAGCCGGAGCTGCCCCGTCTCTGGAAGGTCAAGAGTCGAGACTACTCAAAGAAAATTTTGAGAAAGGCAGCTATCAGACTTCTCACTTACCAGACCGGTGAGTCCACTTGGGCAGAAGGTAGGCTCTCTACGCGTCTGACTTGCGGCCCCTGGTAGAGTATACAGGAAGCACAGGAGTACGGAGTGGTATTGGAGCCTGGTAATAGAGTCCAGATGCAGGTGGATGAGCAATCCTTAGGCAGCAAGGTGCAGGTTGGAAGACAGGCAACAAGACTGAACAGGGTGGTCAGGAGACAGGCTGGGTTCGGCAACAAGCAGGCAACGAGGTACAATGGAGCAGGCAGAAGAATAGTCAGACAGGCCAGAGGTCAGGTGCAGGCAGAGTTCAGAGGAGTCCAGGAAACAAGCCGGGTAGTCAGGAGATCTTGATTACAGGCACAGGAGACAGGTACAAGGAACGGTAGAGCTGTTGATCAGGCAGCACTGATCAGAGAGTGAGGCCAGCTTAAATAGACAGATTGGCGCCAAATGGCGCGTGCGCGCGCGCACGGTACACACAGGAACACGCCCGCGCGCGCGCACCCGCACACTGGCGCACACACCAGGCCTGACCGGAAGATGCATACCAGTGCCACAAGGAGCGTGCGCAACAGAATCAACAGGAACGCGCGCCGGCGCACCCCGACGCACACCACCGCTAGCAGCACCCTGCCTACCGAGGTGAGCTCTCTGACAGCAGCGTTGGAGAAACTGCTTGAGTTGGTGAAGCCAGTGTACCCCAGGGCAAACATCAACTATGTGAAGGCAAAAATCTCAAACCTGAGGAGTACATTTAAAAGGGAGCACAACAAGGGGGGGGGGGGTCCAGAGGCAGAGATAATCAGCGTGGAACATATTTCAGAGGGTAGTATTGGGGGCATTAGTGGTAGGTTGACCAAAGCACATAAAACCAAGGTAAGTATAGTAGCAAGTCCTAGTTGCAATCTTGGAACACCCAATAAGAGGATATTATGCAACCGGTCTAAACTACGTGATATGTTGACCAATGCCAGGAGCCTGGCGGACAAGATGACAACTAGATGACAACTAGAGATACTGTTGTACAAGGAGGATTTGAGTTTTGTGGGAATTTCAGAGACCTGGTTCAACAGCTCTCATGATTGGCTGGCAACCATTCAAAGGTATACCCTATATCGCAAGGATAGAGAGGATAGAAAAGGGGGAGGGGTATGCCTATATATCAAGAATAGTGTACAAGTGAATGTGAAAGATGACATCACTAAGGTGAAGAGAATCAAACGGTATTTCCGTATACATGACAAGAGCAGCTGGGTATAATCACAGCAATTACCACACTCACAAGACCCTCTCAGTACTGAGGAGACAGCTTCTTGGTGAACACAAAAAGAGATGATGCAGAGTCTAAATGTTCAAAGCTATCTGATTTAATTCTGGGCGGGTATACAATTTATATACGTTATCATTAACCAATCATTGCATGGAAAATGTGAGTGATTTAATACAGGGGTGTACATTTCATATCATTACATATCATTAATACTCCAATGCCCAACCCCTTAAACATGACTGACATAGCAACTATAGTAACCATGCCATCTGCTTCCATGACTCATAGTCATGCCTTTGGTGTTCCCCTTTACACAGGACAATGTCCCAGACAGCTCTACACCACAGAAGCTTTATATAGAAAGGTACAGAGCAAAGATGCTGCTGTAAGCTATATTTTCTTATATGTGTGCCTTGCAAAAACTGTTACAGTCTATCACAGTCTGAGAATACATAACTTAAACTAACTAGCTGATTAACCCAAGTTAATTTTATATGAACTTATATAAAGATGGAGTCACTTCTTTTCAGTCATATTACTAAATAAGGGAGCTAGGGAGGAGGTGAAATCCTTATGGGTAGAGCTCCAAAGGAATGAAGCTAAGGGGAAAATAATACTGGGAGTATGCTATAGGCCCCCTAACCTGAGGGAGGAAGGGGAGACAGATCTCCTATCACAATTTGGATTAGCAGCAAGGATGGGAAGTGTTATCATAAAGGGGGATCTTAATTATCCAGACATAGACTGGGCGGAGGGAACCACGCATTTCATCTAAGGCTCGCCAGTTTCTAAATGTCTTGCAGGACAATTTTATGGGTCAGATGGCAGACTCACCAACTAGAAATAAAGCATTACTTGATCTACTGATTACCAACAATACAGACCTGATCACGGATGTGGAAATACGGGGCAATTTAGGTAACAGCGACCACAGGTCAATTGGCTTCAGTATAAATCACACAAATAGTAAACATAAGGGATATACAAAGACACTGAACTTCAAAAGAGCCAACTTCCCTAAACTACAAACCTTGCTAGAAGGCATAAATTGGGAT
Source organism: Lithobates clamitans (assembly GCA_037952925.1). Taxonomy (NCBI): domain Eukaryota; kingdom Metazoa; phylum Chordata; class Amphibia; order Anura; family Ranidae; genus Lithobates; species Lithobates clamitans. The sequence goes on from JBBGZY010000744.1 coordinate 5,133,676, forward strand.
AAAATCTTAGGAACAAAGAACACAGAGGAGAGATGGGTTTGCTTTAAGAGCATATTAAATAAGGGCATTAGCCAATGCATCCCATTGGGTAATAAATTTAAAAGAGCAAACAAAAGTCCTGGATGGCTTAACTCCAATGTAAAAATGCATATTGTCAGGGATACCCTGTGGCAGGACGGACACTCAGGTGTGCGAGTGTGTGCACACATGTTGCTATGGAGTAAGTAGTACTGTGCAGTATCTCAACAGTGATGGTGATATTCAGAATATAAAAAATATATATAAAGGGTATTGTAACCTGGGGGACAGGTAGCAGGTACAAAGCTCCCTGGGATGAGCAGTCTTTCAGGCACAGATACCAAATCCAATGAAATAGTGACAAACAGTGCGGCGTTTATTGGTGATATATACAAGTCTATATACAGGTGCTGTACAGTGTTCCAAAAAAAACAAAATAGGAACAGAAATAGCCAAAACAAAACCTAGCCGTGTCTTGGCACTAACTAAACAATATTTAAAGATCCTAACTACCAGGCTGAGCAAGCCTACAGCTTGTCAGCTTCCACATACCTTTTTGCTCTCCTACACAGAAGCTTGTCTGAGTATCCCAGGCCAAGAGCAAAGGCTGTCTTGCTCAGGTGAGCTTAAATTAGCCTGGGGGAGAGGACCAAGACCTGAACTGGACCATGGATCAGAGATCCCTGAACCTGTATGAGAGGAGCCTTGGAGATGTATAAACCCCGAACAGGACTTTTCCTGGCTCTCTCTGGGACGCTCTGCTACATATCCTCCCCCCTTGTTTCAACCCCAGGGTTGGAACACCTGTAGCCCAACAGGAGTGAACACGGGACAGGGCATCTACATTCCCCATTCCCCATTCCCAGTGAATGAGTAATCCTGTAGAGCCAAAAACCACGGTTCACCCGTCTATTAGTCTCCTTCTTTTGGGCCATCCATTTCAGAGGAGCATGGTCAGTTATTAACTCAAACTGGCGTCCTAACAAATAGTACCTGAGTGCGTCCACGGCCCACTTTATGGCTAAACACTCCTTTTCAATGACTGCATACCTTTGCTCATGGTCATTAAGCTTTCTGCTTAGGTACACTACAGGGTGCTCTTCCCCATTGTGTACCTGTGATAGTACTGCCCCGATACCAACATCAGACGCATCCGTCTGAACCAAAAAATCTTTGGAGAAATCAGGGGAGTACAGTACTGGTTGTGCACAAAGAGCCTTCTTCAGGACTTGGAAAGATTCCTCTGCTACTGAGGACCATTTCACCATTACAGAGTCTTTCCCTTTCGTAAGGTCTGTCAGTGGGGCAGCTATAGTTGCAAAATTTGGGATAAATCTTCTATAATACCCCGCAATGCCAAGAAAGGCCCTGACCTGCTTCTTGTTTGCAGGACGTGGCCATTCCTGGATGGCTTCTATTTTATTCACTTGAGGTTTTATGACACCACGTCCAATAGTCTAGCTCAAATACTTGGCTTCCTCTAGACCAATGGCACATTTTTTTGGATTTGCTGTAAAACCTTCTTTGAAGAGGGAATCAAGGACAGCCTGGACACGGGGCAAGTGAGACTCCCAGTCAGTGCTATGTACCACTATGTCATCTAAATATGCTGCTGCATATTGTCGGTGGGGTCTTAGAGTCCTGTCCATGGCCCTCTGAAATGTGGCGGGGCATTTTGCAACCCAAAAGGCATTTTTTTATATTGAAAGGAACCCTCCGGGGTCACAAATGCAGTCTTCTCTTTGGCGCTACCAGTCAGGGGTATTTGCCAATAACCTTTTGTCAAGTCCAAAGAGGTCAGATAGCGAGCCTTGTCAAGTCGGTCTATACGTTCGTCCACTCTGGGCATTGGGTACGTGTCAAACTTTGTCACTGCATTAAGCTTCCTGAAGTCATTACAGAACCTCCAAGTGCCATCCGGTTTTGGGACTAATGCCGCGTACACACGAGCGGACTTTCTATCCTACTTGGTCCGGCACACTTTCCGACGGACTTTGTCCGCCAGGTGCGCCGGACTTTAAAACGGACGGACTTGCCCACACACGCCGGGACTTTCCGGCGGGCTAAGTCCGCCCGTCTTTCCGACGGACTTTCGGCGGACTTTCAGAATGAACGGACTTGCCCACACATGGACAAGTCCGTTCATTTTGAACGTGACTCAGGTGCGACGGGACTAGAAAAGGATGTCAATCTTGCCGCTTTTATCGGCGAGATTGACACCTTGCGAGCCCCGTCGCGGGGCATACCAGGCCCTTAGGTCTGGTATGGATTATAAAGGGGAACCCCTACGCCGAAAAAACGGCGTGGGGCCCCCCTAAAATCCATACCAGACCCCGATCCGAGCACGCAGCCTGGCCGGTCAGGAAAGGGGGTGGGGACGAGCGAGCGCCCCCCCCCTCCTGAACCGTACCAGGCCGCATGCCCTCAACATGGGGGGTGGGTGCTTTGGGGGAGGGGGGCGCCCTGCGCCCCCCCCCCAAAGCACCTTGTTCCCATGTTGATGAGGACAAGGGCCTCTTCCCGACAACCCTGGCCGTTGGTTGTCGGGGTCTGCGGGCGGGGGGTTATCGGAATCTGGGAGCCCCCTTTAATAAGGGGGCCCCCAGATCCCGGCCCCCCACCCTATGTAAATGAGTATGGGGTACATGGTACCCCTACCCATTTACCTAGGAAAAAAGTGTAAGTAATAAAACACACTACACAGGTTTTTAAAATATTTTATTAAACAGCTCCGGGGGGGGGATCTTCCTCCGGCTTCGGGGGTCTTCTTCCGGCTTCGGGGGTCCCTCCGCTTCATCTTCTCCCGGCGTCCGGTTGGTTCTTCTCCGCTCTCCGGCCTCTTCTCCCGGTGTCGCAGGTCTTCGGCCGGCCCCCTCCGCTGTCTTCATGTAGCTCTATTGCAAGCGGAGGTCCGGACTGGCCGGTCAGGAAAGGGGGTGGGGACGAGCGAGCGCCCCCCCCTCCTGAACCGTACCAGGCCGCATGCCCTCAACATGGGGGGTGGGTGCTTTGGGTGCTTTTCGGCAAGATTGACATCCTTTTCTAGTCCCGTCGCACCTGAGTCACGTTCAAAATGAACGGACTTGTCCATGTGTGGGCAAGTCCGTTCATTCTGAAAGTCCGCCGAAAGTCCGTCGGAAAGACGGGCGGACTTAGCCCGCCGGAAAGTCCCGGCGTGTGTGGGCAAGTCCGTCCGTTTTAAAGTCCGGCGCACCTGGCGGACAAAGTCCGTCGGAAAGTGTGCCGGACCAAGTAGGATAGAAAGTCCGCTCGTGTGTACGCGGCATTAGTCCCAAAACCGGATGGCACTTGGAGGTTCTGTAATGACTTCAGGAAGCTTAATGCAGTGACAAAGTTTGACACGTACCCAATGCCCAGAGTGGACGAACGTATAGACCGACTTGACAAGGCTCGCTATCTGACCTCTTTGGACTTGACAAAAGGTTATTGGCAAATACCCCTGACTGGTAGCGCCAAAGAGAAGACTGCATTTGTGACCCCGGAGGGTTCCTTTCAATATAAAAAAATGCCTTTTGGGTTGCAAAATGCCCCGCCACATTTCAGAGGGCCATGGACAGGACTCTAAGACCCCACCGACAATATGCAGCAGCATATTTAGATGACATAGTGGTACATAGCACTGACTGGGAGTCTCACTTGCCCCGTGTCGACCACGCCCCCTAAAACGTCACAGTCCCAGCATGCCCAGGGACTGTGACATCATATGGGGGCGGGGTCTCCGCCTATATAAGTCACAACGCAGCCCTCAGAGACCAGTCCAGCCGGAGAGAGCGTCGTGTCAACATCTGGGGGAAGAGAAGAGAAGAGAAGAGAAGCCAAGAAGCCAAGAAGCCAAGAAGTCCGGACCTCCGCTTGCAATAGAGCTACATGAAGACAGCGGAGGGGGCCGGCCGAAGACCTGCGACACCGGGAGAAGAGGCCGGAGAGCGGAGAAGAACCAACCGGACGCCGGGAGAAGATGAAGCGGAGGGACCCCCGAAGCCGGAAGAAGACCCCCGAAGCCGGAAGAAGACCCCCGAAGCCGGAGGAAGATCCCCCCCCCCGGAGCTGTTTAATAAAATATTTTAAAAACCTGTGTAGTGTGTTTTATTACTTACACTTTTTTCCTAGGTAAATGGGTAGGGGTACCATGTACCCCATACTCATTTACATAGGGTGGGGGGCCGGGATCTGGGGGCCCCCTTATTAAAGGGGGCTCCCAGATTCCGATAAGCCCCCGCCCGCAGACCCCGACAACCAACGGCCAGGGTTGTCGGGAAGAGGCCCTTGTCCTCATCAACATGGGGACAAGGTCCTTTGGGGGGGGGGGCGCAGGGCGCCCCCCTCCCCCAAAGCACCCACCCCCCATGTTGAGGGCATGCGGCCTGGTACGGTTCAGGAGGGGGGGGGCGCTCGCTCGTCCCCACCCCCTTTCCTGACCGGCCAGGCTGCGTGCTCGGATCGGGGTCTGGTATGGATTTTAGGGGGGCCCCACGCCGTTTTTTCGGCGTAGGGGTTCCCCTTTATAATCCATACCAGACCTAAGGGCCTGGTATGCCCCGCGCTCGCCGCAATAGGAAGATTTGTTTTTCCTATTGCAGCGAGCGCGAGATGCAATACCCTGCCCTCGTGTCGTATTTGGTCTGTCGGACCAGCCTACACACGAGCGGGCTTTCCGTCAGACCAGCACACACACGGGCGGACTTTCCGCCCGAAACTGAGTCCGACGGAAAGATTTGAAACTTTCTTTAAATCTAGGTCCGGCGGGCTTTTGGGAAGAAGTCCGCCGGAAAAGTCCGCCGCCACCCACACACGGGCGGATTGTCCGGCACACTCTGGTCCGCCGGACCAAGTATGCCGGAAAGTCCGACCGTGTGTACGCGGCATAACACGATGGGGCTAGACCAGTCACTATTGGATTCCTCAATGACATCTAGCTCCAACATTCTTTTAACTTCCTCGCTGATGTCCTTTCTCCTCGCTTCAGGAATTCGGTATGGTTTGAGCTTGACACGGACCCCAGGTTCAGTAACAATATCATGCTGAACCGCTGAAGTCGTGCCAGGTAACTCTGAAAATTTCTCTCTATTTCTTATCAGGAATTCTCTAGTTTCCTGCTTTTGAGAACATGACAGGGTGTCTGGAATCGTGACCTCAGGGATGGGACTCAGTCTATCCTTCCAGGGTTTTAACAGGTTTATGTGGTAAATCTGTTCGGGCTTCCTTTTTCCTGGTTGATATATTTTGTAATTGACCTCCCCAACTCTTTCAATTACTTCAAAGAGACCCTGCCACTTAGCCAGGAACTTGCTCTCAACAGTGGGAACTAACACCAGGACCCTATCACCAGGTGAAAAAACACGGAGTTGGGCCCCCCTGTTGTATATCCTCTGTTGAGCTGTTTGGGCCTGCAGTAAGTGTTCGTTTACCATCGGCATGATTGCTGCAATCCTGTCCTGCATTTGAGCGATATGCTCAATGACACTTTTATGGGGTGTCTGCTCCCCCTCCCAAGTTTCTTTGGCTATGTCCAAGAGTCCCCGAGGGTGTCTCCCATAAAGCAACTCAAAGGGAGAGTACCCCGTGGAGGACTGGGGAACCTCCCTGATGGCAAACATCAAGTATGGTATCAGGAAGTCCCAGTTTCTCCCATCCTTGTCAACAACCTTTTTTAACATGCTCTTTAATGTTTTATTGAAGCGTTCCACCAAGCCATCCGTTTGAGGATGGTACACCGAGGTTCGCAATTGCGTCACCTTAAATAACTTGCACAGCTCTCTAGTTATTCGTGACATAAATGGGGTGCCCTGGTCTGTAAGGACTTCTTTAGGGATTCCAACACGACTGAACACCATAAACAGCTCTTTGGCAATGTTTTTAGCAGACGCGGTGCGTAAGGGAATGGCCTCTGGGTAACGGGTAGCATAATCCATGATTACGAGGATATGCTGATGACCTCGGGCAGACTTGGGGAGTGGACCCACAAGGTCCATGGCAATTCTCTCAAAGGGCACATCAATAATGGACAAGGGCACTAAAGGACTTCGGAAGTGGGGTAGTGGGGCTGACATCTGACACACAGGACAGGATTGACAATAATTCTCAATATCCTTCTGTATTCCGGGCCAATAAAACCTGGGCAACACCCTTTCAGTAGTTTTCTCAACCCCTAAATGACCTCCTAGCAAGTGCCCATGGGCAAGTTCCAACACCACCCATCTGTATGGCTTAGGGACCACCAACTGTTCAACCACTTCATCATTTTTTTTACATACACGATACATTAAATCCTCATTGCTGCTAAAATAAGGAAAACAGAGCCTGTCCCCTGATTCGACAGGTACATCATTAACCATTACATTTTCCCAGGCCCTGGCAAGGGTTGGGTCTTTTCTCTTCTCAGTACCAAAATTTTCCTTGTGTACATTAAGGTCAGCAAACTCCAACGTAGGCTCAGATTCAGCAGATGGCTGTCCAGCTCCACTGGTTGTGGGGACCTCCTCAGGCTCCTCCAGCTCTCCTGCCATAACTGAGAAAGGAAAACTCGGGGAGCCCTGAGAAGAGTCCCCTGAACCCACATTGTCAGTAGCGGCCAGGAGTTCTGGCTCTGTCACTGAGTCAGCTACTGCGACCGGGTCGGGACGATCCCACAGTTCCCAAAACTTAGGGAAGTCCCTGCCAATGATGGCCTCGTGCACCAAGTGGGGCACAAGTCCGACCGGATGGGTCACCGTACCTAAGCCAGTTTTAAACTGAACAGTGGCTATAGGATACTCGCGGGTATCCCCATGTACACAGATAACAGCAACTTTTTTAGCATGCAAATTCACAGTTTCAACCATCTCAGCTGTAACCAAAGTCACTAGACTTCCAGAGTCCAGCAAGGCTGTAATAGGCTTATTATTAACAGTCATTTGGCACATGTGTTTTCCCATACTTGGTGCTGCAACGCATGAAACAGCAGCAAACATAGACTGCCTTCTAATAGATAGATCACACTGCATTGGTTCATCTGTCAATGGACAATTTGCTGCAACATGTCCCAGTTCTTGGCAACGAAAACACCTGATGTTTCCCCAGTTTGGTTTGCTGACAGGCAGTAGCTTCCCTTGTTTGGGACGCCAAACTTCAGTCCTGGCACCAAAAATCCTCCCCCCTATTTCCTTGCCATGCTTACCACCCACTTCCCCTGGAACAGTTATACCGGTTGCCTGGGGAGACCGTAGCTTTGGGCGGAAAGTCCGTGCGGCTGTAGGGGTGGCGACCAGGTTCTCTGCAGCAAAGTACCTTTCAACAAGTTCCACGAGGTTGTCCGCCGAGTTGGGGTCTCCTTGACTCACCCACTTCTGCAGGGGAACTGGTAGTGACCTCAGGAACCGGTCCATGACCACACGCTCCACTATTTGTGGCCCAGACAGGGACTCCGGCTGTAGCCATTTTCTCACCAAGTGAATTAGGTCGAACATCTGCGATCTTGGGGGTCTCTCGTCTTGGAAGAACCAGCTGTGGACCCGCTGTGCTCGAACTGCCAAGGTGACACCAAGTCGCGCCAGTATTTCCCGCTTGACCTTTTCATAGTCTCCTGCTTCTGCTGACTCCAAATCACAGTAGGCCTTCTGCGATTCTCCAGACAGCAAGGGGGCAACCAGTCCTGCCCACTGGGTTTTGGGCCAACCTTTCCTCTCAGCGGTCCGTTCAAATGTTAAGAGAAAGGCCTCTGGATCATCATCTGCAGTCATCTTGGAAAGAAAGCGACCCACATGGATGGCTGAGGGCTTGTCTCCAACAACATTAACTTTAGCAGGTGACCACTGTGCTAGCGTCTCCACAACCGCAGCCAGGGTTTTCCTATCCTCTTTTGCATCAGTGGCTAGCTGTTCAAACAGCCTCTGCGATAGCTCGTTTGTTTGTTGCTGTGTAGCGTTTGCTCGTTGCTGTGCAGCATTGGATTGTTGCTGTGCAGCGTTGGATATCACCAATTGTTTTAGGAATTCCTCCATGTTTAGTCACACTAGATACTGGCCTTTTAAGTAGTAACTTACTACAGCTGCCCGCATTCTCCACCATATGTAACCTGGGGGACAGGTAGCAGGTACAAAGCTCCCTGGGATGAGCAGTCTTTTAGGCACAGATACCAAATCCAATGAAATAGTGACAAACAGTGCGGTGTTTATTGGTGATATATACAAGTCTATATACAGGTGCTGTACAGTGTTCCAAAAAAAACAAAATAGGAACAGAAATAGCCAAAACAAAACCTAGCCGTGTCTCGGCACTAACTAAACAATATTTAAAGATCCTAACTACCAGGCTGAGCAAGCCTACAGCTTGTCAGCTTCCACATACCTTTTTACTCTCCTACACAGAAGCTTGTCTGAGCATCCCAGGCCAAGAGCAAAGGCTGTCTTGCTCAGGTGAGCTTAAATTAGCCTGGGGGAGAGGACCAAGACCTGAACTGGACCATGGATCAGAGATCCCTGAACCTGTATGAGAGGAGCCTTGGAGATGTATAAACCCCGAACAGGACTTTTCCTGGCTCTCTCTGGGACGCTCTGCTACAGTATATATACATAAAAATATATATAATAAAACATGTATCACTTTTTATTGACTGTAAACCATGAAAGCTACAGCAATAGTTGTAATCTATACATCAATCAAAAAGATCAGTGATTTCCAAGAAGTGTTATAATGTTGGTGTGAAGATGGGCAAAAAAATGAGGAAATCAGCTTCTCCTCCCAAAATGACTGATCCTGAAAACTATAACACCATGACTACAGAGAAGTATATGGGTGGATAAAACTGACAAGACCCCGTGTTTGATCAGTCAAGTTAATGTGTGACCAAAACATAAGCAAAATGTTTAAACATCTAGAGTCCATGTCAATCAACAAGGTGAGAGTTCATAGAAAGGAGCCATAATGTTGGTAATATTTCCAATCTTGTATGCTTCTCAAAGACCGTTGGAAGTGCGCTGACATATAGGGTACTATCTTCCCATAAAAAATCAAGGAAAGAAGGATAAAATACCCTTACCAGAAATGGTGGACTCACAGGCCGTCAGCGGTGAGTCAAATGCGCTTAGTACCACCAAGCGGTGAGAGTGTATCCAATCATGATTAATCCGCTGTCCTCAGCCGAAAGGGAGCCCCGAGATTTACTTACCACCAAAAGGGATGGACTGGACTTGGACTTACAGCAGTCTTGATTCACTGGCTTACGGCTGGCTGTGATGGTTAACCGGGTTCCGCTCAAACAGAGGCAGTAAACATGAAAAAAAGGAGAAAGCCTCCACATGGTGTAAATCCGGCAAGGGTAAACCATTTATTGAAATAAAAAATATATTTATCCAAACATTCAATAAAAAATGGGCAGTAAAAATTGGGTTTAATTGAACTGAAAAACGCAGTAAAATAGTGGCTGGGATAGCAAATGTACCCAACGCGTTTTGTCTTCAAAGACTTCTGCTGGGGTATATAGCAACCTGCCACTTGATAGCCGTAATATGTTCGTTGACTCGTATGGCGAAAGTACGTATTGTCCGGCCTATATATTGTTTCCCGCAAGGGCAGGTGATGAGATAAACAATATACCTGGTCGAACATGTGACAAAGTGCTTCATCTTGTATTCTTTTCCTGTAACAGTTGATCTAAAAGTTTCAATTTTTCGTGCCCCACACGCATTATGTTTACATACTGTACACCTACGGCATGGAAAGAAGCCTTTCATGTCGTGAAAGAAAGAAGGGACAGTGTGGGGGATCTGTTACGTTGGGTGCTATCTGGCCCTTAACAGATAATGCCCCTCTGTAGATTACTCCTGCTCGTTCTGGAAGTAAGGGGCCCAGTATTGAATCATTCTTTAGCACTTTCCAATGTCTGGAAATTATATCTTTGATTTGTTTGTGTTGAATGGAAAAATTGGTGAAACAAGACCATTTATGTTTATTATCCTGAGATCTCTTTGGTTGTTCAGCTATCAAAGAGTTTCTATCGACCAGAGAAACCCCCTGGATCTCTTCATCAATCTGAGAGACATTATATCCTTTGTCAGCGAACCTGGATTTAAGTTTCTCAGCTTGTTGGGAGAAATCAGAAAGATGGGAACAGTTGCGTCTGATCCGCATCAATTGACTGCGGGGAACGGATTTTAGCCATGCTGGATGATGGCAGCTATCAACCGGAATGTATCCGTTGCGGTTGGTGGCCTTGAAGAAGGTTTTTGTCTCCAAATGACCATCCACCGCAGTGATCTCCATGTCAAAAAAATGTATTTTGGACACGCTGGCTTCGTAAGATAACTGAATTCCAATATGGTTGTCATTCAAATTGGACATGAATCTATCTAAAGATTCCATGTTGCCCCTCCATAGGAGGAGGATGTCATCAATATACCTGGCCTAGTTCAATCTCTGTATTTGCGGATGGTACTAAGCTAAGCAGAAAAGGGGGGGTGAATCGCGCTAAAACAGATTGGTGATCATACACATCATCACCAAACCAAATATATAGAACTAAGTGAAGAGTTCCCCTTTAGTGTATACATAATATACAAAACACATGTCAAATGAATAATCAATCCAAAAATAAAATGTTCAAAGTGATAATAAAAAGTCCATGTATAAAAAATAAATCACCCAAGTGATATGAAAGTATCTTAAAAAAGTTCCAAAAAACATAAATTCTTGCTGTGAGAAGAAAAAAGCGTGCTTGCTCCACCACCATGAAATCAGACTGGCCGCTTACCAGAAACTCATGATCCCCCGTTACAGAGGATCAGAGAAAGCTGTTTGGTAATACTGCTTCGAACCACGACCAATGGATCAGAGACCTTATACCGAGATGGGACATCAAAGACTGCAAATTGACCTCCCCAACTCTTTCAATTACTTCAAAGAGACCCTGCCACTTAGCCAGGAACTTGCTCTCAACAGTGGGAACTAACACCAGGACCCTATCACCAGGTGAGAAAACACGGAGTTGGGCCCCCCTGTTGTATATCCTCTGTTGAGCTGTTTGGGCCTGCAGTAAGTGTTCGTTTACCATCGGCATGATTGCTGCAATCCTGTCCTGCATTTGAGCGATATGCTCAATGACACTTTTATGGGGTGTCTGCTCCCCCTCCCAAGTTTCTTTGGCTATGTCCAAGAGTCCCCGAGGGTGTCTCCCATAAAGCAACTCAAAGGGAGAGTACCCCGTGGAGGACTGGGGAACCTCCCTGATGGCAAACATCAAGTATGGTATCAGGAAGTCCCAGTTTCTCCCATCCTTGTCAACAACCTTTTTTAACATGCTCTTTAATGTTTTATTGAAGCGTTCCACCAAGCCATCCGTTTGAGGATGGTACACCGAGGTTCGCAATTGCGTCACCTTAAATAACTTGCACAGCTCTCTAGTTATTCGTGACATAAATGGGGTGCCCTGGTCTGTAAGGACTTCTTTAGGGATTCCAACACGACTGAACACCATAAACAGCTCTTTGGCAATGTTTTTAGCAGACGCGGTGCGTAAGGGAATGGCCTCTGGGTAACGGGTAGCATAATCCATGATTACGAGGATATGCTGATGACCTCGGGCAGACTTGAGGAGTGGACCCACAAGGTCCATGGCAATTCTCTTAAAGGGCACATCAATAATGGACAAGGGCACTAAAGGACTTCGGAAGTGGGGTAGTGGGGCTGACATCTGACACACAGGACAGGATTGACAATAATTCTCAATATCCTTCTGTATTCCGGGCCAATAAAACCTGGGCAACACCCTTTCAGTAGTTTTCTCAACCCCCTAAATGACCTCCTAGCAAGTGCCCATGGGCAAGTTCCAAAACCACCCATCTGTATGGCTTAGGGACCACCAACTGTTCAACCACTTCATCATTTTTTTTACATACACGATACATTAAATCCTCATTGCTGCTAAAATAAGGAAAACAGAGCCTGTCCCCTGATTCGACAGGTACATCATTAATCACCATTACATTTTCCCAGGCCCTGGCAAGGGTTGGGTCTTTTCTCTTCTCAGTACCAAAATTTTCCTTGTGTACATTAAGGTCAGCAAACTCCAACGTAGGCTCAGATTCAGCAGATGGCTGTCCAGTTCCACTGGTTGTGGGGACCTCCTCAGGCTCCTCCAGCTCTCCTGCCATAACTGAGAAAGGAAAACTCGGGGAGCCCTGAGAAGAGTCCCCTGAACCCACATTGTCAGTAGCGGCCAGGAGTTCTGGCTCTGTCACTGAGTCAGCTACTGCGACCGGGTCGGGACGATCCCACAGTTCCCAAAACTTAGGGAAGTCCCTGCCAATGATGGCCTCGTGCACCAAGTGGGGCACAAGTCCGACCGGATGGGTCACCGTACCTAAGCCAGTTTTAAACTGAACAGTGGCTATAGGATACTCGCGGGTATCCCCATGTACACAGATAACAGCAACTTTTTTAGCATGCAAATTCACAGTTTCAACCATCATAGCTGTAACCAAAGTCACTAGACTTCCAGAGTCCAGCAAGGCCGTAATAGGCTTATTATTAACAGTCATTTGGCACATGTGTTTTCCCATACTTGGTGCTGCAACGCATGAAACAGCAGCAAACATAGACTGCCTTCTAATAGATAGATCACACTGCATTGGTTCATCTGTCAATGGACAATTTGCTGCAACATGTCCCAGTTCTTGGCAACGAAAACACCTGATGTTTCCCCAGTTTGGTTTGCTGACAGGCAGTAGCTTCCCTTGTTTGGGACGCCAAACTTCAGTCCTGGCACCAAAAATCCTCCCCCCTATTTCCTTGCCATGCTTACCACCCACTTCCCCTGGAACAGTTATACCGGTTGCCTGGGGAGACCGTAGCTTTGGGCGGAAAGACTGCAGGGTCAGGCTAAAGATGTTCACACTGACAGGTACTCAGACATCAGCCCACAGCATTGCAGATATGGTCATAGAAGGAAAAAAAGGCTCCATATAGTGTAAAATCATTGACTTAATTGGATAATTAAAAAGTTAAACTCACATGTAAGTAGACAATAGTAGGCATGTAGTGTAGTATGGAGCGCCGGCTGGAAGCTCACAGACAGCCCGTCCTACTGGAAACAACAGCAGCAATGGGAGGTGACGAGAACACGTCGCTCTGCCCTACGCGGCGTTTCGTGATAGAGTCACATCATCCAGGGGCCCCTTGCTGCTGTGTTTGTGTTACATAGATGAATCGCGGCTATAATTGTTATTGTTTATGTATTTCACTGTAGCGCAGTTATTCCCCTCATTTTTCTTGCTAAGCTAAGCAGGGCAATAACTTCTCCGCAGGATGTGGAAACCTTGCAAAAAGGTCTGAACAAATTAACGGGGTGGGCAACTACATGGCAAATGAGATTCAGTGTAGAAAAATGTAAAATAATGCATTTGGGTGGCAAAAATATGAATGCAATCTCTACATTGGGGGAGAACCTCTGGGGGAATCTAGGATGGAAAAGGACCTGGGGGTCCTAGTAGATGATAGGCTCAGCAATGGCATGCAATGCCAAGCTGCTGCTAACAAAGCAAACAGAATATTGGCATGCATTAAAAAGGGGATTAATTCCAGAGATAAAGTGATAATTCTTCCGCTCTACAAGACCCTGAGTATGCTGTCCAGTTCTGGGCACCAGTCCTCAGGAAGGATATCCTGAAAATGGAGCGAGTACAAAGAAGGGCAACAAAGTTAATAAAGGATCTGGAGGATATTAGTTCTGAGGAAAGGTTGCGAGCACTGAACTTATTCTCTCTAGAGAAGAGACGCTTGAGAGGGGATATGATTTCAATATACAAATACCATACTGGTGACCCCACAACAACTTTTCGCGGAAGGGAGTTCAACAAGACTTGTGGGAACTCATTAAAATTAGAAGAAAATGGAAAATTGTATCATACTTATCATCCCACTCAGAATAAATAAGCTTTTCCAGTAAACTATGAACAGAAAAGGCATGTGTAGTTTGAGGAGGCTTCAGTGAACCCAAGAAGAAGAGGAGGGTTCTTTAACTGACTCAGATACGGGTAACTTGAATGTGGAGCAGACCAATCCAGCAAGAATTTGCACCAACACCTTCTCATCCTGAGAAGCTGAAGAGGGCCCTTCTCCACTTGATTCTTCAGAAGAGGAATTATTCAAAAACGTGTGCTTTCCCACGTGAGCAGAGGCTCCGATCCTTGGGACAAGCATGGAGGGGAGGCTGGGGCAGAGGAGAGAGAAGGGCCGGATTGGAACCTGCTGAAAATGGCGGTGGCGGCGGCGGGTGGTGCGGTATACTACCGCTCCTTACTAAGGCTCATCCCGGCCCCCATAAGCCATGGGGAGAGAATCCCTAAAGGAAAGAACCCCCCTCACTTATCCTACCTGGAGCCTGGCTGGAGGAACGTACAGCATGGACACTGAGGCAGATGGAACTGGCATGAAAAGGTATGTGCTCTTGACAGCCCCCGGTGGCGACAATAGGCATAGCATACATTTACTTAAAGGAGAATTAAAAAATTCTTGAGGAGTCTCCCTTACCTTATCAACCTGTATACAGACCCAATCTTCACCTCTCACGGTGGGCTCCATTTGAAAAACCTTCAGAGACTGGGGCCCCCTAAAATAGGGGGATCCGCAGTTCTGGGCCCGTAAAGCACCCCACCAGGGATATGGCTGAATAAAACAAATACTGGATCCCGGGGTCCAGCTCTCTAAAAAGAGAAGCGTTACAGGTAAAACCTTGTTTCTTCAGACACTAGGCCCGGGTACCATCCAATTTGGCCTGGAAAAGACACGTTTTGGTTGCATGGCTTGCCCCAGTATAGGATATTCCTTTGGAGCTCAGCATAGCACATCTTACTCGTGACCAACACCTAAGACACTGGCGAAAAAACTGAGGTATTCCCAGTAAGGGGAGGGATTATATAGGGGGTTGAACTTCCTGTCTAAGGTGTGCCAGTGTCCAATCACCTAGTGATACCCTATATAACCCATCAGTAATTACTGAGGCTCTGTGTCCCGTGATGTACCTCAAAAGAAAAGGATTTTACAGGTAAGCTGTTATAAAAATCCTATTTTTCCTTTCCTGGTGCCAATCCATAGCAGCATACCTGTGATAAACTCCGCCCCGGACTCCTCCCCTCAGGATAGTTAATACATTATAAAAAAGACAACTCTACCCCCCAATAGCATTCTCCTATTATATCGAATACCATGGGAGGGCATGTATGTTGCCATGGATAGGCACCAGGAAAGGAAAATTACGGTAAGTATGATACAATTTTCAGTTTTCCTGGTGCCTCCATGGCAGCATACCTGTGATAAAATGAATAGATAACAATAGGGTGGGTAATGCTCATAAGAAAATTTTAATAAGCCAACACAAGGGCTGACTCAACCACCCTTCTTCCAAATTGCACTGAAGTGAGTGCCCCTGGATCAATTCTGTATGACGCATGAATGTGTTAGGGGATGACCACGTGGCCGCTTTACAAATGGTCTCCAAGGAAACATTGGCCCTTGCCGCCCATGATGCAAAAACTGCCCTAGTTGAGTGGGCCTTCACCACCGGAGGATCCAACCCTCTATCCCTATACGCTTTTTGGATTAACTTGCAAATCCAGGAGGCGATCGTTCTTGGTGCGGCTTCCTTCCCCCTATTTCTGCCCCAGGGAAGAACGAACAATCTGTTTGATGCTCTAAAAGGACTTGTAGCTTGTAGGTAGCATTTTAGAACTTTGGAAATGTCCAATTCTTGCAGAGCGCCTGAGAGCGGATCCGTAAAGGTAGGTAGCACCCAAGCTTCCGAGAAGACCGAGAAGAAACTTTTGGAACAAAACCTTGTACTGTCCGTAGTTCCACTCTATCTGGGAATAAAGATATATGATCATCTTCTGCCCCTAACGCTTGCAACTCTGAAGCCCTTTTCCCTGAAGTTACCACAATTAAAAAGGCTGTCTTGAGCGTTAAGTTCTATAGTGAAGCAGATTCTAGAGGGACAAAAGGATGAGACATCAGACTATCCAGGATAAAGGGCAGGTCCCAAGCCGGAAAAAGTCACCTTACCGGAGGACAAATCTTTTTAACTGCTTTAAAAAATTGAACGAAGAACAACTCCTCTGCCCATCTTTTTTGGGTAGCAGCCGAAATAGCCGCCACTTGAACCTTGAGTGAACTTAGACTGAGGCCAAGGTCCAGGCCAGATTGTAGAAAATCCAAGAAGAGAGCAGTGGACAGATCTGTGGGGGCTGAACCCCTGCCTTCCATAAATAACTTGAATTTATTCCAGATCTTTGAATACACATAATTTGTGGAAGGTTTTCTGGCCTTCAAAAGAGTTGAAATGACACTAGAAGAGCATCCTAAAGAATGGAATCTTTCCCTTTCAACATCCAGACATGCAGATTCAGCTTGTGAGGGGCTGGATGCACAAATCTCCCTTGTGAGGGAGGCTGAGGTAGAATTGGAATTTTGAGAGGCCGACAAGTGCTGAGGGATATTGCCCAGGGAAACCATGGCCTCCTCGGCCAGTATGGTAGAATTGTCACCACCTTGACTGTCTCTTTCAACAATCTGAGCAGAAACCCCGAGATCAAAGGCCTGGGGGGAAAGGCATATGCTGTCCTGCAATTCCATGGACTCGAGAGGGCATCCACTGCTTCCGCCTGAGGATGAGGTAGGCAAGAGAGAAATTGTGGTAGCTTGGCATTTATTGCCAAGGCAAATAGGTCTATCTCTGGAGGATTCTGTAGATTCAAGATCACCGGGTGAAGAGACCATTCGTTGTCGTCTTGAAAGTGACGAGACAGATGATCTGCCTTTTCGTTCAGATGGCCCGGCAGGTAGACCACCTTCAGATCCAGCAGATTCTTCTCTGCCCACAACATAAGGGGCTCCACTTCTCTCATCAAAGAGATGTTGTGGGTTCCCCCCTGCCTTTGAATATACACCACTGCTGCCCTGTTGTCTAGGCGTATTAAGACCGACTTCTGTCGAAGATGATTTTCAGATTCACCAGGGATAGATAGGCTACTCTTAACTCTAAGATGTTGGAGACTATTCCCTTTGTGGCAAAGTCCCATTTTCCCTGTATTGCAAGGTGATCGCAGTGTGCTCCCCAACCCAACGAGCTTGCATCGGTGGTTAGGATGGTTCAAGAAGGATATTGAAGAAGACGGGGTTTTGAGATGCGATCCTTCTTCCACCACCAGAGAAGACCTGTTCTCATGGAAACTGAGATCAAGATCCGCTGGCATACTGACTTCCTCTTCAACTGAGCTAGAAAGCCCACCTGAAAAATCCTCAGATGCCAATGAGCCCAGGGTAGCATCGGGATACAGGATGATATAGTCCTGATTAGACTCATACAGTTTGACGCTGACAGGTGAGAAAGTGTTCTTACATGGGACATCTTCTGGACAATAGCTGCCACTTTCTGGGGAGGAAGGCCCACTATTCTGGCTGAGGTGTCGAACAGGGTGCCGAGATAGATCATTACCTGGGTTGGAGTCAGGAGACTCTTTTCTGCATTTACCAACCATCCAAATTTCTTCAAGGTAGACAGGAGAACCTCTCTGTGCTCCAGAAGTTGTGCTGGACTGGGGGCTAACAACAGGATATCATCCAGGAAATGGAACACTCGCAACCCCCTTTCCCTGAGGGGTGCCAGTATTGCGATCAGTACTTTTGAGAATATCCTCTGGGTTGTGCATAGGCCGAAAGGAAGGCACTGAAACTGGAGGTGCATGGGACCCACCGCCACTCTTAGATATTTCTGGAAGGCAGGCAGAATGGGAACATAAAAGTAGGCATCCTGAAGGTCCACCAAGACCATCCAGTCCACTGGTTGGACCATCTGGATTATGGTGTGCAAGGACCCCATTTTGAAGGAGTCTAAGTGAATGTAAAGATTTAACCTCTTCAAATCCACTACCGGTCTCCACTCTCCACTCTTTTTGGGAACAAGAAAGAGAGGAGAATAGAAACCTGTGAATTTTTTGGAAGGCTACACAGGAACTATCACTTGCTGAGTCTGTAGTAGGTGAAGGTATTTTTGCAGAGCCTTTCTGAGGAGAAGTAGGTAGTTTTGTTGGGACAAAAAGGTCTCGCAGAGGGGGATCTAGAAACGTCCAAAAATGTCAGAAACAGATGGTGGATACCACCCAGGGGTCCTTGCATTGGCTGGACCAGACTTCGGCAAATTTCTTCAGCCTGGCCCCGACTGGGGGTGGTTGGAGTGGCTTTCTGTCAAAAGGACTTCGTTCCCTCCTGGGGATTGGGGAGACTTCTTTGTTTGACTTTAAAAAGGTCGCCTGGGTACTTCTCCAATTTTTCTTCGTATCTCTGCCTTGACTAAACTGAGAAAAGTTTCTGTTTCTGGAGGACTGAAATTTAGAGGCGAAAACTCAAGAACGCCTGACCCTCCTCTCCAAACAGAGCCTTCCCATCAAAGGGGATCTTGCACCAACTCTGTTTGGAGGCTGCGTCAGCTGCCCAAGGCTTCAACCATAGAGCCCACTTGGCCATAATTGTGTGCAACATTGCTCTTGCTGAATCATAAAAAAAAATTTCCGTATTAAAAAATTCCCCCTCTCCTCTTTCTCTCCTTTTCTTTTTCTTTTTTTTAGATTTTTTTTTTTTAAATATAAAAGAAAAAAAAAACATTACTACCCCCAAAAGTCACAATCCCCCCCTTTTATTTTATTAAATTATTATAATTTAACAGCTTTCTTCAAATTAAGACCGAATACTCACCATACACGAGATTGTACTGAGGAGCAATCAAGAGGCTGGACCTGCTGGGGAAGCCTAAGAATGTAATGAAACTGCTGAGACTTTAAATCATGAAAAGGAGGGGCGGGAACACCCATCCCCCTTTCACTAAGCCGCCTCCTATACTTCTAACCTAACTAAGGGCAAACCTTCGTAGTTTTGCCCATAACCAAGATGGCGCCGCAAGCGTCAGATGCCTGCGCATGCGCCGAGCGGCCGGGAACTTCGCCTGGCCAATCGGGAGCTATGCTGGAAAAGAAAATAAAGACTACAGCGGCACATTCGCGACATGGCGCTCAGCATCCCGGAGGACAGGCACTGCAAGCGAAGAGACAGAAACCGGAGCACATACAAACAGGCATACATAAGGTAAAAAAGGTAAAAAGGAGGCCCTTACCTGCCTCCACTGTAACTATCAGCTTAGCCATAAAAAAGCAGGACTGTTGTTCCAAGTTAGGAAACCGCTGCTGCCCCAAAGACCCTCAGAAGGGGCTCCCCTCTTTTCAGCGCTGTTTAGCACCCCAAGACAGGGACCACGTCTGGGAGAGGCCTGAACCCAGACGGAAACTGCCTGAGGCAGAGGTAAAGGGCCCGCACTGACTATCCATCAGGTATGAGGAAAAAAAGGAGAATGCTATTGGGGGTAGAGTTGTCTTTTTTATAATGTATTAACTATCCTGAGGGGAGGAGTCCGGGGCGGAGTTTATCACAGGTATGCTGCCATGGATAGGCACCAGGAAAAGAGGTTAAGGCTTAAACTACGTAGAGGGTTCTTTACTGTAATGCCCTGTACACACGACGGATTTTGTGCCAAACTTGTCTTGCATACACACGGTCGCACAAAGTTGTCGGAAAATCCGATCGTTCTGAACGCGGTGACGTAAAACACGTATGTTGGGACTATAAACGGGGCAGTAGCCAATAGCTTTCATCTCTTAATTTATTCTGAGCATGCGTGGCACTTTGTGCGTCGGATTTGTGTACACACGAACGGAATTTAAACGATTAGATTTTGTTGTCAGAAAATTTTATATCCTGCTCTCAAACTTTGTGTGTCGGAAATTCCAACGAAAAAAGTCCGATGGAGCCCACACACGATCGAAATTTCCGACAACACAATCCGATCGCACTTTTTCCATTGGAAAATCCTGACCTTGTGTACAGGGCATAAGAGTGGCAAGGATGTGGAATTCCCTTCCACAAGCGGTGGTCTCAGCCGGGGGCATCAATAGTTTCAAGAAACTATTAGATAAGCAACTGAACGACCGCAACATACAGGCATATACAATGTAATACTGACATATAATCACACACATAGGTTGGACTTTATGGACTTGTGTCTTTTTTTTTTCGACCTCACCTACTATGTAACTATGTAAGGTGATGGACTCACAGAGATCTAGAGCATCAGCAGATGACATATATGTCCCCAGGCTGTGGTATTACAACAGCATGCGTTTTTTGTCAGACCAGACAGAACCCAGGCCATCGCTGCCTAAACTACCTTTGACGTCTGCTGAGGCCACAGCTCCAGAGGTCCACCCAGGTCCTGCTGCACAGGATGAAGATGTGGAGGAGCCCAGCTTGACCCAGGTATAGCATTGTTGAACATATTTGTATACAAAAATACAATGATGATAACTATACGTTATTGTTAAAATATTTCTGCTTTAACAAAGTTGTTTCCATATCAATAGACAGTAGTGACCAAAAATGATTTGTACAAGAATAAAAAATGCTGGGGTCAGAATGATAGTCTTTTCTATTTATCCACATTTAATTTGCAACAGTGAGGAGATCAAAATTGTGTGTGATTGATGACCAAACCCTAAAAAAGATTCTAATTACTGTATTTATCGGCGTATAACACGCGCCGGCGTATAACACGCACCCCAAGTTTAGGAGAGAATTTTAAGGAAAAAAATTTTTTAGGAGGGAAGTTTTAGGAAAGAAAACTTACATTAAAATGCCCATCAATGCAGCCTTATCTGTCCATCTGCAGCCTTTTCAGTGTCAGTGCAGCCTTGCCCCAGTGCAGTCTTGTCAGTGCAGCTTTGCCCCAGTGCAGCCTTGTCAGTGCAGCTTTGCCCCAGTGCAGCCTTGTCAGTGCAGCTTTGCCCCAGTGCAGCCTTGTCAGTGCAGCTTTGCCCCAGTGCAGCCTTGCCTCAGTGCAGCTTTGCCCCAGTGCAGCTTTGCCCCAGTGCAGCCTTGCCCCAGTGCAGCCTTGCCCCAGTGCAGCCTTGCCTCAGTGCAGCTTTGCCCCAGTGCAGCCTTGCCCCAGTGTAGCTTCGTTAGTGCAGGTCTGCCCGAGGCCAGCCATGTCAGTGCAGCTTTGTGCACTTGATGTAGATTCAAATAATGGCGCCGAGACTGCAGGGAGCCGAGATACACATACTCGAGTGTTCTCGGCTTTTTCCGGCGCCGCCGTCACGCCCAGTCCCGCCCCTGGACCTGTGTTATGTCCATCATAGGGCGGGACTGGGCGTGACTGTGAGCGGCGCCGAAAAAAAGCCGAGAACACTTGGGTATGTGTATCTCGGATCCGACAAGAGCTGAGATACACATACCCGAGTGTTCTCGGCTTTTTTCGGCGCCACTCACAGTCACGCCCAGTCCCGCCCTATGATGGACATAACACAGGTCCAGGGGCGGGACTGGGTGTGACGGCGGCGCCGGAAAAAGCCGAGAACACTCGAGTATGTGTATCTCGGCTCCCTGCAGTCTCGGCGCCATTTTTGAATCTATCCACGGCTGTGTATGTCGGCGGCGACCGTGGCAATTGCCGCGATCGCTCCGATGACACAGAAATCGGCGGGGATCGGCCTATAACACGCACCCACGATTTTCCCCTGATTTTCAGGGGAAAAAAGTGCGTGTTATATGCCGATAAATACGGTATGTCCCATTTTCATACACAAGAAAGTGTCAGTCAGGAGGAGCCCATGGCCAGCGGCCAGACAGAGTCCCAGATCCCTCCCCTACACCCTCCTGCTAAAAGGGCCAGGAAGAGCAGGAATCTTGACGAGGCCCAGTGTTGCCAACCTACCAGATTGAAATTTACTGACACAACACCCAAAATTTACCGGCACAGCCAAGTTTTTACTGACATTTCCAAAAGTTACAAAATTACAGTTTTAAGTGCAAATGAGAGTATTTAGGCTACAAATAAAATATGCAATTAGCAATATTTTTTAAAGTAGATAAGGCAAAAAAACATATTTCTTATTTTATTTTCAATATAGTAAGTAGCTCAGGGACAGGACTCTAATGCCGCGTACACACGGTCGGACTTTCTGTCCTACTTGGTCCGGCACACTTTCTGACGGACTTTATCCGCCAGGTGCGCTGGACTTTAAAACGGACGGACTTGCCCACACACGACCGGACTTTGCGGCGGGCTAAGTCCGCCCGTTTTTCCGACGGACTTTCGCCGGAGTTACGGCAGACTTTCAGAATGAATGGACTTGCCCACACACAGACAAGTCCGTTCATTTTGAACGTGACTCAGGTGCGATGGGACTAGAAAAGGATGTCAATCTTGCCGCTTTTATCGGCGAGATTGACACCTTGCGAGCCCCGTCGCGGGTCATACCAGGCCCTTAGGTCTGGTATGGATTATAAAGGGGAACCCCCCTACGCCGAAAAAACGGCGTGGGGTCCCCCCTAAAATCCATACCAGACCCCGATCCGAGCACGCAGCCTGGCCGGTCAGAAAAGAGGGTGGGGACGAGCGAGCGCCCCCTCCCTCCTGAACCGTACCAGGCCGCATGCCCTCAACATGGGGTGGGTGCTTTGGGGGAGGGGGTGCCCTGCGGGGCCCCCCCCACCCCAAAGCACCTTGTCCCCATGTTGATGAGGACAAGGGCCTCTTCCCGACAACCCTGGACGTTGGTTGTCGGGGTCTGCGGGCGACTCGGTGACCACGCCCCCTAAAACGTCACAGTCCCAGCTTGCCCAGGGACTGTGACATCATAAGGGGGCGGGGTCTCCGCCTATATAAGTCACAACGCAGCCCTCAGAGAGCAGTCCAGCCGGAGAGAGCGTCGTGTCAACATCTGGAGAAGAGAAGAGAAGACAAGAAGCCCAGAAGTCCGGACCTCTGCTGGCAAGAGAGCTACCTGAAGACAGCGGAGGAGCCGGCCGAAGAACTGGAACACCGGGAGAAGAGAGCGGAGAAGAACCAACCAGACGCCGGGAGAAGATGAACCGGAGGGACCCCCGAAGCTGGAAGAAGACCCCCGAAGTCGGAGGAAGATTCCCCCCCTGGAGCTGTTTAATAAAATATTTTAAAAACCTGTGTAGTGTTTTATTATTTACACTTTTTCCCTAGGTGAATGGGTATGGGTACCATGTACCCCATACTCATTCACATAGGGTGGGGGGCCGGGATCTGGGGGCCCTCTTATTATAGGGGGCTCCCGGATTCCGATAAGCCCCCCGCCTGCAGACCCCGACAACCAACGGCCAGGGTTGTCGGGAAGAGGCCCTTGTCCTCATCAACATGGGGACAAGGTGCTTTGGGGTGGGGGGGGCCCCGCAGGGCGCCCCCCTCCCCCAAAGTACCCACCCCATGTTGAGGGCATGCGGCCTGGTACGGTTCAGGAGGGGGGGGCGCTCACTCGTCCCCACCCCCTTTCCTGACCGGCCAGGCTGCATGCTCGGATCGGGGTCTGGTATGGATTTTAGGGGGGACCCCACGCCGCTTTTTCGGTGTAGGGGGGTTCCCCTTTATAATACATACCAGACCTAAGGGCCTGGTATGCCCCGCGCTCGCCGCAATAGGAAAATTAGTTTTTCCTATTGCAGCGAGCGCTAAATGCAATACCCTGCCCTCGCGTCGTATCTGGTCCGTTGGACCAGCATACACACGAGCGGGCTTTCCGTCGGACTAGCACACAGACGAGCGGACTTTCCGCCCGAAACTGAGTCCGACGGAAAGATTTAAAACATGTTTCAAATCTAGGTCCGGCGGGCTTTTGGGAAAAAGTCCGCCGGCGCCTACACACGGGCGGATTGTCCGGCACACTCTGGTCCGCCGGACCAAGTATGCCGGAAAGTCCGACCGTGTGTACGCGGCATAAGAAATTAGAATGGGCGCCTACACACATTAAATTCACTCTCACAGTGACACTGACAGCAGTGTGCAGCAGCACAGATGATGATGAGACCTCTCTGACACAACACGTCCCCTCCGGAGTCACAGTGTCAGTCTCTCTCCAAGCCAAGCGCTCCCCCCAGTCCACTCCAGTCTAAACAGCACTAATGGTCCCGGTCCCAGCTTGCCTTGCTCCAATACCGCAGACCCGCACACGAGGCTCTGGCCGCTCTGCTTGGTTCCATTGCACCATGACATCACACGACATGCCCTGGCACCGCCTCTGCCAGAGCTGCCCCATCACACTGTAGCAGGCACTGGGATGGTCTCAGCCAACTCCGGACCAAGCCGAGCATCAGAGCCATATTTTTTACTGGCAAAGAGGGGACACCAAGAGAGAAGAAAAAATGCTGCTCACCCCTGTAAAATAGGAACAAAAAGGAGAAGTTTCCTCCGGGGTGGGGTTTTTAGGCAGCACAGTAACAAATTGAGTCAATAATGTATGAAAAATTAGACATATTTATTTGTACAAAAGTGACATGACATGGAAGTTAAAAAAATGAGCTCCAGTGGGAAGTACTTTAAAATTGTGATTCAGCTAAACATACAAACAAATGTTGATATTATGAACATTAAATCTGACGCGTTTCAACCCATACACTAAGGGTCTTCTTCAGAAGATCAGTCTGCTGGAAAATATATATAAGATTGGTATACATATAAAAATCCCATTTATATATGATAAAATTAATATACAATATAAGGATATAATATAATTACCCAACAATGCATGTCCAGCAAGAAAAGAAAGAAGCCTCCCACATGGAGATCCCTTAAAAAAGTTACTTTTTTCCTCTTCCTCAGAGGGGAGTCCCAGGCACTTCTACCGGCACAGCAACCAAGACCGGGGCAGCAAACCAGTGATGTAACGAGAGGTCACACTCTCAGGCACCGCCTGCCAGGCCAGGAAGCCCATTATGTATGAAACAAGTTAATAAAATTAATAAGTGGACAAATCGGCCACTAGGGGACAGAAGTCTCCAAATGTGTCATATGTGTAAGTAAAAAAAGGTCTCAAAGCTGTATTTATATGCCAAATTATAAAGATCAATTACCGTAAATGGAGTAATTCATAGAGAATAAAGGTAGTATTACAAACCAACTCAATTTATACCATGTGTCAAAGTAGTGGTAGGATAATGTGAAGGAAAAAAAAAAAAGAG
The DNA here is from genome assembly GCA_037952925.1 of Lithobates clamitans. NCBI lineage: Eukaryota > Metazoa > Chordata > Amphibia > Anura > Ranidae > Lithobates > Lithobates clamitans. Next base: position 5,158,768 of record JBBGZY010000744.1, read on the forward strand.
AGAGAAATGTGGAGAAGGGAGGGAAAGGAGGGAAAGGAGGGGAAAAGGGGGGGGGGGGGAAGGGTTGGGAAGGGGAGGTGAGAAAAAGTGGGAAAATGATGAGTGTAGCATGAATATTGTAAAAGTGGGGGAAATCATGCAGTGAATCTGTGTTAGGTGAAAAAGATAGTGACATGCGTAAAAGGATGTGTTGGGAAAACCAAAAGTCAACAAAAAAGGTGAAAGAGTGCCAAAAATAGATCAAAAAGTGAAAAGAAAAACCGTGAATCCAAACATTACGCAGCACATGTGACTGCACCATATTGCCCCATATAAATAGACTGTAACTTGTAACCCAACCCAGGATTGGTCGCAAGCTGTGTCAGACTCAGCGGATCAATATCCAGTCCGAGTCGACCAGTCTGAAATGAAATACATATAAGAAAAATAACAGAAATATCACTATAAGTAGATGAATAAAGATCAATGTAAAAGTAATTAATTTCATCATAGACCATAGCTATACTGGGCAAAAATGGTGCAAGGACACATTGCTAGGAAATATACATACGCCGGCGGCATTCCGGAACACTCTCGGATGCTCCCTGTTATTGCGCATGGACGGGGCCCCGTGCGTGCGACGTGACGTAGGTGCGTCACGGAATTGCGATGAGAGTGGCGTCATGTCGGAGCCGTTCGGCTTTTCCCGAACGCCGGGGAGGCCACACTTGGCCGTTTGGATGGCGGCCATGCCGCCTGTTATGGTTTGATCGGCTGTTAGTGCACACCTGTGGTGGATCATGATGAGGCATACACGCCCCCAGTAAGTGATATATATATATATATATATGGGTAGTAGTAACCACACACTCTTAGTCTCTTCCTGTTTGGTGGATTAGAAGCACATGCAGTTCCTACACTGTAAGTATATTTCCTAGCAATGTGTCCTTGCACCATTTTTGCCCAGTATAGCTATGGTCTATGATGAAATTAATTACTTTTACATTGATCTTTATTCATCTACTTATAGTGATATTTCTGTTATTTTTCTTATATGTATTTCATTTCACACTGGTCGACTTGGACCGGATATTGATCCACTGAGTCTGACACAGCTTGCGACCAATCCCGGGTTGGGTTACAAGTTACAGTCTATTTATATGGGGCAATATGGTGCAGTCACATGTGCTACTTAATACCCTCTAAGGTAATGTTTGGATTCACGGTTTTTCTTTTCACTTTTGAATCTATTTTTGGCACTTTGGCACTTTTTCACCTTTTTTGTTCACTTTTGGTTTTTTCAACACATCCTTTCACGCATGTCACTATCTTTTTCACCTAACACAGATTCACTGCATGATTTCCCCCACTTTTACAATATTCATGCTACACTCATCATTTTCCCACTTTTTCTCACCTCCCCTTCCCCCCCCCCCTTTTTCTCCTTTCCCCCCCCTTTTCCCCTCCTTTCCCTCCCTTCTCCACATTTCTCTCTCTTTTTTTTTTCCTTCACGTTATCCTACCACTACTTTGACACATGGTATAAATTGAGTTGGTTTTTAATACTACCTTTATTCTCTATGAATTACTCCATTTAATTGGTCTTTATAATTTGGCATATAAATACAGCTTTGAGGCCTTTTTTTACTTACACATATGACACATTTGGAGACTTCTGTCCCCTAGTGGCTGATTTGTCCACTTATTAATTTTATTAACTTGTTTCATACATAATGGGCGTTTATTTAGTTTGTCTCTTTAACAGGCGGTTGGCAGGCGGTGCCTGAGAGTGTGACCTCTCGTAAGTTACATCACTGGTTTGCTGCCCCGGTCTTGGTTGCTGTGGCAGTAGAAGTGTTTGGGACTCCCCTCTGGGGAAGAGGAAAAAAGTAACTTTTTTAAGGGATCTCCATGTGGGAGGCTTCTTTCTTTTCTTGCTGGACATGCATTGTTGGGTAATTATATTATATCCTTGTATTGTATATTAATTTTGGGACCTTGGGATTACCTGAATATATTGTTATTTGTCACATCTGACATAACTAATTATTATTTTTTGTTTAAAGCCATTTTTTTTTCGATTTTATGTTTGTATTTTTTCAAAGGCTGATCTTTGTTTAATGTTATTTTTAGTTTTACTCCAGAATATTTTTGTGTGTGTTTTGTGTGTCAAGTTACCACAACACCATTGATATCTTGTATTATTTAATCTCAAGGAGATTGTTTGGTGTTGGTGTCCCTTGTTAATTTCACATTGTATTTTTGAAATGTACCTAATTCCTCACAAACAAACTGTCCTTTTTGAAGTAAAACACACATAGGCAAGTATAATTCAAACCAAAATTCCTTTATTAAGGGCTCAGAACCAATCAAAGAGGGAGGCAACGCTGGATAAACAGCAGAAATTAGCGAAGCCTTTGACCCCCAGGGCAGACATCAATTCTTGAACATCAAAATTGGTGGCCTGAGGAGTCCATATGTAAGGGAGGGCAGTCTGGTCCAGAAGTCCCAGAGATCCGGAAAGCAGCATATGACATCTGTGTCCCCAGGCTGTGGTACCACAAGAGGCTGCATCTTTTGCCAGACCAGACTGGATCCAGGGTCCTCACTTTCTGGCCTCCCCTCCACGCTTCCTTCCTGGCTTTGGCTCTGCTGTTGGAGATGTGGCAGGAGGAGGAGTAGGACCTGGAGGAGGAGGAGGACTAGGAGGACCTGGAGGAGAAGGAGGAGGAGGAGGACCTGCAGGAGGAGGAGGAGGACCATGTGTGAGTTCACAAAGGTGTGTATCAGATGTTATTTGGGCCCTCAACCCCTTATTAAGAGCCTCCAACATTAAGGACTCACACATGAGTTGTTGTCCCTCCTCCATCCTCTGCATTTTACAGGCAATGATGGCAGCGAAGTCCTCCACCACGGTGTGTGGTGCTCCCAGGGCCTCTGTAGCCTTCCAAAAGAGACCTATGGCAGCCTCCTCTAGGGCACTCCTCCTCCTGCCACTTTCTCTTTCCAGGTGTAGGGGAGGGACCTGCAGATCAGGCAGCCACCTCCTGGCTGAGACTTCCCTGTGTATGAAAAAGGGACATGGTTTTAGTTTTTGCATCATCAATCACAATCATAAATTAGTACTCCAAACTAACATCTAGTTAACATCATTGATTGGACAAGCAGAAATATTTAGAGGAATGCTATACCTGGCTCAAGCTGGGCTCCTCCACATGTTGCTGCCTGGAAGGCCCAGGTTGGGTGTCAGAAGCCTCAGCTGGGGGGGAAGGAAGCGTGGAAGGAAGACTGGAGAGTGATTACCTGGGTTCAGTCTGGCCTGCCAGAAAATGCAGCCTGTCATAGTACCACATCCTGGGGACATAGATGTCATCTGCTGCTCCGGATCTCTGCGAATCCTGGACTTTCTGGCGCTCACTTACATATGTGCTCCTCAGGCCACCAATTAAGATCTTTAAATATGTGATGTCTGCCATGGGGATCACCTGCTTCACAATTTCCAACAATTGATCCAGCGCTGCCTTCCTCTTTGTTTGGTTCCTATAATGTGGGTGGTTGATCTCCCACAGACAAGGCAGCTCCCTGAACATGTCAATGAATATTGCCATGAAGTCACTATCTTGAAAGATATCCATTTTCACTGCAAGACACAACACAAGACAAACCCTAATGTCAGGCCAAACTCTCCTAATCTTGTTACAATATAGGCCTCAATGTAGAAGCAGTATAGGCACAAGTATGTCTCTTACCTTCGTTCTTACGATCGGCGCCTCCAATGCTCCTTCCTCCGCTCACAGATCGTACGTAATACGCACGTGTGGTACGCTTTATACACACTGCGCATGCGTGTAACTCCGCCCGCCCCTGACGTTCTTTCTAGTCTATTCCCCGCCCCTTTTCATTCTGCACAGTGGGGGAAGAGCACATGGCGGAAACACAGCAGGTGCGTGCTAATTACAGGAACGAGGAGGAGGAGGAGGAAAGCCCGGACACGTCCCGATCCAGAAGGAGATTTAAGGCCACAAATATGTCCTTTGGGGAGATGTTGGAGATGGTCGACATCCTGAAGAAGGCCGACTATGATGGAAAGTATGGGCCTTACCCCAACCCCAATATCAGAAAGGCCAAGATCATTGCGAAAGTGGTCAAAAGTCTGCACCGGAATTTCGGGGTACGACGATTGAAAGATCAGCTCAGGAAGCGGTGGTCTAACCTGAAATTAAGAGAACCCGAGCAGTACCGAAAGATCCGGAGAGTGCTGCAAAAAAGTAAGTAGTTGTGCTGTGTTCCTATTCTTTTTGTCTTTATTACGTTCGTGCTGCTCCATATGCTTTTCAGAATAATTGTACAGTTTAAAATGGCAACTTTAATGTTCATGGGCCCATTATTCGTTCGTATCAAACATTTTTCTTTCGGCCTCTAAAACACCATTGTTTAGGCCATATGCATTTTCCGACATTTTTTAGGGCCTACTTGTATGAAAAATATTTGATTGTGTAGATGGGTTTGTTACTAGAATGAAATGCAAACTAAATTCTGTGTAAGGAGAGGACACTTAGCAGCTGTTTACACATCTGGACGCTGGAGCACTAGTGTGGGACACCCTTTTTATTAGGGGGCCCACACAGGTGCTCCAGTGTATACTATAGGGGTGTCTCCATCTGTGAAGCTTGTACAAGACAGGTAAAGTATTGAAGCTTGACAAAGGACAATAAAAATGCGACATCTTGGAACTCTGCCCAAATAGACAATTGTACCCCACTTCCAAGCAATGTTTCATCTTTATATTTCGGCCATCAAATATCTGAGCTAAGTATACCATTTTTGTTTTACATAGGGGAGAAAAGACTCGGACACCCCTCATCCGAGGAGACCAGAGACCCCCCACCTCAGGACGAAGGGGAAATACCCCCAACACAAGCTGAGCAGGAGGAGGAAGAAGACGTGGTTGAACTAGTCACCACAACAGGTGAGTGTCTGCGACCACAGGCTCAGGTAAGAGATGGATGCCGGCAGATTTTTGATACCTGTTTTTGTTTGGTTTCTCTCTTTTTAGGTGATCGTGATGTTGTGGATCCAAATCCTTTCACATCAGAAAGTGCACAGATCCTGATCGGGGAGATCATGGGGTGTAATTTACAATTGGAAAACCTCAAGAAACAAATCAATGATGTTATTCAAAAAAATAATAACATCATTGATGTTTTGGGGTGAATTTAAAACCCCACAAAATCACTTTCTTTTTTTGTGTGCTACAACCTTAAAAATTTTTTAGCGATGTTTCGAAAAGCCAAATTTGGAGGATGCACACAGTGTGCCAACATGTGCTATCTGCCGTCACGGGAGATCAAGGGACGCGTTTTGGGGGTGCAACCCCTTCCTCAATAATAAAGTAGCGGTGAGGAAGGGGTTGCTCCCCCAAAACACGTCCCTTGATCCCCCGTGATGGCAGCTAGCACATGTGTACATTCGTAAATTGGTGTGCATCTTCCAAATTTGGTTTTTCAAGGGGTGACTTCACCTCATCTGAACGCGATATCAAACACAGTTCCTAAATACTCATGTCTGATATTGCCTTCAAGTTTTACCATATGTGAACTTTGTAAGTTACATTTTTTTGTCTTTCTTGTTGGTTTTACACAGGCCTGTTTTATCGTAAATGGACATTTGTATTTTTGATAATGCCACCCCAAAAATTGTTATACAACAAACATGTTGATTTGTTTTAAAAACCTTTTCTAAATGCACATGTAATTGTGCAGGTATTAAAAAGTTTGTTAATCAAGAATGTGTGGATTATTGTCTCAACACTACAACACTTTTGTGGTGATGTAATTGCTGTTTTATGTGAAAATGGGGGTTATTTCCTAAGGGCAAATCCTCTTTGCACTACAAGTGCAGTATCAGTGCAGTTTCAAGTGCACTGGTAGTGCAAAGTGTCTACGCCTTTAGTAAATAACACCCAACAGTGCTTTGTATAAAAGGTTACACAATCACGCCATTTTCAGGACTCTCCACATTGCTGTCAGGGTCAGCTAAAACAAACACAAGCAGTAAATGTCACCAAAGATTAGCTTTTTTTTTTTTATTTGATAAATGCTTCACAAATTGTCTGGCATATTGATGGCCCCCCTACCCGCAAAGAACTCAAGGTATCTTAACCGGACATCATGGGCACTCAGGGAGGGCAAGCCAGGACGGCCACTTTCAAGCGCCGTCAGGGTTGTATCATGTAGAATTCCAGCCTCAGGCCCAACTGAGCCAGCATAGTTGGCAGAATGTTGGCGTAAAAAGTTATGTAGAACACAGCACGCCAGGATTATATGATTAAGTTTATACTCCGTCATATGGATGGGTGTCAGAAATAGGCGGAACCAGACCAAAGTATACAGGCAGGCCCTTGCACTACATGCTTTGGAGAATTCATCCATACATCTGAGCACTAAAGAGATGGGTATAGTGTGTATGGGTTTGGCAAAGTCAGCAGATAGATGATTGAGGATAGATAGAGAATTGGGATCAGCTGACTTAGCAGTTGGGGGGAGGGAGGGTTACTAAAAATGATTTGGGGACACCACAAAAAAAAGCCTCTGCCACTCTGCCCGAATTTAAAGCACAAATCACATTTCTAAACATTTTAGGGAGTGTTTGGGGTAAAGCACTACTATGGAGCTGATAAAATACATTGTTAAGTGACTACATGAGGTGAATATAGGGCAGGAGAACATGCTGGGGAGGTTATTGAAGGCAAATATGTATGAAGGACAAAAAAAAAAAATTACATAAAATTCCAGCATGCATGAGGACAAAGGGGACATTCACAGCATATTACAATCATGGTAATTAGGGAATGAGGAAAGAAATACAATATATTATCAAACATTCAATACAATAAAATGTGATATTAAAGGATAAAAATCTTACCTTCATATACTCCTTCTGCAGGACCTGTATGATGGCAGAACCGGTCTCCGGGATAATGATCCCAAGAGCCTGGGGGGAGATGCCTGTCGAGAACTTGAGGTCCTACAGGCTTCTCTCTGTCGCCAAGTACCGCAGGGTAGCGACGAGCCTCTGCTCCGGAGTGATGGCTTGCCTCATGCAGGTATCCTGCCTGCTGATATAGGGGGTCAGCGAAGCCAGCAGACGGTGAAATACGGGGTCCGTCATCCTGAGAAAGTTCCTGAAATCATCAGGATTATTCTCACTGATCTCACGGAGCAAAGGAATATGAGAGAACTGGTCACGCTGAAGCAACCAATTCTTGGTCCATGAACTCCTCCCCACCCTGTTCATGGACTGGACTTGTGTCAAGGTCAGGACCCCAACACCAAGCCCCCATACAGCACGAACTCTACGAGGAGTACGTATACGCAACATGGCTAGAAAACGGTCGGCTGCTCAGAACGAAGTAACAGAACGCACTGAAGAACAGCAAGGCCTGTGAAGAGCGACCTGAAAAACAGTAACGAACGAACAAGAACACAATGACTATAAGTCACGCGGAACTTGCTTGCACGCACTGAAGAGCAGATACAAACCCACAAGCACAAACTGAACAGCAGAAAACGATCTGAAAGCCACGAGTCTGAAAAAGCGCGAATCATCTCTCACCAAACTTTTACTAACACAAAATTAGCAAAAGGAGCCCAAAGGGTGCCGCGCTTGGTTCTGAACTGGCCTTTTCTAGTCTCGTCGTACGTGGTGTACGTGACCGCGTGGTTGGCAATCGGAAATTCCGACAACTTTGTGCAACCATGTGTACGCAAAACAAGTTTGAGCCAACATCTGTCGGAAAAAATCCTAGGATTTTGTTGTCGGAATGTCCAAACAAACTCCGACCGTGTGTACGGGGCATAAGTATGCAAGACAAAATCCAGGAACACGCCCTTCGGACAAAAGTTTGCTTTGTTGGCCATCACGTTGTCTTACAAGCTTGCTTAAGCTTGCCTTCTGGTAAGCGTGTATTTCATGCGGTGGTGGATTTTTCACAGGGTGCACTTGTGTGACTAAGAAGCCATACTCACTCCTATTGAATTATTACTGAATCCATTTTCATAAAGTTTATTTATTTATATATTTGGGACGATTCACTGTTTGTTGTTTTCTATTCACTTTTGTCACTTTTATTTGGTATCTAACGTTCATTGTTTATTTGCCTTTGACTTATGTATGGGTCCATCACTGATCCCTTTACTTACTCATTTGTTTTTTAGCGCAGCTTACTTCTTTCTACATTTACTGCATTTGTGTGTAACTCAAAATTTTTTGAGCTGCAGCTATTTACATTTATATTGATTCTTATTTGGTATCAGTTAGCGCTGTATTTTTCTTTGTTTCTCTTTATTGGTATTTTTGATATTATTTACCGCAGCTTACTCACATTGATATTCACTGATTTCTTCTTCACTCTTTTTGAGGAGTGAGTGGTATCGTGGATATTTTTGATTATAGCGCCACTAGGGTGGTCAACACTGACGGTGTATTCGAGGTTTACAAAGAGGATGATGGAGACCTCAGTGGTTTGTTTATGAGCTGAAGAATTTAACTATTTCTGAGACACAAATACAGTGGGACATAGCCTAATTGGAAACATATGTAAAAAATGGCATGGTCCCTAGGAGCCGCAGGTGGGAGGTCAGCCCTCAAAAAGGTGACGTCCAGCTTGAAGATTGGTTCAGTTATTTTAATGTAGCAGGGGTTAATCTCCTAAAATTTCTAATAGAGAGGAAGAATTCAGAACTTACTAGATTGGATGAAGAAATTAAGGGCATTAGGGATAAACTCAACCCCTTCAAGGAGGGTAGTGAATATAAAGAGAGATCATAATCTCTCTTAAAATTATTGGAGAAAGAAGATAGAGATCGATAAACCAAGAAGAAAAAGAAATACAATAGGTATTTGCTTGACTACCAAGGTGGAGTCGTCTTCGAATGGCAAAAAAGATTGCTGGCAGAACAGGCCCCTGCAACTACTAATGAAATGGAGGTTGGGGTACCAGCAACTATGGGTCCCCCTCCCTCTGGCTCACAGTCCGCTAATCCTAAGAATCCCCCAGGTGGCCATATTCGACCTTCAACGAGAGGCAGACTGGGGTCACATCAGTCCCCCTACAGATGGGGTGGGGGTGGTAGGGGAGGGGCTCCATCCAACCACTTACCATTGCCGCCGCAGCGTTTTTGCGGATCGGGCAATCCCTCTGGTGGTGGACGTGGTCGCGACAATACTTATGCTAATACTCGACCGATGCATGGTCGACCTTTCGGTGGGAGGACGCATGGCCAGTATAGTACTTATGGTGATGGTTTTGCACCTCTTTGTGGCCCTGAACCGGTGTTATATTCTGGCTATGGATATGGATCTTATCATGGACCCAGACATAATCAATCCGATAGACGTAGACCGGAGTTTCAGCAACCTGACCCTATATGGATGGCCGATAGGAGAAATGATTTTGACTACAATGTTAGCACCTCTAACAATTTTTACCCACTAAGTGACATGGAGGGTCCTCGGGCCGACTATGGACGTAGAGAAGGTGAGGGCTCAGCTAGTGCGCTCCAATATCTTGCACCTAGACATCACAGTGAGTTTGATAGTCCTGGACCATCTAGTCATAACCAGTAGCATTGAGGTTTTCACAAACCCAATCAGGGTATCAAAAGGTCTGTAGACCAAAGAGAGGATCTAGAGGGGGGAGGCGATTACAAGCTAAAAAGAAAAAAGCCATAACCAGTAAAGGGATATTTAATATGAGTTTGGCTGTCTTGACCGACTCTGAGAAACTCGTACTAAATAAGGGTTTAAAGTTCGCATCTCCCCGTGGGCTGAATACATTTTAGACCTACATGGATATACACAAATTTATACGTAGGCTGAATATCAAAAGATACATGGTTTCTCAACCCACCCACATTGACGGGACTTCATCCAATGATTATCGTCACTCTGGGCTTTCTAATGCCTCCCTATTCAACCCACCAGGGACCCTGGCTGAGGGATCTAGACCAATTGCCCATCAAAAGGGTGAAATCTAATAAAGAAATGGTTGTCCAGTCTTAACTTCCTGTGCGAGAATAAGGAGTTAGTGATTAGACCTGCTGATAAAGGGGGGGCATCATAATTTTAGACAGAAAGGATTATCTAACTGAAATGCATAGGATTCTTGATGACCGTGATACACATACCCCCCTTAGTTGAGATCCTAAGGTTCAGTATAAAAAGGAATTAGAGGTCGTGGTCCAGAGGGGTTTTGAACAGGGTGTTTTAAACAGTAAGGAGAAATTGTACTTGGTAACCAAAGCGCCACGTACTCCGGTGATCTATTATCTACCGAAAATTCACAAACATCCTACCTGCCCCCCGGGACGCCCTATCGTAAGTGGCATTAATTCCATCATATCCCGGGTGGACAGGTACATTGATTTTTACTTACAACCATTGGTCGTCAAAATGCCTTCATACATCAAAGACTCACGTCATGTGATCAACTTACTAGTTGATTACACCCCTAGGTCTGGTAACGGCAGATGTCTCATCACTCTATAAGGTGATACCGCACAACCTGGGGCTATTTGCGGTTAAATATTTTCTGTGGCGAGACTTTGACTTATTTGATGAACAAATTTGTTTCATTATGGAATTGCTCCATTTTGCTGCAACACGTAGTTATTTTTGGTTCAGTGGCGAGTTCTATAGACAGGATAGAGGGGTTGCCATGGGGGCTAAGTATGCCCCCAGTTTGGCGAACCTCTTTATGGCCCTATGGGAGGAGGATGTCGTCTATGCCCACCAGAAACCTCAGGTGGTGTTGTGGGCAAGGTATATAGATGACATCCTCCTCCCCTGGGATGGCAGTCAAGATGACTTGGACATCTTTATGAATGATCTAAATACCAATAATAGAAGCATTCATCTCAATTATGAGGCTAGTCAGACCGAAATTAATTTTTTGGATTTGAAAATTAGAGTCAAAGATGGTCAGTTCACTGCTGCTACTTTTTTAAGGACACTGATCGCAACTCTTATATACCCACTGATAGTTGCCACTATGAGTCAATATATGCAAAAAAATTCTGCACTGCTCACAGGAGAGACAAAAAAGCAGCTAACACAACCAACAAAGTATATATGGAAAGAAACAACAAAAAAGTATAGCGCTAAACCATATCATAAATGACAATAGATTGGTAGGTATGCAGTGAAGGGGATCACCTATGCAAAGAACTATTCATAGGTAGGAAGTTCTGATAAGGATGTTATGACTAAAAAACAGTGGTTTGTCCTTATGAAGACATATTATAGACAGGTAATTTCCAGTGTCCCAAAAGGAGCAGATCAGCTCACTACCACCGGGAGAAGAAAAGGCTTACCAGATGAGGTGGACCCGACAGGGCATACGCCGAATTGGGTCAGATAAGGCTTGGGTGGTAAGTGGCTGTGGATGCCTGTGATCTCACGGATTGCTGGATTCCTCCAAGTGGCACCCGGGTCCTGAAAGGTGTGGGGAGTCCCAAGAATATAGATGATCCTATGGATCCTAGGAGGGATGGGGTATTCCATGGATGGATCCCTCAAAACAGCATTCCATGGATTAGGTGATGATGTTAATATGAAGAAAAGAAAGGAAGGGCCACATAGTGTAAATCCGAATACAAGAATTTTAATTAAAAATGAAAGGATATACACTCACGTATGAATCCAAAGTATAAAACAGCGCTGTAACAAAGTGGCGACAATGGGGTCCTACCCGACGCGTTTCATCCTAAAAGACGTCATCTGGGGGGTTACCCCCACTGTAGCCACACTCATATATATAGGGAATGCATCAGTAATCATGGGAATCAGCTCCACATTTAAAAAACTCCACTTCCGGTATCGGCCAAAATGGCCGTCCGGCGTGCGTTCCAGGCATGCGTTCCACACCTCACTTCCGGGTTAGAAGGTGAACCGGAAGTGGGGGAACGATCTGAGACAACAAAGAAGAAAAAAGGATAAAACTATATCAAATATATCTTGTCAGACAAAGTCTGACATGAAACCTTGTATTTATACAAAGTGAATGGGTGCAGCGTAGTGAGCGCAGATCGGGAGCACTCCCGATACTGCGCGTGCGCAGTATGTGTACGCAGGGAGGGGAGGTGTCTCCAGTGTGTAAACATGGGAAGTGACGTGACTGGGAGGATAAGCGCCGCAAAGGCACTGTGGTTGGTCATGCGCAGTGAGGACAGAGATACTTGGAAAAAGTAATACGATACCTCTGTCAGCGGACGTGATGACATGCGCAGTGAAGACAAAGGGATACTAAGGGGAAAATGCAATCACGCTGTAGGCGGACATGAAAGCAGTGCAGAGACTACCTAGTAATGTGCATGTGTGATAGGGATGTGAAGCCTAAAAACGAGTGCATAGATGAGCTGCACAAATGGGCATGAAGTCATAAAAATGTGGATCTCGCACCAGATAAACACACTGGTAAATCGATAAAAAAGAGCCAGTGCAAAAGAGGGATAGTGGAGCGGGCTTCCATGAGACAGTATATATGACATTGTGTCCATATGCATAGATACGAGTAACCAATACATTAATGTACAAAATAATGTGGACATGCATATAAGGCACTTACTATGGAAATAAAATAAAACAAAAAAGGGCACACTGAAGTGCCACATTGGTATGTATGAAACATAAAAACAAGTTAAAATATGTATAGATAAGCCCAACCAAGGCCAAAAGTAAATAAAATAAAATAAAACAGAAAACAAAAAACAGAAGCAAATAACGTAGTCCAAAAAGGGGGAAACCGAAGAGAGAGAGTTTGTTGTTTAGAGGTGGGTGTCAAGCTCTATTAATGAAAGCGTTGACATCCAACTCCACGTTGATACCTGACGGAGAAAGGGTACGGAGCTCGTGGATCCAAAAAGTCTCCGTACCCTTTCTCCGTCAGGTATCAACGTGGAGTTGGATGTCAACGCTTTCATTAATAGAGCTTGACACCCACCTCTAAACAACAAACTCTCTCTCTTCGGTTTCCACCTTTTTGGACTACGTTATTTGCTTCTGTTTTTTGCTTTCTGTTTTATTTTATTTTATTTACTTTTGGCCTTGGTTGGGCTTATCTATACATATTTTAACTTGTTTTTATGTTTCATACATACCAATGTGGCACTTCAGTGTGCCCTTTTTTGTTTTATTTTATTTCCATAGTAAGTGCCTTATATGCATGTCCACATTATTTTGTACATTAATGTATTGGTTACTCGTATCTATGCATATGGACACAATGTCATATATACTGTCTCATGGAAGCCCGCTCCACTATCCCTCTTTTGCACTGGCTCTTTTTATCGATTTACCAGTGTGTTTATCTGGTGCGAGATCCACATTTTTATGACTTCATGCCCATTTGTGCAGCTCATCTATGCACTCGTTTTTAGGCTTCACATCCCTATCACACATGCACATTACTAGGTAGTCTCTGCACTGCTTTCATGTCCGTCTACAGCGTGATTGCATTTTCCCCTTAGTATCCCTTTGTCTTCACTGCGCATGTCATCACGTCCGCTGACAGCGGTATCGTATTACTTTTTCCAAGTATCTCTCTGTCCTCACTGCGCATGACCAACCACAGTGCCTTTGCGGCGCTTATCCTCCCAGTCATGTCACTTCCCATGTTTACACACTGGAGACACCTCCCCTCCCTGCGTACACATACTGCGCACGCGCAGTATCGGGAGTGCTCCCGATCTGCGCTCACTACGCTGCACCCATTCACTTTGTATAAATAAAAGGTTTCATGTCAGACTTTGTCTGACAAGATATATTTGATATAGTTTTATCCTTTTTTCTTCTTTGTTGTCTCAGATCGTTCCCCCACTTCCGGTTCACCTTCTAACCCGGAAGTGAGGTGTGGAACGCATGCCTGGAACGCACGCCGGACGGCCATTTTGGCCGATACCGGAAGTGGAGTTTTTTCAATGTGGAGCTGATTCCCATGATTACTGATGCATTCCCTATATATATGAGTGTGGCTACAGTGGGGGTAACCCCCCAGATGATGTCTTTTAGGACGAAGCGCGTCGGGTAGGACCCCATTGTCGCCACTTTGTTACAGCGCTGTTTTATACTTTGGATTCATACGTGAGTGTATATCCTTTCATTTTTAATAAAAAATTCTTGTATTCGGATTTACACTATGTGGCCCTTCCTTTCTTTTCTTCATATTAACATCATCACCTAATCCATGGAATGCTGTTTTGAGGGATCCATCCACAGAATACCCCATCCCTCCTAGGATCCATAGGATCATCTACATTCTTGGGACTCCCCACACCTTTCAGGACCCGGGTGCCACTTGGAGGAATCCAGCAATCCGTGAGATCACAGGCATCCACAGCCACTTACCACCCAAGCCTTATCTGACCCAATTCGGCGTATGCCCCGTCGGGTCCACCTCATCTGGTAAGCCTTTTCTTCTCCCGTTGCCACTATGAGGCCTGGCTGAGATCGGTGCCAAAGAGTCAGCTTATATGCCTGAAGCGTAACTGCTCTGACCAGGGAGAGTTTATGCTCCAGGCGGATATCCTTATTAAACGCTTCTTTGAGAAGGGCTATCATGAGGCCTCTCTCAGAAATACTTTAGAGGAGGTATCATTACTGAATAGAATTGACCTGCTGATGGTTAAAACATCCAATCAAGATAGGATACCTTCTATCCCCTTTATCACCACCTACTCTATTCAACATAGAAACGTTGCAAAACTCATTGGGAAACACTGGCACATTCTCACAAATGACCATACTCTGGGTAGTGTCCTCCCTGCTAAGCCACAAGTGATCTACAAGGGAGCTCCCGCCCTCAGAGGTAGAGTTGCCCCTAATGTGCTTGACCCTCCCCCAATCAAGAAAGGTTTCTTTGAGAATCTGACAGGGTTCTATCAATGTAGGAGGTGTAGGGTGTGCTCCTTAAGTGGATGCACGCATAGAAGAACCAATGTCCGTGCGGGCTGCAGTGTGTTGGCAGGACTAAGCGCCCCCTCTCTGTCAGGTTGAACGAACATGTGACAAATATTAAAACTGGTTTTCTCAAGCATCCAGTCTCTAGGCACTACCTTGAAGCCCACAACCGTGATCCTGCCAAGACTATTTTCCTAGGGATTGACAGGTATACCCCCGCTTGGAGGGGTGGATCCCTAGTGTGTGGCATTTCTAGGCTAGAGATGACATGGGTACATAAACTTAAGTGCTATGCTCCTTTTGGGTTGAATATGGAGGTGGACCTTAATGCATTCATTGATAACTCTTACGTGATGTCTGTCCACTGTGTACACTCGATGTGAACCCTTAGTGGCCCTTACCTATATTGTTCACTTTTTTGAATATTATAACTCTATATTCCCCTTTTTTATCTTTTTAATTTTATATTGATGCCCATCAATCATTTTCTGATTATTTAGGTCATTATTAGCCTTTCATTCGTGATTCAGACAACACTGAGTTTTAGATATAGGGGATTGTGCCCTTTGTGGCCATACCCTTTTATATATGCCCTTTGTGTACTTGTCAGAGAAATAGTAGAGGCTTGACCTGCCAGCGTTGGCGCTTTCCTGTGTGCCTGCACAGACGAGTTGAGCTACGGCACACACGGGTGTGCGATCCGGTGGGTTCACGCTTCCAAGCACACAGTTCTGCTGGCCGGCGCATGCGGGTGCGCACCTTTGTGCACACAGTGGATGTCTCCCGGGCAGGCCTACAAAAGACTTCTCTACCTGCCTGACTTCCCGTGTTTGACCCCCGGCCTGTTCCTGGACTTTGCCTCTGCCTTGATTCCAGTGTTTGATCATCAGCCTGCTTACTTCTGCCTGACTTCCCGTGTTTGACCCCCGGCTTGTTTCTGGACTTTGCCTCTGTGTTTGACCCTCAGCCTCCTCTCTGAACCGGCTCCAGTCTTCATCTCCAGACTCTGCTTGAGCTTCTACCTAGCCAGTTCCAGCCCAGTGTCAGCCACCCTGCACGGATCACCTCTCTACCTGAAGTACCTTCCTGCTACTCTGCTACCTGCTGGTGACCCGTGCTTCTTCGTGCCCAATACCCGCTGTGCCACTTCCAGAGGGTATCATGCGCCCAGCTGCAAGGGGAGCCTCTCTCAGCAACTCGGCCTTGGTGAGTACCTGACAGTACAAACCAGCCAGAGAGGCCGACAGAGCTGGTTCTCCCCTTGAGGTGCTTTGCCAGCAAGTTTCAGCCCTTACGCAGGCTGTTCAGAGACTTCAAGATGGCTATTTTCAGATTGAAGGCCACCTTCAGCACCTGACTACAGCCCCCGGTCTCTTACCACATCAGCATCTGCCAGTGGAACATCTTCCCAGCAAGGTCAACCTAACCCTACTCCCGCAGTAGTAATGACATTTCCTGAACCCAGGGTTCCCACTCTGGAACGGTTTTCTGGGAACCGGAAGAAGTTCATGGCGTTTAAAAATGCCTGCCAGTTATACCTAGCCCTCCAACCTAGGACTTTTCACTCCGAATCCGTGAAAGTGGGATTCGTCATCTCCTTGCTGTCTGATGAACCACAATCTTGGGCCCACAATCTCCTTGAACAGAAGAGTCCCCTTCTCAACTCAGTGGAGACTTTCTTTGATGCAATGGGACAGTTGTATGATGACCCGCAACGCACTGCCACCGCTGAATCCTTTTTGCACACCCTGACCCAGGGGAAGAGACCCGTGGAAGATTATACTGTGGATTTCCGAAAATGGGTAGGAGACACCAACTGGAATGAGGCCGCTCTCAAATACCAGTATCGCCAGGGTCTCTTGGAAATTTTAAAAGATGAATTAGCTCGGGTGGATACTCCTGCCTCCCTGGAAGATCTGATCCAACTTGCCACCAAACTTGACAGACGCTTCCGGGAACGACGCTCCGAGCGTTTCCAGTCATCTAAACCAATCTGGATGTTACCTCAGGTTCCTCCTGTTCCTACTCCTTCCATGGTCCCCTCTGCCTCTTCTGACAGCAAGCCCATGCAATTAGGTTTACTTCGGTCTTCACTCACTCCCCATGTCAGGCCAACCTTTGCTTGTACTGCGGAGAAGCGGGCCACTTCTTACGCAACTGCCCTGTAAGACCCAGTAAGTCCCGTTCACAGTTTGCCATGAACTTTCAGGTTGTTGGTGCTAGCCAGTCTCACCTTGTCCTCCCGGTCTCTTTTCAGGTGGCGGAAGAGGAAGTTCAACTACTAGCCATCATTGATTCAGGAGCTTGCAGTTGTTTCCTAGACGCATCCCTCGCTCAAAGTCTGCATATTCCTCTTCAAATCAAGAAACAGTACCTGCAAATACATCTGGCAGATGGGTCCCTACCCTGCTCAGGGCCGGTCACCCAAGAAACCAAGCCCATCCTTATCTCCACTGACTCTGGCCACAGAGAATTTCTTCACTTTGACATTATTAGCTTACCCATGTTTCCAATTATCCTAGGATTCCCATGGTTGCAGGCCCATGATCCTCAGATCAAATGGAGCAAAAAATAAATTCTCTTCTCTTCCAAGTATTGCTCTCAGCATTGTCTTTTGCCAAGCTATGACAGAACTGCCACCTGTTCAACCATACAGCTCAAGCCAGAAGTTCTCCAGCATGTCCCTTCAGCCTATCATGAATTTCTGGACATCTTTGACAAGAAAAGGCTGACAGTTTGCCACCCCATCGTTCTTATGATTGTCCTATTGATCTAATCCCTGGCTCTGAAATCCCCTTGGGCCGCATTTTCCCTCTGTCTGAAACCGAATTAGAAGCTCTTTGTTCCTATTTTGACAAGAACCTTGAAAAGGGATTCATCCCTCCCTCTTCATCCCCAGCCGGGGCAGGAATCTTTTTCATGGAAAAGAAAGACGGATCACTAAGACCTTATGTGGACTATAGAGAGCTCAATAAAATCACTATCAAAAATAGATATCCACTCCCTCTCATTCCTGAACTTTTCCAACGTCTCCAAACCGCCCAAATATTCACCAAGCTAGATCTTCGGGGAGCATATAATCTGGTTCGGATACGTGACGGTGATGAGTGGAAAACAGCTTTCAGGTCCAGATTTGGACATTTCTAGTACTTAGTGATGCCGTTCGGGCTTTGCAATGCCCCGGCGACGTTTCAACACCTGGTCAATTACATCTTCCGTGAGTATCTAGATAATTTTGTGAACGTGTATCTTGATGACATCTTGATTTTTTCCACTACAGTAGAGCTACATCAAACTCATGTGAAGAAGGTGCTGTCGATCCTCAGAAAACATGGCCTGTATCTAAAAGGAGAGAAATGCGAATTTGAGAAGGATACTATCCAGTTCCTTGGGTTCATCATTTCCACAGGAGGGGTCGCAATGGATCCACAAAAAGTTAAAGCCATCCAGGAGTGGCCAGTTCCTTCTGACAAAAGGGGGTTCAGCGATTCGTTGGCTTTGCCAATTTTTATCGCAGGTTCATTAAAGGTTTCTCCTTTATCATCTCTCCCATCATGCAGCTTACCCGCCAGCAAGCTAAATTCCAATGGTCACCGGAAGTCGAGGAAGCTTTTGATGAATTAAAGAGACTTTTCATATTAGCTCCTGTTCTCCAACATCCTAATCCAGTTTTGTCCTATGTACTAGAAGTGGATGCCTCAGAGTCCGCATTAGGAGCTATCCTCTCCCAAAGAAGTGGCCAAAAAGCACTGCTTCACCCAGTGGCCTTTGCCTCTCGTAAACTCAGCCCCCCGGAGAAAAATTACGACGTTGGGGACCGAGAACTGCTAGCTATAAAATTTGCCTTAGAGGAATGGAGATACTTGCTAGAGGGGGCTTCCCAACCCATCATGATTTTCACGGACCATCGTAACTTGGAGTACCTCTGAACTGCCAAGCGCCTTAGACCTCGACAAGACCGTTGGGCCTTATTTTTCTCGAGGTTCAACTTCCACATTTCTTATCGACCGGGCATCAAGAAAGGGAAGGCGGATGCACTTTCCCGTATGTTCCCTGAAGCATGTGAACCAACAGAACCTGGGACCATCCTGTCCCCACACAACTTCCTTTGCCTCATTCAGCCCAATCTCAAGTCGACCATCAAAGAGGCCTCCAGTCAATGAACCGGATCTGAAATATCCTCTCTAGAAAGGAGGGATGGATTGTTATGGGCCCAGGACAAGGTATTCCTTCCTCCCTCAGTGAGACTCCAAATTATGCAGACTTTTCACGACCACAAGCTAGCAGGGCACTTTGGAATACAAAAGACCTCCGAACTTATTAATTATTTTTTTTGGTGGCCGATTTGATTTGGAGGCAAGACTGCAAGAATTATGTACAATCATGTATCACTTTCCAACGCAGTAAAGGGTCAAACACCAAAGCCTGTGGACTTCTAAGATCCTTACCTGTCCCTGAACGTCCCTGTAAAGAAGTCTCCATGGACTTCATCGTGGACCTACCCCCCTCTGGGAAATTTACCTCCATTCTAGTAGTGGTCAACCGTCTCTCAAAGATGGCTCACTTTTTTGTCCATGATGGGCACTCCCTTCAGCTTCAGCTACCGCAGATATCTTCATAAAAGAGATCGTAAGACTTCATGGTGTCCCTCTCAACATCGTTTCTGACAGGGGAGTCCAGTTCACGTCTAAGTTTTGGAAGGATCTATGCAAGTCCCTGGAAATTTTAAAATCTCCCTCTCGTCCGCGTACCACCCACAAAGTGGTTTGCTCCTACTCCCAAGATCTACCCTTCTGCCCTACGCAGAATCTGCCTTCAACAATTCCATACACTCTGCCATCAACCAAACACCGTTCTGGGCAAATTATGGATTCCATCCTTCTTTCCTACCAGACGCCATCCCTGAAGTATCAACCCCTGCAGTACAGGATCGGATAAACTTTATTCAAATTTTTTACAAATTCAGGAAGCCATGAAAAAAGCTCAAAATAACTATGAGAAACACTACAACAGAGGAAGAAGGAGTAACCAGAATTTCAAGATTGGAGATAAAGTGTGGTTATCTGCTGTCAATCTCAAACTTCCCTATCCTTCACATAAACTAGGCCCAAAATTCATCAGCCCTTTTGAGATTAGGAGAGCACTAAACCCTGTGGCTTTCGAACTAGCTCTACCCAGTTCATATAGGATACACCCAGTGTTCCACGCCTCTTTACTAAAACCAGTAACTCCAAATCCTTTTTCAGGAAGAGAAGAACTACCTCCCCCTCCAATTGAGATTGAAGGGGAAGAGGTATTTGAGGTAGAAACTATAACAGTCTGCAGAAGGAGGGGGGGGGACAGGTCCAATATCTAGTTAAATGGAAGGAGTATCCCCCAGAAGACAATTCTTGGGAACCCTCTATTAACATTCATGCCCCTCGCTTAGTGCAGAACTTCCACAGAAGACACCCAGGAATGCGAGCCCAGTTGTCAGAGAAATAGTAGAGGCTTGACCTGCCAGCGTCGGCGCTTTCCTGTGCGCCTGCGCAGAAGAGTTGAGCTACGGCGCACACGGGTGAGCGATCCGGTGGGTTCACGCTTCCAAGCACACAGTTCTGCGGGCTGACGCATGCAGGTGCGCAATGTGCCGTAAGCGCACGGGCAAGTGCACACCGTTGTGCGCACAGCGGAAGTCTCCCGGGCAGGCCTATAAAAGTCAGCCTTGTGTATGGTATCATTGCTGGTTTGTTTTTTCAGCTCCTGTAACCTGTTCCTGAACCTGTGTACCTGCGCCTGCTTGTTGTGACCCGGATCGACCTTGACCTCGCCTTAACCTCTCCAGCGCTTTGACCCTTGGCTTATCTCTTGGACTTCTGTACCTGCCTGACTTCCCGTGTTTGACCCCCGGCCTGTTCCTGGACTTTGCCTCTGCCTTGATTCCAGTGTTTGATCATCAGCCTGCTTACTTCTGCCTGACTTCCCGTGTTTGACCCCCGGCTTGTTTCTGGACTTTGCCTCTGTGTTTGACCCTTGGCCTCCTCTCTGAATCGGCTTCAGTCTTCATCTCCAGACTCTGCTTGAGCTTCTACCTAGCCAGTTCCAGCCCAGTGTCAGCCACCCTGCACGGATCACCTCTCTACCTGAAGTACCTTCCTGCTACTCTGCTACCTGCTGGTGACCCGTGCTTCTTCGAGCCCAATACCCGCTGTGCCACCTCCAGAGGGTATCATGCGCCCAGCTGCAAGGGGAGCCTCTCTCAGCAACTCGGCCTTGGTGAGTACCTGACAGTAATTTTTGGGTGTTGTAGGTCACTATTAGTGATGTTCCCTTTTTTTTCACCACTAGATGGCATGGTGGGATTGATATCTTTTTGTCTATCCCATTAGCGCCGTTTGTGTAGATTGGTATCCCTTTTTTTTATTATTTAATTTTTAATTTTTAATACCTTCTATGATGGGTTCGGTTCCATATAAATCTTTAGAGTATCTATTTTTGGTTTCAATAAATATGACACTATTATTCTCTTAATTTTTATAACTATTCACTTGATTTGACTATTTCCTGTTTACAATATGAAGACCAGGTTCCGCCGCTCAGGTTTCACAACGAGGCGTGGTTTTGTGTATTTATAGCGATGAGTCAGTGCATCGCCCGTTCCCCAGACGATGTCTAAGACGAAACATACGTCGGGTGGTTGACGCGCTGACGTCATCGCGGCGTACCTCGTCTAGTACGGGTGTTTGCAAACTGTCCGGCTATTGTGTTTTACCGGACGTTTTTCCTGCATTTGGATGTAAGTGCAATTTTCTATTTTAATAAATTGGACCGTACTGATTTACACTATGGAGAGCCGTTTTTTCATTTCCTAGGGTTCCATTTGCTGACTGCCCCACATACCTACTGGATGGTTCAATACTGTGAAGTCGGGCTGTGATGGTACTGCTGACCGGACATCAGGTTGTCTTACAAGCTTGCTTAAGCTTGCCTTCTGGTAAGCGTGTATTTCATGCGGTGGTGGATTTTTCACAGGGTGCACTTGTGTGACTAAGAAGCCATACTCACTCCTATTGAATTATTACTGAATACATTTTCATGAACTTTATTTATTGATATATTTGGGACGATTCACTGTTTATTGTTTTCTATTCACTTTTGTCACTTTTATTTGGTATCTAACGTTCATTGTTTATTTACCTTTGACTTATGTATGGGTCCATCACGGATCCCTTCACTCACTCATTTGTTTTTTAGCGCAGCTTACTTCTCTCTACATTTGTTGGCCAACAACCTGATCGTGTGTATGAAGCTTAAGAGATCTCCCCACCTTTCTTGAAACATTCGAGCTCTCTCAAATCTCCTTATCTGATTGGCCGTTGAAATCTGCTACCCTGGTCTCCCTCTGTCTACGGAGTTGCAACCGCGATCCAAAAAGAAGCGCTCCAGATCCAATGCTTTCCTGTCCCCTGCGGGGTGAAGACCAGGACTATACCTGCCTGCACAATGGTCTTCCAGTCCTCTGTTACTGGTTTTCTTGGCTATAGCAGCCTTTAGCCTCTCATGGCTATTCATGTCTCATATTTTTTCAATTATAATGTTCGATGTTTTGATTGATTGCTCCTTATTTTTTATGCTGTCATGCACATGCGCTGCTTTTGAGCTCTCTGTCTCATATTGTTTACAGTGAAGGTAACAAGGTAATACATATGTTGTTTGACAGTGTTTGAGCAGTGTTAGTTTAAAAATAAATGGTGTTACTACAGATAAAATGTTAGCATTTTATAGGGTTTACTAATGTAAGGTTCAATAAAGGGTTAAACAGAGAAACATTTTATTTGAAAAATTCACCTTTTTTATTTTTTTTACTTGTCAGGTTCTTTTAACTGACATTATCTGCAGATAAATGAACAAAATAATACAAAAGTAACAATACAGACTGTCCTTTTTTTTTTCAGCTGCCGACACCTTCTCTTAGTGTACAGTGAATGCCAGCTTTGATTAATCAAAGCCAATAATGCTGTATACTGGGGAGGAAGGGGGGGTCCCAGCAGCAGGGCGGAGATACTGTCAGGGCTGGCTCAGCCCTTCCTTCTCGGAGATGACCATTCAGCTGTCGGCTAATTGTCAGCTCTCATCTCTCTCCACAGTTAACCAGCTGTTGTAGATCTGCTCGTCAGTCCCGCCTACTTAAAGATCTCCAGCTCACTTCATTCCTGCCTTCGCCTTGGTCACATCACAAGAAACCATCTCCTGCGTTCCTGTTTAAAGACTGGCTTTGCTGACATCCCCTCTGGCTCCTTATCCTGCTTGCTGTTCCTCTACTTGGATCCCTGACTTCTGGCCTGGCTGATTACCCGATCTGGTTACTGAACTCTGGCTTGGCTGAATACCCGATCTGGTTACTGAACTCTGGCTTTGCTTTGATTATGCTTACTCGATTTAACTTTCTATTTTTATTAATAAACAAGTGTGATTTTACTGTACTTCTGTCTCCGTCTGGTTCATGGTTTCTGACAGTAGGCGAAGGCCATGAATTCAGAAGATACAGTCAATCCACTTGTTGGTAATATTTTTTCCAGATTGGATGAGCAAGATCACTGCATGGATCAGTTTGCCATGGCATTTCAAACACCCTTGAGTCGCACGGCTCACCTGGAATCCCCCACTGTGGCTGCTCCGGTACAATCTGAGTTGCAGGCCGTCCCTACTGCTTCGCCAGTCTCTGTGCAGGCACCCACCTTGAGTATTACCTCTATAAGAGGTATGTCTGGTTCCGCCCCGCTTCCCCAGTGATTTGGGGGCGATCCAGTTCAATGCAGAGGGTTTCTCAACCAAGTTGAGATATACTTTGAGGTGCTGCCCCAGGCGTTTCCCACGGACAGAAGCAAAGTAGGGTTCATGATATATTTGCTTTCTGAGAGAGCCTTGCCCTTGGCTAACCCTCTATGGGAGACGCAAACATCTGTTGTCTTGAGTTACCCTGAGTTTGTGGCCTCCTTTAAAAGGGTATTTGACGTTCCCACACGCTCCGCTTCTGCTGCCAAGTGCCTCGTGTCCATCAAACAGAGTACGAAAACTGTTGCCGACTACACCTTTGAGTTCCGTACTCTGGCAGCAGAGGTTGCTTGGAACAATGAGGCCCTCGTGGCTGCTTTTTCTCATGGTCTCTCGAATTCCATCAAGGATGAGATAGCAGCCCGAGATATACCCCCTGAGCTGGAGAGCTTGATCTCGTTTGCCATCCTCATTTACTTCAGACTCAGAGAAAGACTTTCTTTTAAGGAGCGCTTGCGGAAGCCTCCTGTACGTTTGCCTCCAAGCTTTGCAGTCCCACCCGTGCCTCCCTCACCTCGCATGCCTCCTGGTACCGAGTCAGTCAGTGAAGATGAACCCATGCACTTGGGCTTCATGCGTCTCTCTGCGGATGAGAGAGCCTTTAGGAGGAGGGAGAGATTGTGCCTTTATTATGACTAGGCAGGTCACTTTTTGAAGTCTTGTCCTACCCATCCTGGGAACACCCGAACCTTGAGGTGCTGTCATGGACAGACCTTAGGTGGTGTTGTGTTGTCCCCAGTTATCCAGAAGGATAAGCCCCTGGTTTCGGTCACCCTTTCTTGGGCTAAGTCATCTATCGAGATACAGGCTCTAATCGACTCTGGGGCTGCAGGCCTGTTCATTGATGCTGCCTTTGTATCAAAGCACTCGATTCCACTACAGCTGCGTGACACTCCACTTGCCATTTAGGCTCTTGACAGGAGACCTCTAAAGCCTGTCCATGTGACTCATGAGACTGTTCCGTTGTCCATGGCCGTAGGGGCTCTTCACCATGAGATAATCCAATTCCAAGTGATTTCCTCTCCTAAGTTTCCGCTGGTTATTGGTTATCCTTGGTTACAGAGGCACAACCCCTCTTTTGATTGGCTCCGCACTGAGGTTCTCTCCTGGTCACCACAATGCAGTGAAACATGCTTCCGGAAGGTAGCCAAGGTCCTGTGTTCGCACTACTAGGTGGGTTAAATAGAGAAGCGTTTTTCAGGGTGGTATGTTGGAATGTGGAATATCGATTGTCTCTCATAATTGGGTTCTGGATAAAGAGTTTTTTAAAACTAAATTGTCTAGTTTATTTATTTATTTTTTTTTCAAATAACAGTTTTTATTATTGTTATCATTCTCGGTTGCAATACAGAATAGAGAAGCAAGGAAAGTTGTAAATATTATCCAGCATATCTTATCCACAATCAAACATATATTTATGAAATAAAGGTATTAAATTCTTATTAAGTTTCAAAGATATCTCATCGTTTAACTGTTAGCAATTCCTTTTGTAGATGGAGGATGTTAATGCAGTTACATTGTTGTATAATAATGCCTATGAGGATTCAAATCTTTAAGATCTGTAATATAGAAGGATGAATAGGAGAAAAGGAAGAGAGAGAAAGGGAAAGAGAAGGGGAAATAAAAAGTAGGCCATCTGAGTAAGGTTGGTACCTGGTCATGGTGGGTCCTCCTGGAGATGCTACAGCTCCCAAACCCCGTTGTGTGCCTACAGTCTGTCCTGCATTCTAGCCGTCATTCTCTCCATCAGTTCAACATCTTTAATTCTGGAGTAAAGATCTTCAGGAGAGGGTGGGGAACGGCGTTTCCAGTTTAGGGCTACTAGGCATTTGGCCGCTGTGAGTATGTGCCTTACTAGTTTCTTATATGGTGTGCGAAGTTTGAGTGGCGATAGTCCTAGTAAAAAGAACTTTGGGGAAGCTCAAACCTGCAGTTCCAAAAGGTGGGACAGTAGATGCTGGACCTTGTCCCAAAAGGGGATAATCAAATGGCACTCCCAATAAATATGTATGAGGGTGCCTTTTCCTCCCTGACATCGCCAGCACCGATCTGAGCTAGTGGGGAAAATTGCATGGAGCACATCTGGGGTCATATACCAAAACAGAATTTTGTATGCATTTTCCTTGTAAAGAGTGCACATTGAACTCTTTGCTGTTTGGTTCCAGATCACCTGCCATTGTGCTATAGGGAGTTCCTCATCAAGGATTTTCTCCCATTTAAGCATGTAGGAGTGTTTTCCTTGCTCCTCTAGGGAGATGGTATTTAAAATCTTATAAATTCCCGATATGATACCTTTCTGTGCATTCCCCTCTAATATTATAGTTTCAAAGGAGGATGGGGGAGAGAACTGCAAGTTCGAGGTTATAGTCAGTGCGTAGTGTTGAATTTGTAAGTATCTGTAAAATGCCTGTTTTGGCAAATCGTGTTTTGCTTGTAATTCAGAAAAAGATAATAATTTACGGGTTCTGGGTTCCACTATACTCCCGAAATGGAATAAGTTTCTAGAGGACCAAGGGTAGGACATCTGATGTGTTAGGCTATCTGGCACTTTGGGATTGCAGACAAAAGAGGTCAGTGGTGATCTCTCTGAGGACAGTTTATGAGGTCGGGCCAGTGTGCGCCAAGTCCGTCGTAACAGAGACATGGGGCCCAGCATCTGATCGGGGGGCATCTCCGCATTCGCACTCCATAGAAGGTTGTTCGGGTGTATTGGAGCTAGCCAAAGCTTTTCGATTTTGGTCCATTTGTTATAAGATTTTTGAGTAAACCATGAGGCTATCGCTTTTAATTGTGCAGCCTGGTAATATTTAATAATATCAGGGAAAGCTAGTCCTCCCTCTCTGCGTGACGCCAGCATTACTGTCCTCGGTATCCTATGCCTTTTATAGTTCCAAACGAATTGGAGTAAATCCGACTGAAGCTTTTTCAAGTGTTTAAGTGGTATGGGGATAGGAAGGATTTGGAAAAGATATAGGAGCTTCGGGAGAATGGTCATCTTAATAGAGGCTATACGACCTAAAAGGGAGATATGATGTTTTTTCCACTGTGTCAGTAAAGCTCTGATGGAGCGAAAGAGGGGGGGGAGTTTTCTTGGTATAGGGTTTCATATTTTGGAGTGATATAGGTCCCCAGGTACTTCAGAGCAGTCGTTTTCCAGTTATAATGGAAGTTGGCTTTTAATAGTGTGAGTTCAGCTTCAGGGATATGTATAGGTAAGGCTTTTAATTTAATGCATTGATTTTATAACCTGAGAGAGCTCTAAAATTATCTAATTCCCTATGTAGGACCGGGAGGGTGATATGAGGTTGGGTCAGTGTAAGGATGATGTCATTGGCAAATAGGGAAATCTTAAATTCCCTATCTCTAACCATTATCCCCCGTATGTCCGGGTTATTCCGGATCGAGGCGGCCAAGGGTTCCACGCACAGTGCAAATAGCAAGGGTGACAATGGGCACCCCTGTCTGGTGCCATTTGCCACCGAGAAAGGTGTGGAGAGTGCAAAGGGGGTTCTGACCTGTGAGGAGGGGTTGGAGTAGAGATACCTGATCGCTCGCATAAAGGGTCCACAAAAGCCCATGTGGGACAGCGTAGCGAACAGGAAGGGCCACCCCAAACGGTCCAAAGCCTTTTCGGCGTCAAGGCTCAGCAGCACGGAGGCGGGTCCCTCCCTATTCGCCACGTCCACCAGGTCAATCACCCTTCTGGTGTTATCACTTGCTTGTCGCAATGGGACAAACCCCACCTGATCCTTATGGACCAGTGACGGAAGGATCAAATTAAGGCGGTTGGATAAGAGCTTAGTGAAAATTTTCAGGTCGGAGTTGAGTAGTGCGATGGGTCTATAATTGGCGCAGAGGGATGGATCTTTGTCTGGTTTGGGAATTAGGGTGATAAAGGATCTCTGCATGTCTAGAGGAATGGGAGTGTCATGGAGAAAGGTATTAAACAGCTTACACATATGGGGAAGCAACTGAGGGAGAAATGCCTTATAATATTCATAGGGAAAACCGTCCGGACCAGGGGCTTTATGGGATGGTAGGGTTTTGATAGTCAGTTCTAATTCCTCTTCCGAAATCTGTGCATTAAGCGATAGCAGGTCAGATGGTTGGAGATGAGGAATTCCGCTTTGTTCTAAATATTGTCGCATCTTTTGAGACAGATCTGGAGAGGGAGGGTTACTGGGTATGTCGGGGCTGTTGTACAGGTCTTTGTAGATGTCTGCAAAGCTTCGGGCAATTTCCACTGGGTGAGATAGCAGCTGACCTGATTTGTTTTTAATCTGATTCGGGGATAGCATGTGGGTGCGTTCACGGAGTTTGTTGGCCAGAAGAGAGTGGGCCTTTATCATAAAACATTTGTTTCAGTCTGGTCAAGGCCCTCTCTACCTGGCCTAAGGCCAGGTCCCTAAGAGTCATATGAAGGTTAGTTATTTTTTTAAGTAAAGGTACTGTGGGGTTAGTTTGGAGCTTGTGTTCCAGTGCTCTAAGTTCTCTTTCCGTTTTCACTTTTGCAGCTAAGGCGTCTTTTTTTAGCGCTGTGGAAAGCGCTATACCCTTACCTCGGAGAACCGCCTTATGGGCTTCCCAAAGCGTAGTGGGTGAGACTTCTTGGTTATTATTCTCTTTAAAATAGAGTTGAAGAGTGGAATTTAATTCTGCCTGAGAGGGCTGGTGTTGGAGGAGGAAAGTATTAAGCTTCCAATTATAAGGCCTACGGAAGGCGGTGTCAAGATCTATGGTGAGTAAGATAGGGGCATGGTCAGACCATGAGATCGGGTGTATTTGAGCCTTGCGGGTGAGCTGTAGGGTGTGGTTATTAACAAAAAAGTAATCTATCCTGGAGTGAGTGCGATGGGGGGCTGAGTAGAACGTGTACTGTCAGTCGCCTGGACGGAGAGCCCTCCATGCATCAAAGAGCACATATCGTCTGGAGATTTGTCTGAAGAGTCTCGAGTCCCTAAGGACTCTGGGTGAGGTTGCCTGGGGGCCCACCATCTGGCGATCTGTATAGGATGAGTGGGTAAGATTGAAATCGCCCCCTATTACAAGAACCTTAGGTGTGATTTTAAAGAGGCGGGCATACACCCTTCTTAATAAGTATGGCCACTCCTGCCTTTTTATGGGTACCCAAAGCCATATAGATCTGGGAGTAGTATCTGGAGGCGAACGCAAAGGAGCCCCCCCTATCATAATGAGTCTCCTGGACCATAATAATATCAGCCCCTGACTTTCTGAATTCCCTCAGCGCCAGATGTCTTTTTTTGTTGGAGTTTAATCCATGTACATTTAATGAGAGAATCTTAGCCATGGTAATGTGTGTGATAGTACAGTAGACGATCACCTGATGTTGACGCACCTGCATTCAGGACTGGGGCTCGGGGCAGACACTCTCCGGGAGGAGACCAGGAATTTGCGCGATGATTGCTGGGTAGGTTTGGTGATGGCTGGATAGGAAAGGGAAGAGGAGGGTCAGAGAGAGAGAAAAACACTGTTAGAGTGCAAAAAACATGGAAAACATACATTCCTAATAAACCTGTACAGGCCAACAGGCCAAGGTCTGGACGGATTCCCCTGAGCCCCCCCACCCCAAGAAAGAGGAGTGGGAAGGGGCACCCGGGAGCCCGTAGCCAGCCAAAAACAACAATTCTACAGCACATAGTCTATGACCCTGCACTGATATCTGTCTAACTATCAAGGGGGGGGTGATAGGGAACGGAAGCTATACCCATCTCTCCGGAGCTCATCTGAGTTAAGCCCTAGGTGATAAAGTAAAATTCAGCATGGGGGGGCAATCTTGGGGGTCCTAAACTGACGTTGCATTAAACAAACTAAAATAAACTGCAGTCTAACTTAGTATATATATTGAGCCTAAGTGCTCAGGTCCTGTAGTTACAAAGAGTCACAGTAGTTGCATCTCAGCGATTATTTTGCTTGGTGGGCTTGCGTTGTGGGTCGGAGTCCCGGGACCGGTTGGAGGTAGGCACTCTCTGCCAGATTGTAGGTGGCGGTGGTGGGGTTGCGACAATGTCCCAGTCTGGTAACTTTGGTGCCGGAATTTCAAGAATGTTGCAAAAGGTGCGCAGATCTTCTGGATACCTCAGTACAGCGGATTTGCCCTGATGCTTTGCAGTGAGGCTGAAAGGGAAACCGTAACGATAGGTGATGTTCTCCTTCTGCAGTAACTGTAGTAGAGGCTGGAGAAGTCTGCGTTTTTGCAGGGTGATCCAGGAGAGGTCTGGATACAGTTGTATCTGGACATCGTCAAAAGTCACTTTACGCGCCAAGCGTGCCCGCTTCGTCTAGTTTATTTTTTGAATATCCATTAGAGTCTGGAACTCATTTATTCTCACTTTGGGGGCATATTTTAACCCTTTGTTTAGTATATTTTCCTGCTCAGGATTTAAATGTACTGAACTAAGATTGAAAATTCCCAGGGGGGTTTAACATCTCTCTTTTTTTGTTTTCTGTTTGCTCTGCGTACTCCCCTTCTTTTTTTTTTAATTGGAAACAAACTAATTTATTGAGATGTAAACATGGTATACATAGGTACAATCAACATAAGTGTATAATATTTTACATAGCATATGATTAATAAACTGTCTGTACAATATCAGTTTCATTTTTTTTTTCCACACAATGGTGTGGATTGGTTAGGTACATGTCTCGCCATCCTCCAGCCAACTATCCCATACTCTAGAGTATTTTTGCGTACATCCTCTATGGGTATAGATTGGGTCTAGGACCACTGGGGAGCCCATGTTGTCATGGAGGAAGTGAACTATCTGCATCCAGTAGGTTTGTATGTTAGTGCATTCCCATATCAGATGATAAAATGTGTCGGGACCCGTGTGCACAAGGGGCATAGTGGACCTCTTGTGGTTTGAAACTTAGCTAATTTCAGAGGTGTTAAGTATGCATGGAATACAATATATAGTTGTGTCAATCTATCTGAAAGTTTAGGGGATGCGGTCTTGACCCCCTCCAGTATTTCTACCCAGTCAGAGTCATCTATGGGTCCCACGTCGGTTTCCCATGCAGTTTTAGCTGTCTGAATAACTGTGTTCACCCTTTGGAGTCTAAGCGTGTAGTGGATGTTGGATATAAGTTTGGACGGGTCTGCCCCCAAAATAGTATTTAAGACAGGGGGGTGCCTAGCGTGATTGCACGATTTGTAAACTGTGTCTGCACTGTGTGCCTAAGTTGTAGATATCTAAACAGTAAGTGGTTCGGAAGCGAGACTCTTTAAGTGTTTGAAAGGTCTTAGGCCCGGATTCTGTCACGAATTGGGACAGGTATATTATACCATATGAAGCCCACAGTGCCGGGTCTGTGTCAGTATCTAGTTTAGGCATATGATTATTGTGCCATAGTGGGGTGTGAGAGTGGAGCTGTTTTTTCAATGCGATATCCCATACCTTCTGATGATGCGAGAGCATCCCCATATTATATCTAGGGGATCTGTTACTATGTGGTTCCTTTCGGAGAATCACCTGAGTAGGGATGAATAGTGGGTGGCCAGGTTTATCACATACCAGAGACCTATAGCTCTGCGCCTCTACCGAGGCTGAGAGGCCAAATAGTAGTCTAGCCACCACCACTCTGGTATTAGAGTTGTCATGTTGGGCCTGAATATTCATGAACAGTCGCCTGATATTCATTGCTGTGTTCTTTCCTGGCATAAATTCGGTTTGATCCGGGTAAATAAGGAAAAGTATTACTGTGTTTAAACGAGAGGCTAGAATTTTGGCCAATATTTTTATGTCCACTGTGTCATGGTTTTGCAATAGAGTATAACCTCTGCACTGCAGGCCAGCCCTGCTGATCAACCTTTGTGTGTTTTGGCATCCTGTTCCTGCCTACCGTGTGCTCTATGTATGTTTCTGTTAGCGACCTTGGCGTGTTCTCAACTATTCCTGTCTGCTCGTGACCCTGACCTTTGGCATGTCCCCGACTATCCCTGTTTGCCTGTGACCCTGAACCTCGGCGTAAACTCTGTTGTCCTTGTCTGCTTGTGGCCCTGACCGTGGCTTATTGCCTTAAAATCCCTATCCTCCTGTTGCCTACTGTGAGTGTGAGCTGGGGGACCCTGGGGGTCGCGACCTGGAGTCAGTTGCAGCCCAGTCCATCCTCACCACTAGAGGCTCTGGTGAACACCTGCTGGCTCTTAGACTTCACGCCCCAGGGAATCTTACGCTCTAACCCCGGTGGCATCCGTGTTGGTGTTCCAGCGGCCCTGCCTTCCTTACCACCCTGACTCCCACCCGCAGCAGTCAGCCATCGGGTAGGTTTGTGTGGGTGGCCTGGTTTATCACATACCAGAGACCTATAGCGCTGTGCCTCTACCGTGTTAAAATAATATATGTGTGAGAGCTGAGAGGCCAAATAGTAGTCTTGTATGTCTGGGAGGGCACATCTTCCCTCCAATGTAGGGTTTTTTAGTACATGTCAGGCTAATATATGTCTACTGTGTCCCCAGACAAAGGAGTTTAAGATTGCTTCCATGTGTTTAAAGGTTTTTAGGGGAATGTAAAGAGGGGCATGCCAAATCATATACACAATTTTAGGTAGGAGGATCATTTTTGTTAAATTTATTCTTCCCATCACTCCCAGGGGTAGTCTAGACCAGGTTTGAGTTTTGGATTTAATGACTGTGAATAAAGGTTCTATGTTAAGAGGGATGTAATCTGTAAGGTTCCTCGTAACTATCACCTCCAAGTATTTAATTGCAGACACTCTAGTTAAGGGGAGTTCGGGATGGATGGGGGGTGGGGGGAATAGATCTAGGGAAAGAATTTGGGACTTATCTCAATTGATGCGTAGTCCTGAATATCCACCAATCTTTTCAATTATGGCCCATGCCGATTGTAATAATGGTCCCTGATCTGCTAGATTTAATATGGTGTCAACCGCATATAGGCCTATTTTTTCCCAGGATTTACCCCGTCTTAAGCCTATTATATTTGGGTCTGATCTTATGGCTATAGCTAACTGGTCTGCTGCAAGGGCATATAGTAATGGTGAAAGAGGGCATCCCTGTCTTGTGCCCCTCTCAAGGGAGATTTGGTCTGATAGCCGACTGTTCATGAATATCCGCGCCTTGGGTGTTTGGTATAGGAGTTGCACCCATTTAATAAAGTTTGGTCCAAACCCATAACAGCGTAAGCATTCCCATAGGTACCAGGGCCACCATCACTCTGGTATTAGAGTTGTCATGTTGGGCCTGAATATTCATGAACAGTCGCCTGATATTCATTGCTATGTTCTTTCCTGGCATAAATCCGGTTTGATCCGGGTGTATAAGGAAAAGTATTACTGTGTTTAAACGAGAGGCTAGAATTTTGGCCAATGGGGGCGTGGCTTGGTCATGGCGGTGTGAAGACGTCTTTGCTTGAGCTCCTGACTCCTGTCCCGCACAACCCGGCTGATATGCTGACCCTGAACTGACTTTTGGACTGTCATGAGCAACGTTAAACGCAGGAAGACAAGGGGATTGACCAAGGCTGTTGCTGCGGCTCCCATCAGTAGCTATTTCCCGGGACAATCGCAGATGTCCCCCGCAACACGCTCCTCGGCGACACGTGGCAAGCGGAGGCCTGTGGGCCCTCTCCCCTCAGCAATGGCTGCCTCACAACACAATCTGTCCAGCTCACTGGCGGGTGTGCCGGCTATCCTGGACCTATCGGTTACAACCTTTCACAGCCCGGGTTCCTCCATACAGCGATCCCAGGATGAGGCTGACATCAAAACCCTGCTCCGAGCTCTCCCCACGAAGGCTGATATGAAGGCTCTGGTGTTGCGGGTGGAGGAGCAGCACCGCCAGGACTTCCAACAGGTACAGCACCTCGACGGCTGCCTGGTCAAAGGGGAATCGGCAGTTAGCGCGCTGGAGAAGCGAGTAGCCCAATTGGAACAGTCCCACAAGTGCCACGCATGCTCAGAAGAAATTCCGAGATGGAACAGCTCGGTCTGGTAAACTTAGCGTTCGCAATGGATACAACACTTTCGTCACGGTGCAATGTTAAAAATGGTTTAATACAGCGCACTCTCTTCTCCTTATAATGTGAGAAGAACTAAGTAGTTTTGCTGCTCATATTCACACAGACTTCTCACAAACTTATTTCTTTATTATTTAGCGGGATTCCCTTAATATATTTAGATTTGTCACATCTGACAACATTTTGTTTGAATTTTTTTTTTTTGGTTTAAAGGCAGATTATTTTTTTTTGGTTTGTCTTTGTTTTATTGTATTTTTATTTTTACTCCAGAATATTTTTGTGTGTGTTTTGTGTGTCAAGTTACCACAACACAATTGATATGTTGTTATATTTAATCTGTAGGAGATTGTTTGCTGTTGGTGTCTCTTGTTAATTTCACATTGTACTTTAGAAATGTACCTGAATCCTCACCAACAAACTGTCCTTTTTGGATGAAAACACACATAGGAGAGTATAAATTTCCCAAATAAATAATTTATTAAGGGCTCACAACTAAACAAAGAGGGAGGCAACGCTGGAGAAACAGCAAAAATGGGTGAAGCCTTTGGCCCCCAGGGAAGACATCAACTATTTTCAAGCAAAATTGGTGGCCTGAGGAGTCCATATCTAAGGGAGTGCAGTCTGGTCCAGAAGTCTCAGAGATCCGGAAAGCAGCAGATGACATCTGTGTCCCCAGGCTTTGGTCATACAAGAGACTGCAGCTTTTGTCAGACCAGACTGAACCCAGGGCCATCACTCTCTGGTCTTCTTTCCATGCTTCCTTCCATGCTGTGGCTGTGGTGGTGGAGTTGTGGCAGCAGGAGGAGGAGGAGAAGGAGGATGGTCAAACTCAATCACGTCGGTCTTGGGTGTGATTTCACCACTCACCCCCTTAGTTGGGACTTTATAAATAAGTTGCTCACACATGAGGCTTTGACCCTCCTGCATGCCCTGCAGTTTTGTGGCAGCCATGCAGGCAAAGGCCTCTTCAGGAGTGGGTAAGGCTCTGAGGGACGCAGAAGCCTCCTGAATTAGCCTGAGTGCAGAATCCTGCATGTGAGTCGCCTTCCTCGCTCTTTTGCATGGAAGGCGGAGGGGAGGAACCTGCGATTCGGTCAGGCTTCGACTTGTCCCAGGCTTCTCCTGGCTGACACTTAGTCCCGCCTCTTCCTGGCTGCAACTTAGCCCCGCCTCCTCCTGGCTGCCACATTCCACAGCCTCCTCCTGGCTGAGGTCTTCCTGTGTATGAAAAAGGGACATAGTTTTATTTTTTTTAGTCATCAATCACACACAATTGTCACCTCCTGACTGTTGCAAATTGAATGTTAACAAATATAACAGATTATCATTCTGAGCCCAGCATTTTTCATTCTTGTCCCAATTTTGGGTGCCCACTACTGTCTATTGATATGTAAAACATTGCAATCAGCAATTAGTGATCAATAATAACATCTAGTAAAGATCATTTCTTTATTGACAAGAAATCTGTAGAGGAATGCTATACCTGACTCCAGCTGGGCTCATCCACTTCTTCCTGGCTGGAAGGCCCAGGCTGGACATCGGAAGCCTCAGCTGGGGTGGAAGGAAGAGTGGAAGGAAGAGTAGAGAGGGATTCCCTGACTTCAGTCTGGTCTGACAGAAATCGCAGTCTCTCATAGAACCACAGCCTGGGGACATAAACGTCATCTGCAGCTCCGGACCTCTGGGAGTCTGTGACCTTCTTGCGCTCCCTAAGATAAGTGCTCCTCAGGCCACCAATTTTGGCTTTTAGATAGGGGATGGTTGCTGTGGGGACCACCGGCTTCACCAACTCCAGCAGTTTCTCCAGCGCTGCCTGCCTCTTTTGTTTATGATTATAATGGAGATGTCTCACCTGCCACTGACAGGGCAGCTCCCTGTATTTGCCTGTGAACAGGGGGAGGAAATTGTGGTCATTGAAGCCATCCATTTTCTCTGCAAGACACAACACAAGACAAACCCTAAGGTCAGGCCAAACTCTCCTAATCTTGTTACAATGTAGGCTTCAATTTCGAAGCTGTATAGGCCCAAGTTTAGATCTTACCTTCGTTAGCACGATCGGCGCCTCCGATGTTCCTTCCTCCGCTCACAGATCGTACGTAATACGCACGCGTGTTACGCTTTATACACACTGCGCATGCGTGTAACTCCGCCCGCCCCTGACGTTCTTTCTAGTCTACTTCCCACCCCTTTTCATTCTGCGCAGTGGGGGAAGAGCACATGGCGGATACACAGCAGGTGCGTGCTAATTACAGGAACGAGGAGGAGGAAAGCCCGGAGCCAGAAACGTCCCGATCCAGAAGGAGATTTAAGGCCTCAAATATGTCCTTTGGGGAGATGTTGGAGATGGTCACCATCCTGAAGAGGGCCGACTATGATGGGAAGTATGGACCTTACCCCAACCCCAATGTCCGAAAGGCCAAGATCATGGCGAAAGTGGTCAAAAGTCTGCACCGGCATATCGGGGTACGTCGATTGAAAGATCAGCTCAGGAAGCGGTGGTCGGACCTGAAATTACGAGAACACGAGCAGTACAGAAAGATCCGGAGAGTGCTGCAAAAAAGTAAGTAGTTGTGCTGTGTTCCTATTCTTTTTGTGTTTATTACGTTCATGCTGCTCCATGTGCTTTTCTTACAAGTGTACATTTTAAAATGACAACTTTCTGGTTCATGGGCACATTATTCGTTCGTATCAAACATTTTTCTTTCGGCCTATAAAACACCATTGTTTTGGCCATATGCATTTGGCCACATTTTTTACGCCCTACTTGTATGAAACTAATTTGGTTGTGTAGATGGCTTTGTTACTAGAATGAAATGCAAACTAGATTCTGTGTAAGGAGAGGACACTGAGCAGCGGTTTTCACATCTGGACACTGTAGCACTAGTGTGGGACACCAGAACACCATTTTTATTAGGGGGCCCACACAGGTGCTCCAGTGTATACTATAGGGGTGACTCCATCTGGGAAGCTTGTACCAAACAGGTAAAGTATTGCAGCTTGACAAAGGACACTGAAAATGCTACATTTTGGAACTCAGCCAAAATAGACAATTGTACCCCACTTCCAAGCAATGTTTCCTATTTATAGTTCTGCCATCAAATATCTGTGTGCGAAGTATAGCATTTTTGTTTTACATAGGGGAGAAAAGACTCGGAGGACACCCCTCATCCGAAGAGACCACAGACCCCCCCACCTCTGGAAGAAGGGGAAATCCCCCAACACAAGAAGAGCAGGAGGAAGAAGACGTGGTGGAAATTGTCACCACAACAGGTGAGTGTCTGCGACCACAGGCTCAGGTAAGAGATGGATGCCGGCATATTTTTGATACCTGTTTTTGTTTGGTTTCTCTCTTTTTAGGTGATCATGATGTTTCACATCAGAAAGTGCACAGATCCTGATCGGGGAGATCATGGGGTGTAATTTACAATTGGAAAACCTCAAGAAAAACATCAATGATGTTATTCAAAAAAATAAAAACATCATTGATGTTTTGGGGCGAGTTTAAAACCCCTCCAAAAAACTTTGTTTTTTTGTGTGCTACAATGTTAAAAATGTTTTAGCGATTTTTAGAAAAGCCAAATTTGGAGAATGCACACAGTGTGCCAACATGTGCTATCTGCCATCACGGGAGATCAATGGACGCGTTTTGGGGGGTGCAACCCCTTCCGCAATAATAAAGTAGCTGAGAGGAAGGGGTTTCTTCCCCAAAACACGTCCCTTGTTCCCCCGTGATGGCAGCTAGCACATGTTGACATTGGGAAATTTGTGTGCATCTTCCAAATTTGGCTTTTCCTGGGGTGACTTCACCCCATCTG
Source organism: Lithobates clamitans (assembly GCA_037952925.1). NCBI lineage: Eukaryota > Metazoa > Chordata > Amphibia > Anura > Ranidae > Lithobates > Lithobates clamitans. The sequence goes on from JBBGZY010000744.1 coordinate 5,196,326, forward strand.
AACGCAATATCAAACACAGTTCCTAAATACTCATGTCTGATATTGCCTTCCAGTTCTACCAAATGTGAACTTTGTAAGTTCAAGATTTGTGTCTTTCTTGTTGGTTTTACACATGCCTGTTTTATCTTAAATGGACATTTATATTTTTTATAATGCCCCCCAAAAATTGTTATACAACAAACATGTTGGTTTGTTTTAAAAACCTTTTCTAAATGCACATGTGTTTGTGCAGGTATTAAAAAGATTGTTAATCAAGAATGTGTGGATTATTGTCGCAACGCTACAACACTTTTGTGGTGATGTAATTGCTGTTTTCTGTGACAATGGGGGTTATTTCCTAAGGGCAAATCCTATTTGCATTACAAGTGCAGTTTCAGTGCAGTTTCAAGTGCACTTGTAGTGCAAAGTGTCTTTGCCTTTAGTAAATAACACCCAACAGTGCTTTGTATAAGGTTACACAATCATGCCATTTTCAGGTCTCCCCACATTTCTGTCAGGGTCAGCTAAAACAAACACAAGCAGTAAATGTCAACAAAGATTTGGTTTCTTTTTTGGTTTTATTTGATAAAGGCTTCACAAATTTGCTGGCATATTGATGGCCCCCCTACCCGCAAAGAACTCAAGGTATCTTAACCGGACATCACAGTCACTCAGAGAGGGCAAGCCAGGACGGCCACTTTCAAGCGCCGTCAGGGTTGTTTCATTTATCATTCCGGCCTCAGGCCCAACTGAGCCAGCATAGTTGGCAGAATGTTGGCGTAAAAAGTTATGTAGAACACAGCACGCCAGGATTATATGATTAAGTTTATACTCCGCCATATGGATGGGTGTCAGAAATAGGTGGAACCGGCTGGCCATGATTCCAAATGTGTTCTCCACCACTCTTCTGGCTCTGGCCAGCCGGTAATTAAAAACCCTCTGTTCCGGGGTGAGGGTCCTCATCGGGAATGGCCGCATAAGATGGTCCCCCAGCGCAAATGCTTCATCCGCAGCGAAGACGAATGGGATTCCTTCCACATTCTCTTCTGGAGGTGGCAAGTCCAAGCTGCCATTCTGGAGACGCCTGTAAAACTCCGTCTGGGCGATGACTCCACCATCGGACATCCGGCCATTCTTCCCCACATCCACATACAGGAAATCGTAATTAGCCGACACCACCGCCAACATCACAATACTATTGAACCCCTTGTAATTATAATAGTATGACCCCGAGTTGGGTGGTGGGACGATGTGGACGTGTTTCCCATCAATTACCCTTCCGCAGTTAGGAAAGTCCCACCACTGGGCAAAGTGGGAGGCCACAGTCTGCCATTTCTGTGGCGTGGAAGGAAACTGTTGAGGAAAACAAAAAAACTTAGTATTTTTGCACATAAACATGGAAAGCAGATTAGACACAAACCTTCTTGGCCAACATCCAGATAACATTTATTAAGGGGAATTTTACAACACCAAAGTATAAGGTACACCTATCATATTCCCCCTCCCCCCCTCTCATGGGCCATTTCTAACATTAAAGGGAGAGGTAACCCTCTTCACTTCATTGAGAGATGAATGCCTAAATACAGGGTATTACTTGGAACAGCCCCTCCTTAGTTACACTATTGGCAGCCCACTGGACAGGTAAGAAGTGTCATAATACAAAGATATAAATACACACTGTACACATTTGAGCACATTTGGACATTCTGCTATTACCTATCAAGATAATAATAGGATACAAAAACTTTAAACAGTACCATTTGAAAGTATACAGGCAGGCCCTTGCACTACATGCTTTGGGGAATTCATCCATACATCTGACCACAAAAGAGATGGGTATAGTGTGTATGGGTTTGGCAAAGTCAGCAGATAGATGATTGAGGATAGATAGAGAATTGGTATCAGCTGACTTAGCAGTTGGGGGGCGGGAGGGTTAATAAAAATGATTTGGGGATACCACAAAAAAAAGCCTCTGGCACTCTGCCTGAATTTAAAGCACAAATCACATTTCTAAACATTTTAGGGGGTGTTTGGGGTAAAGCACTACTATGGAGCTGATAAAATACATTGTTAAGTGACTACATGAGGTGAATATAGGGCCATGAGAGCATGCTGGGGAGGTTAGTTAAGGCAAATATGTATGAAGGACTAAAAAAATAATTACATAAAAATCCAGCATGCATGAGAACAAAGGGGACATTCACAGCATATTACAATCATGGTCATTAGGGAATGAGGAAAGAAATACAATATAATATCAATCATTAAATACAATAAAATGTGAGATTAATGGATAAAAATCTTACCTTCATATACTCCTTCTGCAGGACCTGTATGATGGCAGAACAGGTCTCTGGGATAATGATCCCCAGAGCCTGGGGGGAGATGCCTGTCGAGAACTTCAAGTCCTGCAGGCTTCTCCCTGTCGCCAAGTACCGCAGGGTAGCGACGAGCCTCTGCTCCGGAGTGATGGCTTGCCTCATGCTGGTATCCTGCCTGCTGATATAGGGGGTCAGCGAAGCCAACAAACAGTGAAATACGGGGTCCGTCATCCTGAGAAAGTTCCTGAAATCATCAGGATTATTCTCACGGATCTCACGGAGCAAAGGCATATGAGAGAACTGGTCATGCTGAAGCAACCAATTCTTGGTCCATGAACTCCTCCCCACCCTGTTCATGGACTGGACTTGTGTCAAGGTCAGGACCCCAACACCAAGCCCCCGCACAGCACGAACTTTACGAGGAGTACGTATACGCAACATGGCTAGAAAACGGTCGGCTGCTCAGAACAAATTAACAGAACGCACTGAAGAACAGCAAGGCCTGTGAAGAGCGACCTGAAAAACAGTAACGAACGAACAAGAACACAATGACAAATCAAGGGTACTCGCTGCACGCACTGAAGAGCAGATACAAACCCACAAGCACAAACTGAACCGCAGAAAACGATTTGAAAGCCACGAGTCTGAAAAAGCGCGAATCGTCTCTCACCAAACTTTTACTAACACGAGATTAGCAAAATGAACCCAAAGGGTGCCGCGCTTGGTTCTGAACTGGCCTTTTCTAGCCTCGTCGTACGTGGTGTACGTGACCGCGTGGTTGGCGATCGGAAATTCCGACAACTTTGTGTACACAAAACAAGTTTGAGCCAACATCCGTCGGAAAGAATCCTAGGATTTTGTTGTCCGATCAATGTCCGACCGTGTGTACGGGGCATAAGTGTACCACACATAACACAGGTTCCTGCCCAGCTAGACCACCCAGATTATCCTATAACTCTCTCGCTGGCCTCCTCCGGCTCCCCCTCCCCCCTGGGGATCTGCCTGGCTCGATGGAGCGCCATCGGATGATATCCTTTTGATGAGCTCTCCGGTCCCTCCTTCCCCCCTGTCCCCCCATGAAGCTGACATGGGAAGCCCTGCCCTGGAAGTGTAAAGGAACTTCTTGTCCCATAGAGGCACCTCACATTGCTGTTGCGGAACTTCCATGCCAAGACACCTCTCGCTTGAGCGCTCCTTACCCTCATACATGGGACTCAGAGGAAAGTGAAACCAGGAACATGCACGGCTGACTGGGTTTTTTTTTTTTTTGAAGGAGGATTCGAGGGACTTCTGTGGTGGGGAGGGGGAGGTGTTGGTTGTGACATTCACCTCATGGCTAGTTGCTGGAGGGCGCTGGGAGGACTTGTGTGGGGGGGTGCCTGGGGTGGGGGAGGGGGGACACTCATTTACAGGGGCTTGGCTTTTGGGCCCTCACTATGGGTCACCTCCCGAGTTTCCCCCCCCTTTCTTTTTGTTTTTTCTTATGCTCCTTCCCCCCTCTCCATCCTGCCTCGCCCCCTCCTTTCCTCCCGTTGTTCTTCTTCCCCCCCCCCTTCTTCTTCCTCTTTTTTTCTCTTCCTCCTTGCTGAGCTGAGGGGGGGTGACCCTTGGTCTGCATCCCCCCACATGCATGCAAACACTCACAATACCTGCTGGGGATGATGTGTGTCCTTTTTCCTTGGGGGGGAGGGGGGTGGGGTGCAACACTGAACATTCACTTTAAGAGGGGATGGGTGGTATGGTATGACATGCTGGACATTTATTTAGCCTGTGAGATGGGTGGATGGCTTCCTACACATTCCTAATACAGGGGGCTTGTTAATATGTGTGAATTTATGTTCCTGCATTAATACTGTTATATGACTATAAGTACTGCCAAAACGTTTGAATATTAGTTTACTCGGTTTACATGATGCTAACGGGGTTGTAGCGGAGTGCCTGCGGGCAATACCCTTTGGTGCGTCTGGGGGCACTCCCTCAGCTTGTGGCATTCTTTACTTTTTTAATGGCATATCAGCTGTTTTAATTACTTTTACTGTTGAGCATCCTTTTGGTGCGGGCTGGGAAGAGGAGTCTCTGATCCCCGCTGTGCACAACTTCTTCCCCCATATAGGGTGACACTCCGGTTGGTGGTTTCCCCTTTCTGTGGGGTTTAAACTACCAGAGTGTCCTGAAACTAGCCTCTTCTACGCCTCGGGCATATTAGTGTTTTTTTTTTTTGTTGTTGTTTTTTTCTTTCTTTTTTTTTTCTCTTCCCCTGCTCGCCTTTACCCGCCATCCCTTTCCCCTCCATTCCTTCCCCCCCCCCCCCATCCAACTGCAATCATGCAGGCAGACAGGAAAGATTCTGTTCGCCTCATGTCATTTAACGTGAAGGGGCTGAACACCCTAGAGAAACGCTCCATGGTGCGATCCGCTCTGAGACACGAGAAAGCGCATGTTTGCTTCCTCCAGGAGACGCATTTTCGTGCCGACAAATTACCAAAGCTTCATGATCACACTTTTCCGACGGCTTATCACGGTTGCTCTATGGACTCTAGGTCTAGGGGTGTAAGCATCCTGATTCGTGGCTCGATCCCGTGGCGGTTTGGAGACCAATGGAGTGACGCAGAAGGCAGGGCCCTCTTTGTGAAGGGGACTTTGGGTGGCGCATTGGTCACTCTGGTAAATCTATACTTGCATAACTCCAACCAGATCTCCTTGCTGGAACCGATCCTGAACAAGCTGGGAGACTTTGCAGAGGGGATGGTGCTTATGGGGGTGATATGAATTTCACCCCGGATCCATCCTTACATGCGTCTAAATGCACCTCTCAGATCTCCTTTGCTGCCATTAAACATCTAAAGAAAAACTCCCATGCGTTCCACCTTGTGGATGTGTGGCGGATTCTTAACCCGGACCAACGAGATTATACATTCTATTCGCATCCTCATGGTTCTTACACTAGGATTGACTTCTTCTTGTTGCCCCAGTCCCTCTTATCTAGAGTCACCTCTGCCTCCATCGGTTCCATTACATTCTCGGACCATGCTCCAGTTTTTGTAGACATTGACTTATTAGTCCCTTCTCCTAAGCAATGGATGTGGAAGATGAATGATTCCTTGCTCCAAAGCCCGGAGGTCTTGCATGAGTTGACCAGGGAACTGGGATCTTTCTTTTCCTCCAATATTGGTGAAGACAGCGCCCCCATGATGGTGTGGGAGGAGCAAAAATGCTACATCAGGGATCTCATGATCAAGATTGGCTCACGGATGAGACAGGCAAGGGCAAAACAAATTGTAGAAATCTTGGAAAAGATTAGAACTCTGGAATCCATCCATAAGAAATCCCTAGCAAATAAGTACCTAGCGGATCTTACAGTTCTCAGATCCCAGTTGCGAACCCTGGCATTAGATAAGGCTAGAACTATGATAGAGAAATGCAGACGGACCTTCTACGAGCATAGCGATAAGTATGTGAATTGCTAGCATGGCCCAACAGGCCCGCGCCTTTGTTCCCGAATTATTAGACGACGGCAATGCCAAAGCTCATACTACAGAAAGGATAGCAGACATCTTTCGGCAATACTATACCTCTCTCTATAACCTTCCCCAATCCACCAGAGAGGTCTCCTCCAGGAGATTTGCAGTCCGGGAATACCTACAGCACTCAGGACTTCCCCGTATCTCGGATGACGACCTCACCGATCTTGACGAGCCTCTCTCCACTAAGGAAGTGGCCCTAACACTAGCACAAATGAAGCCGGGAAAGGCGCCGGGCCCAGATGGCTACTCTCTCCTTTATTATAAGACCTTTGGAGACCTGCTGACCCCGCACTTCCTTTCCGCATACAATGCTGATGGGGAAGGGACCGTCCCACCAAAGGACACGCTCCGGGCTCATATAATTGTGATCCCGAAGGAGGGTAAGGATCCCCTATTATGCCAAAATTACCGACTGATATCGTTACTAAACGTAGATCTGAAGATATTCACCAAAATACTTTCCCTGTGCCTGATTGGGCGTATCCCCCAACTGGTCCATTCAGATCAGGTGGGGTTTGTCCCAAAGAGAGAAACGAGGGACAATACGACCAAGGTGCTCAACCTGATTTACGCCGCACAGAAGCGTAAAATCCCCCTATTGCTTCTCTCCACCGATGCCGAAAAGGCATTTGACAGGGTGGATTGGACCTTTTTGACTGAGACCCTACGCTTCCTCAGCCTGGGCCGGAGGATGATGCACTGGATTCAGGCCATTTACTCCTGCCCCTCCGCCAGAGTGAAGGTAAATGGACACCTATCACAGTCATTTGAGATATCCAATGGCACACGTCAGGGGTACCCCCTGTCCCCCCTGATTTTCATCTTGACTCTTGAGCCGTTCTTGCGAACCGTACAAAACAATCCAGACATCTCTGGTCTCCAGTTGGATAATACTCTCTCTCCAAAGATTGCAGCATTTGCGGACGACCTTCTCTTCTTCCTGTCCAACCCTCTGATCTCCATCCCAAACTTGCTTTCGGAGCTGAAGATTTATGAAGCGCTGTCCTTTTTCCGAGTCAACTATCAGAAGTCGGAAGCTCTGAACATATCTATGACTGCTTCTACATCAACACTGTTACGTGCAGACTTCCCCTTCAAGTGGGCTGCAGAGCATATTAAATACCTGGGGATCCGCCTTCCTAGGCAGATAGAAGAGACCTTTTTGTTGAACTTCCCCCCTCTACTGACAGCACTTAAAAAAGATTTAAATTCCTGCCAGAAAGGTTTGTTCTCGTGGTTCGGACGCTGCAGTATAGTGAAGATGATTGTGATGCCGCGTCTGCTGTACCACTTCCAAGCGCTCCCGATCTGGATCCCGAGCTCCTTCCTGAGGACGGTGAACAGAACGTTGGTCACCTTCTTGTGGTCACAAAAACCCCCTCGACTGGCACAATCTACCCTTAGACTACCGAAGCTCAGGGGAGGCATGGCTTTGCCTGACGCTAATCTCTACCATTCCCATTTTGTCGGGAATGCCACTTGAATCATTACCATGGTGTCAGTTTGCAGTACCCTAGCAGGTACTGGATCACCCCATGGTAGGGGAGACCAGGAGGGTCAGCCAGAAAGCCTTCCGAGACTCTTCGTTGGCGCCCTTACTATCGCCACTTACACCTGTAGTAGGAAATCCGGCTTTTACACCTGGACTCCGAGACCCTAGATTCCAGGACCTGAAAAGCAGGGAACGAACACAGACTCGACACTTTGTAGTCAATGGCAAATGGATGACTAGACAACAACTTATGGTGGACGCAGATTTGGCAGAATTGTCATTTTGGCAAAAAATACAGCTGGCACACTTTCTTGGATCCCTACCCCCTCCGGAGTCGTTCGAGAGACAACTTACCTCTTTCGAATTGCTTTGTATAGATCAGTCTCCACTTTCCCATGCTGTTTCTTTAACCTATCAACTGCTGATCTCACCACCAGTGGGTCATAAGCTCTCTTATATCGCCGGCTGGAAAAGAGAACTGGGGATAGAATTGTCAGAAACACAGGTAGATAGACTCTTCTTGTTCTCTTATAAGACTTCGATCTGTGCTAAACATCAGAAGGCGGGCTTTAAAGTACTGACCAGGTGGTACCATACTCCAGCAAAGATTCATAGAATGTTTCCCCAGTGCTCAGACCTATGCTGGAGATGTGGAGAGGAGGTTGGCTCTATGCTTCACATTTTCTGGACCTGCCGTCTTTTGGAGCCGTACTGGAACGAAGTGTACCGTCTAGTTCAAAAATTCACGGATAGACCCATACCGAAAGATCCAGCTCTCTTCCTTTTGCACCACCACGACATACCAAGTAAAGCATATAGGAAGTCCATTCTGCCCCTTTTGATTACAGCCGCTAAGGGATGCATTCCACTGTTCTGGAAGCAGACACAGCCTCCGTCGATAGCCGTTTGGTTGAAAAAAGTTGCTGACATTCATGCGATGGAAGATCTGGTGGTCACCGAAAGGGGTCTTAATGAGGAATTTTCTAGAAGATGGTTTTGGTGGCACGAATTTGTGTACTCTGAGGAATACGCGATACTGGTTCAGCGGGACTAGTCTTGTGAACACTAACTGCATAACAGGATAACTGGCAAAGAGTACAGTCTGGGTTGGGGTGGATGGGAAGGGAAAATCTTACCCTACTCCCTGTCATCCCCCCCTTCCGTTTTTGTTTTTTTTTCGTCTTTTTTTTTCCCCCCTGTTCGAATGGGACTCTGCGGGTTTCCCTCGATTCCCCAGAGTCCTTTCTACACGGTCTTTTCCGTAAAAATTCGACATGCGGGATACAGAGACTCCTCTGATCGAGCAGATCACCATCTACGATAGAAGTATTAGATGAGATTACCAAGATAACGTTTTCTGAGATTCGGAATGTTCCTTGTTCTTTATGCTTCTAGATACTGATATCAATGTATGGTCTCTGTATTTACCGTATGTTTTGCTTGCAAAAATAAAGTAATGAAAAAAAAGAATTTTGGCCAATATTTTTATGTCCACTGTGTCATGGTTATGCAATAGAGAAATTGGCCCTGTTCAAAAACGTGTACAATAGATATTAATTCATTAAATATAAAAATAGATAAAAAGTAATAAATAGAAATAAATGAATAAATGGAAAAACCATATATAAGTGAAAATATGCCAAAATATTACACTGTACTATAAAGTGCAAAGTGCTAGAAAATATGTGACCTGACATATATCAATGAGATATAATCCACAAAAATTATTTAACAGTGATATAAAACACCAAATAACATGTTGCAAAAAATCATCTAAAACCACTCTAAACCACTGTGAAAACGTGTCCAAAACACCAAAAAAGCCTCAGGAAGGTGGGCAGCAGAGGACATCACTGACACATTGTAGAAGGGAAGGACGGCAACCGGGCTGAGGATTATCGCCAAGGAACACCATTGCTGGATCCTAACCTACACGCCTATTACCCCTGCAGGGGTTGGGCGCTCTGGTGAGTGAGGGCATGATTGGGGGTGCAGTGTAAGACGGGGAGCACTTGCTACATCAAGATTCTTTTTATTGGATTGATATATTACAGTTTCTTCAGACTTTATTGAGTTTTTAGGACACTGGATTTTTATTAATTTTTTACCATCACTTTGCACACCAGTATCACCTTTTTTGGTGTTTTGGACACTTTTTCACAGTGATTTAGAGTGGTTTTAGATGATTTTTTGCAACATGTTATTTGGTGTTTTATATCACTGTTAAATAATTTTTGTGGATTATATCTCATTGATATATGTCAGGTCACATATTTTCTAGCCCTTTGCACTTTATAGTACAGTGTAATATTTTGGCATATTTTCACTTATATATGGTTTTTCCATTTATTCATTTATTTCTATTTATTACTTTTTATCTATTTTTATATTTAATATCTATTGTACACATGTTTGAACAGCGCCAATTCCCCCATTATAGGATCTTGCTTGTTTTGAATTTCACCTAGGTGATATTCTGTGTCGGGGGGGCTGCAGTTCTTTTTCTCCTCCTAAGCGCAGAATAATTGAATTTTATGGTTATGCAATAGAGTTTTGTCTGTCAGCTTACCTGTCTCCATGTGTTCATCTCTAAAGACCAGCTGACTCTCACCTGACTGCTTTTATAAACTCTCCTCTAGCATGGCTCCACCTCAGCTTCCATGTGTTTAAAGGTTTTTAGGGGAATGTAAAGAGGGGCATGTCAAATCATATACAAAATTTTAGGTAGGAGGATCATTTTTATTAAATTTATTCTTCCCATCACTCCCAGGGGTAATCTAGACCAGGTTTGAGTTTTGGATTTAATGACTGTGAATAAGGGTTCTATGTTAAGAGGGATGTAATCTGTAAGGTTCCTCGTAACTATCACCTCCAAGTATTTAATTGCAGACACTCTAGTTAAGGGGAATTTGGGATGGATGGGGGGTGGGGGGAATAGATCTAGGGGAAGAATTTGGGACTTATCTCAATTGATGCGTAGTCCTGAATATCCACCCATCTTTTCAATTATGGCCAGTGCCGATTGTAATGATAGTCCCTGATCTGCTAGATATAATATGGTGTCAACCGCATATAGGCCTATTTTTTCCCAGGATTTACCCCGTCTTAAGCCTATTATATTTGGGTCTGATCTTATGGCTATAGCTAACGGGTCTGCTGCAAGGGCATATAGTAATGGAGAAAGAGGGCATCCCTGTCTTGTGCCCCTCTCAAGGGAGATTTGGTCTGATAGCCGACTGTTCATGAATATCCGCGCCTTGGGTGTTTGGTATAGGAGTTGCACCCATTTAATAAAGTTTGGTCCAAACCCATAACAGCGTAAGCATTCCCATAGGTACAGCCACTCGACAGAATCGAAGGCCTTGGCTGTATCCAGGGCCACCACCACTCTGGTATTAGAGTTGCCATGTTGGGCCTGAATATTCATGAACAGTCGCCTGATATTCATTGCTGTGTTCTTTCCTGGCATAAATCCGCTTTGATCCGGGTGTATAAGGAAAAGTATTACTGTGTTTAAACGAGAGGCTAGAATTTTGGCCAATATTTTTATGTCCACTGTGTCATGGTTATGCAATAGAGGAATTGGCCCTGTTCAAACACGTGTACAATAGATATTAAATCATTAAATATAAAAATAGATAAAAAGTAATAAATATAAATAAATGAATAAATGGAAAAACCATATATAAGTGAAAATATGCCAAAATATTACACTGTACTATAAAGTGCAAAGTGCTAGAAAATATGTGACCTGACATATATCAATGAGATATAATCCACAAAAATTTTTTAACAGTGATATAAAACACCAAATAACATGTTGCAAAAAATCATCTAAAACCACTCTAAACCACTGTGAAAAAGTGTCCAAAACACCAAAAAAGCCTCAGGAAGGTGGGCAGCAGAGGACATCACTGACACATTGGAGAAGGGAAGGACGGTAACCGGGCTGAGGATTATCGCCAAGGAACACCATTGCTGGATCCTAACCTACACGCCTATTACCCCTGCAGGGGTTTGGCGCTCTGGTGAGTGAGGGCACGATTGGGGGTGCAGTGGAAGACGGGGAGCACTTGCTACATCAAGATTCTTTTTATTGGATTGATATATTACAGTTTCTTCAGACTTTATTGATTTTTTAGGACACTGGATTTTTAATAATTTTTTACCATCACTTTGCACACCAGTATCACCTTTTTTGGTGTTTTGGACACTTTTTCACAGTGATTTAGAGTGGTTTTAGATGATTTTTTGCAACATGTTATTTGTTGTTTTATATCACTGTTAAATAATTTTTGTGGATTATATCTCATTGATATATGTCAGGTCACATATTTTCTAGCCCTTTGCACTTTATAGTACAGTGTAATATTTTGGCATATTTTCACTTATATGTGGTTTTTCCATTTATTCATTTATTTCTATTTATTACTTTTTATCTATTTTTATATTTAACGATTTAATATCTATTGTACACGTGTTTGAACAGCGCCAATTCCCCCATTATAGGATCTTGCTTGTTTTGAATTTCGCCTAGGTGATATTCTGTGTCGGGGGGCTGCAGTTCTTTTTCTCCTCCTAAGCGCGGAATAATTGAATTTTTTTGGTTATGCAATAGAGTTTTGTCTGTCAGCTTACCTGTCTCCATGTGTTCATCTCTAAAGACCAGCTGACTCTCACCTGACTGCTTTTATAAACTCTCCTATAGCATGGCTCCACCTCAGCTCCTATCAGAGAACTCTATATTAACCTCTGCACTGCCGGCCAGCCCTGCTGATCAACCTTTGTGTGTTTTGGCTTCCTGTTCCTGTTGCCTACTGTGGGTGTGAGCTGGGGAACCCTGGGGGTCGCGACCTGGAGCCAGTTGCAGCCCAGTCCATCCTCCCCACTAGAGGCTCTGGTGAACAAGTGCTGGCTCTTAGACTCCGCGCCCCAGGGAATCTTACGCTCTAACCTCGGTGGGATCCGTGTTGGTGTTCCAATGGCCCTGCCTTCCTTACCAACCTGACTCCCATCCGCAGCAGTCAGCCATAGGGTCCACTACCTTGCGGTGCACTCCTGATCCCAACGGTGTGCATCTGTCACCTAGCCTCAAGGTGACCTGACACACTGGAAGTAGGGATATAGGACAATATGATTCCGGGAGGTGAGGGTCTTTCCCTGGTTTAGGGAGAACTATAATTTGAGCTTCTTGCATGGAGGAAGGGAGTACTCCCAATTCGAATATGGAGTGGTATAGGGTCTTAAGTTTAGGAGTAAGTATTTCGGAATACGTGGTGTAGAATTCCAGGGGTAGGCCATCTAGTCCTGGTGCTTTGGATTTAGCTAGCTGGGAGAGTGCTGTAGATATGTTCTGGGTGGTTATAGGGGCATCTAGCATTGTGATTTGATATGATTGAATTTCTTCTGACGTGTAAATGCTTTGTAATGTATATAGGTTGCTGTAAAAATTAAGAGATTTATCTGCAACTTGAGTGGGGTCAGTAAGTATTGTCCCGTCAGGGTCAACTAGTGAAACTACAACTAGTGGTTTGTCATCAAGATGGGCCAAATATGCCAGTAATTTCCTTGCCATCTCCCCATGTTCATATACTCTCTTTTTACAAAAAAACAAACGTTGCCTAGCTTTTTCCAGATATAATTGTGATACCGTGCAGGCCTGCAGTTTAACTCTATCCAGGTTTTCAGGGGAGGGGTGGGTAATATATGCTTCCTCTAATTCCTGCAGTTTATTCACTGAGAGTTGCATTATTATTTTAGATGTTTGTTTAAGTCTATTCATTTTTGTTTCAAGAATCCTGCGTGCGTGTAGTTTAAATGAGCGTCCTCCCCTTCTATCTCTATGCTTCTATGCTGTTCATGCTTCTTTTTCTGCTGTTGTTACAAAATAAAACTGACCCTAAACCATTATAGCTTCTATTTAGATTCCAGTTCAAGTTTCCGTTTTGCTATGATGTGTTCTGTTTTCCCTTCCTCTATTATATCTTCTTAGTAGCACAGATCAGCATATGCTGTATACTCAGAGCTGAATTTTTACCTTTTTTTTCTCTTTTAAACGAGTCACTAAAATCTACACAAAAACTATCTACGAAGACTATTAGAACAATAGTAAGATAATGATCATACTTATAAAAGTTGAATCAAAAACAAATCCGCACAATCACAACTAGTAACATCTTTGCAGAAACAACATAAGTACGCCACTGGCTCAACTTAAAACCTAACAAGGAAACAATCAGAATCATACTAACACACCAGAAACATGTTAAAATAAAACCAGTCACCAGCACCTCATTGATCCCTGGTGATTTTTTTTACAATGATCGCAGCGAGTGCATGCACAAGATTTCAGGGCCACGCATGACCTCTTCATTAGGCATGATATCACATTAAATGTCGTACTGACACAGCTACAAAGATGTCCCAAAAGACAATATTAATTAATTGCTGACACAGCTAGAAGTGTCACCAGAGACACAATAGGTGCTGTACTGAATGAACTAGAACAAACAAGAAGCAGCGAGGACACCTTATTTGCCATTTCCAGTTAGAGCTTGCACAGTCTCTCAAGCCATATCCCGTATTTCACCCCATTCCTATACTATTACTCTTCCCACTTTCCTACACATTCCCATCACTGCCTAAACCACATCTATACTTTTCCTCCTTTCCCCTCTATGGGCTTATTCACTTCAAGTCCATTGAGCTGCATTAATCAAAGCAGGCTCAATGCAAAGAAAAATCCTTTTAACCACTTGCCTACTGAGCACTTAAACCCCCTTCCTGCCTAAGCCAATTTTCAACTTTCAGCGCTTTCAGCGCTGTCGTACCTTGAATGACAATTACGCGGCCATGCAACACTCTACCCAAATTACATTTTTTTTTTTTTTTACACAAATAGAGCTTTATTTTGGTGGTATTTAATCACTGCTGGGTTTTTTTTTTGCTAAAAAAATGAAAGCAGATATACATTTTTGAAAAAAAATAACTGTTTCATAGTTTGTTATAAAATTTTGAAAACAGGTAATTTTTCTCCTTCATTGATGTGCGCTCATGCGGCTGCACTAATGGGCACTCATGGGCGGAACTGATAGGCTGCACTAATGGGCACTGATAGGCTGCACTGATAAGGCGGCACTGATGGGCGCTAATGAGGTGGCACAGAAGTGGCACTGATGGGTGGCACTGATGGGCACTGATGGTCGGCACTGAAGAGCACTGATGGGTGGCACTGAAGGGCACTGATGGGCATAGATGGGTGGCACTGATGGGCACTGGTAGGTGACACAGATAAGCAGCACTGACCGGTGGCACTGATGATGAGGCACTGGTGGGCATTGATAGGCGGCACTGGTGGGCAAAGGTAGGTGGCACTGTGGTTACTGGTAGGTGGCATTGGTGGGCACTGGTAGGTACTCATAGGTGGCACTGGTGGGCACAGACACTGCAGCGGTGGCTCTCTGTGTGAGGGACCGATGTCCCTCTGACAGGAGCCAGTGATCAGCTTTTTTTTTCTCTCACGCTATCAGCGTGCGGGAAAAAAGAAACTATTACCGATCTTCTGTTTACATCACATGATCAGCTGTCATTGGCTGACAGCTGATCACATGGTAAGGGGTTGGTATTGGTTCCTTATTCGATCTGTGATCAGCCGAGTCTTATAGACACGGTGATCACAGAGCGCGCTGCGCGCATCCTGCAGCGCATGCCCTGGAGGACCTGTAGCCATCATTCGGCTATAGTGCGGGCGGGAGGTGGTTAAATACCTGTTGCACTTTAGTGAATCTACTTTTTTAATGTGTAACCAATCAGATACTGAGAAACTACAGCCAACTGTGAAATGCAACTACAGTATGCAAATACATTTGACTGTCATTTTTTACAGCTGATTCGGACACAGAAAATGTTATTTTAAATAGGGTACTGTATAAACAGCTAAAACTTTAAGTTCACTACTTACAGCCTTACAACATTCAGGGTATGAATCATCGATCACAACTCTCTTTAAGTTCATATTTTCTGTCCATTTACAGACAAACTTTTCTAAGCTGATACATCTTAACTTACGTGTTATCTATATGTGAAGAACTGTGTCAAAACCTTAAGCAAAGTATGAAAATACTATATCCACAGCTACCCTTTTTATCTAAGTTTCGGCTTACTTCCTCATATTTCTTTGACAATTTCTGTTTTTCATAAATCTATGTAGGTTAATGCCTATCTTATCATGTGACAACACTGAAGAAATGACACTTTGCTACAATGTAAAGTAGTGAGTGCACAGCTTGTATAACAGTGTAAATTTGTTAACCCCTCAAAATAACTCAACACACAGCCATTAATATCTAAACCGCTGGCAACAAAAGTGAGTACACCCCTTAGTGTAAATGTCCAAATTGGGGCCAATTATACATTTTCCCTCCCCGGTCTCATGTGACTCGTTAGTGTTACAAGGTCTCAGGTGTGAATGGGGAGCAGGTGTGTTAAATTTGGTGTTATCGCTCTCTCTTATACTGGTCACTGGAAGTTCAATGTGGCACCTCATAGCACAGAACTCTCTGAGGATCTGAAAAAAATAATTGTTGCTCTATATGGCCTAGGCTATAAGAAGATTTTCAAGACCCTGAAACTGAGCTGCAGCACAGTGGCCAAGACCATACAGCGGTTTAACAAGACAGGTTCCACTCAGAACAGGCTTCGCCATGGTCGACCAAAGAAGTTGAGTGCACGTGCTCAGTGTCATATCCAGAGATTGTCTTTGAGAAATAGGCGTATGAGTGCTGCCAGTTTTGCTGCAGAGGTTCAACGGGTGGGGGGAGGGGTCAGTCTATCACTGCTCAGACCATACGCCACACACTGCATCAAATTGGTTTGCATGGCTGTCGTCCCAGAAGGAAGCCTCTACTAAATATGATGCACAAGAAAGCCTGCAAACTGTTTAACAGTTTGCTGAAGACAAGCAGACTAAGGACGTGGATTACTGGAACCATGGCCTGTGGTCTGATGAGACCAAGATAAATGTATTTGGTTCAGATGGTGTCAAGTGTAAGTGGCAGCAACCAGGAGAGGAGTACAAAGACAAGTGTGTCTTGCCTACAGTCAAGCATGGTGGTGGGAGTGTCATTGTCTGGGGCTGCATGAGTGCTGCCGGAACTGGGGAGCTACAGCTCATTGAGGGAACCATGAATGCCAACATGTACTGTGACATACTGAAGCAGAGCATCCCCCCCTTCGGAGACTGGGCCGCAGGGCGGTATTCCAACATGTTAAGGACCTCAAACACACCTCCAAGATGACCACTGCCTTGCTAAAGAAGAAGAGTGTAGGGCCGCGTACACACGGGCGGACTTTTCGACCGGACTTGTCCGACAGACTTTCCAGCGGACTTTCAATGGACTTTTGATGGACTTCCGACTGACTTTAACGAAAGGACTTGCCTACACACGATCACACCAAAGTCCGACGGATTCGTACGTGATGACGTACGACCGGACTAAAATAAGGAAGTTGATAGCCAGTAGCCAATAGCTGCCCTAGTGTCGGTTTTTGTCCGTCGGACTAGCATACAGATGAGCGAATTTCTGGGTCCGGCGGAGTTAAGACGTAAAGATTTGAAGCATGTTCCAAATCTAAAGTCCGTCAGATTTGCGACTGGAAAAGTCTGCTAAAGGTCCGGTGAAGCCCACACACGATTGGATTTGGTCCGTCGGCGTCCGGTCGAAAAGTCCGACCGTGTGTACTCTGCATAAAAGTGATGGACTGGCCAAGCATATCTCCAGACCTAAACCCTTTTGAGCATCTGTGGGGCAGAGGGTGGAAGGTGGAGGAGCGCAAGGTCTCTAACATCCACTAGCTCCGTCATGTCATCGTGGAGGAGTGGAAAAGGACTCCAGTGGCAACCTGTGAAGCTCTGCTGAACTCCATGCCCAATAGGGTTAAGGCAGTGCTGGAAAATATGGGGGTCACACAAAATATTGACACTTTGGGCCCAATATGGACATTACTTACTTTGTTGCCAGCGGTTTAGACATTAATGGCTGTGTGTTGAGTTATTTTGAAGGGACAGCAAATTTACTTCGTTATACAAGCTGTACACTCTCCACTTTACATTGTAGCAAAGTGTAATTTCTTCAGTGTTGTCACATGAAAAGATATAATAAAGTATTTACAAAAATGTGAGGGGTGTACTTTTTTTTTTTACATTATAAAGAGTTAGTACATTATTTCCTCTCCTGTGATCCACAGGTTGCATTCCCTTGCTCCCAGTTGGTGGGTGAGCCCGCTGCTGTGGGAAGGTGTCTTGTGACCCCTTTTTGGGCGGACATGGTACGTGAGCTTGGCCTAAGTACACACACAAATGTAACCACACAGTATTTTGTAAATGTTACTATGTTTACATTAAAGTGTATTTATGTGTGTTGATACTATATGTATCTCTTATGATGCAGTGTTTCTCAATTAGTGTATTTTCCTGATGAAGCCAACAGCGAAACACGTGGAAGTAACTACTCGTTTATTAAATATGAAAAAAAACTTTTTTGACATCGCCAGTATTTAAAGACACCTGTTAATTCATATTGGAGAACTTGTCTGTATAATATGTGCTGACAATGCAAAATTTGTAGTTACTATAAAATATCATTTAAAGTTTCATTTTTTGGCACCTAAAAAGTCCCACACTTCTTTGTTTTTTGTTTTTTATAGTTGTATAATTTGGATGTTGTGCCATTTTGATCTCCTCTAATCTGTTCTACTTTCTATGACTCATAGAAGAAAAGTAAAAAAAAAATTATAAATCAATGTAAGATATTGCTTATGACAACATTTTCAACATGTGCTCTTGAATATGATATTTTACCAATTGCCCATATTTCTTCCCCATATAAAAAGTTAATCCCTTTCTAGTGTCTAGTTTAAGTTTAACTTTACCCTGAGTGCAGTTACATTTATATTCTACATTGACCTGCTCCCAGCCCCCCTAAGGACCTATGCCAATGGACTTTTGTACATGTCAGAACTGCTTTGTTCTCCCACACAAGTCTATAGCAATGCAAAAGCAAAAAATACAGGTCAGCAGAAAGTCAGCTGCAGATTGAAGGTACCCTAATTTTAAATGCTCCCAGAATCATCCTTAATGGGTTTCAAAAGCATCTCTGTTTCCTCATTGACACACATGCAAAGCCTGTTGACATCGGTCATTATATTCACCTATCCCCAATTCAGACAAAAAATCACCCAAGAAAGCTGCAAACCCACTAAAAATCCTTTATCCCAAGCCTGCACATACACACTCTCTATTCAAATCATATAGAGAATTCATACCCCTTGCGGTACTAAACATACAGGGAGAGGGGGCCGGGGCAGGCCAGTGTAAAAAACAAGTGTAACTGTCTATAAAAACAAATAACATTGGCTTCAAAATAACTCATGGTTTAAAATGGTTAAACTCTGAACATTCAAGGGTGTAACCCATGTGGTCCAGGTATCTGTTTTTGGACCATAGCATTGTTGAGCCACTGTGATGTGTTGGATAGAATGCACCCTTTGTGCTGTTATCTGTTCTGTTAGCAAAAAGCTTCATCTGTCCTGTGCACCCAACGCTGTAACCTGGCCTAGGCTGACAAGGCCCAGGCCTAGGGCAGCACTTTGCAGGGGGGCAGCACGGAACGAGTCCCCGTCGGCTTGCGCTACACTATTAGTGTAGCGCCAATCTTATGGGGCAGAATGGGCTGAGAGGCAAATATTAGTCTAGCGCCCCCATAAAGCGGCCGCACTGCTTCCGGTATGCGGGCGGCCAGCCGGCATTCCGCAATTGTGGGGGGGAGGGGGGGGGGGCATCGCTTCTAATTTTGACTGTCCTATTATCCTGGACCACAAACCTTCCTCACTGTGCTATATGTTTTCTGCTGCACCATTGACATGGTTATATCTTCTTAGTCCTCTTCAAAAAATTATCCGAAATTTGTGCTTAAAGTACAACTACAGGCAACACTCTTTTTGCATAGAATAAGGGAGGGTTATAGCCCCTGTCAGTTCATTTTTTTACCATCCCTGTCCCATTGCAGAGATTTCCCTTCACTTCCTGCCCCATAGCTAAACAGGACGTGAGAGGAAATCTATGCAAATTAAGGGAATACATTCCCCCCCAGGCCCTCAGAAAATGTGTCCCCACTCCAAAATTTCAGGGTGGGTCTTAAACAGCAAGGGGTGTGGCTTTGACAGGAAGGGGTGGGTCATATTTAAATTAGAGGGTGCACGAGTTTAGTCAGGCCTAGGGTAGCACAAAACCTAAATACACTACTGTGTGCACCCCACCCCCATCGGTATAATCATCTGGTGCGGTGGGGGTTAATACAACTAATAAGCAGAGATGGGCTGAACCAGAACATGCAAACAGACAAAAAATTTGTGCAAACATGTGAACCCTATTAAAGTCTACGAGACACGAACATGAAAAATCAAAAGTGCTAATTTTAAAGGCTTTTTTGCAAGTTATTGCCATAAAAAGTGTATGGGGACCCGGGTACTGCCCCAGGGGATATGTATCAATGCAAAAAAAAAAGTTTTTGAACCTCATTTGCCATGTAGTTGCCCGCCCCATTAATTTGTTCAGATCTTTTTTGCAAGTTTTTTTTGCAAGTTTTCCACATCCTGCGGAGAAGTTATTGCCCTGCTTAGCTTAGTATCGTGCAAATATAGAGATTGAACTGTTTACCCCATCCTCCAGGTCGTTTATGAACACATTAAACAGGATTGGTCCCAGCACAGAACCCTGGGGGACCCCACTACCCACCCCTGACCATTCTGAGTACTCCCCATTTATCACCACCCTCTGAACTCGCCCTTGTAGCCAGTTTTCAATTCATGTACTCACCCTATGGTCCATGCCAACAGACCTTATTTTGTACAGTTGTCATGACCTTGCAGTAATACATTCATGACCTGTCTGTCTCTTACCTGGTCTGTGTATCAGCCTTGAGGCTTGTACTCTCACACCTGCATGCTTAAGTAATCTTCCCTCTGTGTGGCTCCACCCTAGCCTCAACAGGAACCACTATTTAACACCGTATTCTCCAAGCCTGCCTTGCCGTGCAATATTGTGTGTTTGGCTTCCTGTTTGCCATGTGCTCTAAGTTTGTCTCTGTCTCTGTTACCGATCTTGGCGTGTTCCTGACTATTCCTGTCTGCTTGTGACCCTGACCTTTGGCACGTTCTCGACTATCCCTGTTTGCCTGTGACCCTGACTTTTGTTCTCTGTTATCCTTGTCTGCTAGTCGCCCCGACATTTGGCTACCTCCTTACTATTCTTTGTTGTCCTGGGCTGCTGTTTCCTCTCCATCCTTCTGTAGCCTACCGTGAGCGTGAGCTGGGAGACCCTGGGGGCCGCGACCTGGAGCCAGTTGCAGCACGGTCCATCCTCACCACTAGAGGCTCTGGTGAACACCTACTGGCTCTTAGACTCCGCGCCCTGGGGAATCTATGCTCTAACTCACTGTGGGATCCGTGTTGGTGCTCCAGGGGACCTGCCTTCCTGAACCACCCCGAGTTCCATCTGCAGCAGTCAGCCTTAGGATCCACTATCATAGCGGTGCACTCCTGACCCCAACGGGGTGCATCTGTCACCTGGATACAGGTGACCTGACAGTTTGCAACGCCATGGACCCGTCTGATGTGCCGCTACCTGCCGATGATCAGCTGCAGGGCATAGTCCACAGACTCGAGACCTAGGAATCTAATCAGACCCAGGTGATGCGATTCCTTCAGGATTTGGCTTCCCGCTTTGAACAACTTCAAGCCTCCTTAGGCTCCCCGGTTCCACAACCGCAATCGGCTGCCGTATTAGCTCCGCTTACAGTCGCAGCCGCTAACCCTTTGCACTTACCAGCTCGTCCCATTACTTTGGGGATTCCAAGGCCTGCAGAGGGTTCCTTACCCAGTGTACTATTCATTTCGAACTCCAACCCCAAAACTTCAAGTCTGATCAGGCAAAGGTAGCCTGAATTATTTCTCTCCTGTCCGGAGAGGCTTTAGCTTGGTCTGCCCCTATGTGGGAGAGGAAAGACCCAGTGGTTTCCAGCCTCTCTAATTTTCTGAAACTCTTCCGGAATGTCTTTGAGGAACCAGGTCGTGTCTCTTCAACGGCCAGCGCCCTCTTAGGTCTCCGCCAAGAGTCTACTTCTATGGGACAGTATGCTCTTCGTTTCCGCATACTGACGGCTGAGCTGAGCTGGAACAATGAGGCCTTAGTCGCAACCTTTCTGCATGGCCCTTCTGATAGAGTGAAGGACGAATTAGCAGGAAGAACCATCCCCACTGATCTGGACGAAGTTATCTCCCTGTGTAACCAGATAGATATTCGTTTTCAGGAAAGGACCCTATTATTATTATTATTATTATTATACAGGATTTATATAGCGCCGACAGTTTACGCAGCGCTTTACAACATTAGGACAGACAGTACAAGTACAATACAATTCAATACAGGAGGAATCAGAGGGGGGCCCTGCTCGTTAGAGCTTACAATCTAGGAGGGGGGGTCAAGTTATACAAAAGGGTAATAGCTCTGGGGGATGAGCTAATGGAGAAAATAGTGCAGTTGTTAGATCAGTGGTTCTCAACCTTTCTAGTGCCGTGACCCCTTGATAAAATCTCCCCAGTTGTGGGGACCCCTAACAGTAAAATTATTTTCGTTGGTCGCGTTTGCTGGCACAGTGGTGGCGTTTGCTGGCACAGCGGGCACAGTGCTGACAATTGATGGGCACAGTGGCTGCACAGTGGGACGTTTGCCGGCACAGTGGCGACAATTGATGGGCACAGTGGCTGCGTTTGGCACAGTGGCAACAATTAAAGGGCACAGTGGCTGCGTTTGATGGCACAGGTGGCGACGTTTGCTGGCACAGTGGCGACAATTTATGGGCACAGTGGTTGCGTTTGGCACAGTGGCAACAATTAAAGGGCACAGTGGCTGCATTTGATGGCACAGTGGCTGCATTTGATGGCACAGTGGCTGCGTTTGATGGCACAGTGGCGACAATTGACGAGCACAGTGGCTGCATTTGATGGCACAGTGGCGGCGTTTGCTGGCACAGTGGTGACAATTGATGGGCACAATGGCTGCATTTGATGGCACAGTGGCGGTGTTGCTGGCAGTGGTGACAATTGATGGGCACAATGGCTGCATTTGATGGCACAGTGGCGGTGTTGCTGGCAGTGGTGACAATTGATGGGCACAGTGGCTGTGTTTGATGGCACAGTGGCGACAATTGATGGGCATAGTGGCTGCACAGTGGCAACGTTTGCTGGCACAGTGGCGACAATTGATGGGCACAGTGGCTGCGTTTGGCACAGTGGCAACAATTAAAGGGCACAGTTCCTGCATTTAATGGCACAGTGGCAACAATTGATGAGCACAGTGGCTGCATTTGATGGTACAGTGGCGGCATTTGCTGGCAGAGTGGTGACAATTGATGGGCCCAGTGGCGACAATTGATGGGCACAGTGGCTGCACAGTGGCGACGTTTGCTGGCACAGTGGCGACAATTGATGGGCACAGTGGCTGCATTTGATGGCACAGTGGCGGCGTTTGCTGGCACAGTGGCGACAATTGATGGGCACAGTGGCGACAATTGATGGGCACAGTGGCTGGCACAGTGGCGACAATTGATGGGCACAGTGGCTGCGTTTGCTGGCACAGTGGCGACAATTGATGAGCACAGTGGCTGCATTTGATGGCACAGTGGTGGCGTTTGCTGGCACAGTGGCGACAATTGATGGGCACAGTGGCGACAATTGATGGGCACAGTGGCTGCACAGTGGCGATGTTTGCTGGCACAGTGGCGACAATTGATGGGCACAGTGGCTGCGTTTGATGGCACAGTGGCGACAATTAATGGGCACAGTGGCTGCACAGTGGCGACGTTTGCTGGCACAGTGGCAACAATTGATGGGCACAGTGGCTGTGTTTGGCACAGTGGCAACAATTAAAGGGCACAGTGGCTGCGTTTGATGGCACAGTGGCAACAATTGATGGGCACAGTGGCTGCATTTAAAGGCACAGTTGCAGCGTTTTAATGGGGGTTTTTATTTTCAGATTTTTTCAGTTTGTTTGTGCCCCCACCACCTATTTATATATAAACGTCCCGGTTGGTTCCTCAAAAGTGGTTATTCCGTGCCAGTGCTAGATACACAAAGTGTATAGCACCCAAACATGTATCTAGCACTTGCACGGAATAAACACTTTTGAGGAACCAACTGGGACATTTATTTATATATACGTTTATATATATATAAATGTTAAGTAACATAATGAAAAAAATGTTATCTTGTCAGCTTCTCCTGTGTGTCTGACTTACCAGATGTCACAGTGACACAGGTGTTCTTCTTCAGGTGTGTCGTTGCCTCCCTCTTGGTACACTCATCCACAGCAAGCGGACTTCGGTGGGTGTAACAAGATGTCCGCTTGCCGACTTCTAAGTCTAAGCATTACTGTGGACGAGAGTACCAAGATGGCGGCGACGGAACGTCACTTCTGTGCAGTCTCTCCTCTGCAGGAAGTGACATCTGGCTGGCCGAGACGGACGGACTCTGGCAGTAACTTCGGGTCCGTCTCGGCCAGCATCTCAGGCAGCATCTCGGCCAGCATCCGCGACCCCCTGGAGAATCGGCAATCGACCCCCCAGGGGGTCGCGACCCCCAGGTTGAGAACCGCTGTGTTAGATGGAGGCAGGATAAGCTTCTCTGAGGAGGAAAGTTTTCAGGGATCGCCTAAAAGTGGATACATTTGGAGACAGTCTGACAGATTGGGGTAGGGAATTCCAGAGGATGGGCGAGGCTCGGGAGAAGTCCTGGAGGCGGATATGGGAGGAGGTGATGAGGGAGCTAGAGAGCAGAAGATCTTGGGAGGAACGGAGATGGCGTTTAGGTTGGTATTTTGAGACTAGGTTAGTGATGTAGCTGGGGGCACAGTTGTGGATGGCTTTGTAACTTATTGTTAGTATTTTGAATTTAATTTGTTGGGCGAGTGGTAGCCAATGGAGGGATTGGCAGAGAGGGGTAGCAGACACTGAGCGGTTTGTAAGGTGGATGAGTCTGGCAGCCGCATTCATGATGGACTGAAGGGGGGATAGTCTATTTAAAGGTAAGCCAATGAGGAGTGAGTTGCAGTAGTCAAAGCGAGAGATAACCAAGGAGTGAATCAGGAGCTTTGCGGTTTCACTGGTTAGAAAGGGACGTAGTTTAGAGATGTTGCGGAGGATGAGGCGGCAAGCTTTGGAAAGTGATTGGATGTGGGGCTGAAAGGAGAATTCAGAATCTAGGATAACACTTAGCACCCTGACATGTGGGGACGGGTGAATGGTTTTGCCATTGCTCTTCACAGAGAAGTCAGGGGAAGAGGCACGTGGGGGAGGAAATATTATAAGCTTGGTTTTGGACAAGTTGAGTTTGAGGAAGTGGTGTGACATCCATACAGATATGTCGGTTAGTAAGTTAGTGATGCGTGAGGAGACTGATGGAGTGAGTTGAGGGGTGGAGAGATATATTTGTGTGTCATCAGCATAGAAATGATATTGAAAGCTGTGAGAGGCTATCAGCTGACCCAGGGAAGAGGTGTAGATTGAAAATAAAAGAGGTCCAAGAACAGAACCTTGGGGGACCCCGACAGAGAAGGGAAGAGGAGTGGAGGAAGTAGAATTATAAGTGACACTGAAGGTGCGTTGGGATAGGTAGGATGAGAGCCACTGAAGAGCACAGTCACGGAGACCGAGGGAGTAAAGTTTTTTGAGGAGGAGGGGGTGGTCAACCGTGTCAAAGGCAGCTGAAAGATCCAGAAGTAGGAGTACAGAATAGTGTCCGTTGGTTTTTGCAGTTAGTAGGTCATTTGTGAGTTTTAAAAGAGCAGTTTCTGTGGAATATTGAGGGCGAAATCCAGATTAAAGGGGATCAAGAAGGTTGTTTTTAATGAGGTGGTCACTCAGTTGGTTGTAAACCAGGCGTTCAAGGAGTTTAGAGGAAAAGGGGAGAAAGGAGATAGGGTGTAGGTTGTTAAGATTGGTAGGCTCCAAGGACGGCTTTTTGAGTTTTGGAGTCACCAGTGCATGTTTTAGAGCATCGGGGAAGACGCCAGAGGTTAGGGAGAGATTGAAGATGTGGGTTAGAGAGTGTAGGATGGGGTCAGAGGGGACAGGTGGTTAGGTGGGCGATAGAAAGGAGTTTAGCAACTTTGTCTGGAGTAGCAGATTTGAATAGGGGGAGTGTTAGTTGTACCTGTTGACATGGGGTCTTAGCTGGGGGAGATACCTGTAGAGTGGAGATTTCATCACGGATTGTATCAATCTTGTTTTTGAAGTGATTAGCGATTTCCTGGGCAGTGAGTAAGTCAGTGGGTGAAGGCGGTGGAGGACAAAGTAAAGAGTTGAAGGTAGAGAAGAGTTTACGGGGATTGGATGAGAAGGTGTTAATAAGAGTTGTAAAATAGGTTTGCTTGGCAGTGTGGAGGAAAGAATAGTATTTTTGGAGGGCAGATTTGTATTGGTTGAAGTCTTTGAGAGACTTAGTCTTGTGCCACAGACGCTCAAGAGCGCGACTACGTTTTTTGAGAATTTTAGTGTCATCTGTTTGCCAGGGTTGTAGGGGTCGAGGCCTGATTCTGCGTGTAGTGAGGGGAGCGAGCTTGTCCAGGGTGGAGGACAGAGATTTATTGTAGATGGACATGGCTTGGTTGGGGCAGGACAGGGGAGAGATTTTGTCATAGAGGTGGTCAGTAGCAGAATAGAGGAGAGAGGAGTTGAAGTTGCGAAAGTTTCTACGGGTGATGGTTAGGTGATTGGAGGGAAAGGTGGTGGAAGACAGGGGGAGAGAGAAACTAATAAGGTGGTGGTCGGAGAGAGGAAAAGGATTGTTTGAGAAGTTGCATGGAGTGCATAGGTAAGAGAATACAAGGTCAAGGGTGTTGCCATCAGAGTGAGTAGAAGCCTGTACCCATTGCTTCAAGTCAAAAGACGAGGTTAGACTAAGAAGTTTAGAAGTAGCAGAAGTGTTTGTATTAGCAGGGATGTTGAAATCACTGAGAAGGATTGTGGGAATATCCGAAGAGAGAAAGTAGGGTAGCCAGGCAGAAAACTCATCAAGGAAAGTCGATAATGGTCCAGGGGGCCGGTAGATCACAGCAATTCTTAGGGAAGTAGGAGAGAATAGAAGTATACAGTGGGCTTCGAATGAGGAGAGGGAAAAAGAGGGAGGAGAGTGAATAACCTGGAAGGTGCTCTGGGGGGATAGGAGTAATCCCACTCCACCTCCCTTGCGTCCATTAGGCCTGGGGGAGTGAGTCCAGTGAAGGCCACCCTGGGAGAGGGAAGCAGGAGAAGGGGTGTCATATTCGTGGAGCTAGGTTTCTGTGAGAGCAAGTAGATTAAAGGAATTAGTGACAAAGAGGTCATGAACAGCAGTGAGTTTGTTGCAGACAGAGCGGGCGTTCCAGAGGAGAGGGGGAGGCTGGTGTTGGCAAGAAGAGGAATGGAGACTAAATTGTGTAGATTGCGACTACTGCCAGAGGGTGTAGGGTGATGGGTGTGTTGGGCACAGTTAAATAAAGGGGGCCCAGGGTTTGGGGAAATATCTCCAGCGATTAGGAGAAGCAGAAGAGTGAGGGAGGTAATATGAGAATATGATTTGTATGAGGGGACATGCTTCAGTATCCTGGGGGGTATGTTAGCAAGTGGGCTTAGAGTTAGAAAGAGGTGATGAGTGCAGTAATAGGGGGAGGGGAGAAGTGAGGGTGATATGTACAGATTGTGGGGTGGAGCAGAGGGATGTAGAAAAGAGAGTTTGAGGAGAGAGGCAGCAATTGTGAAAAGGAGGAGAGGTAAAGAGTGCATGTTTCAGAGAGGAAGATGATAAAATTAGGAAATGGGGTCACCTGCAGTCTTTTATAGTTAGCTTTGTGTAAATCGCTGAAGTGCAAGAGCAGAAGTGCCACTTATTTAAAGAACCCCACTTCTTTGGAAGAACCCCTGTATGTGCAGCCCCCTGTATGTGTCCCTCCGTAAGGAAGGCCTTGTTTTTATACTGTGTGTTGGGTGTGAGTTGAATCTGGAAATTAATCAATTAGGAGGGCATATTAGCAACACAGCTAGCAGGGCATAACAATCAAACTGGAAGGGGACTAAAAGGCCAAAATTGTAAAGATAAGGGAACCCATAATTTAGGTAAGACTTAATGGCTAAATAAACATTGAAATAATGTGAGCATGGCTACGGATGGAGTTGAAACAGTGGTGACAAACAGATTTACCAAATAAGCATTTGTGCAGTCAGGCAATATTCAGTTTTAAGGTATGTGGAGGTATAAACGCAGATTTACCAAATAAGCATTTGTGCAGTCAGGCAATATTCAGTTTTAAGGTATGTGGAGGTATAAACGCAGGTTTACCAAATAAGCATTTGTGCAGTCAGGCAATATTCAGTTTTAAGGTATGTGGAGGTATAAACGCAGGTTTACCAAATAAGCATTTGTGCAGTCAGGCAATATTCAGTTTTAAGGTATGTGGAGGTATAAACGCAGGTTTACCTGTGAAGAGAGAAGAAGATGTTCAGATGGATGGTGCAAGAGCAGAAGTGCCACTTATTTAAAGAACCCCACTTCTTTGGAAGAACCCCTGTATGTGCAGCCCCCTGTATTTGAAAAGCGACGCCAGCACTCCTTGGTCCTTAGTCAGCCCGAGCTCCCCTCTTTTCCTCCTGTGGAGCATCTCCTGCCAACTAAGGAACCCATGCAGCTTGCCCAGACCAGGCCATTCCCCGAGGAATGTGTTAGGCGCAGAACTCTGGGCCTTTGTCTCTGCTGTGGGGGCAAAGGTCATTTTCGTGACACATGCTCATTTCGTCCAGGAAAAGCTCAGGTAATACATCTGGAAGGTGGAGTATTGGACCCAGACAAGTCATCTTCTCATCTCCTTCTTTCGGTGTTTCTTCATGTTGGCGTTTCCTCCCATTTGACCTTGGCTTATCTGGATTCGGGAGCCGCTGGCAACTTTATGGACTGGAGAACTGCATCTTCCATGAACCTTACCCTTTTACCCCTCACCACTCCATTGGTGGTCTCGGCGATTGATGGTACTGTTCTTCCAGGGGGGCCTATCCGCTTTCAGACCCCTCCTGTTAAGATGTCGGTAGGGATACTCCACCAGGAGTGGATATCCTTTCTTATCCTTCCTAAGGTCTCAACCCCTATCATATTGGGACTTCCTTGGTTGCAGCTCCACTCTCCACACATTGACTGGACTTTTGGGCAGATCCTGGCTTGGGGTCCCTCCTTTTTTCTCTTCCTGCCTACTCAAGGTTGCCCCTAAGGGGAGACTTCCCGTGGCTACCACCTCAGTATCCTCTGCCCTTCCCGCTGCATATAGCGATTTCCGGGATGTGTTCTGTAAAAAGTCAGCTGAGGTGCTTCCTCCTTACAGGTCCTTTGACTGTGCCATTGACCTTGTTCCCGGAGCAGCTCTACCCAGGGGTCGTACCTACCCTCTGTCCATCCCAGAGACCCAGGCCATGTCTGAGTATGTTGCAGAAAATCTAGAAAAAGGATTCATCCGGAATCCTCATCGCCTGCAGGAGCAGGGTTCTTTTATGTTGCCAAAAAGGATGGTACCCTAAGACCCTGCATTGACTCCTGAGGCCTAAACGCAGTAACGATCAAAAATCAGTACCCTCTACCCCTAATATCGGAAATATTTGACAGGTTGAAAGGTACCTCCATTTTTACCAAGTTGGATCTTAGGGGTGTATACAATTTGATCCGAATACGGGAAGGGGATGAATGGAAAACTGCGTTTAACACTAGAGATGGGCATTACGAGTACTTGGTCATGCCTTTTGGTTTGTGTAACACCCCAGCTGTGTTCCAAAACTTTATCAACGAAATCTTCAGGGATCTGCTTTACCAATTTGTTGTCATCTACCTGGATGTCATTCTCATCTTTTCGCATAGTCTGTCGGTTCACAGAGACCATGTCCGGATTGTACTTCAGCGCCTTAGAGAAAAAAAATCTGTACGCCAAGCTGGAGAAATGTTCTTTTGAATGTTCTGAAGTCCTGTTTCTGGGATGCTTCGTCTCTAACTTCGGTCTTCGTATGGATCCTGGGAAGGTCTCGGCCATTACCAACTGGCCTCTTCCTGCCGGCCTCAAGGCCATGCAGCGCTTTCTTGGGTTCACTAATTATTACAGGCAGTTCATTAGGAATTACTCCTCTATTGCTGTGCCAATTATCGCCTTGACCAAGAAGGGTGCTAATACCAAGGAGTGGTCCCCCGAAGCTGTCTCTGCCTTTCATGATTTGAAACAGGCCTTCATTTCTGGACCTTTGTTGAGGCGACCTGACCCGAGGGATCCATTTTTTATTGAAGTGGACGCTTCCTCAACTGGGGTGGGAGCTGTGCTTCTTCAATCATTTAGGAAAAAACGTCTACCATGTGCGTTTTTCTCCAGAAAATGTTATCAGGCGGAGAAGAATTATGCTATTGGTGATCGGGAACTTCTTGCGATTAAATTGGCGTTGGAGGAGTGACGTCATCTCTTGGAGGGTTCCCCACATTCCATAACAATTTTCACTGACCATAAAAATCTGCAGTACTTACAGAATGCCAAACGATTGAATCCCAGACAAGCCAGGTGGAGTCTCTTCTTTTCCCGTTTTAACTTCACCATTACATTCAAACCTGGTTCCTGCAAAAGTCGGGCTGATGCACTCTCTAGATCTTTTGACATTCAGGATGAGGAGCCTACCATTGAACCTGAGCCGATTATCCCTACTTCATGCATCCTTGCCCATTCAACCACCCTGAAGTCAAAAATTCCTCCTGGCAGGACCTTCGTCCCCACTGAGCTAAGAGCTAAGATCCTTCATTGGGGACATGACTCCAAGGTGGCAGGTCATGCTGGGTTTCTTCGATCCTTCCTCCTCATCAGTCGCCACTACTGGTGGCCTACTCTCCGTTCGGATGTCAAAGACTATGTTAAGGCTTGTCATGTCTGTGCCCAGTCTAAGTCCTCCACGCAGGCTCCTGCTGGTCTTCTCATGCCCTTGTCCATTCCCAAGGAGCCCTGGTCTCACATAGCCATGGACTTCATAACCGATCTTCCACCTTCTGAGAAGAATACGGTCATTTGGGTGGTAATTGATCGATTCTCCAAGATGGCCCATTTTGTTCCTCTTCCTGGTCTCCCTTCTGCTCCTGCCTTGGTTCCCATTTTCGTACGAGAGATTTTCTGTCTTCATGGTGTCCCTTCCCATGTAATTTCAGACAGGGGTGTTCAGTTTACTTCTTGCTTTTGGAGAGCCTTTTGCAAATCCCTCAACATTACCTTGGATTTTACCTCTTCTTACCATCCCCAATCCAATGGCCAGTCTGAGAGGGTTAATCAGGAGTTGAAGGTCTTTCTCCGTACCTTGGTCTCGGCTCATCACGATGATTGGGTCTCATTACTGCCGTGGGCAGAGTTCTCCCACAACAATCATGTCAACGTCAGTTCTCAGAAGACACCCTTTGTCACTGTTTATGGAAGACATCCTCAGCTCCCTCTTCCTATGACCTGTTCTTCTGACATCCCAGCTTTGGCTACTGTTCAGGAATCATTCAATTCCTTGTGGACTGACGTTCATGATTCCCTCCAGAAAGCTGCCAACAAGTTCAAAAGTTTTGCTGACCGTCGCAGGCGTAAGCCGTCTTCTCTACAGCCAGGAGACAAAGTCTGGCTTTCTACCAGGAACATTAGACTCCGGGTTCCTTCTCTCAAGTTTGCCCCGAGATTCACTGGTCCTTACAATATAATTTCTAAGGTGAATCCTGTTTGTTTTAAACTTCAGATCCCTAAAAGCCTCAGGATCTCAAACTCCTTTCATGTATCCCTTCTGAAACTTTTAGTTTTCAATAAGTTCTCTCGACCTCTCCCTACCTTGGCTCCAGTCTCTGAAGAGGAGTACGAGGTTAGTCAAATTTTGGATTCTCGCTTCTATAAAGGTGTCCAATATCTCGTGGATTGGAAAGGTTTCGGTCCTGAGGAGAGATCCCAAGATCTTCTGCATCTGAAGTCTTCGCACCGTGTCTTCTGAGGAAGTTCCATTTGAAGTTCCCCTCCAAGCCTGGTCCTAAGCGGGGGAGGGGGAGGCCTCATAAGAGGGGGGTACTGTCATGACCTTGCAGTAATACATTCATGACCTGTCTCTTACCTGGTCTGTGTATCAGCCTTGAGGCTTGTACTCTCACACCTGCATGCTTAAGTAATCTTCCCTCTGTGTGGCTCCACCCTAGCCTCAACAGGAACCACTATTTAACACCGTATTCTCCAAGCCTGCCTTGCCATGCAATATTGTGTGTTTGGCTTCCCGTTTGCCGTGTGCTCTAAGTTTGTCTCTGTTACCGATCTAGGAGTGTTCCCAACTATTCCTGTCTGCTTGTGACCCTGACCTTTGGCGCGTTCTCGACTATACCTGTTTGCCTGTGACCCTGACTTTTGGCGCGTTCTCTGTTATCCTTGTCTGCTAGTCGCCCCGACATTTGGCTACCTCCTTACTATTCCTTGCTGTCCTGGGCTGCTGTTTCCTCTCCATCCTCCTGTAGCCTACCGTGAGAGTGAGCTGGGAGACCCTGGGGGCCGCGACCTGGAGCCAGTTGCAGCCCAGTCCATCCTCACCACTAGAGGCTCTGCTGAACACCTACTGGCTCTTAGACTCCGCGCCCTGGGGAATCTTTGCTCTAACTCACTGTGGGATCCGTGTTGGTGCTCCAGGGGACCTGCCTTCCTGAACCACCCCGAGTTCCATCTGCAGCAGTCAGCCTTAGGGTCCACTATCATAGCGGTGCACTCCTGACCCCAACGGGATGCATCTGTCACCTGGATACAGGTGACCTGACAACAGTAAACGTTTATGGGAACTGTGTCGAATGCTTTTGCAAAATCCAGATACACCACGTCTACGGGCCTTCTTTTATCTAGATGGCAACTCATCTCCTCATAGAAGGTTAATAGATTGGTTTGGCAAGAATGATTCTTCATGAATCCATGCTGATTACTGCTAATGATACTGTTCTCATTACTAAAATCTTGTATATAGTCCCTTATAATCCCCTCCAAGAGTTTACATGCTATTGATGTTAGGCTAACTGGTCTGCAAATCCCAGGGATGTATTTTGGGCCCTTTTTAAATATTGGTGCTACATTGGCTTTTCTCCAATCAGCTGGTACCATTCCAGTCAGTAGACTGTCAATAAAAATTAGGAACAATGGTCTGGCAATTACTTGACTGAGTTCCCTAAGTACCCTCAGGTGCAAGCCATCTTGTGCCGGTGATTTATTAATGTTAATGTTTCCCAAGTCTAATTTTAATTCTGTCCTCTGTTAACCATGGAGGTGCTTCCTGTGATGTGTCATAAGGATA
This sequence comes from Lithobates clamitans, assembly GCA_037952925.1. Classification (NCBI taxonomy): domain Eukaryota; kingdom Metazoa; phylum Chordata; class Amphibia; order Anura; family Ranidae; genus Lithobates; species Lithobates clamitans. The sequence goes on from JBBGZY010000744.1 coordinate 5,229,075, forward strand.
AACACTGCAGTTTTGGTTACTGAAGCCCCTTGATTCCCTTGTGAAGATTGAGGAGAAGAATAAATTCAATACCTTTGCCATCTCCCCATCCTTTGTAACCAGATGTCCTTCCTCATTCTTTATGGGGCCAATATGGTCTGTCCTCCCTTTTTTACTGTTTACATACTTAAAGAATTTCTTGGGATTTTTTTTGCTCTCCTCCGCTATGTGTCTTTCATGTTCTATCTTAGCCGTCCTTATTGCACCCTTATGCCGCATACACACAACCGTTTTTTCCATCAGAATAAACTCTGACGGTTTTTCTGACAGAGTTCCGACAGTTGAAATGGACTTGCGTACACACGATCACACCAAAGTCCGATTGTTTACAACGCGGTGACATACAACACGTACAACGGGACTAGAAAAGGGAAGTTAAATAGCCAGTAGCCAATAGCTGCCCTTGCGTCGTTTTTGGTCCATCGGAATAGCATACAGACGAACGGTTTTCCTGATAGGAATTGATTCAGTTGGAAAGATTTAAAACATGTTCTATTTCTAGGTCCATCAGAATTTTCGAAAGAAAAAGTCCGATGAAGCCCACACACGATCGGACTACCCGTTGAAATGATTCCGTCTGACCTTTTCTGCCAGAAAGTCCGGTCATGTGTTTGCGGCATAACATTATTTGTTGCATTCTTTATAAAGTCGGAATGCTGATGATGATCCCTCAACCTTCTATCTTTTGAAGGCCTTCTCCTTTGCTTTTATAAGCATTTTTACATTGGAGTTAAGCCATCCAGGACTTTTGTTTGCTCTTTTAAATTTATTACCCAATGGGATCCATTGGCTAATGCCCTTATTTAAAATGCTCTTAAATCAAACCCATCTCTCCTCCATGTTCTTTGTTCCTAAGATTTTATCCTAATTTATGCCTTCTAGCAAGGTTCATAGTTTAGGGAAGTTGGCTCTTTTGAAATTCAGTGTCTTTGTATTCCACTTATGTTTCCTATTTGTGTGATTTATACTGAAGCCAATTGACCTGTGATCGCTGTTACCTAAATTGCCCCATATTTCCACATCCGTGATCAGGTCTGTATTGTTGGTAATCAGTAGATCCAGTAACGCTTTATTTCTAGTTGGTGCGTCTACTATCTGACCCATAAAATTGTCCTGCAAGACATTTAAGAACTGGCGAGCCTTAGATGAATGTGTGGTTCCCTCTGCCCAGTCTATGTCTGGATAATTAAAATCCCCCATTATGATAACACTTCCCATCCTTGCTGTTAATCCAAATTGTGATAGGAGATCTGTCTCCCCTTCCTCCCTCAAGTTAGGGGGCCTATAGCATACTCCTTGTATTATTTTCCCCTTAGCTTCATACCTTTGGCGCTCTACCCATAAGGATTTCACCTCCTCTCACATTCACTTGTACATTATTCTTGATATATAGGCATACCCCTCCCCCTTTTTTACCCTCTCTATCCTTGCGATAAAGGGTATACCCTTGAATGTTTGCCAGCCAATCATAAGAGCTGTTGAACCAGGTCTCTGAAATTCCCACAAAATCCAAATCCTCCTCGTAGAACAGTATCTCTAGTTCACCCATCTTGTCCGCCAGGCTCCTGGCATTAGTGAACATGCCACGTAGTTTAGACCGTTCGCATATTATCCTCTTATTGGGTGTTCTGAGATTGCAACTAGGACTTGCTACTATACTTACCTTGGGTTTATGTGCTTAGGTCAACCTACCACTAATGCGCCCAATGCTACCCTCTGGCATATGTTCCACACTGACTATCTCTACCTCTGGACCCCCCCCCCCCTTCGCCTAGTTTAAAAAACCCTCTAACTTTTTGGCCATCTTCATTCCCAGCTGATCTGCACCCTCCTCATTTAGGTGCAGTCCATCCCTTCTATAGTACTGGTTATCGACTGAGAAGTCGGCCCAGTCCTCCAGGAACCCAAACCCCTTCCTTACTACACCAGCTCTTCCGCCACTTGTTACTTCCCAAATCTCCCTCTGCCTTTCTGGTGTGGCATGATGTACCAGTAGTATTCTTGAGAATACTACCTTGGAGGTCCTTTTCCTCAATTTAGCTGCCAAGTCCCTAAAATCGTTCTTTAGGACACTCCATCTGCCTCTGACTTGGTCATTGGTGCCAATGACAAATGGGTATCAGGTACATTGTATGGATGGACATCGTGGGACATTTTTTTTTTTCTTTCTTTTTTTAATAAAGGAATTGTCAAAAACTGTCTATTGTATTTTTTTCTTTTTGACACTTTGTACCCCTACCCATTCACCAAAAAAAGTGTCAAAAAGAAAAAAACACAATAGACAGTTTTTTACAATTCCTTTATTAAAAAAAAGAAAAAAGGAAAAAAAAAAAGTGTCCCACGATGTTTATCCATCTTTAATCACGCCCCCCGATGGACCCAAAAATAGAAGAAAAAAAAACTCTGAGTCGATGGGAGGCGTCCCGCCAACTGCTGTCCTTGCCTTTATAACAGCTGTCACAGCGAAAAGACAGCACTCCTCCCAAAGGTGATGGAGTATTTTCTTTTTTTTTTCTCTATTTTTTGGGTCCATCGGGCGGCATGATTTATGATGGATGTACACCGCGGGACACTTTTTTTTTTTAATAAAGGAATTGTCAAAAACTGTGTATTGTGGTTTTTACTTTTTGACACTTTTTTTGGTGAATGGGTAGGGGTACACCAAAAAAAATTGGTGTGGAAATCTATTGCAGACCCAAAGGGCCTGGTATGGATTTTGGGGGGCCCCAAGCTGTTTTTTTTATATTGGCGTGGAGTTCCCCTTAAAATCTATACCAGACCTAAAGGGCCTGGTATGGACTGGGGGGGCTGGGACCCATGCCGTTTTTTTTCTTAATTCTGTCATAACCACTTCAATACACTGTATTATATACTGTACACTGAGTGCACTATATAATTATATATATATATATATATATATATATATATATATATACAGTGCTGTGAAAAAGAATTTGTCCCTTCCCGATTTTTTATTTTTTTGCATATTTCTCACACTTAAATTCAGATCATCAAACAAATTTTAATATTACACAAAGATAACCTGAGTAAATCCAAGATGCAGTTTTTAAATTATTTTTTCATTTATTAGGGGAAAAAAGCTGTTCAAACATGCCTGGCCCTATGTGAAAAAGTAATTGCCCCCTCCCATGCTGAATCATGACTGAACTGTGATTAACCACACTTTTTTGAAAAGTTGAGTTAAATTTCACTTGCCACACCCAAGCCTGATTATTGCCAGCCCGCTGAATCAAGAAATTACATAAATAGAAGCTGTCTGACAAAGTGAAACATGCTAACAGATTAAAAATAGCCACACATCATGCCACAATCTAAAAAAAAATCAAGAACAGATTAGAAACAAACATGTATTGGTCTAGGAAGGGTTTCAAAGCCATTTCTAAGGCTTTGGAACTCCAGTGAACTGCAGGGAGAGCCATTATCCACAAATAAAGATAACTTGGAACAGTGGTGAACCTTCCCAGGAGTGACCGGCCTACAGAAATTACTCCAAGAGCATGACGATGACTCATCCAGGAGGTCAAAAAAGATCCCAAAACAACATATAAATAGCTGCAGGCCTCACTTGCCTCAGGTAAGATCAGTGTTCATGATTCAACAATAGATAAAAGAAAAGAAACTCTACAAAAATGGTATCCATGGGAAAGTTCCAAGGCCAAAGCCACTGCTGACCAAAAAGAACACAAAGGCTCATCTCACATTTACCAAAAAACATCTTGATTATCCTCAAGACTTTTAGGCAAATATTCTGTGCACTGATGAGACAAAAATGTAACTTTGTGGAAGGTGTGTGTACCGTTTCATCTGGCATAAAACTAATACAGCATTTCATAACAAGAACATCATACCAATACCAACAGGTGGTGGTAGTGTGATGATCTGGGGCTGCTTTGCAGCTTCAGGACTTGGACAACTTACCATAATTGATGGAACCATGAATTCTGAGCTCTACCAGAAAATCCTAAGTCCAGCCATCAGTTCATGACCTCAAGCTCAAGTGCACTTGGGTTATGCAGCAGGACAATGACCTGAAACACAACAGCAAGCCCACCACCAAATGGTTCAAACAAAGCAAAATTTAGGTTTTGAAGTGGCCTGATCAAAGCCTGGTATTAAATCCAATTGAGATTCTGTATCATGACCTTACAGAGGCCATTCATGCTGGAAAATCCACCAATGTGGCTGAATTAAAACAATTCTGCAAAGAGTGGGCCAAAATTGCTCCACAGCAATGTGAAAGACTCATTGCCAGTTATCGCAAACACTTGATTACAGTTGTTGCCACCAAGGGTGGCACAACCAGTTATCAGGTTTAGGGGGCAATTACCTTTTCACATAAAGACAGGCAGGTTTGGACAGCTTTTTTGCCTTAATAAATGAAACCATCATTTAACCGCTTCCCGACCAGCCGCCGCAGTTTTACTGCGGCAGAATGGCACGGGTGGGCGAATCGACGCTAACTTACAGGGGCCGCGATGATCGGATTCGTTTTAGAACCGATCAGTCTCCAGGCCCAGGCCAATGATTTCTGGCCTGGACCTGCTGATCGGTCCTGATGAATGAAATCCTCCCCTGCCTGTTTAAGTGTAAATACAGGCAGGGAAAGTAATGTCATCTCCCCTTGTGGAACTCTTTTCCGTTCCAGAGAGAGGACATCCAAACATGAGTTGCACCAACACTACACTGACACAGTACACATATGCACACATTTCACCCCTCGATCGCCCCCCTCCCCCAGTTAACCCCTTCACTCCCTGTCACTGTGTCACCCAGTGCAGTTTTAAAATTTTTCTTTGATCACTGTACTGGTGTCATTTGTGACACTAATCAGCGTTAGGGTACTTAGTAGTAGCCCCAGATAGGTCTAGGGACCCCCCCTAATAACTGTTTAACCCCTTAATCACCCCCTGTCACCAGTGATCACCGTATTAGTATTACGGGTAACGCTGGTTAGCTAGTTATTTTTTTATAGCGTCAGGGCACCCGCCATATATTACCCAATAAAGATTTAACCCCCTGATCACCCGGCGGGTGACATCAGTTAGGTTTTAGCATCAGTCAGGATCTGCATCCCCCCAGGCAGCGTCAGATTAGTGCCAGTAGCACTAACACCCATGCATACACCATATACCTCCCTTAGTAGTATAGCTTCTGAATGGATCGATATCTTTGATCTGATCAGAACTATATTAGCGTCCCCAATAGTTTAGTGTTCCTAAAAATGCAGCATTAGCAGGATCAGCCCAGGTACCTGCTAGCACCTGCGTTTAGCCTCTCCGCCTGGCCCAGCCCAGTCCACTTAAGAGCAGTATTAATCGATCACTGTAACTTACAAAACACTAAACGCATAACTGCAGCATTCGCAGAGTCAGGCCTGATGCCTACGAACCCTAACAGGTTTTTTTGGTAGCATTTGAAGCAATCGCTGACAGTCAGGTGCTCTTTTTACCTTTGAGTCTTACTAGTATACCAGAAAATTTAGAGGCCAAAATGTCCAATTGAAGGTACACTAGTTAAGAGGCCTACACGTTTCTGAGCATGACAGATGAGAGTGAAGAAAAACTCACCCATCTGTCAGATTCAGGCTCAGAATACGAACCTGTAGACAGCAGTGGCACCCTGACAGATAGTTCTGACAACAGAGTAGTGGTCCCTGCCAAGGTCAGGCATACCCGACCCCGTTCATCTGCTGTTGTTGAGGTGCAAGAACCGCAGGGCTCTCGTATGGAGCAGGGAGCCAGTACTAGTGCCGCTCATCCTTCTAGTGAACTGGCAAGCACCAGTGGCCTAATACATCCTGGTCATACATCCAGCACTGCAGTAACACGTGGTGACGTGGCGAGTCCCATAAGTGCAGTTCAAGCTGGTGAGGTGGCTAGCACAACTAGTGTCTTCTCAGACAAGAAGACAAAGACGGGCCCGTCGAGCCCATAGTGCCCTTCCTGCTGCATTTGCCAATCCAAATTGGGAACCCACCACTTCTGCAGCACCCGTACTTCCCCCATTAACTGGCCAACCCGGAATTCAGGTAGAAACAGTTGATTTTACGTCATTTGATATTTATTCGCTGTTTTTCACTGAACTTTATAGATCTATTGTGGACCAAAGCAATTTGTATGCTGGTCAATTCATCGCCGCTAATCCCCAGTTGATCCTTGCCAGAGATTGGAGACTGAATTTAAGACCTTTCTGGGCTTATCTCTCCTCATGGGTATAACTAAAAAAAGTGAGTTGCCCGTGTTCTCTGCCTCCATGACCAGGACACGATACGAGCAGATCTTGCAGTTCATGCATTTCAATGACAATGAACTCTGTTGTCCTCGGGGTGACCCTGAATACAATCGGTATTACAAAATTCAGCCCCTCATAAACCACTTCAACCAGCAGTTTGCAGCCTTGTTTACTCCCGATCAAGTTTTCTGCGTTGATGAATCCCTGATTAGGTTTTCTGTCTGCTTGTCATTCAAACAGTATCTTCCCAGCAAGCATGCCAGATTTGGGGTCAAGATAAGCTCTGTGGAAGGGACAACAGGCTATACATATAGTTTTAGGGTTTATGAGGGAAGAGATAGTTACATTGAGCCAGAGAACTGCCCAGACTACATAGGGAACGCTGGTAAGATTGTGTGGGACTTGGTGTCATCCTTATTTGGAAAGGGGTACCACTTGTATGTGGAAAATTATTACACGAGCATGCCACTTTTTAGTCACTTGTTTGATGATAGAATTGGCGCATGTGGCACCGTGCGATCTAATTGCAGCTTGTAGATTCCCGTCTTATGCCTGGGGGAGAGAACCTGCTTGAAGTGTAATAATTTGCTTGTTGTGAAGTGGAGGGATAATAAGAATGTTTTTGTTCTGTCCTCCCTTCACGCAGACACGACAGTCCAAATTCAAACGGCGACTGGTGTTGTAGAGAAACCCCTCTGTGACCATAGCATACAACCTTAATATGGGAGGGGTGGACCTCAACAACCAGTTGTTGGCGCTGTACCTAATTGCCCGTAAGGCCAGATGCTGGTATAAAAAAGTGTCTGTAAACGTGAACCAAAAAAGAAAACAGCAAAGAAAAAGAAAAAAGGAAAGCCTTTCCCGCAAAACCAAGCACAAGTATTGGTTGTCTCACAATTTCATCAATGAAGTACACCTGTTCTGGTGCTGCTGTAGCCAAAGACAACTAGCATATATGTACCAAGAGTCAAGGTAACACTACCAAGACTCAAAAAGTGGCTACCTATGCAGCAGAGATTTAAGACCACTTGGTTCAAAAAATACAAAATTTATTATTTAGCAATGATAGATCATCATATGTGAAGAAACACAATACAGCTCCATGCAAAATTGTTCACGGGTCTCATACTAGAGATGAGTTACCCGGGAAATCTAAAAATTACGTACAGACACAGACAAACACACCAACACGCAACACAATGATACTACCCTTGTGAGGGTTTGACAAGGGAAGGACACCCCACTTCCACACACACACACAACACTAGTCCAGACGTCAACTTGTAAGCTATTACCCGCAAAGGAAAAAAGGACAGCAATATTTAATGAAAAATTTATCAATTAGGAAAATCCATGGAAAGGGTGATTAGGCATTGCCCCAAAATTTCACCATGCTATGCTGATTTCCTGCGGGTAATCCCCGGGGGAAAGTAAATGACCTTTCTGGTGATCACAAGTATCTATGCTTCCCAATATGCGATTCACCTAACTACAATAATTGGAATTCCTAAAATGCGTGCACAAGTGGGATAAGATCACTGGCTGGGGTACACTGATCATTAAAAGTCACTGGTATATTATCCATACAGCGTAGCATCCAATATATAGCAGATCAAATGTGTGGACTGTTGTACAGTTCAGAGTGGTGAGTGAGGCCGACTAGATCAGCTGTTTGTGAATTAATCACTGGTGATTGCTAAACCGGCAGATTTACTGATGTACAAGTCTGCCCGGCGCTTGTTTCATCTCTTGCATAGTCATCACCTAGTTCCATGGGCGGGTACATATACTGTGTGGTATATAGGCGTCTTACCGCTCCGTTGGTTGCCCTGGGCATCCGTTTACCTCTCTGGTTGCACACTCCGTCTGTATACTTTCTCTCTGGTTGTTAAAGTGGCTTCATTCGATCCCAGCCTCCATCCACATAGCCGATACCGCTCGTAGGTTTGAAGCACGCTGGGCGTGTAGGTATGGTGCGCGGCTGTGCTGGTCCAATGACTTTCCTGATGCTTCCCGTGCACGGGGGATGTCACGTGAGTCGACCTCACATGACTGCTGTGACGTCAACGCGTTTCGCTTACTTCAATGGGCGTAGCTTCGTCCGGACGTAGTAAAACGTATTGCTTTGCAGGTATGGTATGTGTCACGGAATGTCCCACACTCCGCTTGAGTGCTTCCGTCAGTATACCACTTCTTCCCAGTCTGGATATAGATATGAGATATTCCAACTGCTCATAAGGACAAAACAAGACAAGACTTGTTTCACTGCTTATTCTGACTCCGTTTGTTGTGAAGTGATTTATCCCTTGTGAGACCTCTATGCCTGGCCTGTATAAGCAGATATAATCACTGAGGACAATCCTCATCAGATAGCTTGAACTCACCAATATCGATTCCATCCACAGATGCTTTATTCTCAACATCAGATTACAGCAGATGACAGGATACAAACAGATGAATAGGTTGTAGTATTGTGCGGTCAAATGATGATATTGTCTGTAGCTTACAATGGAGAATACATGTGCCCTGCTACATGTGGCTTGTTAACTGCATAGATGACACAGGAAGTACAAAACACAGGAAGAAGGGTGGAGCATTACATTGAAAGGAAGTGTGTCATAACATAAGGGAAAAATAAACTTGAGAGTCAAGTGCATTACCACAAAGGGTCACTAGATGGCAGCATGTAAACTAAACATAAACGTCTATAGAAAATGGTTAGGAAAACAATATATATAAATTCTATGGCCTGTTGGGGCAGCACACTCCCCATCTGGCATTGGTAAATGTCACTATATATATCAGAACGGTAGTGATTCAACTGCAAATAACAATAGTGTAATTTGCTGGATGTCTTGAAGACCTGAAAGACATAAAGAACATGCATATAATGCAAAAACAACAACTATTAATTCAAGGCTTCAAGATATGTCAACTTAAGTCCAAGACACTTTCTTCTTGAAGTCGCAGGAAGAATCCAGCAGCGTAGGCAAACAAGTTCATTCTCCAAAGGGTAAGAGCAGAATAAGTTCCGTGATAGGTCTGATGAAGGTCTTTACAGTCCCTTGTCTTGAAAACTTCACCTCCACCTTGCGTACCTTACTGTCATCACTAGAAACGCTCTTTACAATAAGTCCCATGGGCCATTCGATTCTTTCAGCTTGCTGGTCTTTAAGCAGAACAAGATCCCCAACTTGTATGTTAGGGTTCAGGCGTTGCCATTTCCTGCATCCTTGCAGAGTAGAAAGATACTCCATCTTCCAACGATTCCAGAAGCAGTTGGCGAGGTGTTGTACTTGCTTCCACTGGTCATAGCAAAGGTTTCCTGCTTTGAAGTTTCCAGGTGGAACAGGAACAGACCCAAGCTTCTGGGTAAGAAGAGTAGCTGGAGTAAGGATAGTTGGGGTCTCTGGATCTTTGGACACTGGAACAAGTGGTCTTGAATTGATTATGGCAGATGCCTCTGCCAGGAAGGTGATTAGAATCTCCTGGGTAAGTCTTGTGGAATTAAAGTCCATAAGCATAGAATCCAATATTTTACGTGTGATACCTATCATTCTCTCCCATGAGCCACCCAAGTGGGAAGAATGAGGAGGATTGAAAATCCATGTACAGCCTTTTTCAGCTAACAGGTCTTGGATTGGTCTAGAGTTGAGCTGTAGCTCTCGACAGGCTCCAACGAAATTAGTTCCACAGTCAAATCTTAGTGTCTTGACTGGTCCTCTGATGGCTAGGAATCGTCTTAGAACATTGATAAAACTTGAAGCATCCATGGATTCTATTACTTCAATGTGTACTGCACGCACACCCATGCAAGTGAACAGCACTGCCCATCGTTTGCTATTTGCTTGGCCACCTCGAGTTCTGCGGGCTGTTACCATCCATGGCCCAAAGACATCCAGTCCAACATGAGTGAAAGGTGGGTCAGTACTTAACCTGTCAGCTGGCAAATCTGACATTTGCTGTTGCTGGTGTTTCCCTCTCAGTTTGCGGCACTGAACACAGCTGTGTAATGTAGCTGTGATCTGTCTTTTTGCTTCTATAATCCAAAGGCCTGCAACTCTTATGGCACCCTCTGTGAAGTTTCTACCTTGGTGCTTAACCCCTTCATGGTAGTGCCGTATGAGCAAAGTGGTGATGTGATGGCGAGCAGGTATAATGAGAGGATTCTGTTCTTGCTTACTCAACTCAGCCTTGTTTAAATGTCCACCAACCCTTAACATACCATGATTGTCAATGAATGGATTCAGCTTGGCAATTGGGCTGTTTTTTGCAACGTCCCTCTTGTCACGGATACATTTAATTTCTGAACCAAAGACACTCTGTTGTACACTTCATATTATGATCAGTTCACCTTCAGCGATGTCTTTTGCAGAAAGAAGCTTTTGGCACATGTGCCAACCTTGACAGTGAGCATCTGTGGGCTTTGTGTGGAAGCAATCTGCAATATGAACTAACCTTGCGATGGTGCGTATAAGCCTTCTCCACTTGGAGAAACGTTCAAAGCGTTGACAGCCCAAGGCGAGTCTTTGTTCAGTTCTGGTGACTAGGGTTTTAACTTCAGGACGAATCTCTGGATCATTGTCAGGTTTAGGGATGAGCTTCACGTTCGAGTCGAACCCATGTTCGTCTCGAACATCGGCTGTTCGATCATTCGCCGAATTGCAAATTCGTGTGGCGCGTCATGGCCCATAATTCACTGCGGCATCGCACTGCATTGCTGGCTGATGATTGGCCAAGCATGCACTATGACCCGCATGCTTGGCCAATCACAGCGCTGTCGGTAGAGAGAGCTGTAATTGGCCAAAGCCAGGGTGGCTTTGGCCAATTATGGCTCAGGGGGTTTAGAACACGTCCCACACTATATAAGGTCGCCTGCACGGCGGCCCTGTGTAGTGTGTTCCGGCGTGCTGAGAGATAGAGCGAGAGACAGTGTCATTTCATTTGAGTTAGCTAGATTAGGCAGGACAGTCAGTGAGTTAGCTGCAATTACAGTGTATTGTGTATATATATGCATCCCAGGTGTTGCATATATATATATATATATATATATACACTGTATTCAGTTTAGCTAGATCCGTTCCTGTTATCTTCCTACTGACAGGCATGCTTGTCTTGTTACAGTATTTACAGCTACCTGAAGAAAATTTCTGGCGTTCTTTTGATCCTATTAGTACCACAGTCAGGCAGCTAGAATATTTACAGTTAGTGTAGTGCGTCCTCCTCACAGTGTTCAGTTAAAGCTACAAGTTAGTTTAGTGTGACCTCTGCACAGTGTTCAGCTAAAGCTACAAGTTAGGGTAGTGCGTCCTCCTCTTAGTGTTCAGCTAAAACTACAAGTTAGTGTAGTGCGACCTCTGCACAGTGTTCAGCTAAAGCTTCAAGTTAGTGTAGTGCGTCCTCCTCACAGTGTTCAGCTAAAACTACTAGTAATGCCCCGTACACATGGTCGGATTCTCCGACGGAAAATGTGTGATAGGACCTTGTTGTCGGAAATTCCGACCGTGTGTAGGCTCCATCACACATTTTCCATCGGATTTTCCGACACACAAAGTTTGAGAGCAGGCTATAAAATTTTCCGACAACAAAATCCGTTGTCGGAATTTCCGATCGTGTGTACACAAATCCGAAGCACAAAGTGCCACGCATGCTCAGAATAAATAAAGAGATAAAAGCTATTGGCTACTGCTCCGTTTATAGTCCCGACATACGTGTTTTACGTCACCGTGTTCAAAATGATCGGATTTTCCGACAACTTTGTGTGACGGTGTGTATGCAAGACAAGTTTGAGCCAACATCCGTCGGAAAAAATCCTAGGATTTTGTTGTCGGAATGTCCGATCAATGTCCGACCGTGTGTACGGGGCATTAGTGTAGTGAGACCTCTGCACAGTGTTTAGCTAAAGCTACAAGTTAGTGTAGTGAGACCTCTGCACAGTGTTCAGCTAAAGCTACAAGTTAGTGTAGTGCGTCCTGCTCACAGTGTTCAGCTAAAACTACAAGTTAGTGTAGTGCGACCTCTGCACAGTGTTCAGCTAAAGCTACAAGTTAGTGTAGTGCGCCCTCCTCACAGTGTTCAGCTAAAACTACAAGTTAGTGTAGTGAGACCGCTGCACAGTGTTCAGCTAAAGCTACAAGTTAGGGTAGTGCGTCCTCCTCACAGTGTTCAGCTAAAGCTACAAGTTGGTGTAGTGTGTCCTCCTCACAGTGTTCAGCGAAAACTACAAGTTAGTGTAGTGCGACCTCTGCACAGTGTTCAGCTAAAGCTACAAGTTAGTGTAGTGCGTCCTCCTCTAAAGCTACAAGTTAGGGTAGTGCGTCCTCCTCACAGTGTTCAGCTAAAGCTACAAGTTGGTGTAGTGTGTCCTCCTCACAGTGTTCAGCAAAAACTACAAGTTAGTGTAGTGCTACCTCTGCACAGTGTTCAGCTAAAGCTACAAGTTAGTGTTGTGCGTCCTCCTCACAGTGTTCAGCTAAAACTACAAGTTAGTGTAGTGAGACCTCTGCACAGTGTTCAGCTAAAGCTACAAGATAGTGTAGTGCATCCTCCTCACAGTGTTCAGCTAAAGCTACAAGTTAGTTTAGTGTGACCTCTGCACAGTATTCAGCTAAAGCTACAAGTTAGTGTAGTGCGACCTCTGCACAGTGTTCAGCTAAAGCTACGAGTTAGTGTAGTGCGTCCTGCTCACAGTGTTCAGCTAAAACTACAAGTTAGTGTAGTGAGTCCTCTGCACAGTGTTCAGCTAAAGCTACAAGTTAGTGTAGTGAGACCTCTGCACAGTGTTCAGCTAAAGCTACAAGTTAGTGTAGTGCGTCCTGCTCACAGTGTTCAGCTAAAACTACAAGTTATTGTAGTGAGACCTCTGCACAGTGTTCAGCTAAAGCTACAAGTTAGTGCAGTGCATCTTCCTCACAGTGTTCAGCTAAAGCTACAAGTTAGTGTAGTGCGACCTCTGCACAGTGTTCAGCTAAAGCTACAAGTTAGTGTAGTGCGTCCTCCTCACAGTGTTCAGCTAAAGCTACAAGTTAGTTTAGTGTGACCTCTGCACAGTGTTCAGCTAAAGCTACAAGTTAGGGTAGTGCGTCCTCCTCACAGTGTTCAGCTAAAGCTACAAGTTGGTGTAGTGTGTCCTCCTCACAGTGTTCAGCGAAAACTCCAATTTAGACATGTACACACTGAAATATTTCGTTTCGGAATTTCGTTTTCGTCTGAAAAATAAATTTATTTAGTTACTCCCTAAATTAGTTTTTATTTATTTCGTTTTTCATTAAAAATTGCATTTGTCCGAAAATCCAAATTATTGTCGAATCTGTCATTGGAGTCTTATGGCGTCTGTCAAATGTTCAAAGAAGATTCAACGGAGCAGCTAAACTGTACAACACCGTTTAGTTTACCTGCTCCGTCGAATCTTCTTAGAACGTTCAACAGACACCATAAGCCAAAGTGCGTGTGTACTTAGTTCTAGCTATTTTACTGCTCCTCCTCTTTGGTTACAATTAGCCAATAACATTCATCATCATCATTATTTTTACTTATCTTTTCTCCCCTACGTCGAATCTTTTCTCCCCTACGTCGAATCTTTCTCCCCTACGTCGAATCTTTTCTCTCTATGTCAAATATTTTCTCTCTATGTAGAATAATCTTGGACTAATAGAGTTAAGGCTAGGCACATTCGACCACAGGTTTAATGGACACAGATTGTTATTGTCATCATCATGTCGAATCTCCTATCTATATCGAGCTGTTGTAGCAACGAAAATGAAAATAAAGCATTTGTTTATGTCTGATCTTTCATTTTTCGGATTTTGCACTTTCGTTTTCGTTTGTTAAAACGATAAGGAAAATACCAGCAATTCGGAAGAAAATGCATTCGGACGAAAATGAATGCACATGTCTATACAAGTTAGTGTAGTGCGACCTCTGCACAGTGTTCAGCTAAAGCTACAAGTTAGTGTAGTGCGTCCTCCTCTAAAGCTACAAGTTAGGGTAGTGCGTCCTCCTCACAGTGTTCAGCTAAAGCTACAAGTTGGTGTAGTGTGTCCTCCTCACAGTGTTCAGCGAAAACTACAAGTTAGTGTAGTGCGACCTCCTCACAGTGTTCAGCTAAAACTACAAGTTAGTGTAGTGAGACCTCTGCACAGTGTTCAGCTAAAGATACAAGTTAGTGTAGTGCATCCTCCTCACAGTGTTCAGCTAAAGCTACAAGTTAGTTTAGTGTGACCTCTGCACAGTGTTCAGCTAAAGCTACAAGTTAGTGTAGTGCGACCTCTGCACAGTGTTCAGCTAAAGCTACAAGTTAGTGTAGTGTGTCCTGCTCACAGTGTTCAGCTAAAACTACAAGTTAGTGTAGTGCGACCTCTGCACAGTGTTCAGCTAAATCTACAAGTTAGTGTAGTGAGACCTCTGCACAGTGTTCAGCTAAAGCTACAAGTTAGTGTAGTGCGTCCTGCTCACAGTGTTCAGCTAAAACTACAAGTTAGTGTAGTGCGACCTCTGCACAGTGTTCAGCTAAAGCTACAAGTTAGTGTAGTGCGTCCTCCTCACAGTGTTCAGCTAAAACTACAAGTTAGTGTAGTGAGACCTCTGCACAGTGTTCAGCTAAAGCTACAAGTTAGTGTAGTGCGTCCGCCTCACAGTGTTCAGTTAAAGCTACAAGTTAGTTTAGTGTGACCTCTGCACAGTGTTCAGCTAAAGCTGTAAGTTAGGGTAGTGCGTCCTCCTCACAGTGTTCAGCTAAAGCTACAAGTTGATGTAGTGTGTCCTCCTCACAGTGTTCAGCGAAAACTACAAGTTAGTGTAGTGCGACCTCTGCACAGTGTTCAGCTAAAGTTACAAGTTAGTGTAGTGCGTCCTCCTCACAGTCTTCAGCTAAAGCTACAAGTTAGTTTACGTGTGACCTCTGCACAGTGTTCAGCTAAAGCTACAAGTTAGGGTAGTGCGTCCTCCTCACAGTGTTCAGCTAAAGCTACAAGTTGATGTAGTGTGTCCTCCTCACAGTGTTCAGCGAAAACTACAAGTTAGTGTAGTGCGACCCCTGCCCAGTGTTCAGCTAAAGCTACAAGTTAGTGTAGTGCGTCCTCCTCACAGTGTTCAGCTAAAGCTACAAGTTAGTGTAGTGCGTCCTCCTCACAGTGTTCAGCAAAACCCACAAGTTATTCAGCTAAAGCTACCTGTAAAAGGTTGGTGGTGTTTTCCTGATCCTATCACTACCGCAGGCAGCTAAATAAGCTACAAGTTATTTTTTGGCGAGCTCTGCACAGTGTTCACCTAAAGCTACCTGTAGAAGGTTGGTGGTGTTTTCCTGATCCTATCACTACCGCAGGCAGCTAAATAAGCTACAAGTTAGTGTAGTGCGAGCTATATATATATATCCCAGCTTAGTGCAGCTACAGGCCATTAGTATGTCTGGAAGGCCAGCAAGGAGAGGCAGACAGTCACAAGCCAATAAAAGAGGGCAAGCAGGCTCTGTGTCTAGAGGCAACAGCGCTGGTCGTGGAGACGGTGCATCCTCATCAGCACGTGGGACACGCTTGGCCTTTTTTTCGGCAGCTGGCCATGTTGAGCCGCAACATGCGGAAGACTTGGTCGAGTGGATGACCAAGCCGTCCTCATCCTCCTCATCCTCTCTCACCCATGCTCAGGGTACTTTGTCTGGCAAAGCAGCGGCCTCTTACCTCGGCTCACTGTCATCAGTGACTCCTTCCCTAGCCCCACCATGTCCTCCTGAGGAGTCCCTCGAACAGTTTGACCACAGAGTTGGGTACATGCTCCAGGAGGATGCCCAGCGTTTGGAAGGCTCTGATGATGATACTGAGCTAGATGAAGGCAGTAATGTGAGCACGGACAGAGGGGGTGCCCAAGAAGGACAGCAATCTGGCAGTCATGCTCCCCCTGCTGCAGCATACTGCCAGGTTTGCTCCAGTGATGAGGAGGGAGGGGATGATGAGGTCACTGACTCAACGTGGGTGCCTGATAGGAGAGAGGAGGAGGAGGCGGCACATCACCAACGAGGCAGGATGCCCTCCAGGGGCCAGCCTAAGGCAGCACACTGACTGCATCACACCCCAAAGCTCCGCATGTGCAGGGCGCTGCAGTCTCTGCGCGTTATTCAAAAAGTTCTTTGGTGTGGGCCTTTTTTGAGACTAGTGCATCAGATCGCACCGCTGCTATTTGCAACATATGTCTCAAGCGTACCTCGCGTGGCCAAAACATCTCCCGCTTGGGCACCACATGCTTGACCAGACATATGTTAACCTGCCATGCAGTTCGTTGGCAAGCGTATCTAAAAGACCCACACCAAAGAACAAAGAGGACCTCTCCTTGCTCCTCATCAGCTGAGATCTCCAACCCCACTATACCTTCATTCCTCTCTGAGACCTGCACTGAGCAAGCAAATTTCCCTGCCCCAGCTGCTGCACCGCTGAAAGAAGTTCGCTCCCAGCCATCCACATGCCCAGAGGTTGAATGCTAGCTTGGCAAAATTGCTAGCACTTCAACTGCTGCCTTTTCAGTTGGTAGACTCTGCCCCTTTCCGTGAGTTTGTGGAATGTGCGGTTCCTCAGTGGCAGGTACCCAAACGCCACTTTTTCTCACGGAAGGCGATTACGGCTCTCTACCGGCATCTGGAAGGCAATGGCCTCGCTGGACAGGGTGGTCAGCAGTAAGGTGCATATTACCGCTGACTCATGGTCCAGCAGGCATGGACAGGGACGTTACCTAAGTTTCACCGCGCATTGGGTGACTCTGCTGGCAGCTGGGAAGGATGCAGGACAAGGTGCAGTAGTGTTGGAGGTTGTTCCAAAATGCCACTACCAATGATTGTGACACACCTCTCTCCTCCACCCTTCTTCTTCTTCTTCCTCCATGGCCTCTTCCTGTGCTTTGTCCTCGGAACCAGCGGTGCTCTGTAGCCATTCAAGGGGCTATGCAAGTATGCAGGCCAAAAGATGCCATGCGGTGCTTGAGCTGGTGTGCTTGGGGGACAGGAGCCACACTGGGGCAGAGGTTTTATCAGCTCTGCAGGGGCAGGTTCAGAGGTAGTTGATGCCAAACCAACTTAAGGCAGGAATGGTGGTTTGCGACAATGGCACCAACCTCCTCTCTGCCCTCCGACAGGGACAAATGACCCAAGTGCCCTGTTTGGCTCACGTCCTATAACTTGGTGGTGCAGCAGTTCTTGGGCAGGTACCCAGGCTTACAGGATGTTTGAGGCAGGCCAGGAAAGTCTGTGCATTTCCGCCGGTCATATAATGCCAGTGCTCGGCTGGCAGACCTCCAAAAGGAGTTTAACCTGCCCAAGAACTGCCTAATCTGTGACATGCCCACCAGGTGGAACTCAATGTTGGTCATGCTGCAGCAGCTGCACATGCAGCAGAGGGCCATCAATGAGTACCTGTGCGACTATGGCACCAGGACAGGGTCAGGGGAGCTTGTTTTTTTTCCCTATTCCAGTGGGCCATGATCACGGATGCATGCACTGTCCTGTCACCATTTGAGGAGGCCACGAGGATGGTGAGCAGTGACAGCGCATGCATCAGTGACACTGTCCCCCTTGTCCACCTGTTGGAGCACACGCTGCGTGGAATAATGGACAGGGCACTTGAGGCAGAACAGAGCCAGGAAGAGGAGGACTTCCTTAGCTCTCAAGGCCCCCTTTATCCAGACAGTGTTCCTGCGTGCCCGCCGATCACACAGGAAGAGGATGAGGAGACGGAGGAGGAGGAGGAGAATTGTGTCAGTATGGAGGTGGAGCCTGGCACTCACATCAGTCTTTAAGGGATCAGTCCCAAGAAACACATGGACTTGTACGTGGCTGGGAGAAGGTGGCTGTGGACCATGTCATCTTTAGAGACCCAGAGGACTCCGGACCAAATGCCTCAGCAAACCTACGCTGCATGGCCTCCCTGATCCTGCAAAGCCTGCGTAAGGATCCTCGTATTCGTGGTATCAAGGACCAATACTGGCTGGCAACCCTCCTTGATCCACGTTACAGGGATAAGGTTGCGGACCTTATCTTGCCATCGAAGAGGGAGCAGAGGATGAAACATCTTCGGGAGGCCTTGCAGAAAGGTCTGTGCAATGCGTTCCCAGAGACTGGGAGGTTACAAACTCCTGTTTCTGGACAACGTGTTGCTGAGGATTCGGTCAGTCAAAGAAGGAGCGGTGGAGAAGGTGGCCGTCTGACCGATGTGTTCAGACAATTTTTTGGTCCGCAGCCCCAAGGTATGATCGGTTCCAGCAACCATCGCCAGCGTCTGTTTTACATGGTGCAGGAATACCTAGGGGCAAGATTTGACTTGGACACCTTTCCCACCGAAAATCCTCTGGGTTACTGGGTCTTGAGGATGGATCACTGGCCAGAGCTTGCACAGTATGCAATTGAGCTACTGGCCTGTCCTGCATCCAGCGTTCTTTCGGAACGCACATTCAGTGCTGCTGGAGGCTTTGTAACCGATCACAGGGTGCGTCTGTCCACCGACTCGGTCGATCGACTGACCTTCATAAAAATGAATCAGTCTTGGATCACCACCAGCTACCAAGCACCTGATGCTGATGTAACCGAATAGTTTTTTTTTAAATCTCAGATCCCTTCAAAGACTGCCTATGCTGATGCTGAGTGACTATCCTGAGTAACGATCCTCTTCCTCCTCAATGATCACGCTGATAGCTTGTAAGAACATTTTTGGTTCTGGGAGCCACCACCAGTGCCTAAGGCCCAATTTTTCAGCCCCTGTTTAACAGGGGCGTGTAATTACAATTTTTGATGCAATACTTTGCAACAGGGCTCGTTTCTGCGTTCCAACTAGAGTATCTGTGAGGGGTTGCAGTGTTGTGGCACCAGCACCAGTACCTAAGACCCAATTTTTCAGCCCCTGTCTAACAGGGGCGTGTAATCACAATTTTTGATGCAATACTTTGCAGCAGGGCTCGTTCCTGCGTTCCAACAAGAGTATCTGTGAGGGTTTGCAGTGTTGTGGCCCAGCACCAGTGCCTAAGGCCCAATTTTTCAGCCTGTGTTTAACAGGGGCGTGTAATTACAATTTTTGATGCAATACTTTGCAGCAGGGCTCGTTTCTGCGTTCCAACTAGAGTATCTGTAAGGGGTTGCACTGTTGTGGCACCAGTGCCTAAGACCCAATTTTTCAGCCCCTGTTTAAAAGGGGCATGTAATTACAATTTTTGATGCAATACTTTGCAGCAGGGATCGTTCCTGCGTTCCAACTAATGTATCTGTTAGGAGTTGCAGGGTTGTGGCACCAGCACCAGTGCCTAAGGCCCAATTTTTCAGCCCCTGTTTAACAGGGGCGTGTAATTACAATTTTTGATGCAATACTTTGCAGCAGGGCTTGTTTCTGCATTCCAACTAGAGTATCTGTGAGGGGTTGCAGTGTTGTGGCACCAGCACCAGTGCCTAAGACCCAATTTTTCAGCCCCTGTTTAACAGGGGCGTGTAATTACAATTTTTGATGCAATACTTTGCAGCAGGGCTCGTTCCTACGTTCCAACTAGAGTATCTGTGAGGAGTTGCAGTGTTGTGGCACCAGCACCAGTGCCTAAGGCCCAATTTTTCAGCCCCTGTTTAACAGGGGCGTGTAATTACAATTTTTGATGCAATACTTTGCAGCAGGGCTCGTTTCTGCATTCCAACTAGAGTATCTGTGAGGGGTTGCAGTGTTGTGGCACCAGCACCAGTGCCTAAGACCCAATTTTTCAGCCCCTGTTTAACAGGGGCGTGTAATTACAATTTTTGATGCAATACTTTGCAGCAGGGCTCGTTCCTGCGTTCCAACTAGAGTATCTGTGGGGAGTTGCAGTGTTGTGGCACCAGCACCAGTGCCTAAGGCCCAATTTTTCAGCCCCTGTTTAACAGGGGCATGTAATTATAATTTTTGATGCAATACTTTGCAGCAGGGCTCGTTTCTGCATTCCAACTAGAGTATCTGTGAGGGGTTGCAGTGTTGTGGCACCAGCACCAGTGCCTAAGACCCAATTTTTCAGCCCCTGTTTAACAGGGGCGTGTAATTACAATTTTTGATGCAATACTTTGCAGCAGGGCTCGTTCCTGCGTTCCAACTAGAGTATCTGTGGGGAGTTGCAGTGTTGTGGCACCAGCACCAGTGCCTAAGGCCCAATTTTTCAGCCCCTGTTTAACAGGGGCATGTAATTATAATTTTTGATGCAATACTTTGCAGCAGGGCTCGTTTCTGCATTCCAACTAGAGTATCTGTGAGGGGTTGCAGTGTTGTGGCACCAGCACCAGTGCCTAAGGCCCAATTTTCAGCCCCTGTTTAACAGGGGCGTGTAATTACAATGTTTGATGCAATACTTTGCAGCAGGGCTCGTTCCTGCGTTCCAACTAGAGTATCTGTGAGGGGTTGCAGTGTTGTGGCACCAGCACCAGTGCCTAAAGACCAATTTTTCAGCCCCTGTTCAACAGGGACATGTAATTACAATTCTTGATCTAATGTTTCACAGCAGGACCCGTTTCTGCGCCACCAAGAGCGAGTGAGGACTTACAGTGTTGTGGCACTAGCACCACCACCAAAGGCCCAATTTTTCTGCCCCTGTTCAACAGGGGCATGTACCGTATTTATCGGCGTATAACACGCGCCGGCGTATAACACGCACCCCCCGTTTAGGAGGGAATTTTAAGGAAAAAACTTTTAGGAGTAAAGTTTAAGGAAGAAAAACTTACATTAAAATGCCCATCAATGCAGCGCTATCGGTGTCCATCTGCAGCCTTGTCAGTGCAGCTTTGCCCCAGTGCAGAATTGTCCGTGCAGCCTTGCCCCAGTGTCCATTGCAGCCTTGTCAGTGCAGCTTTGTCCCAGTGCAGCCATGTCAGTGCAGCCATGTCAGTGCAGCCTTGTCAGTGCAGCTATGTCAGTGCAGCCATGTCAGTTCAGCTTTGCCCCAGTGCAGCTTTGCCCCAGTGCAGCCTTGCCCCAGTGCAGCCTTGCCCCAGTGCAGCTTTACCCCAGTGCAGCCTTGCCCCAGTGCAGCCTTGTGGGATCGCGGCGATTGCCGCGATCGCTGCCGACATACACAGCCGTGTGTAGATTCAAATATGGCGCCGAGACTGCAGGGACTCGGCGGACCAGAGATACACATACCCGAGAGTCCTCGGTTTTTCTCGGCGCCGCTTACAGTCCTGCCCAATGGCGGGACTGGGCAGGACTGTAAGCGGCACCAAGAAAAGCCGAGGACTCTCGGGTATGTGTATCTCGGCTCCGCCGAGTCCCTGCAGTCTTGGCACCGTATTTGAATTTACACACGGCTGTGTATGTCGGCGGCGATCGCGGCAATCGCCGTGATCGCACCGATCACGGCAATCGCAGCGATCGCACCAATCACACAAAATTGGCGGGGATCGGCCTATAACACGCACCTACGATTTTCCCCTGATTTTCAGGGGGAAAAAGTGCATGTTATATGCCGATAAATACGGTAATTACAATTCTTGATCTAATATTTCACAGCAGGGCCCTGTGAGGGCTTACAGTGTTGTGGCCACAACAACACCTAAGGCCCAAATTTCTGTTGAGTATATAGGGCAGGCCCCTACTTTCAAACATCCAACTTACAAACGACTCCTACTTGCAAACGGAAGGAGACAACAGGAAGTGAGATGAAATCTACCCCTAGGAATGGAAATTCTCTCCTGTAAGAGTTAATATGAGAAAAACATTTCTCCTTTCCACTGATGCTTTATCACCAATCCTTGTTTCACAAAAAAACCCAAATTTTCAAAAAACATTTGTCATTGGGACAAAAAATTTGGTGAAATCTTCTGAAGAGGAGCACAGACAGCAAAACAAATGTCACAGGGGTGATAACCCTTCCCTATGTTTTCCAAAAAGCTTAAAATAGATTTTTTGGCTGGAGCTAAACACGTTAAAAATGTACCAGTTCAAAATTACAAACAGATTCTACTTAACAACAAACCTACAGTCCCTGTCTTGTTTGCACCGCCTGTATACTGCTGTTCAGAGTATATAGGGCCTGGTGGCTCCACGCCTTTCCTTTTTTCAATTTAGGTGCGGGGTTCCCCTTAATATCCATACAAGACCCAAAGGGCCTGGTAATGGACTGGGGGGTACCCATGCTGTTTGTCTCACTGATTTTCATCCATATTGTCAGGACCCGACATTACATTAAAGCCGCAAGCAGTTTTAAATGACTTTTTTCCTTTAAAAATGACATTTTGTGCAGGGACTGTTCTAAGCACGGGAAACATACAACACTTTACAGGCATACTATAGACACCCCACAGGTACGATATTTTAAGGAATATTTCACTTTTTTTTTTTAACTTTAAGCATCATTTAAATCACTGCTCCCGAAAAAACGTCTGTTTTTAAAAGTTTTTTTTGCATTGATACATGTCCCCTGGGGCAGGACCCGGGTCCCCAAACCCTTTTTAGGACAATACCATGCAAATTGGCCTTTAAAATGAGCACTTTTGATTTTGAACATTCGAGTCCCATAGACGTCAATGGGGTTCTAACGTTCGTGCGAATTTTCGGTCCGTTCGCAGGTTCTGGTGCGAACCGAACCGGGGGGTGTTCGGCTCATCCCTAGTGAGGTTCTAGAAGACTGAAGACATCAGCTGTGGTTTCTTCTGGATGATCCAGCAGGAATTCAGGTATCTTTTAATAAGTCCCACCGTAGGCCCAGACTTCTCTGTACAGGTGGTATGTCCATTCCCAGATTCAAGTCTTTAAACCCTGTGGCATGATCATTGTCAAAGATCCTTTTCATAAAGGTGATGAAATGGTCCCTCATTTCAGGCCTGTTCTTTAGTGTTCTCTGAAGTGAGTTGAATCTGGATAGAGACTGTTCACGATTGGTTGGGAGTTTAACCCTTGCAGCACGAAGAGGTAATGATGCAACCCAGCTGTTAGACTCATCCTGGAAGAACTCTTTGTCCATTATTTTGATGAACTCTCTGTCTTCGACTGACAAGGCTATTTTGTTGTCATCGCTTGTAGTACAAAACACTATGGTACCTAGGTTGTCATCCCAAAGGTTAGGAGTGACATCAGGTACTTGGATGATGTCAAGAGGCTTCTCTTTTACTTCATAATGGCGAGGGCACTGTTTGAAGTGGGATGCACGTCCATTTCCTAACATATACGTTTTGAAGGAGTGGATCTCGGATGACGTACGCATACTATCCAAGCATACGTTGCCCACGATTACCCATCCTAGGTCAAGTTTTTATGCGTAAGGGGCATCATCAGGTTCATTGCACTGCTTACGTACTTTGTGTACTCTGAGAAGGTCTCTTCCTAGCAAGATCAAGTTTTCAGCATTCATGTCCATTGCAGGAATTTCATTAACAAGGTGCCTCAAGTGAGGATGGTAATATGCAGCCTCTGGAGTAGAAATTTCTTCCCTTTCATCTGGTACCTGGTCACACTCGACTAATGTTGGTAGGGGTATGCCCTCTCCCTTATTGATATGAGAGACCATGAACCCATCGGCCCTTCTGTCGAAGGTCTCTTCACGACCAGAACAGGTTCTGAGAGTATACAGTGATGCGTGTCCCTCTATACCAAAGATTTCAAAGAATTTAGGCTTAACCAGAGATCTGTTGCTCTGTTCATCTATTATGGCATACATCCTAATAGCTTCCTCAGGTCGACCCTTTGGGTATATCTTGACTAAGAAAAGGAGATGCCGCTTACAAAGCTCCCAGACCTGAAACTGCTACCGCCCTAATGTGAACTAGCTCCAGGTGCTGGCTTTGCACAAATTGAAGTGAGGTAAGGAAATTCCTGGATAGCCTATTTTTGACCCTGTGTAAAGATAAAATTGATGCACTCGAATGCACCGTTCAATCAATGTGAATCAATGAAATCATACTAAAATGTGATAAGATGTATGTGAACATACTGATATGAATTAATTATAAAAAAAATAGTGTGCAGATACACTGCGAGTATAAACTAAAAAATGTGCAATTCTACTAAAATAGCTGAAATAGTGCAAATTACTCCAAGCAAAAATACCACAAAAATAAATAAATAAAAAATCAATAGATAAATATATACACACGTGTGCAAAAGTATGCTGAAAAAATGATGAAAAAAATGATGAGAAAAATGTACACAGAACTTGTGCACAATAATTATGTGCAAATACCCAAGATTAGTGTTAATAGTATGTGAGTGCGTGTACAAATACTTGATAGACAATTACTGGATGTGA
Organism: Lithobates clamitans; assembly: GCA_037952925.1. Classification (NCBI taxonomy): domain Eukaryota; kingdom Metazoa; phylum Chordata; class Amphibia; order Anura; family Ranidae; genus Lithobates; species Lithobates clamitans. Next base: position 5,253,579 of record JBBGZY010000744.1, read on the forward strand.
AAAAATCCCTGTGACATACACTCTAACTCCATAATGATAATAAAATGCATTAACAAATAAATAAATAAATAAATAACGATTAGTGAATCTCGGTGATATATGTATAAAGTACCAATTAGATGCACATAAAGAAGGATAATTTAGTTCATGAGATGGGGTTGATGGCAAACACAGCAGTTCATTCCTCAATTTGAATTCCTGCAATGTTTGTATATTCACAATAACAACAGTTTCCACCACAGCTGCAGATGATAAATTCTCAGTGCCAGATAATTATGAAAAAGAAACAGAATCATTGCGCAATGTAACCAAAGTCCACAAGCAAAAACAGCACAGTGATAAACTCACGTGCGCCCGATTGTGTCTCAAGGATCCTTGAGAAAGTCACGTGTCAGTGATGCAACGCGTGGGAGGAGCCTAGGACGTGACTGTGTTGTATTACATTGTATCGAGCAGCAGCGGCTTGTCTGACAAGCCTCGTCCGTAGCGGCAACTGAGATCTGCTTATCTGCATGCTTTAACACAATCGGGCGCACGTGAGTTTATCACTGTGCTGTTTTTGCTTGTGGACTTTGTTTGGTTACATTGCGCAATGATTCTGTTTCTTTTTTTCTTTTTCATAATTATCTGGCACTGAGAATTTATCATCTGAAACTGTGGTGGAAACTGTCATTATTGTGAATATACAAACATTGCAGGAATTCAAATTGAGGAATGAACTGCTGTGTTTGACATCAACCCCATCTCATGAACTAAATTATCCTTCTTTATGTGCATCTAATTGGTACTTTATACATATATCACCGACATTCACTAATCGTTATTTATTTATTAATGCATTTTATTATCATTATGGAGTATAGAGTGTATGTCACAGAGATTTTTTTCACATCCAGTAATTATCTATCAAGTATTTGTACACGCACTCACATACTGTTAACACTAATATTGGGTATTTGCACATAATTCTTGTGCACAAGTTCTGTGTACATTTTTCTCATCATGTTTTCAGCATACTTTTGCACACGTGTGTATATATTTATCTATTGATTTTTAATTTATTTATTTTTGTGGTATTTTTGCTTGGAGTAATTTGCACTATTTCAGCTATTTTAGTAGATTTGCACATTTTTTAGTTTATACTCGCAGTGTATCTGCACACTATTTTTCTTATAATTAATTCATATCAGTATGTTCACATACATCTTATCACATTTTAGTATGATTTCATTGATTCACATTGATTGAACGGTGCATTAGAGCGCATCAATTTTATCTTTACACATCATTTAATTATATGGGATTCTGATCTCTGTTTGATTGACAGCAGCTTAATTTTATCGTTCAATCCAAAAATTCGCTTAACTATATTTATATTTGTATTTTTTCATCTATTTATTCATTCAGTTTATTCATTTAGTCATATATATCAATCTGTGTCCATTACAGCACTTAGTTGATTTTTATCTAATTTATTTTTGACCCTGTGTCCCTTTCTCAGGTGACTGTATTTTTGGATATTTTATTCTTCAATAAAGATGTTTTTTCTTCAGAGTGCGGCTATCCAGGAATTTCCTTACCTCACTTCAGTATATCTTGACTAGGCATATCCTAGCACAGCATTTGTTATCTAAGCTTTCTCCACAGACTTCTGTTCATGAAGAAGAAACGTTAGCTGTGGCAGGAGCATGACCTTGTTGCTCCCCGCCATGACTTGAGACAGGGCTGGAGGTAGGAGGCTGCTGTGAATTTTCTGAGGGTGGGCCCGGATGCATGGGTGAAACATGTCTGTCGCTACTGCATTCTGTGCACTTAATGACAACTTTACAGTCTTTAGCAAAATGTCCATAACAAGCACAGAACCTGTAGCATATTCCAAGTTTCCGAAGAACCTCCCTGCACTCTTGTAATGTCTTTGCCCTAAGCCCACGACATTTCTTTAGGGGGTGAGTCTTCTTGTGAATAGGGCACTGACAGTTAGGGTCTTTATCTCTGTCACCAGAATCGCTCTGGTGAGCAGGAGAGGATACGGGTGGTGAGATATCTGTCCTTTTAACAGATATTGCTCTATTAAAGTCTCTGCGTTTAGCTGCTATGTTATCATACCTTGATAAAGATGATGATGATGATAAAGCAGGTAAGTTGGGTTCAATGAAGCTGAAGCTGGGATTGTTTCTTGTCCAGGCTTGATCGCTGATGAACCTGTAAAAATATGCGAATGGAGGAAAAGATACATTATAGTCTCTTTTGTACCTTGAGCCCTGTTGTGCCCATTTCTCTTGCAGGCCATATGGCAGTTTAGACACCACTGGATTGACACCATGAGCAGTGTCCAGGAAGCTTAGTCCAGGTAGACGTGGGTCTGTCTTTGCCAACTCCAGCTCCATGAGAAGATCACTCAGATCTAGGAGCTTGCAGTAGTCTTTATTCCCTATTTTTGGGAAATTTTGCAGTCTCTTGAATAGAGCGCTTTCTATGGCTTCAGAGCTACCATAGGCTTGCTCAAGTCTTGCCCATGCAGCAACAAGACCTGCATTTGGGTGGACAACATGCACTGTTCTCAGTCTTTTAACATGATCTGCAGATTCTGGCCCCAGCCACTTTATGAGCAAATCAAGTTCCTTCTTGGTATTAAGGTTGAGATCAGCAATGGCAGCTTTGAAGGTTGATCTCCAGGCCCTGTAGCTCTCTGGACAGTCGTCAAACCTTGAGAGGGTAGTGTTAATGAGCTCATGGCGTACCATATATCTGGCGAAATCATTCAAGTCTGATCTCTCACTCTTCGGTGCCAAAGTAACTTGTGGAACCCTTCGGGGATGAAAGTTCTCTGGTGAAGTAGGGTGAGGTTTACCAGGATGAAATGTTGCAAGAGCGTTTAACTGTGGTGTAGGCCCTAAGGCTTGTGCTGGCTGTGGCCTGTCACTGGAAGCCACCTTGTTGTCAGCAAGAGGTGATGCAGTTTGCTGCATAGATGCACTTATATTGGAGACTTGAAGAGGCTTAGGCATTTGGAGCTGAGAGGTCTCAATGTTGAGAGTCAGAACAGTGTTGTTAGTAGGAAGTACAGGAGATGACTGTATCATTGCAAACACTATGCTTTAGTACATATTCACTGGTGAGTTCATCTGGGTCTTGCAGCTCCGCTGAGATGGAACAGTCTGATTTAACACTTTCTCCCATCACTTGTTCAAGGACTCTCAGCCTTGCTAGGGCAGCTGCTTCCTCCTTTTCCATTTGCAGAATCTTTATTTGGGAATCTGCCTCTGCTTGTTGAGCTTTCATCTTTGCTTCTGTTTCTGCTTGTTGAGCTTTCATCTTTGCCTCTGTTTCTGCTTGCCTTCTGGTAAAGGAGCTTTGCACTTTTTTTGCTTCTAGACCTGCACGGGCCTCTATTAGCTTGTCGCTTAATGTTGAACTTCATGAGCGAGAGGATCTAGAAGAATGTACAGAGTGCTTGGTTGATGTAGATCTGTGAGATCTGGTCTCCTGCAGTTGAGCAATGCGGAATTCTGCCTTACACTGGGCCTTTTGCACTAAGAGATCCATTTGTTGGTTTAATGCATCAGTCCTGGTCAGTTCTGCCGAGGAGTCCTCTATACTACAGTCCTGCAAGAAAGCTGTGTATTTTGCAAACAGCCACTGGTAGCGTTTGTACATGGCAGATAAGCGATCTATAGAGTCTCTTATTTCAGCTGGTTGATCATTAAAGTGTGACAAAACTGACATGCAGTGTGAAGTTCTGTCCCATAAGTCTGACAGATTGCTGGAGAACTCATCACTAGTGGCTTCATAGTTTTCTCTGAGTTTCTGTGTCAGTTTTATTGTATGTTTGGGTCTTACACTCTGATCGGCAATATCTGCAGAATCTGCTCCCTGTACATCTGCGGGTTCAGAGACATGATGAATCTGTATTGGTTCAGCCACAACGGGGTACTCAGAGTCCCGTCTAGACATTTTTCACGTTTTTTCAAAAAATGGTACTGTCCCTTTAAGAAGACGAACAGCAGCTTACACAGGTGGGGTAACACAGTTTAATGTAGAGAAACAGTTTTTAACATTCAAATAAGGTGCAGTAAGCTTGTGCAACCATGTGCTTTCACAAGATGGGGGATGGCATTGAGCTTGATTGCAGATCAGGCACACACATATACACAGCAGGCTGTAGGAATTCTATACATCTTTTGACTATTCTGACTCCGATTGTTGTGAAGCGATTTATCCCTTGTGAGACCTCTTTGCCTGGCCTGTATAAGCAGATATAATCACTGAGGACAATCCTCATCAGATAGCTTGAACTCACCAATACCAATTCCATCCACAGATGCTTTATTCTGAACATCAGATTACAGCAGATGACAGGATACAAACAGATGAATACGTTGTAGTATTGTGCGGTCAAAAGATGATATTGTCTGTAGCTTACAATGGAGAATACATGTGCCCTGCTACATTTGGCTTGTTAACTGCATAGATGACACAGGAAGTACAAAACACAGGAAGAAGGGTGGAGCATTACATTCAAAGGAAGTGTGAGAGACAATTGCATTACCACAAAGGGTCACTAGATGGCAGCATGTAAACTAAACATAAAAGTCTATAGAAAATGGTTAGAAAACATGGTTAGGAAAATGGTTGGAAAACAATATATATAAATTCTATGCCCTGTTGGGGCAGCACACTGCTAACATGGACTGTTTTATTATCACACATGGACACAACAGATAAAATAACTCAGAGACTCTCCCCCCCCACCCTTGAAATAACAAAGACAATCCAAAGACAATGGGCACACAGGTCGGGTGTGTTCAAACTTCTCCTCAGTAAACAGTCTTAGCAGGGGGCTGCTGGAGGAATCCCCCCTCCCCCCATAGAGATACACATCCCAAATGATCACAGCAAAGAGTCCACAACAGAATGAGACAAAATACAATATATACATATATACAAGATTGCGTCCGATTAGTACAGATCAGACTGGATTTCTCATTCACCTCCCAAAGAGTATTGTTCCTTTGAAAATCCAGGGCCCATAATCAAAAGGCAAGAGGCTTGCATTCAGTCCTCTCCAAAAGCCTCTGTCCCGGTTAGGTCTGTCACAGTATGTCTTATGCCCCGTACACACGGTCGGACATTGATCGGACATTGCGACAACAAAATCCTAGGATTTTTTCCAACGGATGTTCAAACTTGGAAAAGGCTCAAACTTGTTTTGCGTACACACGGCCGCACAAAGTTGTCGGAATTTCTGTTAGCCAAGAACGCGGTGACGTAAACCACGTACGACGAGACTAGAAAAGGCCAGTTCAGAACCAAGCGCAGCACCCTTTGGGCTCCTTTTGCTAATCTCGTGTTAGTAAAAGTTTGGTGAGAGACGATTTGCGCTTTTTCAGACTCGTGGTTTTCAGATCATTTTCTGCTGTTCAGTTTGTGCTTGTGGGTTTGTATCTGCTCTTCAGTGTGTGCAAGCAAGCTCCGCATGACTTTTATTAGTCATTGTGTTCTTGTTCGTTCATTACTGTTTTTCAGGTCGCTCTTCACAGGCCTTGCTGTTCTTCAGTGCGTTCTGTTACTTCGTTCTGAGCAGCCGACCGTTTTCTAGCCATGTTGCGTATACGTACTCCTCGTAGAGTTCGTGCTGTGCGGGGGCCTGGTGTTGGGGTCCTGACCTTGACACAAGTCTAGTCCATGAACAGGGTGGGGAGGAGTTCATGGACCAAGAATTGGTTGCTTCAGCGTGACCAGTTCTGTCATATGCCTTTGCTCCGTGACATCCGTGAGAATAATCCTGATGATTTCAGGAGCTTTCTCCGGATGACGGACCCCGTATTTCACCGTTTGTTGGCTTTGCTGACCCCCTATATCAGCAGGCAGGATATCTGCATGAGGCAAGCCATCACTCCGGAGCAGAGGCTCGTCGCCACCCTGTGGTACTTGGCGTCGGGGAGAAGTCTGCAGGACTTAAAGTTCTCGACAGGCATCTCCCCCCCAGGCTCTGGGGATCATTATCCCAGAGACCTGTTCTGCCATCATCCAGGTCCTACAGAAGGACTATATTAAGGTAAGAATTTTATCCTTTAATATCACCTTTTATTTTTTATTTTTTTTAAACAATTTATTAGGTTTTCACAGATTACAAATCTCTGTACAGTGGTAGACTTTTACAGGAGAGAGTAGTCTACATTCAACATATAGTATCAAACAAGAATAAACGAAATGGTATCACGTGAATGATAATTTCAGACAGAGTTTCAGAGGCCTACAATAATAATGCGTTGGCGAATACATTCAATGCTATAAAAGTAAAAATGAGAAATAACAGATAATAAGAACGTTTCCTCTGTTCAACATGGAATTTTCTGGTTCTGTGCAGTGAACGTGTCATGGGTGAGGTGAGCTCTGTATTAGCCGCATGAGGTTATGAGGTTTAGTATTATTTTTAAGTAGTAGTGTGATATCAGGTATTTATAAGGTAAATGATCTAGACCGACGGTAGTATAGCTACCCATATCGCTGGGCACCCCATTAGGGTACTGACTGTGCCCAGTGTGGGTATGATAATTTGCTCATCAGTAGGGCATGTCGGTAATGTGCCTCTTGTAGGGTGCGAGTCTACACATTGTCAAGAAAGATGATGGATACAAGGGAGCAGGCTATGCAATTGGCAGGGGTTTATTTATGATAGAGGGGAAAAGGGATGGGGGGGTGGGAAGACGGAGGGATAGGACGGTACGTATATTTATTGGTTAGCGGGGGGGTGAACTGTCTGGCAAGTGTCGTCTTCTGGAGCAATGTTTGGGAGGTTGGCCTGTGCGCATGTTGGTTGCGTTTGTTTGAAATGGTTCCAACATGCCCATGTATCTTTGTACTTGGAAGGTGAATCGGAGGTTTGATGTATAAGGTTTTCTATGTCAGCCATCCTGTCTACTCTCCGAATCCATTCTGGGATCGAGGGAGGGGATGTGCTTCTCCAGTGTACGGGGATGCATAGGTTTGCTGCATTAATGAGATGGAGAGTTAGTGATTTCTTGTATGCACGTTGGGGAATCGAAGTATGGTGGAGCAAGTATTGCGCCGGGGTGTAATCCGGGGTGTATGTTGTTATCTGAGTGATTAGGTTGTGAATATCAGGCCAATAAGATTGAATGAGAGGGCATTCCCACCAGATGTGTAGAAGGGATCCCCTGGCTCTGTTGCATCTCCAGCAATTGGGGGATATGGTGGGTAGAAATTTGTTAATTTTGTCGGGGGTCCTGTACCATTTTGAAAAGATTTTGAACCTGCACTCCTGTGTAGCTACGTTGCCGGAGCCTTTGTGAATGTGAGAGAGCACATTTCTCCAGTCGTCTGTGGTTAGGGTTGTGTTCAGGTCAGTCTCCCATTGTGTTATCAACGTATTCGTTTTGATGTTTTGATGTGAGGAGAAAAGTGCATGAATGGTCGGGATGAGGTGTCTTTGGGGTTCGGTGTTGGTGCATAAAAGTTCGAAGGGTGTGAGTTCCCTATGTAAGTTGTCTTTGTGGAGGAGGCTCTGTAGAAAGTGGCAGATCTGCAGATAATTGTAGAAGGGAATGTGATATTCTGGAAATTTGTTTACCATAGTTGAGTACGGTAATAGAGTACCTTGATGGAATAGTTGTTGAGCTAGGAGCCTGGGTCTGTGTGGATCCCTGGTTGGGTGGGTGAGGGTGACACCCGGTAAGAATGCCGGGTTATCTTCGATAGGTGTCAGTGGTCCCGATAGGGGTTGGATCTTAAGAATTTTACATGATTTTGTAAAGTTTATTAGGGTAGAATTGATCATGGGATTCGAAGTGGCAGTTTTCGGGACTAGTTTTGAGTTGATCCAGGTGAGGAGTTTTAACGGGATCTCGGTAAAGGCATTTTCTATTAGCACCCACTCTTTTTCTTTGCCGTGCACATGCCAGTCCACAATTCTAACTAGATGGCAGACCTGGTAATAAATATGTATGTCTGGAACCTGCAGTCCTCCTTGTAATTTAGGAGACGTCAGTCTGTGCCAGTTCATTCTAGGCTGTTTGGATAGCCAAATAAATTTTCTACAAATTCTTTTGTACGTGGCAAAGAAGGATTGTGGGAGCAGTATAGGGATGGTTTGAAGAAGGTACAGTAGCCTAGGTAGAACGTTCATTTTCAAGATAGCTATTCTTCCAAACCATGAAAATGGTCCTGCTTGCCATTTTTGGAGATCACTTTCGATGGTTTGTAGGATTGGTAGAAAGTTTAGTCTGAATAATTCTGACAGATTGGTGGGGATGTTAATGCCAAGGTACTTTATGGCTTGCGTTTCCCATCCAAAAGGAAAGTTAAGTTTGCATTGTGTGACTGTCTCGTGTGATAGTGATATATTGAGTGCCTTGGATTTGGAAAAATGTATTTGTAAGTTCGATAAGGATTTGAAAAGAGCAAAATCTTTGAGCAGGTTCGGGATGGTAGTGGTCGGTTCTGTGAGGAAAAGGAGAACATCGTCTGCATATGCGGCTATTTTGTGTTGTGTTTGGTTAATTTGAATACCTTTGATGTCTGGGTTTTCCCTAATGCCGCGTACACACGAGCGGACTTTACGGCAGACTTTGCCCGGCGGACTGGATTTCGTCGGACAATTCGATGTGTGTGGGCTCCAGCGGACTTTGTTTTCTCAAAAGTTGGACGGAATTAGATTTGAAACTTGTTTAAAATTTATCCGTTGAAATCGAGTCCGGTCGAAAAGTCCGCCGTCTGTATGCTAGTTCGACGGACAAAAAGCCACGCTAGGGCAGCTATTGGCTACTGGCTATGAACTTCCTTGTTTTAGTCCGGTCGTACGTCATCACGTACGAATTCGACGGACTTTGGTGGATTGTGTGTAGGCAAGTCCGTTCGTTCACAAAGTCTGTCGGAAAGTACGTCGAAAAGTCCGCCGGGCAAAGTCCGCCGTAAAGTCCGCTCGTGTGTACGCGGCATTAGTCTACGTAGCATGGGTTCCATTGTTAGTATGAAGATTAAGGGGGATAAGGGACATCCCTGTCTAGTACCGTTGGACACGGAGAAGGCGCTCGACAGTCCACCATTCACTCGGACTTTAGCTGTGGGGGGAGAGTAAAGAATCAAAATCATGTCGATAAGTCGCGGCGGGAGGCCTATTGAGTGTAGGGTGGCTGCCATAAAGTCCCACGCCACCCTGTCGAACGCCTTCTCCGCGTCCGAGGATAGGAAGAAGGCCTTAGTATTAGTGGAAGTCAACCAATGGTGTATATTTAGGGCTTTGGTAGTATTGTCTTTAGCTTCTCTGCCGGGGACAAAACCTACTTGGTCTGTGGCAATTAAATTTGGGATCATGGGTAGAAGACGATTTGCAATGGCTTTGGCGTACAATTTAACGTCTACATTAAGTAGAGAAATGGGGCGGTAATTAGGAACCAATTTGTCGTCTTTTCCAGATTTGGGGACAAGGATAATATGGGCCTCTAATGTATCTTTGGGGGCCGTATTGGTGGGGGAGAGGTTGTTGAAGACCTTAACAAGGTGAGGTAATAGTAGATCAGGGAAGGATTTGTAGTATCCTACCGTTAGCCCATCAGGGCCGGGGCTTTTGCCCGGTTTCATCTGTTTTAATGCTAGGGTGATCTCTTCCGTCGTTAAAGGGACGTCTAGAGATGTTGAGTCTTCGGTCCAGATGGGCGGAGGTGCGTATCGGGATAGGAAGTTGTGTATGGACTCTTTCCTGTCTGCCATAGTGGGAGAAGACTGGGAAGTACCAATATTGTATAGGTTTGTGTAATAGTGTACAAATTATTCCGCTATGTCTTCAGATTTTACTAGTGTTTTACCTGAGGGGTCTACAATGGAGTGTATAGTGTGGGCCGCTTTTTTCGCTTGTAGTGCTCTAGCCAACATCTTCCCGGATTTGTTGCCAAACTCGTAAAAGCATTTTTGTGTAAGCATATATTTCCGTTTGACGTTTTTGTGTAGTTCTTCTAAGAGTTCGGTTCGTAGTTGTGTCAGTTCAGTCAGTGTTTCTAGAGCTAGGGATGCCTTATGTTTCCGTTCTAGAACAGAGATGCGTATAGTTAGTTCCTCAAGTTTTGCTTTCCTTAGCCTGTTTCTGTGTGCTGCATATGATAAGAATGTGCCTCTTATAACACATTTGTGTGCGGCCCAGACTATTTCTGGAGCAGAGTCGCCCTGTCCGTTTTCTGTGAAGTAGTTACGTAGGTGTTCGGAGGTCTTGTGTGAGATTTCGGCGTCTGTGAGAAGAGAGTTGTCTAGACGCCATATGTGGGCGCGGGTGGATTTGTTAGGGATGTGCAGTGTCATGGAAACTGGGTTATGGTCTGCCAGTATCATTGGTTCAATTGAGGATTTGTGAAGTACTGAAAGATCGTTTTGGGAGATGAAGAAATAATCAATTCTGGAATATTTGGATTGTGGTGGGGAGAAGAAGGTAAAGTCTTTACTTGTGGGGTGGAGTGTGCGCCAGGCATCATGTAGTAATAGTTCCCTGAATTGTGTTTTTATTGCACGTAAGGCCCTATAGGTAGAGGATGAGGTGCCATTAGAGGTATCGAGGGAGGGATCAAGAGGGATATTGAAATCGCCGCCTACTATGATGCTGCCCGCGCTAAAAGTCGTGAGGAGTTGTAGTGCGTGACAGAAGAACGGTACTTGTCGTGAATTTGGAGCGTACAGGTTGGCAATGGTTAGGGTCTTGTTGTGCAGAGAGCCCTTGAGGAAAAGGAATCTCCCCAGAGGGTCTCGCTGCACGTCAGTGACGATGAATGGGCAGTTTTTCGATATGAGGATGCATACTCCTTTCATTTGGCTTCATTATTGGTTGCATGGTATACAGTCGGAAAGTATTTGTTTCGTAGTTTGGGGATAGTATCAGATCTAAAGTGTGTTTCTTGGATGAGCGCGATGTGGGTGTGGGATTTTTGTAGATGGGTGAGTAGGAGAGACCGTTTTTCGGGTGTGTTTAGGCCCCGTATATTCATGGAGCGCAGTGTGAGTGTTGAGTAAGGAGGGGTCTGCGACGCGGTTAGGTCGATGGGGTCCATGTCCTCCGTCGGGGTTAGGGGTAGGGTATACTCTGAGGGACTATGTATAGGGGAAGTGTGCTTTTCAAAGATTCAGCAGGAGCTTAAGTTGTTGCGAATGTAATACGGGGGAGAGACCGATGAGGCAGCAGAGGTATCAACAAAGTCTGCTGTCTCCTTATGGGGATATATTCGGTCAGATACAGAGCACTGATGGTCCCCAACCTGCGGGGTCCGGGTTGGCAAACCTCACTGCAGCTGTGAGGGGGTTGGCAGAGATCCGGCACAAGTGAGTGCTAGGGGTATTTAAGTATAGAGACAACTGTATCCTGTCAACCTATGACCATTGGTATTTGAATAAGGTGGTGTGCGGTGTATGTTATTGGCTCGGTGTAGAGGCTATAGGTCTAGTAATGTTGGTGAAGTAGGGTTAAGGTATGGGTCTGTGAGAGGGGGGCTGCTATGTGCATGAAGTATCACCTACACTGTGAGTCAAAGGACCTTGTCAGTCAAAACAGCAGGTATACATTTATAAGCAAGATGCCTAAGTTCAGTCGTCTAGGTCGGTATCCTATATAGTTAATCACAGATTCCAGGGCCTACCTCTATGTACCCTGAAGTTGTAAAGGGAAAGTCTGGGCTTGGAGCCATGTGAAAGGACCTTTTAGGGTGCATAGTTGGGTAGGGGTCTGGCAGACCCGGCTCCACTGTAACCGGTGTCATGGGCCCAGTATTGTTGTAGGCTACATACTGAAACAATCTAAACATTGTATTAGGTAACATGGGGTGTTAACTTACCCAAGAACACAAATAAACTGAATGCTTGAAGAGCAAAATCAAAGTTAAAGGTAAGACACATAAGAAGTGACGTGCAGGAGGATCAATAAGCAATGTTACAGTGTCCTGCAGAGTCGTCAGTAGAGCCTCAAAGGGGGGCTATGGGTTGCCCATTGAAGTACCTGAGTGGTGCGGCAGTTCAAGTCTTCCATACCTTCCGACGGTGTATGTGGATTCGGAGTTAGGGCGGAGCTAGGTATGATAGTAGTCGGTATTCTGGGGAAGGTAGCTATTGCCATCCTGGAGAGTGTGTTTGCCCCAGTGATCATAACGTGGTCCTATACGACCGTGCATCGGAGACGAGCTCTGGGCTCCGTTCCCTGCGCATAATGGTGTGTAGTAGTCAGCATTGTAGTTCAGTAGCGAACATCAGAGTGCATTCGAGCAGTGGAAAGTCCGGATGAGGCGCGTCGATTCACGGTGTCAGGAATCCGGATTCGAGAGGTGATCGCAGTCCTGAGGGGGTCCTGCGGTGAGCCGGGTGTGGATGTTGAGATTGCCAGGTAGGTAGTGTACCATGTCCGGCATTGAGAGCGGGCTATCATCAGACCTCTGTATCCGGCGCGTCAATGGTGGTGAGAGTGCGGGGCGCCGGGAACTGACGTGTTGCTTGGGAGATCAGTCACGGTTTCCGGAAGGTCCTCGCTTTGCATTCTGGTATTTGTACTATGCATAGTCCGTTTTCGTTCTCCGTGGATAGGATGAAGAAACTGTGCTACAGCATCCTGTGAGCACGGTGGATGGGATACGGGGTGTACAGTCCTGACACGTTTCTCCTGGGAGGCAATGAGCCTGGTGTGAAAGTAGTAGTAAAATGTATAAAATACGAACCGTAGAATCAAAACATAACTGAAATAAAAGAACGGTGAGAAAAGCTGTGTCTGGGTCAGTAAATACTAAGGCCAGCTAGGCGGAGAGACAAGTACTGGCGCCCAGACGATCACAGCTGACTAAGCTGAGCATCAACGTCCCCTCCTAGCTCTCCTGGAAGAGGGAGAGTGGGGGCTCCGATTGTGGCGGTGTGTACGGTGTGCACCGTGAGGCGGTGTGACAGAGGGGGATCTTCTTCTCCTATGGCCGGCGGTAGAGGCCTCCATGGGTTCTTCAGGCGGGAGTTCTCTGCGCACCGGGGAACGTCGAAAATCTGCATACCAATTGGGAACCTCTACTCTCGGTATGTGTAGAGTGTCACAAAAGATGGGGAGATCTTCAGGTACCTTGAGGTATGCTGTGCGGCCGTGTGAGGTTGCGGCTAAGCAGAATGGGAACTTCCATTTGTAGGTGATGTTGTTAGCGCGTAAAGCATCAAGCAGTGGTTTTAAGTCACGGCGATGTTGGAGGGTTATGCCGGACAGATCCTGATAAATTTGGACAATTTTCCCTTCATGTACGATCTGCGGTACGCCTCTGGCCTGCTTAAGAATCTCTTCTTTGATTTTAAAGCTTGTGAGACAGCAGATGATGTCCCTAGGTGGATTAGTGTCTTTCCCTTTTGGCCGCAATGCTCTATGAATCCTCTCCATTTCAATAGGCGTCTGTAGTGGTCTGCGTAGAAGGCCGTTGAACAGGCTGATGGTAGAGTGGGTAATCTGTTCGCCTTCAATAGATTCGGGCACTCCTCTGACCCTCAAGTTATGGCGTCTGCCACGATTGTCAAGATCCTCGAGGTGTGATTTGTAATTTAAATTCTGGCAGAGTGCCAGAGGCTTTTTTTAGGGGTCCCCAAATCATTTGGAACCCTCCCTCCCCCAACTGCTAAGTCAGCTGATAACAATTCTCTATCTGTCCTCAATCATCTATCTGCTGACTTTGCCAAACCCATACACACTATGCCCATCTCTTTTGTGGTCAGATGTATGGATGAATTCCCCAAAGCATGTAGTGCAAGGGCCCGCCTGTATACTTTAAAATGGTAATGTTTAAAGTTTTTGTATACTATTATTATCTTGATAGGTAATAGCAGAATGTCCAAATGTGCTCAAATGTGTACAGTGTGTATTTATATCTTTGTATTATGACACTTCTTACCTGTCCAGTGGGCTGTCAATAGTGTAACTAAGGAGGGTCTGTTCAAAGTAATACACATTATTTAGGCATTCATCTCTCAATGAAGTGGAGAGGGTTTCCTGCCCAAGAGCTCTCCCCCCCTATAATGTTAGAAATGGCCCAAGAGAGGGGGGGAGGGGAATATGATAGGTGTACCTTATACTTTGGTGTTTAAAAATTCCCATTAATAAATGTTAACTTGATGTTGGCCAAGAATGTTTGTGTCTAATCTGCTTTCCATGTTTTAATGTGCAAAAAGACTAATTTTTTTTGTTTTCCTCAACAGTTTCCTTCCACGCCACGGGAATGGCAGACTGTGGCCTCCCACTTTGCCCAGGGGTGGGACTTTCCTAACTGCGGAGGGGCAATTGATGGGAAACACGTCCACATCATCCCACCACCCAACTTGGGGTCATACTATTATAATTATAAGGGGTTCAATAGTATTGTGATGTTGGCGGTGGTGTCGGCTACTTATGAGTTCCTGTATGTGGACGTGGGGAAGAATGGCCGGATGTCCGATGGTGGAGTCATCGCCCAGACGGAGTTCTACAGGCATCTCCAGAATGGCAGCTTGGACTTGCCACCTCCAGAAGACAATGTGGAAGGACTCCCATTCGTCTTTGTTGCGGATGAAGCATTTGCGCTGGGGGACCATCTTATGCGGCCATTCCCGATGACGACCCTCACCCCGGACCAGAGGGTTTTTAATTACCGGCTGGCCAGAGCCAGAAGAGTGGTGGAGAACACGTTTGGAATCATGGCCAGCTGGTTCCGCCTATTTCTTACACCCATACATATGGCGGAGTACAAACTGAATCACATTATCCTGGCGTGCTGTGTTCTACACAACTTTTTACGGAAACATTCTGCCAACTATGCTGGCTCAGTTGGGCCTGAAGCCGGAATTCAAAATGAACCAACCCTGACGGCGCTTGAAAGTGGCCGTCCTGGCTTGCCCTCCCTGAGTGCCCGTGATGTCTGGCTAAGATACCTTGAATTCTTTGCGGGTAGGGGGGCTATCAATATGCCAGACAATGTGTGAAACCTTTATCAAATAAAAAAAAATTAAGCAAATCTTTGGTGACATTTACTGCTTGCGTTTGTTTTAGCTGACCCTGACAGAAATGTGTGGAGTCCTGAAAATGGCGTGATTGTGTAACCTTATACAAAGCACTGTTGGGTGTTATTTACTAAAGGCAAAGACACTTTGCACTACAAGTGCACTTGAAACTGCACTTGTAGTGCAAAGTGGATTTGCCCTTATGAAATAACACCCATTGTCACAGAAAACAGCAATTAGAGCACCACAAAAGTGTTGTAGCGTTGAGACAATTATCCACACATTCTTGATTAACAATCTTTTTAATACCTGCACAATCACATGTGCATTTTGACAAGGTTTTTAAAACAAACCAACATGTTTGTTGTATAACAATTTTTGGGGTGGCATTAGAAAAAGTAGAAATGTCCATTTAAGATAAAACAGGCATGTTTCAAACCAACAAGAAAGACACAAATCTTGAACTTACAAAGTTCACATTTGGTAGAACTTGAAGGCAATATCAGATATGAGTATTTACAAACTGTGTTTGATATTGCGTTCAGATGGGGTGAAGTCACCCCAGGAAAAGCCAAATTTTGAAGATGCACACCAATTTACGAATGTCAACATGTGCTAGCTGCCATCACGGGGGATCAAGGGACGTGTTTTGGGGGAGCAACCCCTTCCTCTCAGCTACTTTATTATTAAGGAAGGGGTTGCACCCCCAAAACACATCCATTGATCTCCCGTGATGGCAGATAGCACATGTTGACACACTGTGTGCCTCTTCAAAAGTTGGCTTTTCTACAACTCGACAAAAAATTTTAAAATTGTAGCACACCATAAAAGAAAGGGCTTTGGAGGGGTTTTAAACTCTCCCCAAAACATCAATGATGTTCTTATTTTTTGAATAACATCATTGATGTTTTTCTTGATGTTTTCCAATGCAACATTACACCCCATGATATCCCCAATCAGGATCTGTGCACTTTCCGAGGTGAAATGCCCTGGATCCATAACATCACAATCACCTAAAAAGATAGAATCCAAAAAAAAACATGTATACATATAAATATGCCGGCATCCATCTCTTACCTGAGCCTGTGGTCACAGACACTCACCTGTTGTGGTGACAATTTCCACCACGTCTTCCTCCTCCTGCTCTGCTTGTCTTTGTGGGATTTCCCCTTCTTCCAGAGGTGGGGGGGTCTGTGGTCTCCTCGGATGAGGGGTGTCCTCCGAGTCTTTTCTCCCCTATGTGGAAAAAAAATGGTATACTTAGCACACAGATATTTGATGGCAGAACTATGAATATGAAACATTGCTTGGAAGTGGGGTACAATTGTCGATTTTGGCAGAGTTCCAAGATGTAGAATTTTTTGGGTCATTTGTCAAGCTTCAATACTTTACCTGTTTTGTACAAGCTTCACAGATGGAGACATCCCTATAGTATACACTGGAGCACCTGTGTGGGCCCCCTAATAAAAATGGTGTTCTTGTGTCCCATACTAGTGCTCCTGTGTCCAGATGTGTAAACAGCTGCTGAGTGTCCTCTCCTTACACAGAATCTAGTTTGCATTTAATTCTAGTAACAAACCCATCTACACAACCAAATTATTTTCATACAAGTAGGCCCTAAAAAATGTGGTCAAATGCATATGGCCAAAACAATGGTGTTTTATAGGCCGAAATAAAAATATTTGATACGAACAAATAATGTGCCCATGAACATGAAAGTTGCCATTTTAAACTGTACAACAGTTCAGAAAAGCACATGGATCAGCACGAACGTAATAAACACAAAAAGAATCGGAACACAGCACAACTATTTACTTTTTTGCAGCACTCTCCGGATCTTTCTGTACTGCTCGTGCTCTCTTAATTTCAGGTCCGTCCACCATTTCCTGAGCTGATCTTTCGATCATCGTACCCTGAAATTCCGATGCAGACTTTTGACCACTCTCGCCATGATCTTGGCCTTTCTGACATTGGGGTTGGGGTAAGGTCCATACTTTCCATCATAGTCGGCCCTCTTTAGGATGTCGACCATCTCCAACATCTCCCCAAAGGACATATTTGATGCCTTAAATCTTCTCCTTCTGGATCCAGACGTTTCCGTCTCCGGACTTCCCTCCCCCTCCTCCTCGTTGCTATAATTAGCACGCACCTGCTCTGACTCCGCCATATGCTCTTCCCCCACTGCGCCGAACGAAAAGGGGCGGGGAATAGACTAGAAAGAACGTCAGGGGTGGGTGGAGTTACACGCATGCGCAGTGTGTATAAAGCGTAACACGCGTGCGTAGTACATACGATCTGTGAGCGGAGGAAGGAGTATCGGAGCCGCCGATCGTGATAACGAAGGTAAGAGCCAAACTTGGGCCTATACTACTTCTAGATTGAGGCCTATATTGTAACAAGATTAGGAGAATTTTGCCTGACATTAGGGTTTGTCATGTGTTGTGTCTTGCAGTGAAAATGGATATCTTGAAAGATAACGACTTTATGGCAATCTTCATTGATATGTTCAGGGAGCTGCCTTGTCTATGGGAGATAAACCACCCTGAATATAAGAACCAAACAAAGACGAAGGCAGCACTGGATCAATTGCTGGAATTTGTTAAGATGGTGATCCCCACGGCAGACATCACCTATTTGAAGATCCTAATTGGTAGCCTGAGGAGCACTTATCTAAGGGAGCGCAAGAAGGTCCAGGATTCCCAGAGATCAGGAGCTGCAGATGACATTTATGTCCCCAGGCTGTGGTACTATGACAGGCTGCATTTTCTGGCAGGTCAGACTGAACCCAGGCCAGCACTCTCCAGTCTTCCTTCCATGCTTCCTTCCCCCCCCAGCTGAGGCTTCTGACGCCCAACCTGGGCCTTCCAGGCAGCAACATGTGGAGGAGCCCAGCTTCAGCCAGGTATTGCATTTCTCTAAATATTTCTGCTTGTCCAATCAATGATGTTAACTAGATGTTAGTTTGGAGTACTAATTTATGATTGTGATTGATGATGCAAAAACTAAAACCATGTCCCTTTTTCATACACAGGGAAGTCTCAGCCAGGAGGTGGCCGGGCCAAGCAGGCTGCCTGATATGCAGGTCCCTTCCCTCCACCTGCAAAGACAAAGTGGCAGGAAGAGGAGTAACCTGGAGGAGGCTGCCACAGGCCTCTTTTGGAAGGCTACAGAGGCCCTGAGAACACCCCACACTGTGGAGGAGGACTTTGCTTGCATAACTGCCTGCAAAATGCTGCAGATGGAGGAGGGCCAACGACTCCTGTGTGAGTCCTTAATTTTGGAAGCTCTCAGTAAGGGGTTGAGGGGCCAAATAACACCTGCTACCCACATTTGTGACCTCACACATGGTCCTCCTCCTCCTCCAGGTCCTACTACTCCTCCTCCTCCTCCTCCAGGTCCTAATACTACTCCTCCTCCAGGTTCTACTCCTCCTCCTGCCACATCTCCAACACCAGAGCCACAACCGGGAAGGAAGCGTGGAAAGAAGACCAGAAAGTGATGACCCTGGGTCCAGTCTGGTCTGGCAAAAGATGCAGCCTCTTGTAGTAGCACAGCCTGGGGACACAGATGTCATCTGCTGCTTTCATGATCTCTGGGACTTCTGGACCAGACTGCACTCCCTTAGATATGGACTCCTCAGGCCACCAATTTTGATGTTAAATAATTGATGTCTGCCCTGGGGGTCCAAGGCTTCGCTAATTTCAGCTGTTTCTCCAGCGTTGCCTCCCTCTTTGTTTGGTTCTGAGCCCTTAATAAAGTATTTTTTGTTTCAATTATACTCGCCTATGTGTGTTTTCCTTCAAAAAGGACAGTTTGTTTGTGAATATTCAGGTACATTTCAAAAATACTATGTCAAATTAACAAGGGACACCAACACCAAGCAACCTTCTTGAGATTAAATAATATAAGATATCAATGGTGTTGTGGTAACTTGACACACAAAACACACACAAAAATATTAGGGAGTAAAACTAAACTAATTTGACCAGACCGAGCTGTTGCGTCTCGGAATTTCTTCTGAGCATGCGTGGCACTTTGTGCGTTGGAACTGGCCACACACGGTCGGAATTGACGCAATCGGATTTTGTTGTCGGAAAATTTTATAGCCTGCTCTTAAACTTTGTGTGTCGGAAAATCCGATGGAAAATGTCCGATGGAGCCCACACACGGTCGGAATGTCCGATAACACGCTCCGACCGGACATTTTCCATCGGAAAATCCGACCGTGTGTACGGGGCATTACTGTTATACTGTAATGTTACTTTGTTTTATTGTTAATCATCA
Source organism: Lithobates clamitans (assembly GCA_037952925.1). Taxonomy (NCBI): domain Eukaryota; kingdom Metazoa; phylum Chordata; class Amphibia; order Anura; family Ranidae; genus Lithobates; species Lithobates clamitans. The sequence continues at coordinate 5,272,842 of JBBGZY010000744.1, forward strand.
TTTGCTTAGCAGGTACGCCATTCAGCTGTAGCATGGGTTTATTTATTCTGACAGCAACCGAGTTTGCTCCCACGATATGTAAAGCTGTGACTCCAGGGCTGTAAGAGGTGTGTCAGGAAGCCCATGCCAGCAACCAAGATGGTAGTTACAGAACTTCTGTTTCTGTTGGGAGATTGCCGAGGGTGTGCCTTTGCGCACGTCTGTCCGATGCATGCGCGTGTGTGTGGCACACGAGCGCTCGTTGTGACAGTCATGACGCCAAAATGGCTATTTAAATGGGGTTAGTGCCTGGACTCAGTGCTGTCTGCTCTACAGCATTCCGTGTGACTTTGCATTACTTTACCTGACTCCTGTTCCTGTTGTAACCTGGCTTGCTTCCTGACATTCCTGCTTCCTGCCTGCATCCGACCTCGGCTTGTCCTCCACTCTGCATCTGTCTGTTCCTTCTGCCACTTCGCTGCCAGCCCATTGTCGACCCGGCCTGTATCCTGACTCTGCTCCTGCCTTTGTCTCAGTTCCTGACGTGCCCGCTTGTGTATGACCCCGCTTGCCTGTACCTGCCTTCTCTTCAGCCCAGGAGGTGTCACCATCCCTCCTGCAGCTGCATCTGCACTTCTGCCTGTGGGGTCCCAGTGCCAGCTTGTTCCAGCTTTCTGCTTACTGTTGTTCCTGGACTTCTACCTACACCTCTACAGTTCGGCCAGGAGTTCCAGTCCAGCCCCAGGTTCTGCGATCCTGCCAGGCACTCTTGCGACTCAGCATCTCAACGCTCCCTGTCAGCTCTATCAGGGGCTCCTGAGTCAGAGCTGTAAGAAAGGCCATCCTCTGCATATCAGGCTCTACCATCAGGTACGTGACAAGGTGATTTCACCACCACAGTTAAAAAAAAGAGCATATATGCTGAAGCATGGGGGCAGGGGTGGAGGAGCGATTTGCCCCTAACATTAGGGACGGATTGCCCCTATGCTTCGGCATATATTTTTTAGGCACAGATTGCGTTAAAAAAAAAAAAAATTTACTATGCTTTATTGTATTTGCTTTGCAGGTATGGTATGTCTTACTGTTATACTGTAATGTTACTTTGTTTTATTTTTAACCATCATTTGCTTCGCAGATATGCCATTCAGCTGCAGCACTGGTTTATTCATCTTGACGGCAACAGCATTTGCCCTCACGATACGTAAATCAGCGACTCCAGCACTGTAGGAGGTGATTTCACCACCACAGTTAAAACAAAAATGGTGCATGTATGCCCATCATTAGAAGTGGGTGGATGAAGGGCAGTATTCTAATGGTGTGCATACCCACTGATCAATCAATTTTTTTCGTTCAGCACACAGGCTGCATGAAAAAAAGGATATTACAATATATGCCCAACAAGGACCAGCAACGTACTGGTATGTTGCTGGACTTTGAGTGGTTATACCAGAATGATGCCTGCAGGTTTAGGTATCATCTTGGTATCATTCTTTTCAGCCAGCGGTCGGCTTTCACAAGCAGTGGGTGGGAACGTCCCCTCCCATCGTCTTCCATGGTTTTCTCAGGCTCTCCTGTCCCAACAGGGAACCCGAGAATGCAACCGGTGGTTCCACCAACTGACCACAGAGCTAATCGGAGACCAGAACTTCAATCATCTCTATGGCCTAAGAAACCGGAAGCTACGAGCATTTCATGACTTAGGTTTCGCCGGATATAAACAGCGCCATTGGGAAAGCATTTTATCACACTGATCTTGGTGTGGTCAGATGCTTTGAGGACAGAGGAGAGATCTAGGGTCTAATAGACCCCATTTTTTTTTTAAATGAGTGCCTGTCACTACCTATTGCTATCATGGGGATAGTTACATTCCCTGAGATAACAATAAAAATGATAAATAAAAATAAAAATAAAAATGAAAGGAATAGTTTAAAAATAAAATAAAAAAGCAAAATTAAATAATAATAATAAAAAAAAGCACCCCTGTCCCCCCGTGCTCACGCGCAAAAGTGAACGCAAGCGTCAGTCTGGTGTCATATGTAAACAGCAATTGCACCATGCATGCGAGGTATCACCGTGAAGGTCAGATCGAGGGCAGTAATTTTAACAGTAAATCTAAAGTGGTAACTTATAATAAATTTTAAAGGCTTTAAAAAATGTATGTAGTTTGTCGCCGCTGCACGTTTGTGCGCAATTTTAAAGCATGTCGCGTTTGGTATCCATGTACTTGGCATAAGATCATCTTTTGTATTTCATCAAACATTTGGGCAATATAGTGCATTAAAATAAAAAAAGTGTTTTTTTTTCCAAAAAAATTGTGCTTAAAAAATAGCTGCGTAAATGTATGTAGTTTGTCGCCGCTGCACATTTGTGTGCAATTTTAAAGCATGTCGTGTTTGGTATCCATGTACTCGGCCTAAGATCATCTTTTTTATTTCATCAAACATTTGGGCAATATAGTGCATTAAAATAAAAAAAAGTGTTTTTTTCCAAAAAAATTGCGTTTGAAAAATTGCTTTGTAAATACTGTGTGAAAAAAAATTGCAAAACCCACCATTTTAATCTGTAGCGCCTTTGCTTTAAAAAAAAATCTATAATGTTTGGGGGTTCAGTCATTTTTTAGCAAAACAAAAAAATTTTTTCATGTAAACAAAAAGTGTCAGAAAGGGCTTTGTCTTTAAGTGGTTAGAAGAGTGGGTGATGTGTGACATAAGCTTCTAATGTTGTGCATAAAATACCAGGACAGTTCAAAACCCACCCAAATGACCCCATTTTGGAAAGTAGACACCCCAAGCTATTTGCTGATAGGCATGTTTAGTCCATGGAATATTTTATATTTTGCCACAAGTTTCGAGAAAATGACAAACTTTTTTTTTTTTTGCACAAAGTTGTCACTAAATGATATATTGTTCAAACATGCCATGGTTATATGTGGAATTACACCCCAAAATACATTCTGCTCCTTCTCCTAAGTATGGGGATACCACACGTGTGAGACTTTTTGGGAGCCTAGCCGTGTACAGGACCCCGAAAACCAAGCACCGCCTTCAGGCTTTCTAAAGGCGTAAAATTGTGATTTTACTCCTTACTACCTATCACAGTTACGGAGGCCCTGAAATGTCCAGATAGCACAGAAAGTAGAAAATATCATTTTTTTTCAAAATTTTCAGTCTTTTTCTGTTTATATCGCAAAAAATAAAAATCGCAGAGGCAATCAAATACCATCAAAAGAAAGCTCTATGTGTGGGGAAAAAAGGATGCAAATTTCGTTTGGGTACAGCATTGCATGACCGCGCAATTACCAGTTAAAGTAGCGCAGTGCCAAATTGTAAAGTAATTAAGTAATTGTAAGTGCTCTGGTCATTGAGCAGCCAAATCTTCTGGGGCTGAAGTGGTTAAAAACTGCATTTTGTATTTAATCGGGTTATCTTTGTGTAATAATAACATTTTTTGGATGATCTGAGTCATTTAAGTGTGACAAATATGCAAAAAAAAAAAAAATCAGAAAGGGGGCAAATACTTTTTAACAGCATTGTATACTAGACTGCCTGTACTGTGTATGTATGTATATTAAGGATGAGCTCCAGCGTGTTTGCATGCTGAACGTGCCAAGCCCGCCAGGAAGTCGGAACGGTGCAGCGCTAATCACAGGTAGGGAGACATTTCCCGATCTCTGCAGCCGTACATCAGGAAATGTCTCACTGCTTGTGATTAGCGCTGCGCTGTGCCGACTTCCTCGTGGGCTCGGCACGTTCAACATGCGAACACGCCGGAGCTCATCCTTAATGTATATATATATTGTAGCAGAGCATCCCAGAGAGAGCTAGGAAAAGTCCTGTTCGGGGTTTATACGTCTCCCAGGCTCCTCTCGTACACATTCAGGAATCTCTGATCCATGATCCAGTTCAGGTCTTGGTCCTCTTCCCCACGCTAATTTAAGCTGACCTGAGCAGATGGCCTTTGCTCTCTGCCTGGGAAACACAGACAATGCTGGTCTGTGAAGGCCAAAAGGTTGGTAAAAAGTTGTTAAACAGTTTATGTGGAAACTGACAAGCGGTAGGCTTGCTCAGCCTGGTAGTTAGGGCCTGCATAGTGTACAGTTAGAGCCGAGACACGGCTAGGGTTTTGTTTTGCTATTTTTGTTCTGATTGATTTTTTCTGAACACTGTACAGCACCTCTATAGACTTGTAAATATCACCATTAAACACTTCACTATTTGTCACTACTTCACTTTTTCTGGTATCTCTGCCTGAAAGCCTGCTTATCCCAGGAAGCTTTTGTACCTGCTACCTGTCCCCCAGGTTACATATGATGGAGGCTGCGACCAGCTGTTGTAAGTTACTACTTAAAAGGCCAGTACCTAGAGTGACTAAACATGGAGGAAATCCTAAAACAATTGGTGTTTTCCAACTCTGCACAACAGCAAGCCAACGCTATTGCACAGGAGCAAACCAAGGCGCTGTGCCAACAGACTGATGCTGTACAGGAGCAATCGCAGAGGCTGCTTAAACAGCTAGCCACTGATGCAAAAGCTGATAGGAAAACCTTGACTGAGGTTGTGGAGATGCTAGAACAGTGGTCACCTGCTAAAGTTGATGATGTTGGAGACAAGCCCTCAGCCATCCATGTGGGTCGCTTTCTTTCTAAGATGACTGCAGATGATGATCCAGAGACCTTTCTGCTAACGTTTGAATGGACCGCTGAGAGGGAAATTTGGCCTAAAACCCAGTGGCCAGGACTGGTCGCCCCCTTGCTTTCTGGAGAATCGCAGAAGGCCTACTATGACTTGGAGTCAGCAGAAGCGGGAGACTTTGAAAAGGTCAAGCGGGAAATCCTGGCGCGACTTGGTGTCACCTTGGCAGTTCGAGCACAGCGGGTCCACAGCTGGTTCTTCCAAGACAAGAGGCCCCCAAGATCGCAGATGTTCAACCTAATTCACCTGGTGAGGAAATGGCTACAGCCGGAGTCCCTGTCTGGGCCACAAATATTGGAACATCTACAGGCTACATCTACCCGCTATACCATCTACAGGATTTTATCTGGAACATTTTTTGTATTAATTATCTACTACTTTTACATGCATGTGGACCCTGTTTTGCACCTAATAGCTCACAGTCCAAAAAGATCTTCTCATTATGTATATTTATTATTTTCATTTTAATTGATATTGTGTATATTGCAATTGCTAACATATACAGTATTTACTAATCGCGGTGTGCCATGTAACATTAGTGGTTAGCCTCCTTTCATCCCTTTCTTTTCTTCTCTTCCCCAACAGACCATCCATCTGTCCCTGGTTTCCTGGCTCAGTGAGGGATACGATCTATCATTGCATGTCTTCCTGGCAGGGTGGGGAGGCGCAAGGGCCCTGTGCCTCTCTTAGCACCCACCAGATGGCAGCACCACCTGGAGTGCAATTTTTTCCCTGCCAGCGGCGTCCCGGATCCTTTTCGGACGCTGTGACCATGCCCGTGTGCGCGCGACACATCGTGCAAGCGCGTGACGTCACGGCAGTCTCGTAATTGCGGTGGAAATGACGGCGGCGCCGGGATCCCCCTCTTCTGGAACGCCGAGGGAGTCATGCACAGAGCGACGCGGATGCGCCGCTCTCCCTATCATCAGGGGGGATTAACGGAGGGCTGGATCGACAGCACCTGTACATTATTAAGGTAATTAACTCACTCTTATAAGGAGATTGAGAATGATGAGGATTTCAGTGCTATCCCCTACACTCTATTGGACGCTTACACGCTGTTAGAGCTACTTGTGGACCAGTAAGACTGCTTACATATTTCCCTCAAACTCCATGAAGTATGTATCACACCATGCTGGTTGTTGATAGTTGTATACCACGGACAAATCACTCACTAAAAATATTTTTTGATTTTGTAGATTGTCCCATTTGTGCACATTGTTGTTGCAATCTACACGATTGCTTACACATCAGTCAAGGTAAATTCCTATAGCCCTTTTATTTCACTGACTCATCATTCACTTCTCTTTTCCCACCTGCACGGTTCGGGTGTTTTTCATTTGCACATGGTTTGTACTTTTTTGTGGTAATTGGTCACTGTGCAGTTTCCCACTTCCTTTTTTCACTTGGCACCTTAGCCATCAACATACTCTCATTCACCATATTAGTTGTTTCACTTTAAATTGCAATTGGATTGGTCTATGGCCCCCTGGTTCTTTTTTATCACCTCTTTCTTTCCTATCACATTCACAACCATTTTTCCTTGTTCCCCTTTCTTCCCCTCCCTTTTTTGTTTTTTCTCCCTTCCCTGTCCTCACTTGCAACCCTTTCACCTTGTTCTTTCCCTTTCTTTCATTCTTTCTCATCTGCTTTACTACATAAACCACCCATATGCAATAATAACACATATGAAACTATTTCTACATTAATATATATAGTCCATATGCCCAAATACAATAATTTATAACGTATAATGCATATAAGTACATATAGAAACTTTAATTATTCTTTCCGAGATGTCCACATATTACATATGATACTCTATCATAGGTGCTGATCATACCCTCCTCCCCTGTTGCCCCCCCCCCAGAGTTCTTTGGGGACCATTTGGTGTATGACTCCTCGTAAGGCACGCATGAGCGATCCCCTCGCTGACTGGGCCAGCCCTGGGGAGATGTTGGGATCAAGTAAAGGGGAGTTTTTTCCTAAAGAGGCCACCATGGCGTAACGCGATACGACTGGTAAATATTGACATAAAGAAATATTGTTCAATGTCTTTTTTGCTTGTAATTCTAATACATGTGAATACCTTTACAGTCTAGTTATATTCTCTGAAGAAGACCCGTTGGGGTCGAAACACGTCAGGATCTTACATATAAAAACCCATGTACCACTGTTTCTATGGTGTAACCAATCGCCGTGTATTTTTACTGTATATTGTTATGTCATTGGTGCTGCTTTTATTGTCTATTACTTTTGTACCACAGTTCATACTTTGACTGTTCATGCTCAGAGCAATATAATTTTTGATATTTTGTGAAAATAAAACCTATTTACTACTCATTTAGTATACATTCTTTCTAATATTGTTGGCTTCTAAAAAACCCTCCATGGGGGAAAATCCTCTTTCAAATATTGAAACGTGGTCATGGACCGGTTCCTGATGTCACTACCAATTCCCCTGTAGAAGTGGGTGAGTCAAGGAGAGCCCAACTCGACGGACAACCTGGTGGAACTCGTTGAAAGGTACTTTGCTGCAGAGAGCCTGGGCACCACCCCTACAGCCGCACGGACTTTCCACCCAAAGCCACGGTCTCCCCAGGCAACCGGTAAGACTTTTCCAGGGGAAGTGGGTGGTAAGCATGGCAAGGAAATAGGGGGGAGGATTTTTGGTGCCAGGACTGAAGTTTGGCGTCCCAAACAAGGGAAGCCCCTGCCTGTCATCAAGCCAAACTGGGGAAACATCAGGTGTTTTTGTTGCCAAGAACTGGGACATGTTGCAGCAAACTGTCCATTGACAGATGCACCAATGCAGTGTGATCTATCTATTAGAAGGCAGTCTATGTTTGCTGCTGTTTCATGCACTGCAGCGTCAAATATGGGAAAACACATGTGCCAAATGACTGTTAATAATAAGCCTATTACGGCCTTGCTGGACTCTGGAAGTCTAGTGACTTTGGTTACAGCTGAGATGGTTGAAACTATGAATTTTCATGCTAAAAAAGTTGCTGTGATCTGTGTACATGGGGATACCTGGGAGTATCCTATAGCCACTGTTCAGTTTAAAACTGGCTTAGGTATGGTGACCCATCCGGTCGGACTTGTGCCCCACTTGGTGCACGAGGCCATCGTTGGTAGGGACTTTCCTAAGCTTTGGGAACTGTGGGATCGTCCCGACCCAGTCGCAGTAGCTGACTCAGTGGCAGAGCCAGAACTCCTGGCCACTATTGACAATGTGGGTTCAGGGGACTCCTCTCAGGGCTCCCCGGGTTTTCCTTTCTCAGTTATGGCAGGAGAGCTGGAGGAGCCTGAGGAAGTCCCCACAACCAGTAGAGCTGGACAGCCATCTGCTGAATCTGAGCCTACGTTGGAGTTTGCTGACCTTAGTGTTCACAAGGAAAATTTTGGTACCTAGCAGAGAAAATACCCTACCCTTGCCAGGGCCCAGGAAAATGTAATAGTGATTAATGATGTACCTGTTGAACCAGGGGACAGGTCCTGTTTTCTGAATTTCAGCAGCAATGAGGATTTACTGTATCGTGTATGTAAAAAGAATGATGAAGTGGTTGAACAGTTGGTGGTCCCTAAGCCATACAGACGGGTGGTGTTGGAACTTGCCCATGGGCACTTGCTAGGAGGCCATTTAGGGGTTGAGAAAACTAATGACAGGGTGTTGCGCAGGTTACAGGATATTGAGAATTATTGTCAATCTTGTCCTGTGTGTCAGATGTCAGCCCCAATACCCCACTTCCGAAGTCCTTTAGTGCCTTTGCCCATTATTGAAGTGCCCTTTGAGAGGATTGTCATGCACCTTGTGGGTCCACTCCCCATGTCTGCCCGGAGTCATCAGCATATCATTGTAATCATGGATTATGCTACCCTTTACCCCGAGACAGTTCCCTTACGCACCGCGTCTGCTAAAACATTGCCAAAGAGCTGTTTATGGAGTTCAGTCGTGTTGGCATCCCTAAAGAAGTCCTTACAGACCAGGGAACTCCATTTATGTCACAAATAACTAGGGAGCTGTGCAAGTTATTTAAGGTGACCCAGTTGCGAACCTCGGTGTACCATCCTCAAACGGATGGCTTGGTGGAACGCTTCAATAAGACATTAAAGAGCATGTTAAAAAAGGTTGTTGACAAGGATGGGGAAAAACTGGGATTTTCTGATGCCATACTTGATGTTTGCCATCAGGGAGGTTCCCCAGTCCTCTACGGGGTACTCTCCATTTGAGTTGCTTTATGGGAGACACCCTCGGGGACTCTTAGACATAGCCAAAGAAACTTGGGAGGGGGGAGCAGACACCCCATAAAAGTGTAATTGAACATATCGCTCAAATGCAGGAGAGGATTGCAGCATTCATGCCGATGGTAAAAGACCACTTACTGCAGGTCCAAGCAGCCCAACAGAGGATATACAACAGGGGGGCCCAACTCCATGTTTTCTCACCTGGTGACAGGATCCTGGTGTTAGTTCCCACTGTTGAGAGCAAGTTCCTGGCTAAGTGGCAGGGTTGAAGTAGTTGAAAGAGTTGGGGAGGTCAATTACAAAGTATATCAACCAGGAAAAAGGAAGCCCGACAGATTTACCACGTAAACATGTTAAAGCCCTGGAAGGATAGACTGGCGTTAACTGCAAGGTCCCTCCCGGTAACGCCTAATGGTACTAAGTAACCTCTGATCCCTGAGGTTACGATTCCAGACGCCCTGACATATTCCCAAAAACGGGATGCTAGAGAGTTCCTCATAAGGAATAGAGAGAAATTTTCAGAGTTACCTGGCATGACTTCAGCAGTTCAGCATGATATTGTTACTGAACCTGGGGTCCGTGTCAAGCTCAAACCGCACCGAATTCCTGAAGCGAGGAGAAAGGACATTAGCGATGAAGTTAAAAGAATGTTGGAGCTAGATGTCATTGAGGAATCCAAAAGTGACTGGTCTAGCCCCATCGTGTTAGTCCCAAAACCAGATGGCACTTGGAGGTTCTGTAACGACTTCAGGAAGCTTAATGCAGTGACAAAGTTTGACACGTACCCAATGCCCAGAGTAGACAAACTTATAGACCGACTTGGCAAGGCTCGCTATCTGACCACTTTTGACTTGATAAATGGTTATTGGCAAATACCTCTGACTGGTAGCGCCAAAGAGAAGACTACATTTGTGACCCCGGAAGGTTCCTTTCAATATAAAAAAAATTGCCTTTTTGGTTGCAAAATGCCCCCGCGACATTTCAGAGGGCCATGGACAGGACCCTAAGACCCCACCGACGATATGCAGCAGCCTATCTAGTGGTACATAGCACTGACTGGGAGTCTCACTTGCCCAGTGTCCAGGCTGTCCTTGATTTCCTCTTTAAAGAAGGTTTTACGGCAAATCCAAAAAAAGTGCCATTGGTCTAGAGGAAGCCAACTATTTGGCTACACTATTGGCCGTGGTGTCATAAAGCCTCAAGTGAGTAAAATAGAAGCCATCCAGGAGTGGCCACATCATGTAAACAAGAAGCAAGTCAGAGCCTTTCTTGGCATTGCGGGGTATTAGAAGATTTATCCCAAATTTTGCAACTATAGCTGCCCCACTGACAGACCTTACGAAAGGGAAAGACTCTGTAATGGTGAAATGGTCCTCAGTAGTAGAGGAATCTTTCCAAGTCCTGAAGAAGGCTCTTTGTGCACAGCCAGTAGTGTACTCCCCCGATTTCTCCAAAGATTTTTTGGTTCAGACGGCTGCGTCTGATGGTATCAGGGCAGTACTATCACAGGTACACAATGGGGAAGAACACCCAGTGGTGTACCTAAGCAGAAAGCTCAATGACCATGAGAAAAAGTATGCAGTCATTAAAAAGGAATGTTTAGCCATAAAGTGAGCTGTGGATGCGCTCAGGTACTATTTGTTAGGGCGCCAGTTTGGGTAATAACTGACCATGCTCCCCTGAAATGGATGGCCCAAAAGAAGGAGACTAATAGACGGGTGAACCGGTGGTTTTTGACTCTACAGGATTACTCCTTCACTGTAAAACACAGACCAGGTGTTGAGATGGGGAATGTAGATGCCGTATCCCGTGTTCACTCCTGTTGGGCCACAGGTGTTCCAACCCTGGGGTTGAAACAAGGGGGGAGGATAAGTAGCAGAGCGTCCCAGAGAGAGCCAGCAAAAGTCCTGTTCGGGGTTCATACGTCTCCCAGGCTCCTCTCATACACATTCAGGAATCTCTGATCCATGATCCAGTTCAGGTCTTGGTCCTCTTCCCCAGGCTAATTTAAGCTCACCTGAGCAGACAGCCTTTGCTCTCTGCCTGGGAAACACAGACAACGCTAGTTTGTGAAAGCCAAAAGGTTGGTAAAAAGCTGTTAAGCAGTTTATGTGGAACTGACAAGCGGTAGGCTTGCTCAGCCTGGTAGTTAGGGCCTGCATAGTGTACAGTTAGAGCCGAGACACGGCTAGGGTTTTGTTTTGCTATTTTTGTTCTGATTGATTTTTTCTGAACACTATACAGCACCTCTATAGACTTGTAAATATCACCATTACACACTTCACTGTTTGTCACTACTTCACTTGTTCTAGTATCTGTGCCTGAAAGCCTGCTTATCCCAGGAAGCTTTTGTACCTGCTACCTATCCCCCAGGTTACTATATATATATAGAAGGCCAGTATGGTGGCCTGAATTTATGGGAGGAGCCCAGGGGGTATTTAAGCAGCCCGCTCACCTGTGGTTTTCGGCGGTTCCTGTGTGCTATACGTTACGTCACTAGGGCGACTCTTCCAACTCGTTGGCATTCATGAGTTGCGCGTTCAAAATTTTTAGAGGCTTTCGGTTCCCTTCGCAGTTTTTCATACATTGTGTATACATTGTGTCTGGCTCGGCTGTCGCAGGTAGGGTTACGTTGACATTTCTTAATTTCATGCATCACCATTTGCTAGATATCGTTTGTTGCCCGAACCCCGATACGGAACTTACGAGTCATTTGTTAAAGAAACCCTGCACGTAGCCATAGCACTCAGCCACCGATTCGTGCCTCTATCATGCCTAAAACATTTCATTAATTTTTACGTACCTCACACTGATTCTTATCCAGTCGCGTCTGCTTCGCACCGGTTCGTTCAGGCGTGTCTCAGTTGATCTTGTCTCATGTTTCATACGATGCTCCACAGTCCGGTTCGTTGTCAGTCGCAGTCGTGGCACACCGATTCTTGCCTCTCTCATGGCTAACCATTTCACTCATTTCACTGTCACGTACCACGCTCAGATTCGAATCCAGTCGCATCCGTGATACACCGATTCGTTCCGGCGTGCCCCAGTTATTCGGCCTTAGTTCAGTACATGCTCCAGTGTCCGGTTCGTTGTCAGTTGCAGTCGTGGCACATCGATTCGTGCCCCTGTCATGGCAAATCATTTCACTGTCACGTATCATGCTGCGTTTCGAATCCAGTGGCATCCGTGATGCACCGATTCGTTCCGGTGTACCCCAGGTATTTTTTGGCCTCATTTTATTCCATGCTCCAGAGTCCGAGTCGTTGTCAGTCGCAGTCGCGGCACACGATTCGTGCCTCGGACATGGCAAATCATTTCACTCATTTCAATGTCACATATCACGCCCCGTTTTGAATCCAGTTGCATCCGTGATGCACCGATTCGTTCCGGTGTGTTCCAGTTGTCTTTTGCCCTCATTTCATTCCATGCTCCAGAGTCCAGTTTGTTGTCAGTCACAGTCGTGGCACACCGATTGGTGCCTCTGTCATGGCTAAATAATTTCACTCATTTCATTTTACAGTGCTGCACTCCGATTCGAATCCAGCCGCATCCGTGATGCACCGATTCATTCTGGCGTGCCCTGGTTGTTTTTGGCCTCATTTCACTCCATGCTTCACAGCACAGGCTCGCTGTCTGTTGCAGTCGTGGCGCACCGATTCGTGCCTCTGTCATGGCAAATCTTTTCACTCATTTCATTTTCACGTACCTAAAGCTCCAAGTCGTATCCAGTCGCTTCCGCTACAAACCAACTCGTTCCAGCGTGTTTCAGTTGTTTCATTTTCACACCGTGCTCCACAGTCCGGTTCGTTGTCACTCGTAATCACAGCACACCAATTCGTGCCTCCGTCATGTCAATCATTTCACCCACTTGGCACTCCGATTCAGATCTACTCGCGTCAGCAACGCACCAATTCGCACTCAGCATTTCACTCTTACAGGTGTTACTTGCATGTTGCCTGTCTTTACCTCATGGCACCACTGATGTTCGATGTCAGTCGCCTCTACGATGCAACGGTCCAAAAAAGAAAAAGAGAAAAAAGGGGAACAGCCTCGTCTTTTCATGTCACCCCCTAATATAGGTTCCAGTCGATCAAGTTTCGACCTCAAAAGCAAAAGGACTTCGCATCTAGGACACAAGTCACCCAGAGCCGTGTCACAAGCCGGCAGCGAAGTTAGCCCCTCACGTTAGCCCCTCTGTCACCTTCCCCGGTTTCAGAGAGTGGCAGCGTGCAATCCCTTTAGGGGATGGACTATCCCCAAGTTGAAAGCGGAACCGAGGCGCCGGCGTGTGCCCTTCCCCGCTACTGCCAGGAAGGCCAAGCTCTTCAGGCTCCTCTTCCCTCCGCCAGCCACAGATGGGCCCAACACCCAGCAGGCGTCTCTCCAATCTATAATCTGCCGCTATCTCTCAGCTCCACTCCATGGTGTCATCCCTGTCTACCACGGACATTCAAGCCAGAGTGGCACTCTTGGAGGGTCGCCCGGCCACAGGCATCCCTGACAGTCCAGGTCCTGACACCCCCTCCTGCAGGTACCACAGGGTAAAGTTCTACTATCTCCCCACTTGGTCCCAGCCAGCATCAGGAAGGACATTCTGGATGGCAAGGATGTCAACCTTGCCTCCCTCCTCATTTCAGTCCACGACCTGGCAGAAGATAAATCTTATGCCTGGGGAGACGTATCAGTGGTCCTCAAGGCCAAAGATCCCAGGCTCAACCGCAAATTATCCATAGCAGAGTTTGCTTTGGCCTTTTGGGATGCCAAGGGATGTCCTGTGCTCAGCCAGTCTCAGCAGGAGGGAAGAGCTGGACCTGTATCTCCACACCGTGGTGGACCTTGGTTATGAATACAGAGGGTTCTCATTTATGATTATCACAGTTCTTTTGCTTTTAAGATTCTACCCATCCATCAGTCCCTCTGGTGCTGGCACGGCATTAAATGGAAGGAGTTGTACTACTTTGCTACCAAACTGACCTTTGGCTCTAAGAGTAGCCCCTGGCTCTTCGAGCACTTTTGCACAGTCCCACACCATACTGTCACACCAAGCTCAGTGTCAAAAACTCATCTATTACTTGGATGACTTCTTGCTAATCAAACAGCCCGGTGTGCTCCCAGGAGACCTTGATAGGTTAAGCGTCATCTTTGTGTTCCGCCATGGGTATATTGAGATTCCCAAAGTGGAAGGCCCAACACACTCCATCTCCTTCCTCGGAGTCAAACTAGACACTTGCTCCATGCAGGTCAGCCTCCCCCTCGATAAACTGACCCACATCAGGTCAGTTCTTCAAGACTTCACCCATACACAGGGGTGTACTAAGAAGCAGCTTCAATCCCTCTCAGGAATGCTCAATTTTGCAATGAAGATCATTCCCCAGGTACGATCTTTTGTTTCATGCCTCCTGATCTTCATCTCCCAGACACAGGACCTGATCAGATCCTTAGCTTAGATGACGCGGCAGTGGCGGATCTGTCAATGTTGGAGGAGTTCCTTACTAGTTGGAACGGAATATCCAAGTTTACACCATCAATATCGCCCTGATCACTGCAGGTAGTGACAGATGCCGCAGCCTCCACAGGCTTCACTGCAATTTTTGGCCAAAAATTGGTTCGTGGGATCATGGCCCCCAGAGATACTCCTAATCCCCGGGTTTACCCGGCCTGTTCTCTGTTTGAACTATACCCAATCCTGGCAGCCGCTCAGCTCTGGGGTCATATCGGGACTGGACGAACTGCAGCCTTCACCACCGACAACTAGGCCACGGCCGATATTATTATTAAAGGTCCAAGTCGCTCCCGATTATGTCCTTCCTACGCAGGCTGCTACAACTATCTCTACAAACACCAGTTTAATGCCTACTGCACATTTGTCCCGGGCAAGTGCAACCTTGCAGCAGATGCACTGCCCCGCTTTACTTTCATTTCTTTTCAGCAAAAATTCACAGCGCGACCCAGCTCATTAATCAGTCTTAATCCTGTGGCACGCTCAAAGCCTACCACACAGTCTGGAACGTATTCAGCAAATTCCTAGCATCCTGCTCCGCACCAACGTCAACAGACACCAAGCACATACTGGCTTTTCTCATAGGGCCAATCGATTATGGCAACGTCTCATAACATTATCCGACTATACTTAGCCGGCATCCAACACTTTCTGGCTTATCGAGATCCTGCAAAACCATCCTTGTTCGCCTCTCATGCGATCCAAGCCATCCTACGTGGCGTTCAGAAACCACAACCATAACCAATGCCAAGTGTCTGCCTATAACGGGTGCCATCTTCAGGGATATGTCTACTATCCTTTCTAGTTCTCCGTTTGGCCTTCTCCCCAGCCTAGTCATACAAGCTGCCATCTACCTAGCCTACTAGGGGTTTTGTGGCCTAGCGAGGTTACCTGCAGCAACTTCGTCGGCCAAGTTCTGTGTAGACACCTGGTTCGCTACCAAAACCATTTCATTCTCCACTTCGCAGTATCCAAAACCCGCAATCAGGCTACGGGGTAGACATCCATCTCTTCAAAACAAACAATGTCGGGTGTCCAGTAACGATACTCGACTGCTTACTGTCACTTCTACTAGAACAATCAAACTCAAACTAGTTCCCTACTACCTTTCCGATACAACCTTTGAGTGTCTGCCAGTTCATCAAGTACATGTGGATTCTTCTAGGCAACCTTCACCTCAACCCCAGTCAGTACCCCGGTCACTGATTCCGAATTGGAGCAGTCTCGGCTGCGTCCCAGCATGGGGTCCCAGATCACGTTATTAAGAGATTAGGCAGGTGGAAGTCTGCCTGCTTTGCCTGCGGTACATCCCAAATCCTCAAGTAGAAATGGCATGAGCATTCACCAAGCTTGCGCAATGAATAAGGCTAAACAAATAAAAGCTACACCCCTTACCTGAATGTTTTTGCCCCCTTATTTGGTATACCGACCATCAGACCAGGGCACACTTCAGGTCCATTTCATGTTGTAAACCTTATGGCAAGTCTATGTTGTTCATATCCGTATCAGCCATAGGGCTTCAATCATAAGTAAGAAGGCCAGTATGGTGACCTGAATTTATGAGAGTAGCCCGGGGAGTATCTAAGCAACCCGCTCGCCTGTGGTCTTTGTCGGTTCCTGTGCACGATACTCACCCTGCCATCCCCTTTTCAGGGCATTTCTCAAATTCATTTCTCTTCACAAATATCCATTACTAATCTTGGGTATGCCCCCTTATTATACCGACCATCAGACCAGGGCACACTTCAGGTCCATTTCATGTTGTAAGTCTTATGGCAAGTCTATGTTGTTCATATCCGTATCGTGCATTGGGCTTCGACCATAAAAATATAAAAAAACATATGTACACTGCCTGCACTGTATAGTCTACACTACACTGTATATATACTAAACTGCCTGCATGCCACTAACTAACCTGCCTCTAGCTAACGTTCTCTCATTCATAAGCATAACACTATATCCGGCGCCGTGTAAGCAGCCTTATATAGTGTGGTGCATTGACTAAGACCCCTGAGCCATTAATTGGCTAAAGGCACCCTGCCTTTGGTCAATCATGGCTATCACAGCAGAGCGCACTGTGATTGGTCAAAGCATGCAGGTCAGGTGCAGGCCAATCTTCAGATCACAATGCACTGTGATCTCGCAGTGAATTATGGGGCGTTCCACGGCATTCAAATTTGCCGCGAGTGTGCCATAATGTTCAGGATTCCACGAACGTGCGAACACCCGATGTTCTAGTCGAACTTATGTTCGACTCGACCATCGGGACCATCCCTACTAATAAGCTGTCACGGGCTTTAATCAAGAGAGACCAACTATTTCTGCCCAGCTGCTCCATTCATAGAAGTCATACTACAGATTTTATGAATGAAATGTCTATGATTGGAGAACAGGTTATGATCGATTGCTCTGCCCCCTCAATTCATAAATCAGGTTTCATTTATACAAGCTGTAGTACAGATTCTGTGAATGTCAGAGCTGGCCAGAAAGAGCCGGCATAGTCAAGCTCTCTTGATAAAGCCTATGACAGCCTTGTCACTCTTGAAGAATATGATGGGGGGTGGGGGGGGGGGTATGCACAGGATGAAGGAAGGCTTCTTACTAACAGATGAGTACTCAGCACAAGGGATACATTCTACTGACTGTAGGTTGTGTTCCTTGTGCTGATTTTCTCTGTTTGAGATTTTGGCTGCACTTATGCCTTAAAGTGTTACTAAGCCCTGGACTGTGCATTCACTATATCTGGTCTCCCACAGTCCACAGAACATGGAAATGCATATATTTTAGTAAATATAAATGGCTAAAATAGGATTTTTTATAACAGCTTACCTGTAAAATCCTTTTCTTTTGATGTACATCACGGGACACAGAGCCTCAGTAATTATTGATGGTTTATATAGGGCATCACTAGGTGATTGGACACTGGTCACACCCTAAACAGGAAGTTCAACCCCCTATATAATCCCTCCCCTTGCAGGGATACTTCAGTTTTGTAGCAAAGCAATATAAGTGTATTAGAAGAGGGGCGGGACCTCTGTGTCCCGTGATGTACATCAAAAGAAAAGGATTTTACAGGTAAGCTGTTATTAAAAATCCTATTTTCTTTCTCGTACATCACGGGACACAGAGCCTCAGTAATTACTGATGGGATGTCCCAGGGCAATGCTACCTGAGGGGAGGGGAACCACAACCAAGTAGGGTGTAATCAGACCTGAGGACCTTGTACTGCTGCCTGCAGCACACGACGCCCAAAGGCGATATCCTCATGCCTTCTCACATCCACCTGATAAAATCTGGTGATTGTATGAACTGAAGACCAGGTTGTGGCCTTGCAGATTTGAGCCATAGAGGCCCGGTGATGCACCGGCCCAAGAAGCACCAATAGCCCTTGTGGAAAGTGCCTTGATCTGAAACGGAGGAATTTTCTGTTTCAAACCGTAAGCTTGAATAATCATCTGTCGAATCCATTTAAAAATGGTAGATCTTGACGCTGCCTGTCCTTTATCGGGACCTTCTGACAGCACAAACAAAACATCCGTTTTGCGCACTTGAGCAGTTCCTTCCAGATAAGCTTTGACTGCTCTTACTGCATCCAAAGAATGTAGTGACCTTTCTTCCGAAGAACAGGGATCTGGAAAAAAGGAAGGCAGAACAATATCTTGGTTTGGATGAAAAATCTGAAACCACCTTCGGTAAAAAACTAGGATGAGGGCGCAATACCACTCTATCCTTGTGTATAATCAAATAAGGCTCTTTACAGGAAAGAGCTGCTAATTCTGATACTCTTCTAGCAGAAGAGATGGCTACCAGAAAAATTAACCTTCTTGTTAACAAGACCAAAGGAATTTGACATATTGGTTCAAAAGGCTGTTTCTGTAAAACAGACAGAACCAAGTTCAAGTCCCAGGGGTTTAAGGGCGCCTTAACCAGAGGATTAAGACGCGTCACCCCCTGCATAAAGTTTCGGACCAAAGAATGCAAAGCAAGTGGCCGTTGAAATAATACTGATAAGGCCGAGACCTGGCCATTGATGGTACTCAAGGCCAGCTTCATCTCTAATCCCAACTGTAGAAAATCAAGAATTCTACCTATCACATATTTTCTGGGATGCCAACCCCTGGATTCACACCAGGATACTTAAGCTTTCCAGACTCTATGATAAATTACTCTGGAAGCTGGCTTCCTTGCATTGATCAAGGTAGATATCACAGGACCTGAAAGCCCACGATTCAGAATGTGTGTTTCAATAGCCAAAGCGTCAAATTTAGTGTCTGTAAGGCAGAATGGAACACTGGACCTTGAGATAACAGGTCTGGGCGTAATGGTAGGGTCCACGGGGAACCCACCGTCATCCTTACTATTTCTGCATACCAAGTCTTCCTGGGCCAAGCTGGGGCTACCAGAAGTACCGACTTCCTTTCCTGCCTGATCCTGCGAAGGAGCCGTGGCAGTAGCAGAATAGGCGGGGATGCATAAATCAGTGAGAAGCGATGCCACGGAATCACCAACGCATCTGTCCTGCATGCAAGAGGATCCTTTGTCCTTGCCACAAATCTGTCTATCTTTTTGTTGCATCGGGATGCAAAGAGATCTACATCTGGAACCCCCCATCTTTGGCATATGGCCCAAAAGACGTCGGGATGCAGAGACCATTCCCCTGAGAGTAACTGCTGGTGACTTAAATAGTCCGCCTGCCAGTTCTCTATCCCTGGAATGAAGACTGCCGATATGCGCGGCACCTGCTTCTATGCCCAGACTAAGATCTGGTTCACCTCTCTTTGAGCAGCTTGGCTCCTGGTGCCTCCCTGATGATTGACATAAGCCACTGCTGTGGCATTGTCGGACTGGATCCTGACTGGGCAACCCTGTAGCCTGAGAGTCCAGGCCTTTAGAGCTAGATATGCCGCACGGATCTCCAGACTGTTGATGGGTAGAGTCCTCTCAGTTTTGGACCATACCCCTTGGACCACAGACTGTTCCAGAACTGCTCCCCAACCCGAAAGACTGGCATCCCTTGTTACCACCGTCCAGGTGACCGGTAGAAAGGATTTCCCCTTCTGCAAGCTTTCAGGTATTAGCCACCAATTGAGGCTCTGACACACTGCCTGAGATAGGTGCATCGGAAAATCTAATGCCTGAACCCTCTCGTTCCAGGCCGACAGGATACTGTGTTGCAACAGTCCTGAATGAAACTGAGCATAGGGAACTGCTTCAAACGAAGCTACCCTCTTTCCCAGCAGCCTCATACAAAGGCGGACAGAAGGACCCTTCTTTGTCCTGACTACCAGAATCAGCTCCCTTAAGGCAGTGATCTTCCCTGAGGTAAAAATACCTTCTTCCTGGCTTGTATCTATGATCAGACCCAAATACTCCAGCCTTCTTACTGGTTTTTAGGATCTGTCTAGGTTGAGGATCCAACCTAGGTGTTCCAGATACTTGACAGTGGTCCTCAAGTTTCCATTCAAACAGGCTACCGACCAGTCTATCAAGAACAGGTCGTCTAGGTATGCTATGACAGTTATACCTTGGGCCCTTAATCTGGCCAGAGGAGGAGCCAAGATTTTTGTAAACACTCAAGGTGCAGTGGCTATCCCGAAAAGCAGAGCCACAAATGGGAAATGTCGCCCTCCTATCTCGAAGTGCAGAAACGTCTGATGAGCAGGAAAAATGGGCACATGCAGATAAACATCTCTGATGTCTATCGATGCCAGAAATTCTCCTCCCTGCAGGATGGAGACTACTGTCCGAATTGATTCCATGCGGAAGGACCGAATCCTTAGGAAACAATTCAGATCCCTTAGATCCAAAATGGGTCTGACATCCCCATTTGGCTTTTGGACCATAAAAAAAAGGTTGGAATAGAAGCCCAATCCTTGATCCTTCGTGGGAACCACCATAATGACCTCTTGCGACAAAAGCCGCTCTAACGCTAGAAGGAGCGACTGGTTCTTCTCTGGATCCCTGGGGACATTTGATCTGAGGAAACGAGGAGAGGGAAATTTTTGGAACTCCAGTTTGTACCCTAAGGTTACTGTGGAGATTACCCATCTGTCCTGGAAGTCCTCCTGCCAGAGCTTTAAGAACTGTAGCAGTCTTCCCCCCACTCGAGCGAGCGGGGGCGCCCCTTCATAAAGAGGCCTTAGTGTCTTGTCTAGTAGACTTCTTCCACCAGGACTTCTTTTGTCCCTGGGGTTGACTCTTGTTTCTTGACCCAGACAAAGGAGGCCGTCGCGACTGCCTGGAAGCTGATGCCCCTGGCGCTGGGGAAAGAGTCTGTTTGAAAGAGGGACGCTTACTCTTTTTCTCAACAGGTAAGAGAGTGCTTTTCCCACAAGAGATCCTTTGGATCTATTTATCCAAGTCTTCTCCAAACAACCTTGCACCATGAAATGGAAACCCAGCCAGAAGATTCTTAAATGGTGCTTCAGCTGACCAATTTCTCAACCATAAGATTCTACGCATATGCACCAACCCAAGTGAAAGACGAGAGGTTTGGATGATAGAATCTCTGATGGCGTCAACAACAAAACATAAGGTTAGCCAACGCCTGGGTCTGCTGTTCAGGTAGAACTTTGATGACCTGCTTAACATGGTCTCTTAAGTATTGACAGACTCCAATCGCTGCTACTGCAGGTTGAGCCACTGAACCTGCTAAGGAGAAAATATCCTTCAACAGGGACTCCATCTTTTTATCCACAGGATCCCTGAGCATCTGAGCATTGTCTACAGGACAAGTCAGATCTTTATTTACGGAGGAAATCGCGGCGTCAACAGCCGGTATTCCCCACATTTTATTAAACCTTTCTTCCATAGGATAAAGTGTTGAAAACTTTTTCGGTGGAAAAAAACGTTTATCTGGGTGATCCCACTCAGAATAAATGAGCTTTTCAAGTAAATTATGAACAGGAAAAGCATGTGTTGTTTGAGGAGGTTTCAGTGACCCCAAAGAAGAAGAGGGTTCTGATTTAGATACGGGCAACTTAAATGTGGAGCGGACCAATCCAGCAAGGATCTGTCCTGGGAAGCCGAAGAGGGCCCTTCTCCACCTGATTCCTCAGAAGAGGAATCATCCGTCCCATCCCGATCCTCTGAAAGGGATTCTTCTCCTCTATCCCAGCACTCCTCTGCCTGAGGGTCCTGGGAAACAGAGGAAGACCTAGTGCGTTTTTCTTCCACTGAGTGAAGATGCAACTACGGCCATTAATCTTTCCTCTAAACCCTTAATGGTTGAGGAAAAAACCTCCTGTGTAATGTATACAGGGGCTGAAGTGCCAGAAGCAGGTGTAGCCCCTGACCCCAATGGCTCTCCCTGGCTAGCCGTCCCTGGCCCCTCGGGGGGGGATGCTGCAGAAAGGGGGTCCTCAGAACCTGAAGGAGATCCCCTAGAGCCTCTGGTTCTTGGGGTATTTGAACCTCTTCTACCCATAGTACAAAGCAACAAGGTGGAGGTATCACAAAATGAACACTGCCGGCTGAGCAATGTAGTCCGGCAAAAGCCCTGCTACCAAATGCCCAGTCTAGTGTTTCCTTAGTAAATGCTTCCTAGGAGAATGTCTGTGTCCCACCTTACATGCGACCGTCAGCTCTGTGTCCCTCCAAAGGCTGTGTGCACCTGTAAAGTGTGCCTCTAATAGCCTTGCAGCCGTCAATGTGGGCGTCTGAGCACGCTGGATGGCGCTGACGCTCCGCCCCCCCCCACTCTACCGCCCCCCCTCGTTTTTCAAAAAAAGTGTGCTTCCCGCGCAAGCCGACGCTCCTGGACAAGCGTGGAGGAAAGGCTGGGGGTGGGGGAGGAAGAAGAGAGGCCGGCAGTGATGGGGCCTGCACGTGGCAATGGCGGCGGCGGTGAAAGTGCGGTATACTACGGCCTCACAGACCACCTGCTGCTCCCCCTATTCTTGAGGGGAATCACCCGGTGGAGAGCCCCCCATCCCATCCTACCTGGAGCTCGGCTGGAGGAACTTGTGCAGCGTGAAACACTGAGACAGACATCAGCATGAGAAAGTATGTGCTCTTGGCAGCCCCCGGTGCCAACAATAGGCATATCATGCATTTACTTTAAAGGAGAAACCTACTAGAATTAAAAAATTCTGTGGAATCTCCCTTATCTTATCCAGCCACAGGGTTCTGTTATACAGACCCAATCTTCACCTCTCACGGTGGGCTCCGTTTGGAAAAACCTTCAGAGACTGGGGCCCCCTACGGATAGGGGGATCCACAGTTCTGGACCTGTAAAGCCAGAAATAAGGCTAGAAAAACCATTTTCTGAAGTGCGGGGTCCAGCTCTCTAAAAAGAGGAAGCGTTACAGGTAAAACCTCGTTTCTTCGGACACGAGGCCCGGGTACCATCCAATTCGGCCTAGAAAGGACACTTTGAAATGGATCCGGTTCGCCTGGCTTGCCCCAGTATAGGATATAGGATATTCCCTTTGGAGCTCAGCACAGGACATCTTTACACGTCCAACACCTAAGACACTGGCTAAAAAACTGAGGTATCCCTGCAAGGGGAGGGATTATATAGGGGGTTGAACTTCCTGTTTAGGGTGTGACCAGTGTCCAATCACCCTATATAACCCATCAGTAATTACTGAGGCTCTGTGTCCCGTGATGTACGAGAAAGAAATACCTTTTCTCATCAGCACTTAGAGCAGTCTTGTGACTTCTATCAGTGTCTGGTTAAAGCTTGTAGGAGGAGTTTTCATTCTACTCAGCCTGTTTTCATTCTACGCAGCCTGTCATTTATTTTGAACTTTTTCTCACCTTCTTTGTCTTATTGAAACTTTATTTTTAATCATTCTCAAATTATGCTAAGTGGTTAGCATGTGATCCTAGCAGCACTAGGGTCATCGGTTCAAAATCCCAACAACAACATTACCTCCCTGGAGTTTGCATGTTCTCCTTGTGCCTGCGTGGCATACCAGTCTTAGTCCATAGGTTTCAATATTGAGTTGGCTGTCCACAAGGTTTAGGAGTGTGTCTATGGGAATTTTTGACCATTCTTCTAGAAGCATGTGAAGTTAGGCACTGATGTCAATGAGAAGGCCTGTCTCACAGTCTATGCTTTAATTCATTCCAAAGATGTTCTATCAGGTTGAGGTCAGGACTCTGTGCAGTCCAGTCAAGTTACTCCACCCCAAGCCTCGCTCATCCGTGTATTTATGGCCCTTGCTTTGTGCACTGGTGTGCAGTCGTGTTGGAACAGGATGGGGCCATCCCCAAATTGTTCCCACAAAGTTGGGACCATGGAACTGTCCAAAATGTCTTGATATGCTTATTCCTTAAGAGTTACCTTCACTGGAAATAAGGGGCTAAGCCCAATCCCTGGAAAAACAACCCTACACCCTAGTCCCCCCTTCACCAAATTATTTGGACCAGTGCACAAAGCAAGGTCCATAAAGACATGGGTGAGCGAGTTTGGGGTGGAGGAACTTGACTGGCCTGCACAGCAGTGGCGGGCTGGTGAAGTTTAAGGATGAGGGGGCGCCCTTCCTTTTTGACACCTCCCACTTGGTGAAAATGGGCGTGGTTTCAGCGAAATAGTGGGTGTGACTCTAAGGTGGGGTGGTTAGCGTCTGAGATGAACGAGGGATGGAGGGAGAGGGATGGAGGGACAGCAGGCCCAGATTCTACACAACAATAGAAACGTGTATTCTAGAAAGTTTAACAATTTAGCAGATAAAGATACTCCAAACACCTGGTGTTAGCACTTCAATCATCTCGGCACCATGGTTGTTATGGTGTCAGGATGATTGAAGCGCATTATTTCTATTATTACATTGTAATATAAAATGAAATCATTCAACTCCTCATAATGCAGAATTAGTGGGAGCCCTGAGCGTGTCACTAGCCACGTCGCCTGCCACCAGATGCCATCAGGTGTCCCCAGCAGAGTCCGTCCTTACATCAGGTGCCCCCAGCGGAGTACACTCCTTACATGCAGCCTGTGTCCCATCAAATGCAGCCTACGTCACATAAAATGCAGCTTGTGTCCCATCAAATGCAGCCTGTGTCCCATCAAATGCAGCCTGTGTCCCATTTCATCAAATGCAGCCTGTGTCCCATCAAAGCCCCCTCCCCCCTCTCCGCGGGAGCACAGCGGTACTTACCTTGCCGTGTTGTACTCTCCTGCAATGTCTCCTTTCACTGGCAGCGGCGATAGAGAAGTCCGCTCCTCATACTTCTGGTTTTCTCTCTCTCGGGCACAATGGGAGAGAGCAAACAGGAAGTGACATCTAACTCAGATGTCAATCAAACCGCCCGGCCATAGTAATAGATACTACAAGGGCCAGTTTTTCTTTTCTTTTTTTTTGTGACTACCTGGAGGGGGGGTGGGGGTGCGGCACCCATGTGCCCCCTATGGACAGGCCGCTACTGCTGTAGAGTCCTGACCTCAACCCGATAGAACACCCTTGGGTTAAAATAGAGCAGAGATTGCGAGCCAGGTCTTCTTGTCCACATCAGTGCCTGACCTCACAAATGCGCTTCTGGAAGAATGGTCAAACATTCCCATAGACACACTCCTAAACCTTGTGGACAACCTATCCCAGAAGAGTTGAAGCTGTTATAGCTGCAAAGGGTGGGGCCAACTCTTATTGAACCCTACGGACAAGACTTGGATGCCATTAAAGTTCATGTGCGTGTAACGGCAGGCGTCCTGATACTTTTGGTAATATAGTGTATATGTAAAGTGCTGCGTAAATTGACAGCGCTATACAATTACCTGTAATTAAAATAAAATAAATTGTGAACAATTCCTTGGGTTTTGTATTTTATAAGGGCACTTTTTATTTTTTATGGATTTTATCTTTAGAAATAAAACACTTTGGGTGGTAAAAATATGAATGCATTCTATACACTGGGGGGAGAACCTCTGGGGGAATCTAGGATGGAAAGGGACCTGGGGGTCCTAGTAGATGATAGGCTCAGCAATGGCATGCAATGCCAAGCTGTTGCTAACAAAGCAAAGAGAATATTGGCATGCATTAAAAAGGGGATCAACTCCAGAGATAAAACGATAATTCTCCCACTCTACAAGACTCTAGTCCGGCCGCACCTAGAGTATGCTGTCCAGTTCTGGGCACCAGTCCTCAGGAAGGGTGTACTGGAAAAGGAGCGAGTACAAAGAAGGGCAACAAAGCTAATAAAGGGTCTGGAGGATCTTAGTTATGAGGAAAGGTTGCCAGCACTGAACTTATTCTCTCTGGAGAAGAGACGCTTGAGAGGGGATATGATTTCAATATACAAATACCGTACTGGTGACCCTACAATAGAAATAAAACTTTTTCGCAGAAGAGTGTTTAACAAGACTTGTGGCCACTCATTAAAATTAGAAGAAAAGAGGTTTACCTTAAACTACGTAGAGGGTTCTTTACTGTAAGAGTGGCAAGGATGTGGAATTCCCTTTTACAGGCGGTGGTCTCAGCGGGGAGCATCGATAGCTTCAAGAAACTATACAACGTAATACTGACACATAATCACACATAGGTTGGACTTGATGGACTTGTGTCTTTTTTCAACCTCGCCTACTATGTAACTATGTAACTATGTAACACATAGGTATTGTGTTTAGCCTTTTAAACATGTTTGTTGTCAGTAAACTTGTGATGTGTTTACCTAAAATCAGTTGGTTATGCTTCCATTTCTGTTCTGCATTTTTGCTTACGATATTTGATTAAATTCTACATTTTAAAGAGCAGGGGTTAATAATGGCAAACTGGCTGCCTTAAAGTGTATATAAACCCTAGGGATGAATTCATGTTATTTGCTCCCTTTTCATCTGTTAATGTCCAACTTCAGACACAATAAACATCCTGGTTTAAAATGAGTTGCATACTTAAGACACTTATCTTGATGTACATTTTCTTCCTCGCACTACATATATTCTGGTTTACATGCAGGCAAAAGTACAGCTCCTTTCGTGCCCACTCAAATGTAAGTTCTGCAGGTCTCAGTAGACCTTAGCCCTTTGGTCACATCTCCACCTCCCTCTCCACCAGGCCATTCACCAAATGAATCCTTAACTGTATGTTTAGTGAATGGCCTGGAGGAGAGGGAGTGAAGATGGAACCAAAGTGTTGAGGTCTGTTAAGACCTCCAATCCTTACATCTGCAATGATTATGATGTGAAAAACAAACTAGAGGAAATGGAGTGTGCATCTGGTTTAAAACCAGGACATTTATTGTACCTGGGTGTCAGGTTTGTTTAACAGGGGAGCAGGCTCCATTTTGATTAGTAGATCAGAGAAGAACAGGTGGATGACAGGCCCTTGTCCGCTTCGTTTCTGCAAAGGGGACACAGACAAAGCCGACTCTGCTCTATGGGTGGCTGGGTATAAATGGACTCCATTAAACGTTTACACCAGGATACCTCTGATCTTATCTGCCTAGATGGAGAAGGACAGATCCCCTTCCATGTATCTTCAGTGCACCGGATCAGATTGGATGTAGGTGTGTTAAATGGACACCCACCCGGTCTATAGGGATGAAAAGACCATCCGATCTGATTGGAACAGTCGTGTGAAAGGGGCATTAAATATACCATTGAAAACATTTTGCTTTATCTGTTCAATAAGTGCACAAAATACCTGTTGTTTCTGCTGGAGTGCTACACTGTGTCCTGTACACTGCAGTTTTATCTCAAACTCAGTTCTGCTGAGTTATGTGCTGTGGATGACAGGACAATTTCCCCCTATGTTGTGGAGAAGAGAAGGGGAAAAGGTGTATTGTACTTTTTCCTGTCCTAGACTGATAACACTGTTCCTCTATAGATATTGTGCTGTCATCCTAGAACATAAGTATGTTGCTGTCATGATAACCAGGTGAACATAAAGAAAAAAAGTATTAAAACAAAACTAATAAAGCTTCTCCTATATGTGGACTGTTGAGCTGCAACATACTGAATTTTTGTTCTTGGGTTTAGATGCACTTCAACATACCCATTGATCTTCCAGGAATCTAGTGTTCCTAACTTTCTGTGTGCTGCTCCAAAAATTTCAGCCATTGTTGTCAGCACTGTCTTCTGGAATACATAACTCCACTTAACTTCACCCCTTTCTCTTCTACTCTACATACATACTGTACATACAGAAATTAGATTCTTTCTCAGCAAAACAATGCTATTAAGGGCTAGCACATGCTGTGTGTAGTAAAAAGGTCTCTTGACAGATGTAGTTCTGAGTGCATGTCAATACGAACTGAGCTCCCAGCAGCTGTCCTTGCATACAGTTTACAAGCCTGGTGATGACATCACAGAAATTAATAAAAGCTGTTTTCTTTTACATTAAAAGAGTAAAAAAATAATAATAATGTTAGGTCATGCTCTAGTAGGGACAGGACTTTTTTTCTCAGAGAATATGTGCAGGAACCCCCCCTTCTGAGTCATTCCTTGCCCCTACCCCCTACCCATCTCTGAGCACCATCTCTTGGTTCCACCCCCTACCCACCTCCCAGTACTAGCCGTTTTAGAGAGTACAGAGCCAAGTATCATTTTGTGGTGCTAAATAATTTGTATGGGATTTGTTAATAACAAGAAAAGCAGTAAAATAAATCCTCTGCAGCCAGCAACAATATACCTCACCCCAGCAACAATTTACCCCAGCAACAATGCCCCCCCAGCAACACTAGACCCACCCCAGCAACAATAGATCCCCTATAAAACATTATACCCCCCCTGCAACAATGAACCATTTGTTACAAAATACTACCCCATCAAGAATAGACCCCCCCCCCCCAGCAACAACAGATTTCCCAGAACCAGCAACAATAGACCCTCCAGCAGCCAGCAACAATATACCTCTCCATCAACAATTGAACCCCCCCACCCACCTGTAACAATAGACATCCTCAGCAACAATAGACATCCTCAGCAACAATAATAGATTCCTGCCAGCATCAATAGAACTTTCAGCATGCCCCAGTACCCCTTGCTATTACATACATTCAGTGCTGAAGGTGTCAGAACTGCGTTCCCCCACATTCCCACTGAAAAAAATCCCTAAGTGGAATGGAGGGAGGATTGGGGGTAAACTCTGGGTCATTCCTGTACAAATCCTTAATAATTAAGTATGTTTTGTCTTTCCTTTTTGTTTACAACTTAGATTCAATGAAATTATGTTATGGTTACTGCTACCTATTTTTTTTAATATACATATTTGCAATTATGCTATCAAAGATTCAGCAGAGTATTCTAGTTGTGGTTTCTATAAAATTATAAAATCATTATTCTGTAAGATTATACTGTAATACATTTCTGCTATTTAGATTAGTCAAAATAAAGAGGAATTTGTGGCCACAGGAAGCCTCAGGTTACTAGCTTCTTCCTGACAGCTAAAATTATACAGTGAGTTCAATGCATACCCTCAGTGATACCTTTGTGTCACCAATATTTAGAAAACGACCGATTCAGATGACAGACCAGCTACGCGTTGGCATTTGATCTTCATAAGGTAAGTAAAAACACATTCATTTATTCCTGGTAGCATTCTTACTTGTGTTCTTTTACTGTAATGTTGATTACATTTAATTAGGTGTGTCACACAGAATGGAATAAGCACACCTCGGCACACAGCCTCAAACTGCCATAGACGCAGGTGTATGGCACCTGCGTGTTAAGACCAACTCTTCCTGCTGGCACAAATATACATTTCCCGGGTGGGATTGGGTTTAAACTATTTCTTAATAGAGCTTTAGCAGAGATTTTCAGGATTAGTTGCTTAGCAACCAAAAGTTTCGAGTTTAGGGTATAATAAGTATATGCAGCCTCCAGCCTAGTTTACATGCTTGACCATTATATATTATATTGCAGTTTACCAGTACTTAGATTTATATTACTGACCTGTAAATTAACGATGCGCTGTATCTAGTGCACCTTTACCAAGCCCCATGTTTTTTTTTTCTTTAATATATTTATTATAATTTAATAAGTACCAAATATGAAACCATACAAACACATGGATCCAAGGTATCAATCAGATGGTGCCAATAAAAGAGAAATATGCCGTTAGGTGTCAAGCACCAAATGGGACCACATGTGACACAAATAACTAAAAACAATAAATGACTCAAAAACAACATATTTTGAAGTCATATAAAATACTGTAAAACCATAGAAATTCCTAGAGGCTTGAATATCCATTAAGGCTATTGTTGCCAGACAAAAAAATGAGATGGAGATAGTTTCAAAAGTAGAATATAACATTATTTCCACTGACAGGTAAAGGGAATATCTTGTTACAATGGCATCTGAAAATTAGTGGGATATATTAGGATGCAAGTGAGCATGTTGTCCATGAAGTTGATGTGGTGAAAGCAG
The DNA here is from genome assembly GCA_037952925.1 of Lithobates clamitans. Taxonomy (NCBI): domain Eukaryota; kingdom Metazoa; phylum Chordata; class Amphibia; order Anura; family Ranidae; genus Lithobates; species Lithobates clamitans. Next base: position 5,302,570 of record JBBGZY010000744.1, read on the forward strand.
GAAAAAATGGGCATCGCAGTTTGTTGTGTATGGGGCTGTGAAGCCCATGTTGACCCATGTCCACAGCCAAAAGCTTCTACAATGGTCACATGAGCATCAGAACTGGACTACGGAGCAATGGAAGAAGGTGGCCTAGTCTAATGAATCATGTTTTCTTTTACATCATGTGGATGGCCGGGTGCGTGTGCGTCACTTACCTGGGGAAGAGATGGCACCATGATGCGGTATAAGAAGGCAAGTTGGCAGAGGCAGTGTGTGATGCTTTGGGCAATGTTCTGCTGGGAAACATTGGGTCCTGCCATTCATGTGGATGGTACTTTGGTCCATGACTCAGTGGGTTAGGGCTGTTTTAGCAAAAGGTGGCCATACTCAATATTAGGTGAGTGGTCATAATGTTATGGCTGATCGGTGTATATTTCACCTAGTGAATTTTAAGCGCGCCTAGGGAGTTAGATAAATCTGCGTTTAAGTAGCATTAGTTATAACGAAAAGGAAGACATCAAGGTTGTTATTTCTGGAGGTGGGAGTTTTGCAGTTCAGCATCCATTTTCTCCTTGTATAATAAGTTGGTGAGATCTCTTTTAACCATCACAATTGTCGGAGCAGAAGGAACTGTCCAGACTTTTAAAACAGCGAGCAGCTAGTAGGCAGAGATGGATCCACGGAGGTAAAGTGATTGTACGGTTGCTCAAATCTAGGGGAAATGTTTTTGTCATAGCTGAACAAGAGAATGAGTGGAGTTTTGAGCATAGACCAAACAGGAGCAAATAAGAGAAATGAATTGTTAGTTTACATATGCTTTAATTTAATATGTTTGTACAATAATATATTATTATAATTTATTATAATAATATATTATTATAAATTAAATTTGTCATTATTATATTAAATAAATGTATGCCATTATTGTTTTTAATGTACTGTTAATGTACAGGTGGCTTGCCCAAAATTCCAGAAATTATCAGAGAGAAGACGCATACAGATTTTGCCAGCTGGTATACTGAAAAACATGTCTGATGTAAGTTAATTAGCACTAGACACATATCAAGAAAATTGTAAACATACACAATACAGCCTAAAGCCGCGTACACACGGTCGGACTTTTCATCTACAAAAGTCCGACAGCCTGTCCGACAGACTTTCGGCGGACTTGCGGCGGACTTGCGGCAGACTTTCTAACGAACAGACTTGCCTACACACGACCACACAAAAGTCCGACGGATTCGTACGTGATGACGTACACCGGACTAAAATAAGGAAGTTGATAGCCAGTAGCCAATAGCTGCCCTAGCGTGGCTTTTTGTCCGTAGGACTAGCATACAGACGAGCGGACTTCGGGGTCCGTCGTAGTTACGACGTAAAGATTTGAAGCATGTTTCAAATCTAAAGTACGTCGGATTTGAGGCTAAAAAAGTACGTTGAAAGTCCGGAGAAGCCCACACACGATCGGATTACCAGCCAGCTTTAGTCCGTCAGCGTCCGTTGGACTTTTGTAGCTGAAAAGTCAGACCGTGTGTACGCGGCATTACTGCTTGACAAGTTGTTATTAAGCCTCCCACTTTTGCAAAACTGGACCTTCCTGGTAAATTATTTAAGTGGATTTGCAGCCTAAAATAATTTTAGCTACTGACTCTGATCCCTCGACAAATACAGCACAGCTCCCATGTCAATGTTTTTGATATTTTTTTTTACTAAATTGTGTTTGAGATAGAATAACACTTATATTGTTTATTTTATATTGTAGTGCATAAACCAGGCATGTCCAAAGTCCGGCCCGCGGTCCGGTTTCGGACGGCCCGCCTGGTAATTTTGACATATATATCTTTTGTGGCCCCCAACGAATCCCCAGCGCCGGGGGCCACAAAAGATAGATATGCTGGCTGCCTTGGAGGGGGCGGGACGAGCGCCGTACAGAATACAGGAGATATTCCTGTTTACACCGCGTCCTGTGTAAAAGGAAGTCCCGTCTCCTGCGCTGCCATTGGACAATTGTTTTGTCCATCATAGGAGGTGGGACTTTCAATTAAAGAGGCTGCCGATAAAAACTGGAGTTTCGCCTGTATGTCTGTTGGCGCTCGTCCCGCCCCCTCCCTGTCTCCTCTAAGGCTGCAGATGGACATGAATCAGGCAATGGTGAGTCTGCATTCATGTCAATATGGTGGGGGCTGCATTCATGTCAATGTGGGGGCTGCATTCATGTCAATGTGGGGGCTGCATTCATGTCAATGTGGGGGCTGCATTCATGTCAATGCAGTGGGGGCTGTATTGATGTCAATACGGTGGGGGCTGCATTCATGTCAATACGGTGGGGGCTGCATTCATGTCAATACGGTGGGGGCTGCATTCATGTCAATACGGTGGGGGCTGCATTCATGGCAATACGGTGGGGGCTGCATTCATGGCAATGGAGTGGGGGCTGCATTCATGGCAATGGAGTGGAGGTTGCATTCATGGCAAGGTGAGGCTGCAGATGGGCACTGATTAGGCTGCATTGATGGGCACTGACCCTTATTTTGCTTCACAGTTCTTTATTTAAAATTTTAAGATTTTTTTCCTGAAACTTCCTTTTTAAAGTGAAGGTGCGTGTTATAAGCCGATTAAATACGGCATATCCAAATAACACGCCCAAGCTCATCTATTCACCACACACAGCACAAAGGCAAGATAATTCTTGTTGGGCCATGTATTAGCGCTCGGACGGACACACTTAGACCAAATTTTAATGGTTTAAAGAATGTCAGGCAAAATGGTCGGCCCTCAAACATGTTCTCTTCATCAAATCTGGCCCTCTTTGAAAAAAGTTTGGACACCCCTGGCATAAACAATAACATGCAAAGTTCACGATCTGTCAAATGTCATTTATGATCTGTCATTTTTATCATCTGGTTTTGTTCACTAGAGTTTCTCATTTGCTTCCACAATCTCTTTATTTTTTTTTTTATTTTTTTACCACTTCAGCAAACACTATCAAGAAGCATAATCAGTTTAACGTTCATTTTACTGTCTCCTTCTCGGTTTCACATCCTTGTGGTAAATTCTTACAGTTTTCTTGTATTTGCTTTATTTGCATATTATTTATTTATTTTATTTTTTTATCTTTCTTTTTTCTTTTCCCCCCTTAGCCTTAAAAATCTTTGGTCAGACAGAAAACAAAAAAATAATTAAACGTTGTCTAGCTTAAATGCAGTAAGTAAATGGAGACATAGTGGAGGTTTCATATGCCAACCTGCATGTCTAGAAAGTGCCTAAAGGGCTCCTCGCACCCAGCCCCTACTGCCAGTATTATATAGACTAAAATGATTGTCGTGGTTCCTACATTTTACACCCTTCCCTCCCACCTCCCCCACCACCACCAAAAAAAAATTAAAAAAATTTCGACTAAACTTCTATTAGTGATTATTAAGCCTGTTAATTTAACCACACTATAGCACCTATTTCAATCTGCTATTACATTACCTTGATATACTGGGTAAGTTGGTACTGTCCCTCCGTTCCTTTATTTCCTATGTTTCCTATTAAGGGCGGCCCATCTTTTCCAACCACGGCCTCCACATCCTGTCAAATTCCTGGAGGTTGCCTCTTTTAATGTACTCTATTCTTTCCCTACAAAGAGTTATGTTTACTGTGGCGACCCAATCTCTTACTGTGGGGGGTTCCTTTGATTGCCACCTTAATTCTATTATTTTCCTAGCTTGAAACAAACATCTCAAAATTGTCAATGTGGTACTATTCCTCTCCCCCTGTACCCGTCTATACCCCAGGATACATACTATAGCCTCCTTCTCCAACAGAATATCAAAAATATCTCTCAAACTACTAATCACCCCCTCCCAGTATCGGAATAGCTTGGGGCATCTCCACAACATGTGGATAAGATCCCCAGTCCCCCGACATCTGGGACAACAGTCATTAGGTCTTCTTCCAAACTTAAAGAGACGTTTAGGTGTGTAATAGGCTCTATTTAACAGTAACAGGTACGAAATCTTCTGTGAGGGGGAGACTGATAGCAGGGGCCCCATCTCCAAAATTCTCTCCCACTGTGCCTGGGACAGTACTCCTACATCTTCTTCCCATTTAGATCTTACAGCTTGAAGTAACCCCCCACTATTAACTACATTGCTTAATTGACCATAAATCTTAGATATTAACCCCTTAGTGGGGACTACCTGAAATATACTTTGAAAAAGAGGCATTTCTTTCCACTCTAGAATCTGCTCCTTAAATTGAGCTTTAAGAGCATGTTCCAGCTGAAGATACGAAAAAAAGGTACTCTGTGAGAGATCGAATTCGCGTTCCAACTCTGGGAATTTCTTTAGTATATTACCTGTATAAAGTTGTCTTATGCCCTGTACACACGGTTGGATTTTCCGACGGAAAATGTGTGATAGGACCTTGTTGTCGGAAATTCCGACCGTGTGTGGGCTCCATCACACATTTTCGATCGGAATTTCCGACACACAGTTTGAGAACTTGCTATAAAATTTTCCGTCAACAAAATCCGTTGTCGGAAATTCCGATCGTGTGTATACAAGTCCGACGCACAAAGTGCCACGCATGCTCAGAATAAATTAAGAGACGAAAGCTATTAGACCTATTAAAGCCATTTATAGTACCGACGTACGTGTTTTACGTCACAGCGTTCAGAACGATCAGATTTTCCGACAACTTTGTGTGACCGTGTGTATGCAAGACAAGTTTGAGCCAACATCCGTCGGAAAAAATCCATGGATTTTGTTGTCGGAATGGTCGATCAATGTCCGACCAAGTGTACAGGGCATTAGTCTTTTAATACCTTCATTTTCCCACTCTCTAACTTTTCCTATTTTGAGAACTTCCTGCAGATTTCGGTTGTTCCAAATGGGAGTATAATCATTAAGCCCATCATATCTCATCTGTTTTTTAACTGTTTTCCAAAGTTTGATTATCAGTTTGATTGTTGGATATTCATAGTGGAACGAGTCAGCCTCCATGCTTCGATTACTGTATTATGTAAAGCACCTATTAATAGAATTCTACCATTTGGGGTGCCTCCTTCTGGTGCCTCACACCCCACTAACTGCTGCAATTGGGCTGCTAGGAAATAACGCTCCGGGTGTGGGAGGGCGAAACCCCCATCGCGCACAGGTAGCTGAAGCACCCGTAAACGTATCCTGGCTTGTCTCCCTTTCCATATCAGTTCCCTGAAAAGGCATTCGATTTTTCTAAACCAACTCTTGCATATCCACACTGAAGAATTGTGCAGAACATGCAGTAATTGTGGCATCCATATAATTTTTATTAAACTACATCTTCCTGCCACTGATAGGGGGAGACGCTTCTATATACCTATCTTTTGTTTGAATTTTGTCAAGAGCGGGATGAGGTTTTTGCTAATATATTGGTTAGGGTCCTTCGTCATGACAATTCCCAAGTATTTCAGTGTGTCCACAATTACCAACTGGGGCAGTACCTGCACTATTGGCTCACTTATTGGGTCTATAGGTAATAGCTCAGACCTTTCCCAGTTTATCTCCAGGCCTGTAAAACTGCCAAATGACTCCACTATTCCCATTACCTTTAACAATGAGTTACTCGTATCTCCTAGAAAGAGCAAGATGTCGTTCGTGTACAGCGCAATTCTTTCTTCGCCCGTCTTTCTCTGAAACCCAATTATCTCAGAACTCTCTCTTACGGAGATGGCCAGGGGCTCCATTGCCAGCACAAAAAGCAATGGGGACAACGGGCACCCCTGTCTCGTCCCCCTCTCCAACTCAAACCAATTCAATAACTTATTGTTAATTTTTAATCTTGCCTTGGGTCTATCATAGAGCATTTTGATCCATCCGATAAACGAGGGACCAAATCCAAACTTCCCCAGCACTCGCCAAAGATATCCCCACTCCACACTATCAAAAGCTTTAGACACATCTAGGGTCAATACAGCTCTTGAACCCTCATTCTCCGTAGGCGATTGTAAATTCAAAAAGGCCCTTCTGATATTCAAACTTGTGGATCTATTGGCAATAAATCCCACCTGGTCCATATGGACCAGTTTATGGATAACTTTATTTAATCTAACTGCCAAGACCTTAGCCAAGATTTTGGTGTCGGTACATAAAAGAGAGATTGGCCTATAGGCAGCCATGTCCAGGGGGTCCTTCCCATCTTTTTGAAGCACTATAATAGTTGCCTCCAGCATTGAGGCAGGCAGGTGTCCCCCCTTAAGTGCCCCTCCCAGTGCTTTCAGCAACTCTGGGATTAAAACATCACCATAATATTTGTAGGCCTCTATTGGAAGGCCATCCGGGCCGGGGGATTTTGAGTTTGCCATACTGGCTATCGCTAGTTGCAGTTCTGCAAGGGTTACTGGGGCTTCTAAAAGATCCCTTTCCTCTTGTGATATGGTCGCTATTACCAGGTCTCCCAGGAATTCCTCCATCAGACCTTCCATTCCTTTTTTCTGAGAGGTATAAAGATTTTTATAATAGTCCCTGAATATTTGCACTATCTTTGAGGTGTTTGATAATATATCTCCACCTGTAGATCTAATGGCGAGGATAGTGGATGGAGCAGTGTTAGACTTTACCAACTGCGCCAACAACTTTCCCACTCTTTCACCCTCTACTGAGGAAACCTGGCGCTGGAGGAGATACTTAGTCTCTGCCTTCTGCATAACGACTACCTTGTACTCTTGTTGTTTATCTAGCCAAGATGTTTCCGGCTCGGGGGTTGGATCTTTAATATAATTATTTTCGGCCTCAAGCACCTCTCTTAGAATTTTTTTCTTCCCCACTCCTAGCCTCTTTATTGAATTTGGCCAAGTGCTGTATTAGTACACCCCTAAAAAAGCCTTTAGGGCGTCCCACGTCACAGCAGGCGGCACCGTTTCTTCATTAATTTCTACAAACTCCCTCAATTTAGGGAGAACCCCATCTGGATTTTTAATCAGTTCAAACCAATACGGATTTATTTTCCACTCCTTCTGGGATTAGTTCCCTCCTAGATTCAATGTAACCACGCTTCCACAATCTCTAGTCTCATGGGGAACATGTCTTTGGCACAATGCTCCTCAACAGGGGAACTACATCATGGCTGCAAATGGGAGGCTCAAGGTATTCTTTTTCATAATTAGGGGACTATTTTCCACCATCAGAGAACAGACCTCTATTACTCTACTGTAATGGATAAGTAGGGTCAGATCTTTAGACCCTCCCACACCTTATAACATGTTTGCGCCCTCTGCTCTCACTGCCAAAATATTCCGACCTTTAGTAGAGGTTATGATGGGAGGTATTAGTGGGGATCCTATTGAAGAAAGATATCCTAAGTCTTAGAGAATAATTTTAGGTATAGATATTAACTATGCATATGCCATACCAGGCTGATCCTCCTAGAAATCACTGAAGTAGACACCACTACTCCAGTGATCTCCACTTGCTTACGGGTCTTGTGCCAAGCAGCCACCTTACTGAATTGTGAGCACAGAAGGTTTTCTGCTCTACATGGGCACCATTTAGAGAATGCTTTGCATTTTCATTCTCTGATTGGTTGAGGTGGAGAGGTGAGGCAATGACATCACATTTCTCCAATTCGTCCAATCAGAGAACACTTTGCATTCATTCAGAAATTGCAAAGCATCCTCTGAATAGCACCTGTGCCGAGCAGCTGACCTCCTGCATTCACAAGGAATCAGGGCAGCAATTTGACATGGGACCCGTAAGCAAGTGGTGATTACTGGAGTAGCAGTGTCTACTTCAGTGAGTTCCAGCTTCTAGAAGGATCCAACAGGTATGGCATATGCATAGTTATGTTGGTCCAATTTGGACCAATGTAATTACATATAAAATACCCACACCTGGAATTCATTTTAAGTCATGTGCAGAATGGAAAAAAAATATTTTTTTCGGTTTGTTATTTAAATAATTTTGTTTAGTTAAATTAGTTAAATACGTTTTCCGAATTTGTTTTGTTTTTGTTTATTCTTTTCTAATTCTAATTGGCATTCATATTCAAATTTACTCTATTTGAAATTCGAATTTTGGAAGATGGTTATATTCTTTCTATTCTATTCTATTCCATGCTATTGTTTTTTTTTCTATTCTATTATTTTCTATTATATTCTCTTATTTTCTATTTTATTATTTTCTATTCTATTTGAGTTCTAATTTAGTCTATTTAAAATTTTAATTTTGGAAGAAGGTTATATTCTTTCTATTTTATTCTTTTCTAGTCTATTGTTTTTTCTATTCTCTTATTTTCTATTCTTTTCTATTATATTCTATTCCAATTTGAATTTATTCTATTTGAAATTTGAATTTCGGAAGATGGTTTATTCTTTCTATTTTATTCTATTCTATTGAATTTTATTCTATTGTTTTTGTATTCTATTCTATTCTATTTATTTCTATTCTATTCAATTTCAAATTTATTCTATTCTAAATTTGAATTTCGGAAGAGGTTATATACTTTCTATTTTATTCTATTCTATTGGTTTTTTTTTCTATTCTTTTATTTTCTGTTCTATTCTAATCTATTATATTCAAATAAAAATGTATTCTATTTGAATTTTGGAGTATTCTTTCTATTTTACTTTTTTATATTCTATTGTTTTTTTTTTTTTATTCTATTTTTTTATTTTCTATTCTAATCTATTTTATTCAAATTTGAATTTAGTGCATTTGAAATTCGAATTTCGGAAGATGGTTATATTCTTTATATTTTATTCTATTCTATTAAATTCTATTCATTTTTTTTCTATTCTATTCAGAATTTCAGAAGACGGTTATATTCTTTCTTTTTTATTCTGTTCTATTCTTTTCTATTCTATTATTTTATTTTCTATTCTTTTATTTTCTTCCATGTGATCAGTGCTTAAACCATCAATCACAAATTATACCAAATGACACTAAATTATAAAATTATATATCCCATAATCCCATAATATATGTCCGATATAGTGCACAATCCATGGTGCAGCTTTAAACAGAATATCCACTAATGAATAACCCCCTTCAAGTGCTGCTTTCAGCTATAATTTATTGTGTGCAATACTGTCCAAAAAAGTGCTCCGTGCACATTGTGCAAATCAAATTTTATTGATCATAAAATGCTCTTCAAAATGTGCTCTCATGTTCAGCAATAAGCCTTTACCACATATGAGAACTCACCAGACAGGATTGACCCCCTGCTAGAATAGGCGCTTTCCCCCAAGGGGTTAGTCATCACTATAAGAAACGCAAGCCCTGTTTGTAGCTCCGATCACTCAGGCCTCTCATCACATCCGGGTGTCTCCAGCAGACCAGCTTTCCTTTCTGCAACCCTGCCTCGACGTTTGTTTCGTCCAGTTAAATGTGAGTATGATAGTTTATGGATTTTTTTAAAGTTGTAAATGTATACAATTAATAGACTTCTAGTAAATGTTATGCAAAAACTTTTTTTTCTGTGTCATGGTATAGTTGGTATGTAGACAGAACATAATGGCTTTTTATCTCTTGGAAACTTGAGCGATGAGAAATCCTCACCAGAATTAGATCTTCCAGTTTTCTCAACTGCTATGCCATTGTGCAGAATGAATAATGAATAATGTAGCACGTGACTGGCTTTTTTAGACTCATCTTTTATAATTTTATATTTCAACAATATATATTTTCCAATTTGTTAAAATAAAATAAATTCTAGTGATTTCCATTTTTTCTTTTTTTTGGAGTTTCAAGTTACCACAATAACATTATAATCTTGTATTTTTTATGAACCTTAAGGAGGTTGGTGTCCCTTGTTAATTTGACATAGGGGGGTTATTTACAAAAGGCAAATTCATTTAGCACTACAAGTGCAAAGTGCAATTGAAATTGCACTGAAAGAGCACTTGGAAGTGCAGTCGCTGCGGATCCGAGGAGCACATACAAGGTAACTAAAAAAACAGCATTTTAGCTTGCACATGATTGGATGATAAAATCAGCAGAGCTTCCCCTCATTTCAGATCTTCCCCTCAGATTTACAGCGACTGCACTTCCAACAAGTGCACTTGTAGTCAAATTTCAAGTGCACTTTGCACTTGTATAACGAAATGAATTTGCCTTTTGTAAATAACCCCCATAGTCTTTTTGACATGTACCTGACCTACTCACAAACAAACTGATCCTTTTTGAATAAAAACACATAGTAAATAATTTTTTGTAAATAAAATAGCCATTCTGGTTAACAAAATAGAGGAAGGCAACACTGGAGACACTTTTGGAATTTGTGAAGCCTTTTGTCCCCCAGGGCACACATCAAGTCAGTGGAAACCAAAATTGGGATCTTGCGGAGTCCATATAATATAGGGAGCACAATCTGCGTCTTCTGTCAGACCAGACTGAAGCCAGGCAATCACTTTCGACTCTTCCGTGTAGCCTTCCCTCCACGCTTCTCTGCAGCCTTTGGAGGAGGAGGAGGAGCTTCATCATAAATATGTCTGGTTTCAGTAAGCTGGCCCCTCAACCCCTTCTGAAGGGCCTCAGAAAAAAGCCCCTCACAGAGGAGGCGTTGGCCGTTCTCCAGTTCCATCAACCTGGTGGCCAAATATGTACCATAGGCCTCTTCAGCATTGGGGGGGTACTGAGGAATTGGGTGGCTTCCCAAATGAGGGCAAGTGATTGCTCCTCTGTTCTGGTCATATTCCTGGGCCTATTGGTGGGAAGGCAGAGGGGAGGCACCTGGCATTCTGTGAAGCGAACTGGGCCCAGCCACCTCCTGCCTGCCACTGGGTCCAGCCACCTCCTCTCTAACACTGGGCACATCCTCCTCCTCTCTACCACTGGCCTCCTCCTGGCTGAGCTCATCCTGTGTATAAAAAAAGGGACATAGTTGCATATTTTGCTTCATCAATCACACACAATTTTCAGCTCATGACTTGCAAATTGAATTTTAAACAAATAGAAAAGGCTATCATTTTGACCCCACTATTGTTCTAGCTGTTCACCAATATTTGAACAACATTTTTGGCCACTACTGTCTAGTGATATGTATACATAATCACTTTTGTGATTAAATCATTGATTTGTAAGCAATCCAAACATTTTAGTTTACATCATTAATATTAGGACAATCAATAATTAAAAAAAAAAAGTATACCTGGCTCAAGCTGGGAGCATCCACTTCTTCAAGGATGAAAGGGCCCGGTTCTTCCTGGGATGCCTCGGCTGGGGTGGAGGGATGGGTGGAGGGAAGGGTCGAAAGCGATTGCCTCGCTTCTGTCTGGTCATCCAGAAAACGCAGTTTGTGGTAGTACCACAGCTTGGGGACATAAACCTTATCTGCTGCTGCTCCTGATTTGAGGGACTCCTGTATCTTCTTGTGCTCCCGCCTGTACATATTCCGCAAGATCCCAATTTTACTATCCACTAACCTAATGTCTGCCTGGGGGACAAACTCCCGAAGTATTCCCAGTGTTGCCTGCCTTGATTGCTTATTGAAACACAAGGGGTGCTTGACCTCCCACAGGTTTCGATTAGCTTGATATAGGTCAATAAAATGACTCAAAAAATCCTGAAAGACAATACACAAGAGAAAAACAGTAATGTCAGTCCAAATTCACAGTATTATCTTTATCCCAATATAGGGCACACACATACACATACACACACACACACACACACACACACACACACACACACACACACACACACACACACACACACTCACACAAAACGAAAACACCAATGTCAGTGCAAATGTGCAAACTCTCAGTATCTCTCAGTATCTTATCCCAATATAGGCCTCAATTTTGAAGCAGTATAGGCCACTGTGATGGGCCAAGTTTAACTCTTACCTTTGTTTATGACGCTCGCTACATCCGTTTGGACATACGTAGGACAGCGTACTAGCTTTATATACACTGCGTATGTGTCATGCTCCACCTGCGTCGCACGCCCCTGACGTTCTTTATGATGAATTTTCCCCGCCCCTTCTCTCTTCGTTGCGCAGTGCAAGTATATAGATAAAGATGGCGGAGACATTCTCAGGAACTAGCGCGGAAGAAAGCCCGAAGCCCCAAACATCCAAATCCAGGAGGAGATTTAAGGCATCAACATGGCCTTTGAAGAAATGGTGGACATCTTGAGGGAGGACTATGATGGCAAAAATGGTCCGTACACCCGACCCAATTTGCGGAAGGACCAAATAATGTCCTCAGTTGTCACCACTCTGGAGCAGCAATTTGGGGGTACAACGGGCTAAAGACCAATTGAGAAAGCGCTGGTCCGAACTTAAAACGAGGGAGCCAGATCAGTGTAGAAGAATCAAGAAGGTGCTTAAAAAAAGTAAGTACTTGTCGTGTGTTCTTATTATGATACTTATCGTTTATAGTGTTGTACTGTATGCGATTGTTCGTAAATATCGTTCGTTTGAAAGTACATATGTTTCTAACTAAATGTTGTTAGTTTTCCAAGAAATACGATGGTACAGGGTTCTACATACATTTTGGTCTTGATAATTTGTCTTAGTAAAAGAAGTTTAGGATATTGTTGTGTAGATCTGTTTGAAACTAGAATGCTTTGAAAAAATGATTCAGTGTAATGTAAGGACAGGACACAGCAGCTGTTTCCACATCTGGACTCAGGGGCTCCAGGGGATACTTGAGGTGTCTCCATCTATGAAACTTGGCCTATAAAGGTAAGTATTGCAGTTTGGTTAAAAGGGAATTGGAATCATGCCTTCAACTTGGATCTTTTCACAAACAAACAATTGTACACCACTTCAAAGCAATGTTTCTTATTCCTATTTCTGGACTCAAATATCAGTGTGCTAAGTATACCTTTTTTGTTTCATTCTCATAGGGGAGAAAAGACTCAGACAACAATCAGAGGATCCCAGGACCCCCCCAACCTCACCAGCCTGATTGGGTAATTAGCCCATGCCCACCCGAGGATCTGGAGGAAGGAGAGGTGGAGGAAGTGGGTGAGATCTGCACCCCACCAGGTGAGTGTCTGACACCCCAGCTTAAGGTAATCTATTTATGCCTGCATATTTCTAAATACATATTTTTTCTAAAATTTTAGGTGATGTTCTGGTTGTGGAAGGGCAAGCGGCGGACCCATTTACCACCGACAGTGCCCTAATTGGGCAGATCATGGTCTGGAAAGGGCACATTGATGAAATGCGCAATCACCTAGACAGCATGAAAAATCGGCTGGACATAATGCAACAGGAAATGAAGAACATGATCGATGTTTTGGGGAGAATCTAATCCCTTTTTCCCTAAAACACAATCGATCATGTTCTGCATTTCCTTTTTAAATGAGAACATTGTTATGTTTTTATAGATTTCAAATTTGGAAGATGCACACGGTGTGTAAACATGTGCTATCTGCCATCAGGGGATCCATTGATCCCCCATGATGGGAGGTAGCACATGTTGACATTACCCATTTGGACTCACAATTTGTGTGCATCTTCAAAATTTGGCTTTTACATGTGTGACATCATCTGCAACTTTTACATGTTGAACTTTGTAAGTTCCACAGTTGGGTATGTTATTTTTTTTTAAAAAACCCTGTTTTAAAATACAAATTGTAAAAAAAAACATATTATAAAAAATGATGGAGAAAATACCAAAAAAATTAAAAAAAATATTGTTCCCCAAAAAAAAAATTATATTGAGTAAAAAATATAAAACAAAAACAAACAAAAAAAAAAAAAACATTGAATGACATTTAAAAAAAACGCACATGTTTGAATGTGCACACAGTAAAAAATTTAAACTACAACAATGTGTGTGACTTCTTCTTTCTATACTCAATACCAGTTTTGGAATTCATTTTGTGTTTACAGTGACAAAGGACCTTATTTACTAAAGGGAAATGAACTTGGCACTACAAGTGCACTAGGAGAACCTAGGAGACAGCCAAAAAGAAAAGCAAACAAGAATAAAAACTCGAGATTTTATCATAAAAAAAGATTTTTTTATTAATTGAAAGGTTAAATATGTTCTGGCATTGCAATGGCCCCCTACCATTAAAAGTTTGGGGGGCCAAGCCAGTACAGCCAGTATCCAGGCCTGTGAGTACAGATTCTGCACTAAGTTCGGCCTTAGGCCCAACTGAAGTAATATATCTTTGAGAATGTTTTCATAAAAATTTATGGAGTATGCAACAACACATGATTATATGATTGATTTTATAGTCCGCCATATTCATGGCTGGGAGGAACATACGGAACCGGCTGGCCATAATCCCGAAGGCATTCTCCACAACTCTTCTCGCTCTAGCCAGCCGGTAGTTAAATACCCTCCTCTCCGGGGTGAGGGTCCTTTGTGGAAACGGCCTCATCGGGTGCTCGCCCAGACCGAACAGACCGAAGGCTTCATATGCGATGAATACAGAGGGGAGTCCCTCAACGTTCTCGGCATCAGGTGGCAATCCTAGGCCACCAGTCTGGAGACTAGGGATGAGCTTCGAGTTCGAGTCGAACTCATGTTCTACTCGAACATTGGCTGTTCGCAAGTTCGCCGAACAGCGAACAATTTGGGGTGTTCGCGGCAAATTCGAATGCCGCGGAACACCCTTTAAAAGTCTATGGGAGAAATCAAAAGTGCTAATTTTAAAGGCTTATATGCAAGTTATTGTCATAAAAAGTGTTTGGGGACCCGGGTCCTGCCCCAGGGGACATGGATCAATGCAAAAAAAAGTTTTAAAAACGGACGTTTTTTCAGGAGCAGTGATTTTATTAATGCTTAAAGTCAAACAATAAAAGTGTAATATCCCTTTAAATTTCGTACCTGGGAGGTGTCTATAGTATGCCTGTAAAGGGGCGCATGTTTCCTGTGTTTAGAACAGTCTGACAGCAAAATGACATTTGGAAGGAAAAAACTCATTTAAAACTACCCGCGGCTATTGCATTGCCGACAATACACATAGAAGTTCATTGATAAAAACGGCATGGGAATTCCCCACAGGGGAACCCCGAACCAAAATAAAAAAAAAAAAATGATGTGGGGGTCCCCCTAAATTCCATACCAGGCCCTTCAGGTCTGGTATGGATATTAAGGGGAACCCCAGCCAAAATTTAAAAAAAAAATTGACGTGGGGTTCCCCCTAAATTCCATACCAGACCCTTCAGGTCTGGTATGGATTTTAAGGGGAACCCCGCGCCAAAAAAAAAAAAAAAAACGGCGTGGGGTCCCCCTAAAAATCCATACCAGACCCTTATCCGAGCACGCAACCTGGCAGGCCGCAGGAAAAGAGGGGGGGACGAGAGTGCGGCCCCCCCCCCCTCCTGAACCGTACCAGGCCACATGCCCTCAACATTGGGAGGGTGCTTTGGGGTAGCCCCCCAA
The DNA here is from genome assembly GCA_037952925.1 of Lithobates clamitans. NCBI lineage: Eukaryota > Metazoa > Chordata > Amphibia > Anura > Ranidae > Lithobates > Lithobates clamitans. Next base: position 5,317,862 of record JBBGZY010000744.1, read on the forward strand.
AACACCTTGTCCCCATGTTGATGAGGACAAGGGCCTCATCCTCACAACCGTGGCCGGTGGTTGTGGGGGTCTGCGGGCGGGGGGCTTATCGGAATCTGGAAGCCCCCTTTAACAAGGGGACCCCCAGATCCCGGCCCCCCCCCTGTGTGAAATGGTAAGGGGGTACTTACCCCTACCATTTCACTAAAAAACTGTCAAAAATGTTAAAAATGACAAGAGACAGTTTTTGACAATTCCTTTATTTAAATGCTTCTTCTTTCTTCCTTCATCTTCTTCTTCTTCTGGTTCTTCTGGCTCTTCTGGTTCTTCCTCCGGCGTTCTCGTCCAGCATCTTCTCCGCGGCGTCTTCTATCTTCTTCTCCTCGGGCCGCTCCGCACCCATGGCATGAGGGGGGAGGCTCCCGCTCTTCTCTTCATCTTCTTCTCTTCTTCTCTTCTTCTTCTTCTTCATCTTCTTCTTCTTCTTCTTCTTCCTTCTTCTCTTCTTCCTGTCTTCTCCGGGCCGCTCCGCAGCCATGCTGGCATGGTGGGAGGCTCCCGCTGTGTGACGGCGTCTCTTCGTCTGACGGTTCTTAAATAACGGGGGGCGGGGCCATCCGGTGACCCCGCCCCCCTCTGACGCACGGTGACTTGAGGGACTTCCCTGTGACATCACGGGGAATGCCACAGGGAAGTCCCGTCATGTCACCGTGTGTCAGAGGGGGGCGGGGTCACCGGGTGGCCCCGCCCCCCGTTATTTAAGAACCGTCAGACGAAGAGACGCCGTCACACAGCGGGAGCCTCCCACCATGCCACAGCATGGCTGCGGAGCGGCCCGGAGAAGACAGGAAGAAGAGAAGAAGGAAGAAGAAGAAGAAGAAGAAGATGAAGAAGAAGATGAAGAAGAGAAGAAGATGAAGAGAAGAGCGGGAGCCTCCCCCCTCATGCCATGGGTGCGGAGCGGCCCGAGGAGAAGAAGATAGAAGACGCCGCGGAGAAGATGCTGGACGAGAACGCCGGAGGAAGAACCAGAAGAGCCAGAAGAACCAGAAGAAGAAGAAGATGAAGGAAGAAAGAAGAAGGATTTAAATAAAGGAATTGTCAAAAACTGTCTCTTGTCATTTTTAACATTTTTGACAGTTTTTTAGTGAAATGGTAGGGGTAAGTACCCCCTTACCATTTCACACAGGGGGGGGGCCGGGATCTGGGGGTCCCCTTGTTAAAGGGGGCTTCCAGATTCCGATAAGCCCCCCGCCCGCAGACCCCCACAACCACCGGCCACGGTTGTGAGGATGAGGCCCTTGTCCTCATCAACATGGGGACAAGGTGTTTTGGGGGGCTACCCCAAAGCACCCTCCCAATGTTGAGGGCATGTGGCCTGGTACGGTTCAAGAGGGGGGGGGGGGCCGCACTCTCGTCCCCCCCTCTTTTCCTGCGGCCTGCCAGGTTGCGTGCTCGGATAAGGGTCTGGTATGGATTTTTAGGGGGACCCCACGCCGTTTTTTTTTTTTTTTTTTGGCGCGGGGTTCCCCTTAAAATCCATACCAGACCTGAAGGGTCTGGTATGGAATTTAGGGGGAACCCCACGTCAATTTTTTTTTAAAATTTTGGCTGGGGTTCCCCTTAATATCCATACCAGACCTGAAGGGCCTTGTATGGAATTTAGGGGGACTCCCACATCATTTTTTTTTTTTAATTTTGGTTCGGGGTTGCCCTGTGGGGAATTCCCATGCCGTTTTTATCAATGAACTTCTATGTGTATTGTCGGCAATGCAATAGCTGCGGTAGTTTTAAATGTGTTTTTTCCTTCAAAATGTCACTTTGCTGTCAGACTGTTCTAAACACGGGAAACATGCGCCCCTTTACAGGCATACTATAGACACCCCCCAGGTATGAAATTTAAAGGGATATTACACTTTTATTGTTTGACTTTAAGCATTATTAAAATCACTGCTCCTGAAAAAACGGCCGTTTTTAAAACTTTTTTTTGCATTGATTCATGTCCCCTGGGGGAGGACCCAGGTCCCCAAACACTTTTTATGACAATAACTTGCATATTAGCCTTTAAAATTAGCACTTTTGATTATTCATGTTCGTGTCCCATAGACTTTAACGGCGTTCGCGTGTTCAAACTAATTTTTTTCCTGTTCGCATGTTCTGGTGCGAACCGAACAGGGGGGTGTTCGGCTCATCCCTACTGGAGACGCTGGCAGAACTCGGTCTGGGCGAAGACTCCTCCATCCGGCTGTTCTTCCCCACGTCCACCTACATAAAATCATATTGTTCCGATACCACTGCCATCAACACTACACTATTAAACCCCTTGTAATTGAAATAGTAAGACCCCGAATGGGGAGGTGGCACAATCTGAACATGCTTCCCATCGATCGCCCCTACACAGTTTGGAAAGGCCCAATGGTCAGCGAACTGGGAACAGTCTGCCATTCCTGTGGCATGGAAGAAAACTGTGGAGTCAAACAAGAAAAAAATATATATAAGTACATTTAAACATAACTTTGCAAGCAGATTACACAAAAACATTCTTGCACAACAGCAGTATAACATTTTTTAGAAGTAGTATTTAAAACAATCAAAAATATAAGGCCCACTTATAAGATTCCTCACCCTCTCTGATGGCCCCTCAAATTGTATGGGGGGGGGGTTCAAAACTATTTAAGACCGCACATTACATTTGGAGACATTTGAGGGGGTGGGGGAGGGTTCAAAATTAGTTTAAGACCACACATTACATTTGGAGACATTTGAGGGGGTGGTTCGGGAAAAGCAGTACAATGGAGCTGACAATATACATTGTTAAAGGAACTGGGTTATAGGTGTATATGGGCCCAGGATTGCATGCTGGGGAGGTTAGTGAAGGCAAATATGCATGTAGGCCAAAAAAGGAATTTAAAAAATAAAAACATGCATGCATGAAGATAACGGGGACATTCACAGCATATTCCAATCATGGTAATTAGGTAATGATGAAATTAATACAATACATTAGCAAACATTAAATACATATAATGTAATGTTAAAGGATAAAACTTACCTTTTAATATGGTCCTTCTGCAGGACCTGAATAATGGCAGAACAGGTCTCTGGGATAATGATTCCCAGAGCCTGGGGGGAGATGCCTGTCGAGAACTTAAGATCCTGAAGGCTTCTCCCAGTCGCCAAGTAATGCAACGTGGCAACTAGCCTCTGCTCCGCAGTGATGGCTTGCCGCATGCAGGTATCCTGCCTGCTGATATAAGGGGTTAGCAAAGCCAGCAGATGTTGAAAAACGGGGTCCGTCATCCTGAGATAATTCCTGAAATCCTCAGGATTATTCTCACGGATCTCACAAAGCAAAGGCGTGTACGAGAAATGGTCACGCTGGCGCAGCCAATTCTTCGTCCACGAACTCCTCCTGGCCCTGTTCATGGACTGGGCTTGGGTCAAAGTATGAACCCCAACACCAAGCCCCCACACAGCACGAACTCGAGAACGAGTACGTACATGCCTGAAGAACAGGAACAAGTGGACCAGAACGGCCTGATATACAGGTACGAACTGTCCAACACGCACTGAAAACCAGATACAAACCCCACAAGCACAAACTGAACCGCAGAAAACGATCGAAATAAGCTGAAGTCTGAAAAGCGAAAATCGTCTCTAACCAAACTTCTACTAACACGAGATAAACATGAGATTAGCAGAAGGAGCCCAAAGGGTGCCGTACTGGGGCTTGAAATTCCTTTTTCTAGTCCCGTGGTACGTGCTGTACGTCACCACGCTCAAAACCAATGGACTTTCGGAGTGATTGTGTGTGTCCAAGTCCGTTCGTTTGAAAGTCCGGCGGACCTACGCTGCAAAGTCCGTCGGAAAGACTGTTGGACCTAGTCCGTCGAAAAGTCCGCTCGTGTGTATGCGGCATACGAGGAGATCACAGCCTAGGGGAGCTACTAGCCCCCTATGCCTTTCTGCCATGTGGCTGTGGGGTGTTAAGGCTTTAGGTGGTTACCTGATTTGTTGAAAGTTTCTTAAAGCTAACCGAGGGACTAGTCTGTTATCACAGGGTGGAAGAGTCGCAAGGATATTGGAAGGAGGAAACCAATATTTCTAAGGACATTTGTGAGTACAGACTGGTGAGAGAGGTCCTAGAGACTGTGTGTTGAGGCCATCCATCATGTGCTAGAGCGGGTTCATAGGGAACATTGTGTTCTATGTCCTGAAGAGCTTAGTCTATTTAATTCTTATGGGGCGTACACACGGTCGGACTTTTCGGCTACAAAAGTCTGACGGACGCCGACGGACCAAATCCGGCGGACAATCTGATCATGTGTGGGCTTTCCCGGACTTTCAGCTGACTTTTCCAGTCGCAAATCTGACGCACTTTAGATTTGGAACATGCTTCAAATCTTTACATCGTAACTCCGCCGGATCCAGAAATCCGTTCGTCTGTATGCTAGCCCGACGAACAAAAACCCACGCTAGGGCAACTATTAGCTACTGGCTATCAACTTCCTTATTTTAGTCCGGTGTATGTCATCACGTACGAATCCGTCGGACTTTTGTGTGATTGTATGTAGGCAAGTCCGTTCGTTAGAAAGTGCGCCGCAAGTCTGCCAAAAGTCCGTCGAAAGTTTGTCGGACAGGCTGTCGAACTTTTGTAGCCGAAAAGTCCGACCGTGTGTACGCCCCATTAGTGAAAGGACTTTGCTTGGACTGCCCACAGAGGAAGATTAATCTCCTCAAGTTGCCACTTCGAAGCCCAGTTTACTTCTTCGAGGGCTTGGCCCATAGTTCTGTTTCTTCAAATTATTGCTAAGGATCACTGGAGTATCCTAACCACTACTTATCCAAGTTCTACAATAAAACCTCAGAAAAAGCATACTCCTGGACTGGTTAATGAGCCTGACGAGTGACTGATTGGTGTGTTGTGCTGCTAGGAAACTGCAGGGAAAAGGATCCGGGCAAACCAAGTGGCTCCTACGGGGTTTGCGCTACACAACTTAACAAGTGTGTCCCCATTCAACGTTTCAGGTCCGATTTCATCCCGAATTTTTTAGCTGAATTTGGACCTGAAACAGACCGAAAGACACACAGGGCTCCTTTGCAAATTTGCACTGGAGCCGCAGCGGAGATGTGTGAACTGGCTCCATAGAGAGCCGGTCACAATTTCCTACCATGCGAACTGGATGCTGTGAAATCCGCTTCCAATTCGCATAGGTGTTAACCCAGCCTTAAGAGAGGATATGAACACAATATACAAAACTTTACATTGTGATTCTAAAATTGGGAGGAAACTTTTAAACCTAAGGTCTCTAAAGAAGACATGCAGCCACATAATGAAGTTGGAGGAGAACTAGTTCAGTCTTAAAGCTGCGTAAGGGGTTTTTACTGCTAGAAACTTTTATGTGTATTGCTCAGCGAACACAATGTACCGGATTATTATAAAATGGTAGTGATAAAAACACACACACATTCAAGATGAACCGGATGGACTGGTGTCTTTATTCAACTTCACCGTGTTACTATGTAAAATTAGCCAGCAGCAGGTCAATTTTAACGGGGGAGAATTTGTTGAAATGTACTAAAGAAAAAGAAAACAGTCAGGTGTTTAAAATTAAGAGACCACAAATAACACAACAGTATAACATTGGCCAGCAGCAGAACAATTTAAACTAGCAAGTCTAGGTCCCAATTTACTAGAAACAAAGAGCACCAGCTGGAGTTTTACTATAAGAATAAATATATCGTATTTACACTTTAGTAGCCAAATTGGGATTACATCTACTTTATAGTTGTTACTATATTCATTCACATAGCATAACATATATAAAAATATAAAAAAAATTGCAGTTTACCATTTTTAAATACTCTGTTCTGGACATGCAAGGAAAATCCTACAGTTTGCTTTGTTTATGAGAGGGCTGGGGAGCTGTGTTAGCCATAATTGACCCTGTCTGTACTCTGCAAGGTAATCTTTATTGTCATCTGTAACTAGATTTGAACACTGTCTGTCCTAAAAGAGGGTTAAATGTTCAGGGATTATGCTTCTTGCATTATATGTTCATAGGGAGAGACTTGGGACAGAATCACTTTGACATTGTTCAAGAAAATCTTGCAGCCAGCCATGAGGAGAAACAGGAGAAAATGAAAAAAAAAAAGGAAAACAGTGTTGAAACCACATGAATCACTTATAGACTTTTTGATAAAAAATAATTTTATTTTAATATCAATAAAAATATGTGCATGTGCAAAAATATCCATAAAACAACCACAGACACAGGGACATTTATTCCTATCAGTTGACAACACTGACACGGGGTTATTTTTCAGTCATATTACCAACATAGCAACATTTTTTCATTTCACTGGCACAACAGACACAGGACCTTGTTCTAGCACTGATTGCGACAGGAAGGTAATATGAATATTTACTTTTCAGGCCTGGTCCATTCTTTGGTTTCCTCTATGCCCTATTATATTGTGTGCCCATTTGAAGCAATAACTAGATTTTATCCCCCTATTTGTTGCTCTAGTCTCCCTCTTCTGATGTCTCCCACGCGGTATCCTGAGTACCCTTTATGCAGGTCTGGTGCAAGGATTTTTGACACCCTAGGCGAAACCTCATTTTGCCACCCCCCTTGACTCCACCCCCTTTGCCCTGCCCATGTATACCCCACCTTTTTAATGAAGCACCCATCAAATTCAGCCTCACCAGCGCCCATGAAATGCAGCCTCACCAGAGCCCATCAATGCAGCCTCACCAGAGCCCATCAATGCAGCCTCACCAACGCCCATCAATGCAGCCTCACCAGCGCCCATCAAATGCAGCCTACCAGTGCCCATCAAATGCAGCCTACCAGTGCCCATCAAATGCAGCCTCACCAGTGCCCATCAATGCAGCCTCACCAGCGCCCATCAAATGCAGCCTCATCAGCACCCATCAAATGCAGCCTCACCAGCGCCCATCAAATGCAGCCTCAACAGCGGCCATCACATGCAGCCTCACCAGTGGCCATCAAATGCAGCCTCACCAGCGCCCATCAATGCTGCCTCACCAGTGCCCATCAATGCAGCCTCACTAGCACCAATTAATGCAGCCTACCAGCACCCATCAATGCAGCCTCACCAGAGCCCATCAAATCCAGCCTCACCAGCACCCATCAATACAGTCTACCAGCACCCATCAATACAGCCTCACCAGCACCCATCAATGCAGCCTACCAGCACCCATCAATGCAGCCTAACCAGAGCCCATCAAATGCAGCCTCACCAGAGCCCATCAAATGCAGCCTACCAGTGCCCACCAATGCAGCCTTTCCAGCGCCCATCAAATGCAGCCTACCAGTGCCCATCAATGCATTCGGGAGTTGGGACACAGTCCTCCACCAGCGTTGTGCCTCTGACACTATGTGCGAAGGGAGCAGCGGCTGCCTGCTGGTGCTGAGACTTGATTGCTTGCTGCAGAGAGTAGGAACACCAGTGGCTGGGCGCCCTAGGCAGCAGTGCGCCCTAGGCGGCTGCCTAGTTTGCCTAGTGGTAGCACTGGCCCTGCCCTTATGCCTACTTTTCTAGGGGATATCTGGCCACATTTGTGGTGTCACACTTGTAGGAAATGTGGACATGTGGGCAGGTCCCTACAGATTGGTATGACATGTGTCTTCCCTTGCTGTACGCTGTGTATGCTATGCTTTTCCTTGCAACTGTATGTGACTGCCTCTGGAACAGAGGGAGTTAAAAAGTTTGCCGATGCTAAAGTCATGCTGATCCTATGTGTTTACTTTGTCTTGGGAATGGCATAAGTACAAGAGATCAGCAACCTAGTGGGGTTGGAGAGATGGGAAAAGAGCATACAGATCGACCAGTGTGTAGAGACTTTTTCTTCTGACACACACCTTCAGCAGGAGCACAATTGAGGTTCTGTACGAACCGAGCCAGTGCCTAGATCCTGTTACTATGGACTTTAACCACTTGCCACCCAAGCCTATTCTGGCATTTCTCACCTACATGTAAAAATCATAATTTTTTTGCTAGAAAATTACACAGATAACCCCCCCCCCCCCCCAACATATTTTTTTTAGCAGAGACCCTAGGGAGCCCTTTTTACACCTTCCCTTTCAATTTAAATTTTTTTGATTACTTTTATTCCTATTGCAAGAGATGTAAACATCCCTCCTAATAGGAATAGGCCATGACGGGTCCTCCTTATGGAGAAATCTGGGGTCTATAAGTTCCCACATCTCTCCTCCTATGCTGGAAAGCCTGAGATAAAAAAAATAAAGAAAGAAAAATAAATAGCAAAAGAGCAAAAAGAAAATAGCTCTCAAGCTTTCCAGCTAAAAAAATGGCAGTGTTTACATCTGCAAGCATAGTAATTGACGTTCTGACATCCCTTCTGGCCTCCAAGGGTCATAGAGGGTCATAGAGATGTCAGGGCACCACCTGGTCCACGGCCAGCTCTATGGTAAACCGCCACTGTCGGCAGATTCATTCTCTGGCTCCCCGATCCCACGGGCGAGCCCGGAGAAGCACCGGAAGGTGTCGGGGGGGACCATCCTGTTCCGCCCTCTGTAAAAGCAATGATGGCTTTTACATTGTAGGGAATTGCCAGAAAAAAAAAGATATCTGGATGATGCCTGTAGCTGCAGGCATCATCCAGATATAACCACTTCACATCCCAGACGTCATACGATGTCAACCCAGGGGAAGTGGTTAACAAAATGTTATGGGGCCAAATTGTGGGGTAGGGGCAGCACATAGCTATTGCTGTATGATTATGCAGTGCTGTAAGGATGAAGTTTGCAAAATGGAAGGATTCTGTCTTTGTTATGTTTTCTGATGATATCCTTAACTAAAAGCACTAAATTATTGAAGATCTGAAGTCATTCAAGGTCTTATAGTGGTGTATGCACGATTTATCACAGAACACAATCACATATTGTGAAGATACAGTACAGGGGTCCCAGGCGTGGTTGAGTTAATCCTTGCAAGAGGTTTTGCTGCTGCCGATGAATCAAAGTCCAATTTTTTGTTACAGTATAATATAATAAAATATTATAGCAGTCAGCCAGCCAAGAAGCTTGGTGACTTGGCGAAGGTGATGGAGGTCCCCAGTAGTGAAGGAATTGGGGTACTTGGGTTCTCTTCCTAGTAGTCAGTACTCCAGTACTTGTGTCCGATTGCAGTACAGGGCATCCCAGGGACCTAGCCTTATGATCTCCAAGGACTCTCTCTCTCCCTTGACACTCGTCAAGGGAGAGAGAGAGTCCTTGGAGATCATAAGCATGGTGCTGGCTTTCTGGAGTATATAGCAGTGTAATGTCGAAGAGGAGAAGAGTGAATGATAACTGGGTCACTGGGAGTGATGAGTCATGGGTTGGTGAAGTCCACTGCTAGCTCAGAAATGCTAGAGTGCCTTGCAAAAATATTCACCCCCTTGGCTTTTTACCTATTTTGTTACATAACAGCCTTTAGTTCAATGTTTTTTTTAATCTGAATTATATGTGATGGATCTGAACACAATAGTCTAAGTCTGTGAAGTAAAATTAGAAAAATACATGCATAAAACTATTTTTCAGAAATAAAAAACTGATAATTGCGTTTGTATTCACCCCCTCTGTTATGAAGACCATAAAAAGCTCTGGTGCAACCAATTACCTTCAGAAGTCACACAATTAGTGAAATGATGTCCACCTGTGTGCAATCTAAGTGTCATGTGAACTGTCATTACATATACACCTTTTTGACAGGCCCCAGAGGCTGCAACACCTAAGCAAGAGGCACCACTAACCAAACACTGCCATGAAGACCAAGGAACTCTCCAAACAAGTAAGGGACAATGTTGTTGAGAAGTACAAGTCAGGGTTAGGTTATAAAAAAATCCAAATCTTTGATGACCCCCAGGAGCACCATCAAATCTATCATAACCAAATGGAAAGAACATGGCACAACAGCAAGCCTGCCAAGAGACGGCTGCACACCAAAACTCATGGATCGGGCAAGGAGGGCATTAATCAGAGAGGCAGCACAGAGACCTATGGTAACCCTGGAGGAGCTGCAGAGTTCCACAGCAGAAATTAGAGTATCTGTACATAGGACGACAAAAAGTCGTACACTCCATAGAGTTGGGCTTTATGGCAGAGTGGCCAGAAGAAAGCCATTACTTTCAGCAAAAACCAAAATGGCACGTTTTGAGTTTGTGAAAAGGCATGTGGGAGATTCCCAAAATGTATGGAGGAAGGTGCTCTGGTCTGATGGTCAAAAATTGAACTTTTTGGCCATCAAAGAAAACGTTATGTCTGCCGCAAACCCAGCAAATCACATCACCCAAAGAACACCACAGTGAAACATGGTGGTGGCAGCATCATGCTGTGGGGATGTTTTTCAGCAGTACTAGGTACTGGAAAACATCATCAGATCTTCTGTGCAGGTGTGGGTTAGTGCACTGAGGCGTCTTTGGCGCATGCTCAGTTGGCACCAATTTCCCCTTGTGGCAATGCGCCATTGGTGCATGTGTAGTAAGCCCTGGACTCTTACAGAGCCCCCCCCCCTGAAGGGGTGGCCTCTGGACACCCTTCTGAGATGAAGCTCACTGAAAGAACCGCCAGGGAAGATCTGGAGCATGGATATGTGACTCGGGTTCCCAGGATTCTCTTCAGGGCCGTAACCCCTCCACTGCACCAGAAGTTGGCATCTGTAGCCCCTTCTATGGCAGTCCAGGATGGCCTCCACCTCGTACTCCTCAATCCCTTTAATCCTAGAGGGAGGCAGGGGATGGGTCCCACATTCCCCAAAGGAGTTCGGGGCCACAGGCTTCAGGAGGGAGGCCTGGAAGGCAGGGTGGATTTGGTAAGTTGAGGGCAGTTTCAGTTTGTAGACAACAGGGTTGAATTGGGACAGGACAGGGAAGGGCCCAATGAACTTAGGGCCCAACTTCAAATGCCTGGTAGACAGCCAAACCTTGTCTCCCGATTGAAGATCCAGGTCCCCCCGCCGCCTTCGATCATAGATGGTCTTGTAATCCCCCAGAAGGTAACTGCAGTTCTTGAATGGCCAGTACCCTCAGACCGTAAGAGCGTCCAGAGGTTCGTGGGATTCGCCAATTTTTATGGAAGAAAAATGGTTGAGATCCAAGCCAGGGTCAGTTCCAATCTGGCAGATGAGTACAAAAAGGGGCAAAGAAGTAGAATGGCTAAGGTACAAATCCGAGGTCAATGGCAAGCGGCAATCAAGAGTAGCCAAATAGGTTTCCAGGTCACAACAAGTTCAGACAGATCACACTAGCACAGAAACAAGGGGGGACTGAAGATAATCCAGCAATTTGGCAGTGTCTGAGCTGGGCTTAGATAGGGAATTTTGAGGTCACTTCCTGTGCGCCTCTTGGGAATTTACCCGCCTTTTTCCATTAGGGGGAGGTCACTTCCTGTGAGCCTCCTGGGCATTTTCCTGCCTTTTTCCTTCGGGTCTTCTGCGCAGGTGCGGGTTGGCGCACTAAAAGGCGTCTTTGGTGCATGCTCAGTTGGCACCGATTTCCCCTTGCGGCAACGCACCATTGGTGCATGTGTATTAAGCCCTGGACTCTTACAGGCAAGCTCATAGAGACTTATCCAAAGCGACTTGGAGCTGTGATAGCCGCAAAAGGTGGTTAATAAAAAAAAAAACATCTTCAAAGTTGTTGGCATGTTCTGTAAATTAAATGATGCAAATCCTCAAACAAACCATGTTAATTCCATGTTATGAGGCAACAAAACAGGGGGTGAATACTTTTGCAAGGCACTGTACATATGCTGCTGAAATAAATGTGTTCGGCTAGAGTGTTGCAACAATAGGACTTAACAGGGAGAGCAGAGATGAATGTATATAAGGGAAGAAATATCGTCCATAAACGGAGAGTGCTGACTTAAAGACACGCAACATATAATGTATTCATTTAGTAGTAAGAAATAGTATCAATGTTTATATGATATGATAGCTGGATGGGCACAAATGAGATGGTGTAACTAATGGAGGCTATACATAATTGTAGTATCCAACGCAATGCATATTGATACCCCATGATTGTTTTATGGGTCTTTTATGCATATGTAGCTATTTTTATGGATATTGAAATCAAATAATCTTTTGCTAAAAAGACTATATATGATTCACGTGGTGCCTCGAAAAATCAATTTTTTATTTTTTCTTTCATTGTTTTGAGTGACATTGAGTTATGGATGTGACACATTCCACCACTGTTAAATTAGTATGGGAACAAGCTGCTGCACCAGCTCAGCAAGAAAAACACATCATTTAGTAAGAGAACCATTAAGGCCTCATGCACACGAGACGCTGTTAAACGCGTGTTCAGAGGCAGTTGGACACTTTTTTCAACTGCCCCTGAACTCATTCAATGTTATCCTATGTGTCCATGTACACAGTCTCGTTTTTTGGCGTTTTTAGGCAGTTGTGTTTAACCTCGTTTTTCCAGAAGCAAAAAAAATGGGTTCAGACGCAAAAGTTTTCCACGTTTCAGACGCCAAAATACTGGTACCGCATTTAGCCGCGTTTGCGTTTATAAGCGTTTTTAAAGGAACCCTATTTTTTGGACCAGAAAACACAGAAATATGATGGTAAACTGCAGTAGAGAATGACATTTTGCGACCCGAATTTGCGGCCCCATAGCTCAGGACCACTTGGTGCTAGGAACCCCACATTTGGTGTGCAAACGCAGTGGAACCAGCACTACAACATATCCAAATTTGGGTTTCCTAGCACCAAGTGGCCCTGAGATACTGGGCCCCAAAATTCGGGTCACAAAATGTCAAGCACTTTTCTGCAGCAGAGAATGACATTTTGCGACCCGAATTTGGGACCCCATATCTTGGGGCTACTTGGTGCTAGGAACCCCAAATTTGGTGTGCTAACACAGTGGAACTAACACTACAACATATTCAAAGCTGGGGTTCCACTGTGTTAGCACACCAAATTTGGGGTTCCTAGCACCAAGTGGCCCCAAGATATGGAGTTGGGTCGCAAAATATCATTCTCTGCTGCAGAAAAGTTCTTGACATTTTGCGACCTGACTTTGGGGCCCCGTATCCCCGTAAACGCGGCTAAACGTGGCATGCAAATGTGGCAAAATGGGTGTTTCTAAACGCCTGTTTCAGCTTTTAAAAATATGTGTTCAGCAGAGTCTGCACCGGCGTCTTGTGTGCATTAAGCCTAATGCCCCGTACACACGGTCGAACTTTGTTCGGACATTCCGACAACAAAATCCGAGGATTTTTTCCAACGGATGTTGGCTCAAACTTGTTTTGCCTACACACGGTCGCACAAAGTTGTTGCAATTTCCAAACGACAACCACGCGGTCACGTACACCACGTACGACGAGACTAGAAAAGGCCGGTTCTGAACCAAGCGCGGCACCCTTTGGGCTCCTTTTGCTAATCTTGTGTTAGTAAAAGTTTGGTGAGAGACGATTCTCGCTTTTTCAGACTCGTGGCTTTCAGAACGTTTTCTGCCGTTCAGTTTGTGCTTGTGGGTTTGTATCTGCTCTTCAGTGCGTGCAGTCAGTTCGTATCGGAGTTTTCTGTGTGATCTTGCCTGCTCGTTGCTGTTTTTCAGGTCGCTCTTCACAGCCCTTGCTGTTTTTCAGTGCGTTCTGTTACTTCGTTCTGAGCAGCCGACCGTTTTCTAGCCATGTTTCGTATGCGTACTCCTCGTAGAGTTCGTGCTGTGCGGGGGCTTGGTGTTGGGGGTCCTGACCTTGACACAAGTCCAGTCCATGAACAGGGTGGGGAGGAGTTCATGGACCAAGAATTGGTTGCTTCAGCGTGACCAGTTCTGTCATATGCCTTTGCTCTGTGAGATCCGTGAGAATAATCCTGGTGATTTCAGGAACTTTCTCAGGATGACGGACCCCGTGTTTCACCGTTTGTTGGCTTCGCTGACCCCCTATATCAGCAGGCAGGATACCTGCATGAGGCAAGCCATCACTCCGGAGCAGAGGCTCGTCGCTACCCTGCGGTATTTGGCCACAGGGAGAAGCCTGCAGGACCTCAAGTTCTCGACAGGCATCTCCCCCCAGGCTCTTCTTTGTGGACATTTACTGCTTGTGTTTGTTTGAGCTGACCCTGACAGAAATGTGTGGAGTGCAGAAAATGTTGTGATTGTGTAACCTTATACAAAGCACTGTTGGCTGTTATTTACTAAATGCAAAGACACTTTCACTACAAGTGCACTTGCAACTGCACTGAAACTGCACTTGTAGTGCAAAGTGGATTTGCCCTTAGGAAATTACCCCCATTTTCTCATAAAACAACAATTACATCACCCCAAAAGTGTTGTAGCGTTGAGACAATAATCCACACATTCTTGATGAACAATCTTTTTAATACCTGCACAATCACATGTGCATTTACCAAAGGTTTTTCTGACAAACCGACATGTTTGTTGTATAACAATTTTTGTGGTGTCATTATCCAAAATCAAAATGTGCATTTTATAGAAAACAGGCCTGTGTAAAACCAACAAGAAAGGACACAAATCTTGATCTTACAAAGTTCACATATGGTAGAACTGGAAGGCAATATCAGGAACTATTTAGGAACTGTGTTTGATATTGCGTTCAGATGGGGGGAAATCACCCCTGGAAAAGCCAAATTTGGAAGATGCACACAAATTTCCCAATGTCAACATGTGCTAGCTGCCATCACGGGGGATGAAGGGACGTGTTTTAGGGGAGAAAGCCCTTCCTCACCGCTACTTTATTATTGAGGAAGGGGTTGCACCCCCAAAACGCGTCCATTGATCTCCCGTGATGGCAGATAGCACATGTTGGCACACTGTGTGCATCCTCCAAATTTGGCTTTGGGAAAAATCACCAAAAAACATTTCGCACATTGTAGCACACAAAAGAAGAAAGTGATTTGGAGGGGCTTTAAACTCGCCCCAAAACATCAATGATGTTTTTATATTTTGGAATAACATCATTGATGTTTTTCTTGATGTTTTCCAATTGTAAATTACACCCCATGATCTCCCCGATCAGGATCTGGGCACTTTCGGATGTGAAAGGATCTTCATCCACAACCTCACGATCACCTAAAAAGAGAGGAAACCCAAAATAAATTAGGTTTCAAAAAAATGCCGCCATCCATCTCTTATCTGAGCCTGTGGTCGCAGACACTCACCTGTTGTGGTGACTAGTTCCACCACGTCTTCTTCCTCCTGCTCATCTTGTGTTGGGGGGATTTCCCCTTCTTCCAGAGGGGGGGGGTCTCTGGTCTCCTCGGATGAGGGGTGTCCTCCGAGTCTTTTCTCCCCTATGTAAAACAAAAATGGTATAATTAGCACACAGATATTTAATGTCAGAACTATAAAGATGAAACATTGCTTGGAAGTGGGGTACAATTATCTATTTTAGCCGAGTTCCAAGATGTAGCTTTTTTAGTGTCCTTTGTCAAGCTGCAATACTTTACCTGTTTAGTACAAGCTTCACAGATGTAGCCCCCCCCTATAGTATACACTGGAGCACCTGTGTGGCCCCCCTAATAAAAATGGTGTTCTTGTGTCCCACACTAGTACTCCAGTGTCCAGATGTGAAAACAGCTGCTCAGTGTCCTCTCCTTACACACAATCTAGTTTGCATTTCATTCTAGTAACAAAACCATCTACACAACCAAATTCTTTGAAGACAAGTATAGGGCCTCAAAATGGTGGCCAAATGCATATGGCCTAAACAATGGTATTTTATAGTCCGAAATAAAAATGTGTGATCCGAACGAATAATGTGCCCATGAACATGAAAGTTGCCATTTTAAACTGTACAACAGTTCCTAAAAGCACATGGAGCAGCACAAACGTAATAAACACAAGAACAATAGGAACACAGCACAACTACTTACTTTTTTGCAGCACTCTCCGGATCTTTCTGTACTGCTCATGTTCTCGTAATTTCAGGTCCGACCACCGCTTCCTGAGCTGATCTTTCGATCGTCGTACCCCGAATTTTGCGGTGCAGACTCCTGACCACTTTAGCCATGATCCTGGCCTTTCGGACATTGTGGTTGGGGTAAGGCCCATAGTTTCCATCATAGTCGGCCTTCTTCAGGATGTCCACCATCTCCAACATCTCCCCAAAGGACATATTTGAGTCCTTTAATCTCCTTCTGGATCGGGACGTTTCAGGCTCCGGCCTTTCCTCCTCCTCCTCGTTGCTGTAATTAGCACGATCCTGCTGTCTATCAGCCATGTGCTCTTCCTCCACTGCGCCGAACGAAAAGGGGCGGGGAATAGAATAGAAAGAACGTCAGGGGCGGGCGGAGTTATACGCATGCGCAGGGTGTATAAATCGTAACGTGCGCGTCTTACGTACGATCTGTGAGCGGAGGAAGGAGCATCGGAGACGCCGATCGTGCTAACGAAGGTAGGATCTAAACTTGGGCCTATACTGCTTTGAAATTGAAGCCTATATTGTAACAAGATTAGGGGAGTTTGGCCTGACATTAGGGTTTGTCTTGTGTTGTGTCTTGCAGAGAAAATGGATGGGTTCAACGACCACAATTTCCTGCCCCTGTTTATTGACAAGTACAGGGAGCTGCCCTGTCTGTGGCAGGTGAGACACCCCCACTATAATCACAAACAGAAGAGGCAGGCAGCGCTGGAGAAACTGCTGGAGTTGGTGAAGCCGGTGGTCCCCACAGCAACCATCCCCTATTTAAAAGCTAAAATTGGTGGCCTGAGGAGCACGTATCTTAGGGAGCGCAAGAAGGTCACAGATTCCCAGAGGTCCGGAGCTGCAGCAGATGACGTTTATGTCCCCAGGCTGTGGTACTATGAGAGACTGCGATTTCTGTCAGACCACACTGAAGTCAGGGAATCCCTCTCTACTCTTCCTTCCACGCTTCCTTCCATACCAGCTGAGGCTTCCGATGTCCAACCTGGGCCTTCCAGCCAGGAAGAAGTGGAGGAGCCCAGCTGGAGCCAGGTATAGCATTATTCTACTGATTTCTGGGCAATAAATAAATGATGTTTACTAGATGTTATTATTGATCATTAATTGCTGATTAAAAAAAGTGTTTTACATATCAATAGACAGTAGTGGGCACCCAAAATTGTAACAAGAATGCAAAATGCTGGGCTCAGAATGATAGTCTGTTATATTTGTTAACATTCAATTTGCAGCAGTCAGGAGGTGAAAATTGTGTGTGATTGATGTAAAAAATACTAAAACTATGTCCCTTTTTCATACACAGGAAGACCTCAGCCAGGAGGAGGCTGTGGAATGTGGCAGCCAGGAGGAGGCGGGGATTAGTGGCAGCCAGGAGGAGGCGGGGCTAAGTGTCAGCCAAGAGAAGCCTGGGACAAGTCGCAGCCTGACTGAGTCTCAGGTTCCTCCCCTCCGCCTTCCATACAAAAGGGCCAGGAAGGCCACTCCCAGTCCTGTGCAGGATTCAGCATACAGGCTGATCCAGGAGTCTTCGGCGTCCCTCAGAGCCTTCCCCAGTCCTGAAGAGGCCTTTGCCTGCATGGCTGCCACCAAATTGCAGGGCATGCAGGAGGGCCAACGCAAGATCTCTGAGGACCTGATTTATAAAGTCCTACGTAAGGGGGAGAGTGGGGAACTGACACACAAGACGATTGTCATTGAGAGGGACGATCCTCCTCCTCCTCCTCCTCCTGCTGCCACAACTCCACCACCACAGCCAAAGCCTGTAAGGAAGCGTGGAAGGAAGACCAAAGAGTGATGACCCTGTGTTCAGTCTGGTCTGACAGAAGATGCAGTCTCTCGTATGACCACAGCCTGGGGACATAGATGTCATCTGCTGCTTTCCGGATCTCTGGGACTTCTGGACCAGACTGCCCTCCCTTAGATAAGGACTCCTGAGGCCACCAATTTTGCTTTTAAATAATTGATGTCTGCCCTGGGGGTCCAAGGCTTCACCCACTTCTGCAGTTTCTCCAGCGTTGCCTCCCTCTTTGTTTATAGTTGTGACCCCTTAATAAAATATTTTTAGGTAAATTCTACTCTCCTGTGTGTGTTTTCATCCAAAAAGGACAGTTTGTTGGTGACGATTCAGGTACATTTCTAAAGTACAATGTGAAATTAACAAGTCACAACAACACCAAACAATCTCCTACAGATTAAATAGAACAACATATTAGTGGTGTTGTGGGAACTTGTCACAAAAAACACACAAACATTTTCGGGAGTACAAATCAAAATCACCAAAAAAAAAAAAAATATGTTGTCAGATGTGAGAAATCAAAATATATTGAGGGAATCCCGATAAATAGTAATGAAATAAGTTTGTGAGAAGTGTGTGTGAATATGAGCAGCAAAACGACTTAATTCTTGTCACATTATAAAGAAGAAGAGAGTGCACTGTATTAAACCATTTTTAACATTGCAGCGTGACGAAAGTGCTGTATCCATTACGAACGCTAATTTTACCAGAACGAGCTGTCCCGTGTCGGAATTTCTTCTGAGCATGCGTGGCACTTTGTGCGTCGGAACAGGCCACACACGGTCGGAATTGACGCGATCGGATTTTGTTGTTGGAAAATTTTATCTCCTGCTGTCCAACTTTGTGTGTCGGAAAATCCAATGGAAAATGTCCGATGGCGCCCACACACGGTCGGAATTTCCGACAACACGCTCCGATCGGACATTGTCCATCGGAAAATCCGACCGCGTGTACGGGGCATAACAGTGGTAAGCATGTTACTGCTACTGATTTTGCATTTGTTGTGCATAACCAGCCTTTGGAAGACATGTCTCTGGACTTTTCGTGCAACCATCCAAAGTATGTGATTACTGATTAGTTTATTTTATAAACTTAAAGCATAGCTTGAAAAAGGTCTTTAGACAGAAAAAAAGGCCAGTTCATGATACTATTACCTGTCTTATATTTACATAGTGAATGCTGTACTGTGATTTTACTTTATTAGATCTTCACGCCTTATGGATCAAACATATTAGGAGTACTGTTATAATTTTCCTTATTTTTGAAGTTAAGCATAGGGCAAACCTATGCTTAACACCTACGTGTCTGTGGGTGCCCTTCTGGTGCCCTGCTTTCCCCCTTCATTTAAAAAGCAAGCCATATAGGCAACTGAATTGAATTCCCCACAATTACCCCTAGCCTGTATTTAGGTGTGGTATGAACATTAGATTATGAACTTATTTTGGGAACAGATATTGATGTGAATGTATCTTGATGTTATAAATACTGACTAATACATAGTTAAGATGCCACTTTATTGGTCCAGGGATAACTTGAGCTCAACAGCCTTTAGTTCAAAAAGTTATAAAGGCGGTAACCATAATGCTGTATATTCTTTTTCTGTTATTAGTTGCAGAGAACTCTAAAACCTGGGATGCAGTGTATCACAAAAACGGATAACACCAATCCTAAATCACAGGAACTGGCATATCAAAAAGGTGATCTTGTTACTATAATAAGCACATGCCAGGTAAGATCTTTATTTTCTTATATCATACTGTAGTTATGGTACTTTTCATGTTTACGCTAATACTTTATTCAGTGTTTATTAAAGATTTCATGGAAGGATAAAATGCACTTTTAGTGCCGGTTCACACTGATGCAAGTTCATACCAAATGTGATGCGTTAAAAACATTCTAAATTCGCATGTCATCCATAAAGTCATTGTTTTCAATGACC